>OY744610.1:59827116-59939616 GCA_963556255.1 Allolobophora icterica | reverse complement strand
CTGATAGCGTGATGAATACAGGTTAACTTGAAATCGTATTTTTTAACACGGCCCCAGTCTGAAGAATTCAGCGAATCAGGTAAATCGGATATCGCATGTTTTTGCACACGGCCCCATTCTGAAGAATTCAGCGAATCTGGTAAATCGCATATCGCATGTTTTTGCACACGGCCCCATTCTGAAAAATTCAGCGAATCAGGTAAATCGGATATCGCATGTTTTTGCGTATAGTATCCCGAGTCTGCAGAATTCAGCGAACCAGGTTCACCAGATGTATGCTTTTGCTCACAGCCCAATCCGATTACATCAAACAATCCAGTTGGTTCAATATCGCCTCGGTTTTGCAAACGATTGTAGTCTGACTGTTTAATCGGCTAACATAACTTTTACGACACATATTTCACGACTAGACCATTTAAACAGACACAATAATGTATGTTCCAAGTAGGCGTTAGTTTAAATATCGTTCGTTTTGCAAATGACATTATAGTCGGGTCAATATACGATTTGACCCTAAAAAAACTGCAAGAAAACGTTTTATGCTGATTTTCGGGTGCATTTGGTCTGGAGATGAACATACTAAAAGTTTACCGAAATCGGACCACGGGAAAAGGTCAAATTTTGGCGCCAAAAAAAGATGGCCGCCAATGAGGAATGAATGACTCAAATGTACACAACTTGCTTAAATTGACAGAAGCAACTCATATAGAAATTGCTAACAGGTGTTTCTAGACTAATTTGACCCTGCTGAAAACGAAAATCGCGGTTAGCAAGCTGGATTTTTAGCGGTTGCATGGAAAAACAAGATGGCGGACAAAATGGTGGCCAAATATCTTCGAATGGCTGTAAGTAAGGTCGTGTACGTGATGGAAACGTGATTTTAGAGTCTAAATTAACATTTTCGGGGTCAAGGAATGCGATGGAAGTAAAGACACATATGTAGCACTGCCAAAAAACAAAATGGCGGACAAAATGGCTGCCAAGTATCTTCGAATGGCTGTAAGTAAGGTCATGTATGTGATGGAAACGTGATTTTAGAGTCTAAATTAACATTTTCGGGGTCAAGGAATGCAATGGAACTAAAGACACATATGTAGCACTGCCAAAAAACAAAATGGCGGACAAAATGGCGGACAAAATGGCGGACAAAATGGCGGACAAAATCTTCAAATGGCTTTGAGTAAATTCGTGTATATGATGAAAACATGATTTTAGACTTTAATATTTTTGGGGTTAAGGAATGCGAAGGAACTAAAGACACATATGTAGCACTGCAAAAAAAGCAAATGACAGACAAAATGGATTCCAGTCTGGAGTAGTGTTTTGTTGGTCAAAGAATACCAAGGAAGTATTATATTGTTTCTAGAAATTTATAAAGCGTCTCTCGCAGAATAACTATAACTATCCAGAGGCACTCTTAGCACAGAAGCCTTGGGGAAACAGGAATGCCTTTAGAGAACGCGAGACCGATGAGGAAAACCAGTAATTAGTTTGGCCCTGAGCAGAGAGCGAAGGTCATTTCATATCCTGGGACCCACTAAAGCAAACGCCCGGTGCTGGGCCAAGACAGCTTTAGCCCTGAGAACAAAAAGATCAAGCCTACTCAAAGAGTGCAGTGAGCGAGAAGGAGATGCAGATAGCGGCTTTCACAAATAGTTGGAGAGATATTTCTGGACAGTGCCCTGCTGAGATTTAGAGACAATGAGGAGGATTTTATAACGGATGCGCGCGGTAATAAGGAGCCAGTGCAGGACAACAAGCATGAAAGTAGAGATATGGGCAAAGCGGGAGAGTCGAGGGATGAACCTAGCCAGTGGCGTCACGAGGGGGTGCGGGGGGTGCGGACCGCACCGGGTGACACCCTCAGAGGGGGTGACACCCAAGATGAGAAAATTATGAAATTTTTGGAAGATGAGGAATTCCTAAAATTTAGGTCATCACTTTTTTGGGAAGACGAATTTCTAAAAGAAGGTCATCACTTTTTGGGGAGACGAATTCCTAAAAAAGGTCATCACTTTTTTAGGGTGACACCATGACTTTACCGCACCGGGTGACACCAGACCTAGTGACGCCACTGAACCTAGCGGAAGCATTTAGAACAGATTGAAGGCGGAGAGATGCTGCTTAGGGAGACCCATGAGGAGCGAGTTGCAGTAGTCCAAGCGTGAGCAGACAAATGCGTGAACCACGGAGTAAAGACAGAAGGTGAGACCGAGCGTCCGATGGCCATGAGACGCCTCAGTTGAAAGAAGCAGGAGCAAGTCATTTTGGAGATATGGTCTGTGAATGTCAGGAAGTGGTCAAGTGTGACTTCCAAGTCGCGGACGATGGAAAAGTAGGTGTAGGCGGGGAATTTCTCAGTCAGCAATGGAAAGTTGAGTTTAGCAAGCTGCTATCTAGTCCCAAACCAGATCAATTGAGTCTTAGCAGTGTTGAGGCAGAGAGACGGTTAGTCGACATCTCGTAGTGAAGGTCAGAGACAAGATGGTCAGTGGAGCGAACAAGGGATAGTTGATCAGTTGACGGACCATGTACAAAAGCCTGAGCATCATCTGAATAAAGATGGCCATTTGCCCCATGTTTAGTAAATAGAGACGGGATATTCAGCAGTGAAAAGGATGTATAGGATGGGACCGAGCACCGAGCCCTGGGGAACACCAAATTCAACCTCTGTCCACTGAGTCCTGGTTTCACCAAGGACAACCAGCTGTGAGCGGTCAGAGAGGTATGATTTAAACCTAAGAAGAGGAACACCAGATAGGCCACAGGACAGCTCCAGTCACTGAAGGAGGATCTCATGGTCAACCACGTCAAAGTCAGATGAGACATCAAAAAGCGACAGGACAGAGATGAGAGTGATGAATAGCTATATAGAGATCTGACAGAAGGGATAAGAGAGCAGTTTCGATGGAATGGTGGCCCTCTGAAGCCAGATTGGGCGGCCGGCAAAAGCCCAGCTTGCTCAAGGTAGGGAAGTAGCTGGAGTGAAACTAGTCGTTCAAGGGTCTTTGAGAGGAAAGAAGGATAGGAGATGGGCCGGTAATTTTGACAGCTATTTTGGACAAGGTTTTGCTTTTTCAAGGTCGGGAAAACAATAGCCCGTTTTTGGGAAGCAGGTAGGTAACCCTCAGAAAGCGACCTGCTAAATATATAAACTAGAAATGGAGGTAAACCGTCTAAAATGTTCACCAAAAATGGGGGAAGAGGGTCCAGTTTGCAAGATTTTGTTTGATGATCCAATTATTTGACAAAGTTCCGTTTCAAGGATTGAAGGAATCCTTCAAGGATTGAAGGAATCCTTCTCCGTGTGGGAGAATTGCGGAGGATGGGCATCAAAAGTCTTCGCTCTTAGATCAGCAATCTTCCAAGTCATTATCTGGAGAAAATCCTCAGCAGAAAAAGCAGGTGGACCCACAGAGCGCGTACCCTGTCCCAATGGGCCGGAGATTGAGGACCAAAGACGTTTTGGTCTGTTTTTATGTTGCTCAACCATGCAGGCCCTCATCGGTCTCGCGTTTCCTAAAGACATTTCTAAGCGCCTCTGGATAGTAATTCTGCCACTTTGTTCTTTGGCAGTGCTATATATTTGTCTTTAGTTCCTTCGCATTCCTTGACCACGAAAATTTTAATTTAGACTCTAAAATCATGTTTCCATCACATACATGACCTTACTTACAGCCATTCGAAGATACTTGGCAGCCATTTTCTCCGCCATTTTGTTTTTTTGGTAGTGCTACATATGTGTCTTTACTTCCATCGCATTCCTTGACCCAGAAAATGTTAATTTAGACTCTAAAATCACGTTTCCATCACATACATGACCTTACTTACAGCCATTCGAAGATACTTGGCAGCCATTTTGTCCGCCATTTTGTTTTTTTGGCAGTGCTACATATGTGTCTTTACTTCCATCGCATTCCTTGACCCCGAAAATGTTAATTTAGACTCTAAAATCACGTTTCCATCACGTACACGACCTTACTTACAGCCATTCGAAGATATTTGGCCACCATTTTGTCCGCCATCTTGTTTTTCCATGCAACCGCTAAAAATCCAGCTTGCTAACCGCGATTTTCGTTTTCAGCAGGGTCAAATTAGTCTAGAAACACCTGTTAGCAAATTTTTACATGATTTGCTTCTGTCAATTTAAGCAAGTTGTGTACATTTGAGTCATTCATTCCTCATTGGCGGCCATCTTTTTTTGGCGCCAAAAGTTGACCTTTTCCCGTGGTCCGATTTCGGTAAACTTTTAGTATGTTCATCTCCAGACCAAATGCACCCGAAAATCAGCATAAAACGTTTTCTTGCAGTTTTTTTGGGGTTCACCACATTTTTTTCATACTTTGACCCTACTATTATGTGTCCAATATCAATCTCGGGCTAATGCGTCCCGTACACGAGGAACTTAAATGACGCGGCGCCCATTCAAACTGACAGCCATGTCGAATGAGCTCACCCGAACAATTCATCGCAAAAGCTAACAAGGTCTGGCCATGCGGACGCTATGAAAAATGCACATTTACATTTTATGGAATTAATAGGCTTTCGTTTGTTTTCAGCTCTCTGTAGCGATAAACCAACACATTAATAAATTCATACCACTCGCTTTTGTTTGAAACTAGGATGCCGATTTCAAAGGCCATCATCAGTTAGCCACGACGGACTCACAGACAAAAGCTCAAATGAACGTGTTCCACAGTCACAGTATCGCCATAAAAACACATAACAATTGAAAATGATTTATCTGTTCGCAAACAAAACCGCCGAGAATGACAGTCGTGAACGATTATCCGACTGATGTTTGTGGCTCATAGTTTGTCCATTTCGTTCGCCAATAACACACGTTGCAACAACAAACGCCCTGCTTTCACAGAACCAGAAATTTCCATTCGTTATGACTGTTGCTGACGCAGAATGACACCTCTCTGGCATATATTTAGACAGCAACAAAGCTGACAGTCGACGTATCTCTGTTGAGGAGTTAGGAAACGCCAGTATACGCGACAAACATTATCGCAAATCGTCAGCATGGGCAAAACTTGTTCGAACATCGAATATATTTTTGGTTAATCTTAGGAGTCGTCTTTTACTCCGAGTTTTGGCACCGCGATGCAATTCAAGCTTCTAGAGCACGTGGTAAAACTGAGTAACATTTCAGTTAGAATATATCAGTATACTAGTCAGAATGCGGCGTAAATAAGACCCACATGTTCGTGATGCATTATTCTAATTGAGATGGCAATAGATGACGTTGATATTAATCCATATTATTATTTCGCTATGATTCCCATGTCAATGTTCCTGGGTGCGGTGTGCCATCCAGTCATCTTCAATAAAAGAAAATATATATATGTTTCACCTAGATTAAATTTGACTGCTTTTGATAGTAATTTTCTGACCTTGAACGTATAATAAGCACGTTCCAAAAACAATAGTAAAACATATTGGAAATCAAAATTAATCATGTCGCCCGAGATTCGTCGAGAATTGCGCAGGTTTGCCGAGATAACGACGGTCAAGGGCATAGGTCGAACTGTCAGAGCAAACAAAGGAGTGGCACGCACCTGTTGGATCGTCTTCCTTATCGGCTGTTTCGCGCTGCTCATGTTCCAGGTGAGTGTTTCTTTACATCGAGTATCAAACATCACCTGAAATACTCTAGTATAGAAAAGTTGCAACTAATCGAGTAGAGGCATATCCAGAAATCAAGGTAAAATATGTTCGAGCAGCCAGTTGAGAATACCATCTATCCAGTGGAAATTTCTTTACCAAACGCCAGCTTCAGATAGCTCGAGTACCGAAAAGATGAAACTGATTATAGAGCAGAGATTCCTGTGGATAGTAAATTCTTGATAAATGCGAATGGAAAGGCTAAGGATCAAGCAGAAATTCTTTGGTAACGCAATGAGATTTTCGAACTTAGAGCGAATACTTTCGCCTCTAATTGTAGGCGTTTAGCAGTGCGTATCAAGTTGAGATTTACGATCAGAATATCGAAGCAATGTGTTTATCATTTTAGGTGATAATCGTTTTGATGAACTACTACAGCTACGCCGTAGTTCAAAACAGGGCCGTCGTTCAAAGTTCACCCAATTTTCCAGATGTCACCGTCTGCAACCTGTTTCCTATATCCGATCGAAGGAACTTTGACGTTCGATATCAGAGCTACCTGCAGAAGCTCGATTTCCTGCGCAGTCACCGAGAGTCACCAGAGAATTTCCAATCAAACGACAGTTTCTGGAACTTTTCTCGTTCATTGATTGCCTACAATGTTAATACACTTGATCCTCGCATCGCCAAAGAGAACGACCCAAATGAAGATGGGTTCGTCGTGGAGTCCCGAGAGAACCAGTGGGACCTATTCAATGGAGCGGACTGTCCCTTGGTTCTCGAGCATGACCGACCACTGCAGAAGTGCGTTCGAATTCGGGCCAGCCTTAAAGATGTTGCACTTGTCAAGGTGATGTTATTCGTCGATGACTTCTGGTCTGACGTCGTTGACTCCTTCTACAGCTGGACACGAATGCCAATGTCCACAGGAGTCCGCGTCATGGTCCACGCCCGTGGTACCAAGCCCGACACGAAGACATCCATTTTTGTAGCGCCAGGCTCTGATCTAACGATCATTGTGAAACAGACGAATATAACTCGTCTGTCGTACCCGAGAAGCCACTGTACCAACCGGCGCCTGATGGATTCCGATCGCCTGGATTCCCTTCCATATAATCAGGCGACTTGCATTAGCCTGTGCCGACAGCGACAGGTCATTCAAACGTCATTCAAACGTGTCATTGCATCGATACGTTCGAGTTTTTCACTGAAGCGGAACTTCAGGCAGTAAATGGAACCTTCTGCTTGAACATAACACAGTTCTTGGGTGAAGCGCCTCTTTCGAACGATACAGTAATAGACGATCTCATGAAAGTGATCAAGTGTGTTTGGTACTTCGTTCCGGTCGAAGAAATATGTGATTGCCCTGTGCAGTGCTCTGAGGTCAACTATGAGTTTAGCGTATCTGGTGCACGTTGGCCAAGTCATGTGTATCAGCGATATCTACGAGAGAACCCTCACTACTCTGAAAAGTTCTCTGCCTATGAGACCCTGAAGACGGAAAAACGCCAGAAAGGCGGTGCCGATACCGTAAGACGAGTTCGAGACCTGAAACTGATCGAGGACAATTTTCTCCAGGTTACAGTAAAGATGAACGACAGGAGTATCACAACTGTGACGGACATCTTGGCCATGTCCTGGGATACGATGGCTTCAAATCTTTGGTTGGGAATATCGGTTCTGACGGCTGCTGAAATCATTGAGCTGTTCTATTCATTGATGCAGATTCTGTGGAACACAAATCGAATGGACGTTGAGGTTCCTCGAAAGGCGGAGGAACCCCAGAAACCTCCAACTCTTAAATAACATGCTACTCATTTACTATATCATTCAAGCTCAATATATAATGCAAGAGACTGTGTACCGCTGAGTGGAGACTCAACATGTTTTAATAACCAGTGATTGCACGTAACCACAGATTGATGATAACTTCAGAGAATGAGTTTCATTTTGATATTAGCTGGTGTTACAGAAGTCCTCAGCGAGTTCTTTAATTGAGTGGAGTTGACCTAATATCATATTGTTATTCTTATGGGCCGTCTCATAATTTCCAGAAATCAGATTCATCTAGTGTAGTGTATCTTTTAGGACACGGCCCGAGTCTTTAATTTCATCAACTCAGGTTAATCGGATATCTATGTTTTTGCACACGGCACCAATCATATAACATCAGTCAATCCAGTCATATGTTTGCCGCTTGTATTTTGCACACGACCGTTTTATGACGTCAGGTATATGTCAACAGTAAATCCACGTTGCCCTATTATTACGGGAAACTCAACGATATAACGGTGGTCTTCTGCAGTAGGTTCTTTAAAAAATATCTGTAAACGGGCGACACTGAATATGTTTTGACAAGAAACAGCTTACGTTTTCAGGCTTTTATTTCCAGGCTATCGTCTATTCCAATCAGGAACTAGATTTAGGATTGTCCATTACACATCACGCATGTCTCATTATGTACACAATTTGACTATGGTCATAATTGTCTGCAGACATGTATTGCTATCGACAGCCCAGGATTACTAATTTCTGGTGATGCATGATGTTTGAAGTGTAAAACGCCAATTTATCGACTGCGTCTTTGTGAATCTTTCACGTGGAATGAACCCATAATAGCTTAACTGAATTTTTCCAATTAACACACACCGATAATGTGAAGGTATATAGATACAAATGTCAGAGCAAACGAGTTATCTCCTTGCAAACATAACGATCGAAGCTAATGACAGTTATGAACTTTTAAACGATTATCTCATTGATGTGTCGCATTTTATATTTCGTTTCTAAGTACACAGGTTGGGACAAGCAAACAGTTTGCACTAATGGCGGGACCATGTATATAGGCAGATGCCATGGCTGATTCAGAGCCTAACAGTGTTTTCAGGAATGCGCTGTGACACATCAGTCTGTAGCTTTGGAAGTATTTGACCCGAGAAACAAGTTATCTCTGCGGTAGGATCAGGAAATTGTCCGTTGGTCACAAACTTTCACGAGAAGAGTTGTCTTGCAAATACATTTTCGAATGTCTATTTTGTCCTATCTGGTGAATCTATGAGTAGAGTTTCGGGTCTTTTTGGTGATCCAGGCATGTGAGCGGACTTCGTGTAGCGATCTAAAACAAGCGGATATTTGTCTAAAACACAAATATTCTCACCTTGTGCGTACAATATATGCTCTAGAAAACAAAACAGAAGGATAAATAGTAGCGACACTAATAGAATAGATCATGTTGCCCGAGATTCGTCAAGAGTTGCGCAGATTTGCCAACAGTACGACGGTGAAAGGCATCGGTCGGACGGTCAGAGCAAATAACGGAGTTGCACGCACCTGTTGGATCATCTTCCTCGTTGTTTGCTTTGCACTGCTCATGTTCCAGGTGAGTGATTATTTTCATGGAGTGTCAAGCATCACATGAAAGAGTCCAGAATCTAAAAGTTGTTAGGCGTCAAAAATGGTATCAAATTAAAAATACTCAAAGAATCGGGTGAACAATCCTAGCATCCAGGTGATATTGGTCAAGCAAAGTTGAGAATTTTTAGTGCAGAATAGAATTGGTCGAACATTGATTAGAAGAAACTGGGCTTGGAGCTAAAATTAAGGAAGAAAATACTCGCGAGAAAACAATCTAAGCCAACAATTAAATCTCTTATTCCAAAGTAATGATATAAGATTTTCGAGTTTAGCGCGAATAGCTAAGTGCAACATTTTATTTAACAAGCAATGGATATCGAGTTGAGTACCTTGATGATTCTCCCCACATTCAATTCAGATGATTCTCATTTCAGGTGATAACCGTTCTGATGAACTACTACAGTTACGTCGTCGTTCAAAACACGGCTGTCGTCCAGACGTCACCCAATTTTCCAGATGTCACCATCTGCAACCTATTTCCGATATCCGATCGAAAGAACTTCGACCTGCAATATCAGACCTACTTGCAGAAGCTCAACTTCCTGCGCAGTCACCGAAGGTCGCCTCAGAATTTGAGCGTCGACGAAGGCTTCTGGCATTTTATGCGATCACTGATCACTTTTAACGTCAATATCCTTGAGTACCGCATCGGTGAAGTGGACGATCCTAATGAAGATGGGTTCGTTGTGGAGTCCATCCAGAACAAGTGGGACCTCTACAACGGAAAGAACTGCCCATTCGTTTCCGAGTATGACCGACCGCTGCAAAGGTGCGTCCGATTCCGAGCCACTAACAACGACACGGCTCTCATCAGATTGATGTTGTTCGTCGATGACTTCTGGTCTGACGTCATCGACTCCTTCTACAGCTGGACACGAACGCCAATGTCCTCAGGAGTCCGCGTCATGGTCCACGCCCGTGGTACTAAGCCCGACACAAAGACATCCATTTTTGTAGCCCCAGGCACTGATGAAACGATCACCGTGAAACAGACGAATTTTACTCGTCTGTCGTACCCCGGAGGCAACTGTACCAACCGGAACCTGATGGATTCCGGGCGACTTGATTCTCCTCCCTATAATCAGGCGACCTGCATCAGCCTGTGCCGACAGCGACAGACCATTGAAGCTTGCCACTGCATTGATACGTTCGAGTTCTTCACTGAAGCGGAACTACAAGCGCTCAACGGAACCTTCTGCTTGAACGTCACACAGTTCTTGAGTGACGTGCCTCATTTGAACGATACGGTAATAGACGATATCTGGAAAGTACTCAAGTGCTTGTATTACTTAGAACCGGACGAAGAAATCTGCGACTGTCCTGTGCCCTGCTCTGAGATCAACTATGAGTTTAGTTTATCTGGAGCACATTGGCCCAGTCCTGTGTATCAGCTGGCCTTCTACGATCGATATCTACGAGGGAACTCTCATTACGCTGCAAAGTTCTCTGCCTACGAGACCCTGAAGACGGAAAGAGGTCAGAATGGCGGCGCCGATACCCTAAGACGAGTTCGAGACCTGAAACTGATCGATGACAATTTTCTCCAGGTGACTGTAAAGATGAACGACAGGAGCATCACAACTGTGACGGACATCTTTGCCATGTCCTGGGATACGATGGCTTCAAATCTCGGCGGATCGTTGAATCTTTGGTTGGGAATATCGGTTCTGACGGCCGCTGAAATCATTGAGCTGTTCTATACAGTGATGCAGATTCTGTGGAATAGGAATCGAACGGACGTTGAAGATTCCAGAAAGGCGGAAGGAACTCCGAAACATCCAGTTTAAAAATTTGCCTATCACGATGGAACAATGTGATTTGGGGATTTATGATTTTTTTATTCCTGTTTTACTTATCTCGGCGCTTCTCGGTATGCAGGGACTTGTTGAGTTACAGTTCGCCAAGGTAACATTTGGGCGTGTGATGTAATGCAAGTTAACTATGTAAAGTTGAAAGACGAATCCAGCGTTGAAATACGTAGATAGTTCAGTTGTTCAATTGTGACAATGTTTTCGTATTTAATGCTTGCATGTAAGATGAATGATGAATTCTCCAGTGATGGGCACTAAACTAAGTCTTTTTTAGTGAAACTCAAACTATGTTTCAACTAAAATAAAATAGTTAAAGTAATGTTGGCAACTGATTCTGGAAATTAGTAAACTAAACTAAAAATAGTTAGTCAAACTTCTTCCAACTTTTTTCCAACTTTTTTTGACAAACATTTTCACAATAACAGAGGTTATGTGAACTGTAATAATGCAGAGCGTCAATGACAATTTCACTTTCAAACTATGTAATGTGTACTATTGAATATCCTACTACAGTTCTACCAGAAGATAATAAAGACAGTTGCTAATGCAAACGATGATGCATCATGCAAGGCAGTCAACTTGACTTGAAAAAAAATAAAACTGTCAAATTTGTATCTGGATCGTAAGAAACGAAGGTGATCAAGTGTTTCGTCAGACCTTGACTTGGTTGTAGACGTTATATTTCCACACATCCTTCATTCACACAAAATGGACATTTTGCACTGAAGTTTATACAGTTGCTTTTGTCTTCTTTCAGCTTCACCTCCGTGAAGCAAGTAGTGACTAATAAACTATTCATTTTTAGCGATGCAGCCTTTAATTCAGATCTTTGCTAAAATCAACTCATATAAAGAATAATAAAAATAAAACCAATGGCGTAATTTACGCTGCGCCTTACTACATTTTGTATTCTATGCAGAGGCAACACCAGTGTTAATAAGTAAGTAAACGTCGTCTTTAGTTGCTGACAGACTACAGTGTTCAATGCTGATAATAGTTGCGTAGTTGCTGATTTTGTTAGTTAAACTTTTTGGTTAGCAACTAAAATATATTACTTAAGCTATTGTTATAACTAAACTATTTTTTTCTAGTTAAACTTAATTCTTAACTAAAAAATTTAAGTGTAACTAAAAGTTAGCCATTTTGAGTTAACTATGCCCATCACTGGTTTTCACACGCACGGTGATCTGATAGGTGTCTTCAGCAAAGCAGGTTCACCACGGTGATCGATATCCTAGAGCGCTCGGCCTGTAACGCGGAGGGTATATAGGTTCGAGGAGTTAATGTGGTGGAACCTTGAGCAAGTTCTTCACTCACAGGTGCTCTCTGCAATCGATGTTCTGCCGTATGGTCGTGTGAACTTTGAACTTTGGAAGGAGGGCAGTATCAAATACAGTTTCATTGTAGGTCCCGATATATTGCATTATATTATTTTATGAGATGTCGTATGCTTTGCACTCGGTCCCAGTCTCATAAATTCAACGAATCAGCTTCATCCGATGTCGTATGTTTTTGTACACTGCCCCAGTAATTTCAATTCAGCGAATCAGGTTCATCGGATGTCGCATGTTTTTGCACACGGCCCCAATTTGATAACATAAATGAATCCAGTTGATTCAATGTCGTGTCTTTTGTGTGCACGGCCGTGATATAACGTCATGTAACAGTTAACAGTATATCCACGTTGCCTTCCTTATTAGTGGATGCATAACGACATTACTGTGGTCTGCTGAAATACATTCTTTAACAAAATTTCTGTGGAATGACGACACTAAACGTAAAATTCTGAAATTCTGCAACGGCTCTTTAGTCTATGTTGCACCAGTTCTTTTGAGTGAACTCCCAACAGGTCTACTCGTTGCTGAAATCCGAACTTTTCAAGCTACATGTATCTCTAACCTACATGTATTCTACTCTCACGCTACCGTCATCACCGATTGCTACCGTAGCACCATGCTGTTTCCTCGGGTCGACCCCCCTGATTTTGATCTGGCACCTGAACGGGCAAAAACAGCCTGTCTATTACTGACTTTATTTGATATAGCGCCGGGATATAAAAACTGTCTCTCTCCTGTAGCTTTTGTGTCGCGCTAAGAAAGATTTCGAAGATTTAGCCTACATAACATTATTTTAACGCTAGACAGCTAATGTTTTCAGGAGATTTTTTTTACCACACTGCCTTCTATTCCAACCATGAATTACTTTTAGGATCGTTTAATAGGCAGCGTGCTTATCTCATTATGAGCCCAATTTCGTTATGGTAATAATTGTTTGCTGAAATCCGCGACACGACAGCGCGCAGTTAATAATTTCATGTGACTCGTCAGGATTTGAACAGGGACGTCAATTTATGGATCTCGTATTTATCAATTAGCCACGACGATATAGGATCCCATAAAAGCTGGATTAAATCTTTCGCAATTAGTGCACACACGATTGATACGCTGTGAACCGAGATTTATGTAAAACTTATTGCAAGTGATTTTCACCTGAGCAAATATGTCGATCGAAGCCAATGAATGTTTGACCTTTGAAGCGATCATAATCATCGACGCATTGCAGTTTTTCAATTTCGTTCTCTAAGTGCGCAGGCTAACAAACGGTCCACTTTCACGACGAATCCATATAAATAGCCAGATTCTGTGACTGTTACAGAGGCAAACAGTGTGTTCAGTGATGCGTCGAAACACATCAACCTTGGAGATTTTTGCTGACATTTAATGAAGCGGGTAGTCAAGGTCTATTTGCGCTGTAAACAGGATTTGCCCGTTGACGACAGAATTTCTTGCAAAGCGTGTGTGTGCAAAGACTTGTTATAAAAAGTGGCATAGGACGTCTTTGGTTAATCTTAGGAGTCATTTCTACGCATCAAGTGGCTTTCATTAAATTTGTTTTGTGTGTGTGTGTGTGTGTATTGGCTAGTCCCAAGTTTTCGTCGTTTCAAAGCCTGGTTGCGCTGTGGACAGGTATTGCTTTCTTAATAACCCTGTTTGGTCTCTTACCTCAGTGCGTTCTCCTATAACAGTGCAGTCTAGATCTTTGGTTCCATCGATCTATTCAGCTACGTATTTGTCACTTCCATGACTCCTGAAATTGTGTCCTTCCAAGTATCATTCTCCAAAAAGTCGTCCTCCATATTTCTCACATGTTCGCAGTAAGTCTTAAGACGACTCAGCACACAACTGTGCTGCAACGTGATCTACCCAGTACCGTATAAGCTTGATTGGCCTATAATTATTGATTCGCACCTGCTGATTCGCTCTACTGATCTTAGCCAAAGTTGTTTGCGCACATTTGTCTCACCGTTAGATTGATAGATATCGAACGCGCTCTCAGCTATAAACAAGACAGTAAATTGATAAATGGTGGCTATGGAAGTAAAGGAAATAATGCTGCCCGAGATTCGTCAAGAGTTACGCAGGTTCGCCGAGATTACGACGGTCAAAGGCATCGGTCGGACGGTCAGAGCAAATAACGGAGTGGCACGCACATGTTGGATCGTATTCCTCATCGTCTGCTTCGCACTGCTTATGTTCCAGGTGAGTGATTCTTGTTTTCATGTTCCAGGTAATTGTTTCTTACATTATGTGTCACGCATCACTGGAGACACGCGACTACCCGAAGATTTCTAAGTAACCGGGCAGTGGCGCAACGAAGAGTTTAAGCGCTGAGGGGAAAGAATTAGAGACTGTGCCCCTTTTTAATTTTCTTTAGTTAAATTTTTATCGTTGATATAATAGTAACGGTACTGTGTAGCTAATATTTGTAGGCCTACGTCTCCAGGGTCTTCTCCAATATTTGTGTTTGTAGCTTCAAAATTAGAAGCGTTTTCAATATTTTCATGGGCGATTATGTCCAGGTTCATTGTGTGGGTTCGGATCATCTTTTATCTACCGTGCTAGGCGTGCAAACTGGCAAAGTTTCGGAATCGTTCCTAGATTGTACTGTGTTAGGAAACGCTCGCAAACATGTACTATATTATTGTTTCATATTTAAAGCGAAAAGCTGCTCGTCGTTTTCGCACTCGAGCGCCGCTTTATTTTCTTAATTGTGACATATTTGGTTATGTCTGAAGTGAATTAGCAATAAATAGGCCATACGTGCTTAATTTCTATGTTTTTAAATTTGTGCAGAAAAATATCTAAAACTTGATCTTTACCAGAAACCCGACCTGCATTTCCAACGATGAAATAGTACTTGTGCGTAACACAGAGAAAAAACTTCACCTCATTACTCCACAGCACTCTGGCGAGACTATCAAGTTTAGAGCAGAATACTTTTAAAATAAAGTTGAATATATGTAGCAGCGAGTATCGAGTTCAGATTGGCGATGAGCGGATCGGATGTTGAATTAAGGTGATTTTCATTCCAGGTGGTGACTGTTCTGACGAACTACTACAGCTACGTCATCGTTCAAAACACGGCCGATGTTCAGACGTCACCCACTTTTCCAGATGTCACCGTCTGCAACCTATTTCCCATATCCGATCGAAAGAACTTCGACGTAGGATATCAGAACTACCTGCAGAAGCTTGATTTCCTGCGCAGTCAGCAAAGGTCGCCTAAAGAATTCAGGAAAAACAACAACTTTTGGAACTTTCTTCGTTCCCTGGTTGTCTACAACGTTAACACCCTCGATTATCGGATTGGCGCGGAAGACGACCCCAATGAAGACGGGTTCGTCGTGGAGTCCTACCAGTACCAGTGGGACCTCTATAAGAGAATCGACTGTCCATTCGTTTCCGAGCATGACCGACCGCTGCAGAAGTGTGTCCGATTCACGGCCACTCGTAATGACACGGCCCTCATCAAAATGATGTTCTTCGTTAATGACTTCTGGTCTGATGTCGTGGATTCATTCTCCAGCTGGACACGGATTTCCATGTCCACAGGAGTCCGCGTCATGGTCCACGCTCGTGGTACTAAGCCCGACACGAAGGCATCCATTTTTGTTGCGCCAGGCACTGATCTCACGATCACCGTGAAACAGTCGAATATAACTCGTCTGTCGTACCCGAAAGGCAACTGTAGCAATCGACGCCTGATGCGTTCTGATCCGGCACATTCCATTCCATATCATCAGGCGACTTGCATGAGCCTGTGCCGACAGCGACAGGTCATTCAAGCGTGTCATTGCATCGATACGTTCGAGTTCTTCAGCGAAACGCAACTCCATTCTGTCAACGAAACTTTCTGTTTGAATGTCTCACAGTTCCTGGACGAGGTGCCTCCTTCGAATGATACAGTAATAGACAATCTATGGAACGTGATGACGTGCTTCTGGGACTTGCACCCAGTTGATGAGACCTGTGATTGTCCTGTAGAATGCTCTGATATTGACTATGAGTTTAGTGTATCTTCGGCACGTTGGCCCAGTCCTGTGTACCAGCTGGCTTTCTACGATCGATATCTACGAGGAAACCCTCATTACGCTGAAAAGTTCTCCGCTTACGAGACCCTGAAGACGGAAAGAAGTCAGAATGGCGGCGCCGATACCCTGAGACAAGTTCGAGACCTGAAACTGATCGAGGACAATTTTCTCCAGGTTTCAGTAAAGATGAGCGAAAGGAGCATTACAACTGTGACGGACATCTTGGCCATGTCCTGGGATACGATGGCTTCAAATCTCGGCGGATCGTTGAATCTTTGGTTGGGAATATCGGTTCTGACGGGCGCTGAAATCATTGAGTTGTTCTATTCGTTGATGCAGATTCTGTGGAATAGGAAACGAACGGACGTTGAGGTTCCCCGAAAGGCAGAAGAAGCTATGAAACCTCCAGCTTTGCAGTTTTATAATGCAGCAGGAAATGACTAAAATAATTTCGATATAACTGTAGTGATCTAGTTCGAAGAATGGTGTATACTTTTATGTTTCTCGATTTCAGAAATTGTAACTTGTAATTGTATGGTCAGGTGGAGGCGTGTGGCATTTTAAATATCAATTACGTACCGACGATTCGAGATGGAAAGTCCGGTTCGGGAATGTGTATGGAGTTGAAGATTACGTATAATTACCTGGCTTTGAAACAGCGATTTAATGGTGCATAAAGATATTCCATAACTGTCGGGTGTTTGTTGACATCTTATGGTTGCTAGGAAGTCGACCCCGCAGTAGTCGAGCCAAAGCCGAACGATTTCTGTTGGCCTGAGTACTCTGATCTGTATTTAAGGATCTCATCCAAAAAATCCATTCATTCGCTCTAGGAAAGAGCGTACATTTACATTTAGATCTATACCAAACTCAACCCAGTGCAATTTATCCATTTGTATATTCATCTAACGCACGGCAATGGCGTGTTAAAACAACACGGGATCCGTTAATATCCGACAGAGCGCGGGACGTGAGACGGGAGATCTCGAGCTTAATAGCCTCCCATTAACCGCCCATCAGAAATATTACGAGGGTCAGATTGGGCGCTATACAATTACAATAAATAAGTGCTCCGGTTTAACGGCGACTTAGCCGAAACCCGAGGGAATGTTTAGGGGAGGATTTGCAGATGATATCTTAATTGCGAGATTTCTGCTCCAATTACGACCTCTGGCTACCTCGGCTATAACCGAGTATACTGACCGTACACTGTCTTTCTGAAGAGCAGGCAGTGACGGACAGAGAAATGGCCAACAACTGTAGTATGCCGAGACTAAGAAATATGAAGTCGCTAAATTCTGATTGATACCAATGACTTCCATTCGTGTTTAGTGGCCTATTGGTTACAGCGCTCGGCTTGTAACGCTGAGAGTGCGGGTTCAATGCTAACCCGAGGCATTTACTGTGTATGGGCCTTGAGTTCAAGCGATGCCCTATTGCCAGGGATTAATTATTGGACAGGATATGTCGTGAGGAAATCAAACAACGAGGGAGACGATTGGCCACCCTCCCCCTCATGCCGATGCTAAGAAAATGAAGTCGCTAACATTTCAAAACATGGCTGCCTAAGGGCTAACTTACGGAACTGCTCTTCCTCTTCATCTCCCTCTTACTCTTTCTCCTCCTCTTGTTCTTCTTCTCAGACATACACACAATGTCAGACATCAATACACGCATACATACTATTCGCTAGATAGCGCAAGTGAAGCAGAAACCTCAGTAGGGGACCTACTTTCTCCAGCGTGGATTTGAAATCATCAACCTCTGGGTTGAGACTTTGGGTCGGTACGTGTACTTATAACGCGGGATGAGCTATAAAAATAAAATGTAGGATTACTATAGTCTCATCTATTACAGTATAGGCCTAATCAAGTCTAACATAGTGTAATCTAATCCAAGCTAAGAAATTTTATAGCGCATTAATACGACGTTTATCCGAAAAGCTCACTTGAAATCGTTTAATTTAAAATTCTTTCGGCTTATGGTATATGTTTTCCAGGAAATAATTTCTTTTAAAGGGATTATAATTATGCATTTCTGAAAGCGATGTAACAATTTATGAACCGACGCGAAACAATAACAGTAAGAGAAATCGAATGGCGTTGTTAGAGAATAATAAACTAATTAATTGATTAATTTAACCAAATAATTCGTCATCTTTGTGCACACAAAATCAACCTTCACCTCGCAAGCCACATAAATTCATTTACCTGGATTTAGCAGACCAACACATACTCTACTCACATATCTGGATACAGCAAGGCACATTCAACTGGATTTATTGGACACGCTGTATTCACCTAAATTCAATGAGCCACGATTTTTCCTTTATCTGGATTCAGCGCTCGCGAATAAGCTGAAGCCCTGTGCTTAGCTTTCGAGTGGCGCTTTAGAAATTTGGAGTTTACGATTACGAATTAGTAAGTCGCAATTAACAGATACACTGACTTCAGTAGGCCAGAAATAGTCATTGATCTGGATTACATAAGTCAAATAGAACCATTCAATGACCGCGTCGGCGACATCAAAGCCGGCGGCGACTTGCCGGAAGAGGCCGACACTTCAAAGGAAGGTCTGGTTTTTAAACCGTCGGAATCCTTATGAGTTGCTTTGCATTTGAAGAGCGTATTTGTTTGCAATAAAATCGAAATTCGCTTATATATATATGTATTTATGGAAATATAATATTACTTATAAAGAATTTTGTATGTACTTATATACAAGTATGTAATCTATATACATATATGTAAATCTGGACACATGTGCATATATAAATAAAACTACTTATGTGTACATACTCGTGCCTGAATATGTAATAGATATATGTGTAATATATGTATACATCTTATATAAAGAAACTGATAGAGATTGCAACACTTAGACTATATATATATATATATATATATATATATATATATATATATATATATATATATATATATATATATATATATATATATATATATATATATATATATATATATATATATATATATATATATATATATATATATATATATATATATATATATATATATATATATAGCATAGGTTAATATACATGTATATATATGCATATGTGTATGTATATCTACACATGACTCTGCTGATATTTTGTACAATCCATGCCATGTATTACATCCATGCTACCGCCTATAATAAGCACACTGGCTACTCTGCGCCCACGATCTCATAACCGAGAGCAACCTGAATATGATAACTTGTCTAGGAAATGCTTCCTGGCAAGCCTTTTGTATCGTTTATATCTTTTATGTATTCATTTGTAATAACTTTTCTCTTAAATGTGTAGTACAGAGACATTGTCACAAATTAATTGGTTACATTGTTTGACTGTAATATGTAATACGAAATAATATGCTGTATTAGCTTTCTTGTACAGAGCTGTGCGCTTGCAAGCGCTTCTTGATACAGAATATACTTACTTACTTACATATACACTGATCTACGTATGTATGTATGATGTATGTATGTATGTATGTATGTATGTATGTATGTATGTATGTATGTATGTATGTATGTATGTATGTATGTATGTATGTATGTATGTATGACCGATGTTCGACGATGTTGCTGAGGCGATTCATCGTCTCGTATTTTCTAAATATTTATCACTTACTGTTAGCGCTGCAGGTAATTTTAATCGATGCGCTGACGAACATGCGCAAACAAATTGTTCCGCCTTACTGGGAGTCGGCTAAAAGCAGTCGCGAATCAGCAATCATGGCTAATTAGTTAATCGGCAGCCCATATTAAAATTCCGGAACGCCACCTGAAATTAAATTGTCGAACCAAACATATCTGCAAAACATATAAAAGGTTTCTGACTAATAGTAAAATGAGCATGTTGCAAAATAACCGATCTTAATAGTAACGCCTTGTTGGAATGGATCCTCTTGCTGCCGAAATAGTCTGTCACAGACGTAAACTGATTCTTACTCAAATGCATTTATTAAAACGTAAACTGTTTCTAAATAAAATGCATTTATAAAATACATTAATGCCGCCTGTTGACATATATTTTTAGTGAATTTACTCGGCACGAGTAACATAATAAATATCGATAAATTTCCAACGATAAAGAATGCAGCGTGAATTTACTGTCAACAATTACGTGACGTCAGAATACGGTCGCACGGGCCCGTAGAATAATGGATAACACACTGGCGTGAAGAGCAGTAGGTACCGAGATCGATTCCCGTAGATCCCGTTAGGTTTATTCAACCTTCCACTCGCTAGGTGGCGACGGTGGTTAAATGAATAGTAGGCCGTGATTGCCGCCCTGTGGTTGCCGTATAAAACAACAGTTGTATTCGACTCCTGTAAAACTGTCATCATGTGCTTCTACTACACATGTATGTAAGGCGCCCTGCGTGGCTGCCATTTCTACTATAATATTATGTATGTTCACTGTACAGCGTAGTGCGGTTAGCAGGCGCTTAAATAAAGAAAAGATTATTATTATTATTATTATTAATTATTATTATTATTATTATTATTAGTAGTAGTATTATTATTAATTATTATTATTATTATTATTTTTTTTTTTTTTTTTATTATTATTATCATTATTACGTAAAAACAACAAGCGACATCAAAGTAACTAGATTGGCTGAAGTTATAGCATTGGGCCGTGTGCAAAAACATATGACATCTAATGAACCTAATTTGCTGAAATTATCAGACTGTGGTCGTGTGCAAAAACATATTATGATATCCGATGAACCTGATTAGCTGAAATTATCACACTTTCGCCGTGCGCGAAAACATAATATAACATCCAACGAACCCGATTTGCTGAAAGATCTCACTGAAGTCGTTTGTAAAATGCATTATCATATTAGATCCAACTGATTGTGAGAATTCATCACCTTTCTGAGTATGCAATGGACTGCATTGTTATCATTCAATAGCTTAACTCCCTACAAATGACCTTACAATTTCAAGGTCTAATTTTCAAAATCAAGAAACATAAAGCATACAACATACTACGAAGTAGATCACTACAGTTATATCGCAATTAAATAAGTCATTCATCTGCTGCATTATGATACTGCAAAGCTGGAGGTTTCATGGCTTCTTCTGCCTTTCGGGGAACCTCAACGTCCGTTCGTTTCCTATTCCACAGAATCTGCATCAACGAATAGAACAGCTCAATGATTTCAGCGCCCGTCAGAACCGATATTCCCAACCAAAGATTCAACGATCCGCCGAGATTTGAAGCCATCGTATCCCAGGACATGGCCAAGATGTCCGTCACAGTTGTGATGCTCCTGTCGTTCATCTTTACTGTCACTTGGAGAAAATTGTCCTCGATCAATTTCAGGTCTCGAACTCGTCTAAGGGTAAGGGCACCGCCATTCTGACATCTTTCCTTCCTCAGGGTCTCGTAAGCGGAGAACTTTTCAGCGTAGTGAGGGTTCCCTCGAAGATAGCGTTTATAAAAGGCCAGCTGATACACAGGACTGGGCCAACGTGCCGAAGATACACTAAACTCATAGTTGATCTCGGAGCATTCTACAGAGCAGTCACAGGTCTCATCAACGGGGCCGAAGTCCCACAAACACTTCATCACACTCCAGAGATCGTCGATTACTGTATCGTTCGAAGGAGGCACCTCGCCCAGGAACTCTGAGACGTTCAAGCAGAAAGTTCCGTTGACAGAATGGAGTTGCGCTTCGCTGAAAAACTCGAACGTATCGATGCAGTGACACGCTTGAATGACCTGTCGCTGTCGGCACAGGCTCAGGCAGGTCGGCTGATCATATGGAATGGAACGTCCCGGATCAGAACGCATCAGGCGTCGATTGTTACAGTTGCCTTTCGGGTAAGACAGACGAGTTATATTCGTCTGTTTCACGGTGATCGTGAGATCAGTGCCTGGTGCAACAAAAATAGATGTTTGCGTGTCAGGCTTAGTACCACGAGCGTGGACCATGACGCGGACTCCTGTGGACATGGGCATTCGTGTCCAGGTGGAGAAGGAATTCACGACGTCAGACCAGAAGTCATTAACGAAGAACATCATTTTGATGAGGGCCGTGTCATTACCAGTGGCCGTGAATCGGACACACTTCTGCAGCGGTCGATCATACTCGGAAACGAATGGACAGTCCATTCTCTTATAGAGGTCCCACCGGTACTGGTAGGACTCCACGACGAACCCATCTTCATTGGGGTCATCTTCCGCGCCAATCTGATAATCAAGGGTGTTAACGTTGTAGACAACCAGGGAACGTAAAAAGTTCCAGAAGTTGCTGTTGATCCTGAACTCTTTAGGCGACCTTTGCTGACTTCGCAAGAAATTAAGTTTCTTCAGGTAGCTCTGATATCGTATGTCGAAGTCCTTTCGATTGGATATCGGAAATAGGTTGCAGACGGTGACATCTGGAAAAATTGGTGACGTCTGCACATCGGCCGTATTTTGAACGATGACGTAGCTGTAGTAGTTCGTCAAAACGGTCACCACCTGAAATGGTAAAAGTATTCTGCTCTAAACTCGATATGCTCACCTGAGTGCTGTGGAGTAATGAGGTGAGGTTTAGCCACTCCATTGTTGCTACTTGATTCTGAGCCTTTCATCTCGAACAACAGTAAGAATTTTATTCTCGATCCTGATGAATAGTTAATTATTTGCAACTTTCTATGAGCACAAACGTACTCGATGTTGGGATTTTCAACTGGCTGGTCTAAAATGTTTTCTCTAGATAATCTAATCTAAGGCAGTGGCGTAAGGAAGGGGGGAGGAGGACAGGGCTGCCACCCTCGGGCGCAGCAAAATGGGACGAAAGATAAGCAACAGAAATTGTGTTATGAAATTCAATATTTCAGTATATTAAAATTATAAAATATTTAAAAATAAGCACAACTTGGTTTCCAGTTTAAAATTTGGCCAGAATAGCGAGTACCAAGAATATGCTCTATTGACGTGTCGGTTCAAAAAAGATAAAGGAAAGGTTATCGAACGTTTCGTTAATAAATTTCTCGTTTTGTGGCGTCACTGGCGTATTATCAAAAGCATTAGCTTCAATCAAATCAAATTTTCGTTTATTGCAAGTTTCCGTCGATACAAACGCGATGGGGCAACACACAGCACAACATATCAATGGATGTCAGTATAGAGTATACATGTAAAAACAGTGTCAGTGGCTAAAATAGTTAATTATTGTTTTTATTGAACATTCGGGAGATAAAGTTTTTTCTCTGCGTAACGCACAAGTAATATTTCATCGTTGGAAATGCACTTTACGTTTCTAGTCAAAATCAACTTTTAGATAATTTTCAGCACAAAATTAAATATATCAGCCTGTAATCAGGTAAGGCTGTTGCTAATTTGCTTAAGATAATACCAAATATGCCACAATGAACAAAGAAAGCAGCGCTTCAGTGCGAAAACTACGAGCAGGTTTTTGCTACAAATATGAAGCAATATAGTAAATGTTTGCGAGCGTTTCTTTGCACAGTACACTCCACGAACGACACCAAATTTTTTTTAGAAAGCACGCCTAGCAAGGTAGATAAAATGAGTTGACAACCAGGCCCGAATTAGGGGGGGCGTGCTAAGGGTGCTGCAGCACCCGGGCCCGCAATTTTGAGGGACCGGCATTTTCGGAAGTATATTAATTTTTTTTATTGTACTTGTAATTGGGCCCCGCGCTGATGGCTATAAGTATATATAGCTAATCACAGCACAAGGGCCCGGACTAGCCTTAATGCGGCCCTGTTGACACCACACAATTAAATGAACTGGACATAATCGCCCATGAAAATATTGAAAACTATTCTAATTTTGAAGCTACAAACACAAATATTAGAGGAGGCCCTGGAGACATAGGCCTACAAATATTAGTTTAAAAAGTTCCGTTACTATTATATGAACGATCAAATTCAACTAAAGAAAAATACAAAAAGGCGCAGTCTTTAATTCTTGCCCCTCGACGCTGAAACTCTTCGTTGCGCCACTCACTGTTCGGTAAGTTACAAATTTACCGGTAGTAGTGTGTTTCAAGTGAACACATAATGTAAAGAAGCAATTACCCGGAACATGAAAGAAGAATCACTCACCTGGAACATAAGCAGCGCGAAGCAGACAACGAGGAATACGATCCAACAGGTGCGTGCCACTCCGTTATTTGCCCTGACCGTCCGACCGATGCCTTTGACCGTCGTAATCTCAGCGAACTTGCGTAACTCTTGACGAATCTCGGGCATCATGATTTCCTTTGCTTCTACAGCCACTATTTATTAATTTACTGTCTTCTTTATAGCTTTGAGCGCTCAGTATCTATAAATCTGACTGTGAGACAAATGTGCGCAAACAACTTTGGCTAAGATCGCTAGAGGGATTCAGCAGGTGCGAATCGGCAGGTTCAATTATAGGCCCTTGAAGCTGATACGGCACTGGACAGACCACTGTGCCGCTCAGTTATGTGTTAGGTTGTCTTAACACATTCTGACTTACCGCGAACATGTGAAAAGAAGTATGGAGGACGACTTCTTGGAGAATGATACAAGAAAGGACACAATTACAGGAGTCGTAGAAGTGAAAGATAGAGAGCTTAATGTCTCGATGGGAACCATGAAGAGCTGGAAAGCGAACAAAAAGGGTTAATAAGAAAGCAGTAATTGTCCACAGCACAACCAGGCTTTTAACGACGAAAACTTGGGACTATACAACACACAAAAGACGAAATTAATGACAGCCACTTGCTGTTTGTGCTTCAAAGACTCGCAGTTGTGAAAGAGGAGGACAACTTCAAACGGTCACAGGCAAAAAAATGCGATTGTAATTTGAAACTTATATAGCGCACGTGTCTAATATAATGAGCACTACGCATCTCAATTGTGACGTTCTTCTTATATCGCTTTCTAACCTTCAGTTAAAAGCATAACTCCAGGTGTTCTAATAAGTTCCTTTCTACGTGTTCCAAAAGCACGGAACCAAACTACAACGTAGAAATGACTCCTAAGATTAACCAAAGATGTCCTATGCCATTTATGTAACAGGTCTTTGCACGCTCACGCTTTGCAAGAATTTCTGTCGTCAACGGGCAAATCCTGTTTACAGCGCAAATAGACCTTGACTACCCGCTTCATAAAATGCCAGCAGAAAATCTCCAAGGTTGATGTGTTTCGATGCATCACTGAACACACTGTTTGCCTCAGTAACTGTCACAGAATCTGGCTATTTATATGGATCCGTCGTGAAAGTGGACCGTTTGTTATCCTGCGCACTTAGAGAACGAAATGGAAAAACTGCAACACGTCGATGATACGATCGCTTCAAAGGTAAAACATTCATTGGCTTCGATCGTTATATTTGCACAGGTGAAAATCACTTGCAATAAGTTTTACATAAATCTCGGTTCACAGCGCATCAATCGTGTGTAATTACGAAGGATTTAATCCAGCCTATATCGTCGTGGTTAATTGATAAAAACGCGATCAATAAATTGACGTCCATATTCAAATCCTGACAAGTCACATGAAATTATATTAACTGTGCGTGTCGTGCGCAGATATCTGCAAACAATTATTACCATAACGAAATTAGGCTCATAATGAGATAAGCGTGCTGCTTATTGACCGATGCATGGTTGGAATAGAAGGCAGTGTGGTAAAATTAGCTGTCTAACGTCAAAATAATGTAGGCCTAATGTAATGTAAATCTCCGAAATTTTTCTTAGCGCGTCTCCGAAATTTTTCTTAGCGCGACACAAAAGCTACAGCAGGTAGACAGATTATATACCGGCGCTATATCAAATAAAGTCGGCATTAGACAGGTTGTTTTGTCCGTTCCGTGCCAGGTCAGAATCAGGGAGGTCAAGTCGAGGAGAAAGCACGGTGTCACCGTGGCATCGGTGATGATGTTGCTGTATGGTGGCAGAGTAGGATAAAGACAGGATGGCTTGAAGGCTCGATTTTCAGTAGTGAGTGGAAAGCAATAGTAGAGAGTGCCATAAACGACAAGTTTGGACTTACTATAGTCGGGTCAAGATAATCAGGTCCCAAACTGTGAGAGCGTTTCAAAGTGTGTAGTTCTTCCGGTGAAGTAGGAGTTACAGCAAAAGAATTCGGAAGAACAGGATTGAGGTAATCCGTGTAGGTGCCCTTGGAGATAGTTATATTAGCAGAGAGATTCTGAGCTATTCCAGTGAAATAATTATAAATTTTTTCTGCAATCATATCATTATCTGTAACTTTAAGTCAATTATTGGTCAAATTTTCAACTCCACTTTCCACAGCTTTCGAGTTAACTAAAGACAATAATTCTCGGCTTTTTAAAATCCTTGCTATATTTTATAAATTCTGTTGCATCGTGATTCCGTATAGCTTTGATTTTGATAGGTCTAAACTAATTTCTATATGTTAAAAATCTATTTTTGTTGGTCTTGAGGTTCAAAGTGTTGGTCTTGGTCTTGGTCTCGCAAGACCAAATCCAGCTGTCAATATGAACAGCCGTTTAACAAAACTTAAGAATTTCAAAATTTATCAAGCCTGATTGCATCATAGCCTACGACAAATACCTACGGACGGATGCAAGTCTTGTTGGTCAGGAAAACCCATCGGCAGCAGCAGCTAAGTTATGCTGTGTCTGGAAGCCTTGCCGATACTTTTTCTGAAGCCAGACGGTCTGATAAACCATGGGAGGTTTTAAAAAAGACTCACGATTTGTACATTTACATCCAGTGCTTGAAAAGCTACTGTGTGCGCCAGCTACTTCAGCACCTGTAGAACATATTTTTCACGTGGCAGAATTTTTATGAGGCCCCACAAGGCATGTCTTGGTAAGAAAATTCTGAGCGAATTGGTTTTATAAAATGCAAAAGGCATTTGGATTAACATTTTGCATGAAGGACTTTTGTAAATACGAATTCGGAATTCTCTGCAGTCTGCAATGAAGGTTAATTTGCCTGAATAAAACACTCACGTTTTCATTAAAAGAGCGAGTAGTCCGATTTGACAATTTTTTGTAAGGAAAAGAAGTCTTGGGCTGAATTTGATTTTTTGGGTCTTGGTGTCGGTCTTGGTCTTGAGGTTCAAAGTCTTGGTCTTGGTCTTGGTCTCGAGGTTCGAAGTCTTGGTCTCGAGGTTCAAAGTCTTGGTCTTGGTCTCGAGGTTCAAAGTCTTGGTCTTGGTCTTAAGGCTTAAGGTCTTGACAACAAGACTGTTTAATATACAGGTTTTCTTTTTTCCTGCATGATTTTTCCAGACCTTTGGTCATCCAAGGATGTTTAGAGCCTAAATGTCTGGTGTCTCTTCTTACTTGCTTGGATCAGGGTTATCGCAATGTTGTATGCCACTGTAATCATGTCGAGGAAAGAATTATGAGCTTTATTAGGATCTTACCCCTCACATAAAGCTGAGATAGGTGCAAAGTCCATTTCAGACAAAAGAACTCTAAAGTGTTCCATCGATTGATCATTAGTAATTCTATTGGTTAGCAATGTAGGTTTATCTAATCCAATTGGTTGGGAGGTAAACCAAACTATAATTGGTAGGTGGTCGGATATACATGTAGCTGTAGGAATAATTGAAGAGTTAACAATTCGGGGCCACACATTGGTAAATATGTTATCAATTAATGTGCAGGTATTATTGGTTATTCTTTTGGGCTGTAAAATCGCTGGTAAAAACTGATGGGAAGAGATGAAGTCAAGAAAGCGTTTGGTTGGATCATAGTCGTTATGTTTTAGAAATTCTATGTTGAAGTCCCCCAGCATAATTATTTTCCTCTTAGTTGCAGTTAAATCTGACAAGAGCTGGCCAAAATCCTCGTTTAAAAGCAGGAGGTCTATAGATAACAAACACTTAGTACCAGTGGCGCACCCTTCTGTTGGGGAATCCGTATGAATAAGCTTTCACAGGATTCATGTGAACGACCAACAGGGGGCTGGGTTAGTGTTGGAAAGTCTAATTCTATATTTTATAAACAAACCAACACCTCCTCCTGGGCCAGATCCTGGGTTTATGTACGAAATTCTATCCTAAGACAATGGTTCCCAACCTTTTTCGGGTCGCGACCCCCTTTTTCAAATAGTCAAGTAACCCGCGACCCCCCTCCCGCCGAATTTACATAAGAAGGCATTTATAATAGACCCTAGGCATATGCCCCTAGGGCAGCGTTTCCCAAACTGTGAGTCGCGACCCAAAAGTGGGTCGCAAAGCTCTGGCAAGTGGGTCGCCAAATTTTTTCGAGAAACATTTATTTGTTTGCAGCAACAATTTTGGACTATGATTGGGCTATATTTATCTGGATTTCAAATTTTCAATAAATTGTGAACTGTTTAACCTAAGTTTCCTTTTAATGCTTAAATTTCTAAGCGCTGTACGTAAATCCGTATATTTCGATATCAATTTACGAAAGAAATTTTAGTACACAATTCTTAATTTTACACAGTGGGTGCCGAGACTGCCCAGATATTCACAAGTGGGTCGCGACCCAGAGAAGTTTGGGAACTGCTGCCCTAGGGTAAAGAAAACACATTAGAAATAGATTTTCAGAAAATAATAATTCTTACCTAATATCTTAATGCGATTGTTGTGCTTAGATCTGTGCAACCAGCTTCGAAATCTACGGCCGAGTGTTTGTTGAAGCCAACCTCATATCATCCTCAACATGCAGTCTGTTTCTTGCCTTTGTTTTGATATGAAGAAGCGATAAAAATCCAATCTCGCAGAGATATGTAAAGGCAAATGGAAGTAAAACTCGAAAGGCAAGTATGGCAACATAAATTAACAATTTTGATAAGAGATTCAAGTACCTCTTGCAGAGGAGTTGGAATAGTTTTACTGGCAAGAGCATATCTATAAATCATGCAGTGAATGCCCTTTGCTTGCGGTGCAATTTCTTTCACTTTGTCTGAAAGCCTGACTTTGACCCTAGCATAGCTGGTGCTCCATCTGTACAAACCCCCAAAACATTTTCTCATTGTAGCCCTCCAGTTTCAAAAAAGGTATTTATCTTCTCCATAATATCTTCGCCTTTGTAGTAGTTTCAAGCGCACTACAAAACAGGAACTCTTCCTTGATGTCATCTGAATTAACATCTTTCACGTAGAAAAGTAACTGAGAACATGAACTTACGTCGCTTGATTCATCAACTTGGAAAGCAAAACATTGTGGCTTCTCTATGCCATTGCTGATCAAGGTGGTAAAGCCCAATTTTAGATATTCTTCATAATATTTACGTTTCTTCTCCAGGAGTGCAGATTAATGAAAATATAACTAAAAAGTAATTATTTTTTCGGGGAAAACGAATTTTCTTTTAGTATTTTTTTTATTATTTATTCGCGTTTCACGAATATCAGAAATTGTAATAATATTGGAGAACAAAGTTCGCGTCAGTTCACAAGATTAGACGGCCCTTCGCGGACATAATAGAATTAAAATTTCTTAAATAATTACATCAATGCATGGCAGCGTCAGCAAAACATACGGAGCGATCTTCAACTACATTAAGAGAGCAACTCACTTTTATTCGATGGTCCGTATTCGACAGTCTCGGTAAAATTCGTTAAAGTTTACTAAAATTTGTTAAAGTTTACTATCTGTCCGGACGCCGCATATATGCGGTATGTTAACAAAATGGCCGCCCCAGAATCAGATAAGATAGAGCGCCACGACCATCCGCAGACCCCGTAAGTAAGTAAAAAAATAACAAATAGATATTTAATGGACTCCATTAAATAGAATAATAAACAAACACAGTATTTCGGACGTTAATAATTAACAAGCACAGTAAGTCGGAAGTTTGAGCTTAAGTGGGACATTTGAGCTTGCGTTGGCACTCAAATCCAGATAATCACCGCGACCCCTCTGGAAATGCTTCGCGACCCCTTGGGGTCGCGACCCACCGGTTGGGAACCACTGCCCTAAGAGCTGTATCCAGGCCCGGCTCAAGACATTTGGCGGCCCTGGGCAAATCGGCGGCCCTAGGCAAACCGGCGGCCCTAGGCAAACCGGCGGCCCTAAGCACAAAAAAGCTGATGACCTTTTTTTAGGAATTCGCCTCACAAATGAATGTCATGAACTTTTTAGGAATTCGCGGTTACACCTGGGCAATTTATGACACCAACACTATCAACCAACGCTATAATACTTCCATCTAGCGAATAATAATTAAATAATTTTTGAAAAATGGAAAACTGGCGGCCCCTAAAAATTGGCGGCCCTGGGCGGCTGCCCAGTTTCCCAAACAGACGAACCGGGCCTGGCTGTATCGTATCAGATGATGCTTCATCAAGCCAGTTTTCTGTCACTGCCAGGATCTCAACCGGTATTTGAGGAAGCAGCAGTTGTATATATAAGTAATTTTAGGGGCTAAACTTCTACAGTTCACATGCATGTATAAACATATCTGTGCAGTAGGCCTAGTTCCCCTCTTTGCTGTTACTTGAAGGGGAATGTTATAGCCATTAGATAGCGGCTTAGATACATATAGATTATCATCAGGATCTAAATCAGCATTGTTTATCAGTGGCCTGATCGTTTGCTCTTCAGTGAAGATAGTTAATTTGGGTCCAATCTTAGCCTTTTGGATAGACTTTAAAGGAGTGGAATATTTTCAGTCAAGCACTTTACATAGGCATCTTCATCATCAATGTGATAAATGGTAATACAGTTTCCAAGCAGTTTTGGCAATACCAAGATTTAGATTCTTTGAAGTTCAACGGTTCAACTAAACAACATTTATAATCATAGCAGTTCTTGCAAATAGTACGCTTGATCAGATCCAAGAAATTAGATTTAGGGTTCATACACAAGCAACAGCTGTTCAAGCTTTCCATAATGGACTCAGCAGGAGAGAATAACCAGTCCACTGTTTGTGAATACCGCAGGAGACCGAGAAGACTAGTATGAACACATCGTGTGCTCAGGACAATCTACTGTTAGACAGCTAAAGTGTCAAGTGCTGTCAAACGGCAGGGTACAAGACTAGGAGGCAGATGGCCTAACTGGTGAGAGTGCATTCCAATAATTAATATGTGTACGTGAGTCTGTCATTTTCTCAATGCAGTTAACATAACACTGCTAGTGATAAGTCTCACAGTGCATTGACTATAACACAAAAAGCAATAAACAGGAGTCCATTAAATCCACATACCAGTGTGAGAACTGGTCGCTATGTCAAATCAGCAATGACAAAGCAAGAGAAAGAAAATAAAACATTGAAAAGGTCAAGCTGCATTCGAAATCAGTCGATTTATCAGTAGTCAAACAGTAAGCTTAATAGTCGCCAAAGGGAGTGACTGATCATAGAAACTTCTTCTCGTTTGCCCAAGAGGTGGGTTCCGATGCTGATTGGAGAAGAGGAGGAAAAGGAGGAGGCGATGGCGAAAGTAGGTCCTCTAGATGCGGTGCAGAATTGATCTATATTGGTTTGTCGTGTAGAGACTCTGAACGGCGAATAAGAACGTGGCAACCGGCAATACAAGTAGAATTTATCTTGCATATTTTTACAAGGCCCCACGTCTTGGCATAGATGAGTGAATTCTGGCGTGTGAGATGTTCGTTAATGAATATGAACTAGATCCAAGTCGCGTAGTCATATCTAGTGCATCACCTTGAAATTATTTGTAGTTTGGCTGTCGCGAGCTACACGTGTCTGCAAACGATTATTACCATAGTGATATTAGATACACATATTAGAGACAGGCGTGCTACGTCATGTCACCTTGTCACCTTGTGCTGTCAACTCCTGGAGCTCTAGCGATCGTCATGATAAACATTCTCCATTGCTTCATTGTCCACGACTCACAACCATACAGAACCGTTGGAAAGAGTAGGGCTCTCACGAGCCTTTTTTTGTATGTATGCTCACATGCTTGTCCTTCCATATCTTTTCCAGTCCAATCATTGCAGCTTTCCCAATCGCAATCCTTCGTTTTATTTGCGTCATGAACAAACCTAAATGTAGTTCCTGACTAGAATAGACGATGGTGTTGTAAAAAGATATGAAAAATAAGCTGTTTGTCGTCAAATCATAATTATTCGGTGTCTTCTGTTCACAGATTTTTTTCATAGAACATATGCTCCAAAAAACTTTATATCCCGCATGCTTTATGGAAGTATTTTATTAACCGACACAATCTCTGTTACCAAATCCAGGTCCGAATTAGTACAATTGCCGACTTCTTCTCAGTCTTCTGCTGTTGAGCAGGTTTGTGACATGGACGACCTCTTGTTCTCCCCCGACCACCTCCATCACCTGAGCTGCCTCACCGTGGCTCCTGCCGTGCGCGGCTCCATCTGCCTATCGCCGATGGCTCCATTAACGTCAGTTAGGGCTGCACTTGATTTGTCCATATCATGTCTTGGGAAATTGCCGACACTGTTTTTAATACAGTGTAACCCTATCGCGTTTGTATCGCCCAGAATTTCTGCAATAAACGAATATTATTTGGTTTGACCTAATAAAAGGGACAGCTCTGACGAAGGTGCGAAAATACACCGAGAACAGGAAAAATATGCAGATAAAACTGAGAAAAACAATAGAGCCGAAGATAACGAGAAGAAGACAGAAAACGAGGTTGAAGTCCGGACAGAACCCGTCGAATGGCAAACGGACTCTAAGAGAAGGTGCATATACAGACAGATACAGACGGTGATAAAAGGATTTCAAGACAAGATAGATATTAGTGTGATTCAAGTTCTTTAGGGAGAAAAATAAAACTCCCGTAAGAGTCACCAGTTCCTCCTTCGCCAGAAACCTCGTCCAACCGATTCCCTCCGTCCGTCGTACGTAAATCCAAGCCTCATCATCTGGCGGTAACTTAAATCCAAGCCTCATCAATTGGGGCGTGGTGGCTAAGTGGTAAGTTCGGCGCCTTGTGACCGGAGGGTTGCAGGCTCGAATCCCACTCTAGCCGCTGCGTACGGACCTTGGGCAAGTCCTTCACTCGCAATTGCTCGTGGCGCTTCGGCGTGAAAATTCCGGCACAGTATCAAATGCTGTAGTCGGGAGCGCCTCTGAGTAGTAGTTGACTTCGAGAGGCGCTATAGAAATATCCGGAATAAATAAATAAATCTATCTTATTCGCGTTATTTTCCGTCCTGTTATTCTCAGTTTCGTCTGTAAATTCTTGAAGTCGGAGTGATGTTCGAAGAACGGAGGGAATCGGTTTTAGGAGGTTTCTGCCGAAGGAAAAAGTGGTGACTCTTCCGGGAAAACAGTGTAAACCCTAGCCAGCCGACGACTTCTATCCGAAAGAAGCAGCTCGGACGAAGGCGCGAAACTACATTGAGAACAAGAAGAGTAAGACAGAAAACGAGGCTTAAGCCTGAGTGAAGCTCGACCGACGAAGGGAGGTTTATGGCGAAGGAAGAAGCTGTGACTCTCCCAGGAAAACAGTGTAAATCCACTCCAGCCGGGAGGGACAGCTCTGACTAAGGCACGAAAACAACATTGAGAACAAGAATATCCAGAATAAGCAGAGAACAGCAGAAAACGCAGCAAAATAAGAAAGTAAGAAAATCCACACGCAAACGGAAGAGCAGGAATCCACGCTCGAAGAACATGGAAGATAACCAAGAGCAATCAAGACAACACCAAATAAGCAAAGAATAGCGAAAGAAAGCAAAATAAACTTACAAGTAGAATACCGGTACATAGGCTTGAAAGACGGCAAGGACCTATGATGTCATACGCTGTCGTTAAATTGTTCACACGACAACAACTATTAACGGCTACATGACGTCATAATACGGTCGTGCGCAAAATACAATCGACAAAGAAATAACTGAATTTCCTGAGGTTATGACATTTGGGCAGTGTAAAAATACATGCATAATCCGATGAATTGATACATGTATACACACATAATCCGATGAACCTGATTGGCTGAAATTATCAGACTTGAGCCCTGTGCAAACGCATACACGACACTACATGAACCTGATTTGTTGAAATTATCAGACGGGCCTCATGAATAAAAACATGATATTAGATCATCCCAATTCAAATAAAATATCTCGCTGAGAACGTTTGTAAAACAAAGTTGGTATTTAAAACATTTTAACTTTCGACTCTACGGAATACAGTTTCTTGTATTAATGAATACGGCTAATCCTAACACTACCCTGAACATCAAGAAACACATAAACCCACATCTTAGCCTACGTATAATACATTTTAAGCAGAAAAGCCATATTAAGCTTAGATAATTCTGCAAATGCGTAGTGTATTATTTCAGAGTGGGAGGTCTAATGGCCTCTTCTGCCTATCCTGGAATCTCAACGTCTGTTCGATTTGTATTCCACAGAATCTGCATCAACGAATAGAAAAGCTCAATGATTTCAGCGGCCGTCAGAACAGATATTCCCAACCAAAGATTCAACGATCCGCCGATATTTGAAACCATCGTGTCCCAGGACATAGCAAAGATGTCCGTGGCAGTCATGACACTCCTCTCATTCATCTTTACTGTCACCTGGAGAAAATTGTCCTCGATCAGTTTCAGGTCTCGAACTCTTCTTAGGGTATCTGCACCACCTTTCTGACCTCTTTCCGTCGTCAGGGTCGTATAAGCGGAGAACTTTTCAGCGTAGTGAGGGTTCTCTCGTAGATATCGCTCGTAGAAGGCCAGCTGGTACACAGGACTGGGCCAACGTGCTCCGGATACGCCAAACTCATAGCTGATCTCAGAGCACTCGACAGGGCAGTCGCATGTATCTTCTACAGGATTGATGTTAAACCAGCACGTGATCACTTTCCAGATTTCGTCTATTACTGTATCGTTCGAAAGAGGCGCGTCAGCCAAGTACTGTGAGACGTTCGAACAGAAGGTTCCGTTTACTTCCTGGAGTTCCGCTTCAGTGAAAAACTCGAACGTATCGATGCAGTGACACGCTTGAATGAACTGTCGCTGTCGGCACAGGCTGATGCAAGTCGCCTGATTATATGGAAGGGAATCCAGGCGATCGGAATCCATCAGGCGCCGGTTCGTACAGTGGCTTCTCGGGTACGACAGACGAGTTATATTCGTCTGTTTCACGGTGATCGTGAGATCAGAGCCTGGCGCTACAAAAATGGATGTCTTCGTGTCGGGCTTAGTACCACGGGCGTGGACCATGACACGGACTCCTGTGGACATTGGCATTCGTGTCCAGCTGTAGAAGGAGTCAACCACGTCAGACCAGAAGTCATCGACAAACAAAATCATCTTGACAAGAACAACATCCTTAAAGCTGGCTCGAATTCGGACGCACTTCTGCAGCTGTCGATCAAGCTCGAGAAACAACGTACAGTCCGCTCCGTTGACTAGATCCCACTGGTTATCTCGGCACTCCAGGACGAACCCATCTTCATTTGGGTCGTTCTCATTAGCGATGCGGGGATCAAGTGTATTGACGTTGTAGGCGCTTAAGGAACGAAGAAATTGCCATAATCCATCGTTGGTTTTGTATTTCTCTGGTGACTTTCGGTGACTGCGCAGGAAATTGAGCTGCTGCAGGTAGCTCTGATATCGGACGTCAAAGTTCTTTCGATCGGATATGGGAAACAGGTTGCAGACGGTGATATCTGGAAAATTGGGTGAAGTTTGAACGACGGCCCTGTTTTGAACTACGGCGTAACTGTAGTAGTTCATCAAAACGGTTATCACCTAAAATGATAAACACATTCCATCAATATTCTCCTCGTAATTCTCAACTTGATACGCAATGAATAATGCGTACAATTAAATACTAAAGCTATTCGCTCTAATCTCGAAAACCTTAGTGTTTTACCTAAGAGTTTCTGCTTTATACTTAACCTTTCCATTCGCAATACTCAAGAATTTACTATCTACGATAATCTCAGCTCGACATTCAGTTTCGTCTTTTCAGTACTCGAGCTCAGAGCCGTAGCAACAAAGAACGTGGCCCCCTCCGAACATACGTCCGGGGCCCCTCACAATGCGGAAACTGGAATGCGGTAATATTGTGGCGGTTAGGCCACAAGGCACGAACGAAGGAATATAATGATAGCTGTCTTAATTAATTAGCGTCTTATTCGATGGGTGGCGCTTTATAACTGTTCGATTATAATTATAATTACAAGTGCTGTATTTTATTTTTGCCATTTTAACGCTTCAATTTATTAATAAAAATAAGAGAACACACCGTCTGTCCAATAATTAGTGGCTAAACATAGGGCGCCGCTTAATATAGCTGGTAGATATTTCGATTTTGGACACCTGTATTTAAGAAAATGCTATTGGCCTAATATATAAGCATGGAGGCGAGAATATGTATTGCGTACTAAGTCATAGCACGCAGACAGGGAATGTAGCCGGCCTATGGAGGCCAGAAAATGTATTACGTGCAAGACCATAGGATGCACATAGATGCATAGTGGCTGCCTCACGGTGCATTGCTTATATCGTAGAGCGGCGTTACTGCGCTCTGCATGTACAGCGACACGGTGCTTTAGTGTCGTTGGTTTCCTGGGTTCGGTTACGAATGATTTTACGGACACGGCGTCCGGTACAAGGCTAATCAGTGCGCTCCCGAGTGACAGCCGCTCCAAACGCGGTCTGACCAGTGCTGGCAAAACGCCGATCCAACGGAGTAAGGGCCCGCTCTGTTGTAGATCGCGAGCTGTACCGAGTCTGATCATGGAAGGCTGATTCGGGGAAAGACCGATCGTGAGAGATAAAAGCTCACAGGTCTGTGTCGGTAAAGTCCGGGGAAGGCGAACCCGGCGGTTTCGTTCGATAGATATACGGGAAAGATCCCGTTGGTGTCTGGTTCGCTGGTAACCGTTCGATAGTCCGTGCAAAGACCGATCGTGAGAAATAAAGGCTCACAGGTCTGTATCAGTAAATACGGGGAAGGCGACCCCGCTGGTTACCGTTGATAGTCCGGGGAAAGACCCCGGCGGTTCCGATCAGTGAATACGGGAAAGACCCGGTTGATGTCTGGTGCGATTCATACGGGAAAAAGACCGATCGTGAGGAATAAAGGGTCACAGGTCTTTATCGGTAAAGACGGGGAAAAGTCCCCGCTGGTGTCTGAGACACACGGGTAAAGTCCCCGCTGGTGTCGGAGATACACGGGTAAAGTTCCCGCTGGTGTCTGTCTGAGGATACACGGGCAAAGTCCCCGCTGGTGTCTGAGATACACGGGCAAAGATCCCGTCGTGACCGTCTGAGATACATGGGCAAAGAGTTCGCTGGTGACCGTCTGATAAACCTCTGGGAAAGACCGCACTGTTGACCGTTTGAGATACACGGTCAAAGACCGGTGGTGGACCGTCAGAGATACACGGTCAAAGTCCCGCTGTTGACAGTCAGAGATACACGGTCAAAGACCGGTGGTGGACCGTCAGAGATACACGCGGAAAGACCGCGCTGGTGACCGTCTGAGAGACACGCGCAAAGGCTCCGCAGTTGACCGTCTGAGATACACGGGCAAAGACCCGGTGGTGATAACTCAGTTAAAGTATCGTCCATAAACGCTGAGCAGTGCGATCCCGAGTTACAGCAGAACTAATCACTCTTGGGTGTTGGATTTACCGCCGATTCAGCAGAGCTGGGGCCCACTCTGTTGTTAGATCGCGAGCCGGTCTGAATCCCGATTGTGTAAGTTTAACAGGCTGAGTAAACCTCGGGGAGAAACCGATCGTGAGAGATATAGAAAACACAGGTCTGTATCGCTAGAGACAGGGAAGCAGACCCGTTGGTGATTGCTCGACGTGTACGGGGAGAGTTACCAGGTTGACTCCGTTCAAAAGTACGGGGAAGCGGACCCCGTTGGTGAAGTTCGATAAAGACGGGGCAAGACCCCGGTGGTTCCGTTCGATACACAGGTCTGTATGAAAACGCGGAAGGCAAGTCCCCGATGGTGACAGTTCGATATGTACGGGGAGGGTGACCCCGTTGGTTCCGTTCGATAATATCGGGTAACTTACCCGCCTTTCTTTAACTTGCGGGACTAACCGCAATCTCTCAATTCGCGATACAGAAAAGTCTTAACAATACTCGATTTACTAAAGGCTAGCATATTATAGTATACAATTTACAAGAAACAATAATACATTTATACGTCTTAACTCGCGGTCTACCACAAGTTTCTTCCTTTGGATGTTTTACTTCCGTCATAGTTACTCCCGCGGGTTTCCCGCATATCTTCCTTTTGGCCTTCCTAACCCCGGTCTACCGCAAATCTTGGCTCGCGGACTACCTGCAAACTTCTGAGTTCGGGGAACTGCCCGAACAATCTGACCGTGGTTCGTTCAGGTGCGTGGAAGACAGGAAACTTCCCGCAGTAGGAAGTGAAAACACAGGTCTGTGTGAAATAATGGGGTAACAGTACTGATAGTTACTCCACTGGTGCCGTTAGTAGAATCGATTCTGTGTACTCAGAAATGAAGCCTACGAGTCTGTGAGCCCCCGTGAAAACACAACCATGTATAAGGGTTATGTAAACCGGGTAGGGATACGCCGCAACGAGAAGATACAGCGGGCCAGATCCCTAGGTGAAGAGTTCGCGAGTTCCTGGTAAACGGTAGAATAAATCAGACCAAGAGGAATAGAAGAGATTAGCCTCAAAGTTCGGGTCGGGTAGTCGGTACCCAGGTCCGAAAGAGACAAGTTCGCGTTTTGCTAGCCGAAGTTCAGCTAGTCAGAGTCCCTAGGTGAGGAGTACGATAATCCCATATATGAAGGGAAATAATAAAGCAGATCAAGAGAGCGATACGTGAAAGTCCGGGTAGTCGGATACCCAGGTAGAAACATATTTGCTTGTCGTAACACACAGCTCTGAGAACTGACTGAAGTGCGAGGATGGGCCCCCTCGTGCGTAGGTCGGAACGAAGTTCTGTGTGTAGATAGGAAGGTTATAGAGAGAGGCCCTTCACTATCAGAGTGCCGTAGATGCTCTTATCGGTATCTTTCGAAGCAGAATTTATCACTGTGTTGGTCGATAATTGCCAACACAGAGTACGGGTAAGGAAACTTATCCGTAAATTGTGGTGCATGATAATATACGTGTGAGGCCGGTATGCCCTGCACGGATATAGAGCGAGAGATACGTACGGTGGGAAGACGTATGGACAGGTGCCTAGACGACACGACGTAGAGAGTTGCCATTGACAGTTGCCCCATAGACCGGTGTCTAGGACGATGTGATGCAGAGACTTGTCGCATGTATTCCTTGTTCCCGATACTTAGAAAACGTTTGGTATCCCTTATAAATGGCGATAGTTCGAGTCACGAGATGTAGAATGGCACGTCAAAGTTAAGATCAGGTGGAGAGTTGGAGAAAGCCCGTAGCTAAGAAGGCATACAAAAGAGGAAGACTTCTGCTGGTAAGAGAACGAACCCTGTTCTGAAGGACGGCCATCCTGCAGGACGTTGCCCATCCGGCGACCGCGGAAGAAGCAGAGTCAGACCCCGAGATAGAACGGTATAGTGTTGCCTTTCTTAAGCGGCCAATCCTGAGTCTCCTCTGATAGGAACGTTCACTATGGGAAGAGATAGAGAACAGCCATTTGACGGTGACAATAGGCAAGGCAGTGACTCTGGTGGGGCTCCAGACGGGCAGTGGGCTGGAACCACCACCACGGAAACCCGCCCGGCGCGACGAGAGTGCAGGCGTCCGGACGGGCGCAGAACGCCACAATATGCAATATACAGGTTCATATTATGTATACATAGGCCTACGCCCTACGGTGTACAATACATGTACATGTATTCCATTTCCATCTCCGTATTTACGCTAAGTGCTTCTTTCGACCCTTGTTCTCCGCAAATTGGTTAATTGGCCTATACATGTATACATAATATGAACCCTGTAGGCCCTATATTATATATTACCACATTCCAGTTTCCTCATTGTAAGGGGCCTCGGACGTATGTTCTTTGTTGCTACGGCTCTGAAGTCTGAACAGCATTATGTGATCTATCAAAACAGTATCATAATGACTTCACGCCGTTCACGGTTATTTTTGCCACTTTTAGGAGCCCACAGGGGCGTCTATCCCCCCTAAGTCATTGGAGCAACGTCCCTTTCCCCCTCTTTTCCACCCTCCCCGTTCCTTCCCCCTAAAATGGTGGCACACACACTGACAGATCCTCCCCCCATTTCTTGGATGGAGCATTTGCTCCAAGGTTTCTATGGTGTAGACGCCCCTGTGGCCCCCTTCCTTGCGGGGCCCCTTCCGGTCGGAGGGTACGGAGGGCGGTCGCTACGCCTCTGCTCGAGCTTTCTGAAGCTGGCTTTTGCTTAAAAAAAAAGGCATGGGATTTTCACCTGACCGCTATAACATTTTATCTTGATACCTGAATAGTGGATATGCCTCTACTCGATTAGTTACAACTTTTATATACTGAGTGCTTCGGGTAATGCTCGATGTAAAGAAACACTCACCTGGAATACCAGCAGCGCGAAGCATACGATGAGGAATGCGATCCAACAGGTGCGTGCCACTCCGTTGTTTGCTCTGACAGTCCGACCGATGCCCTTGACCGTCGCAATCTCGGCAAACCTGCGCAACTCTTGACGAATCTCGGGCAACATGATTTATTTTAATTTCCTTTAAAACTTGGTATTAATATGTTTTATTATTTATTGCACGTACTTATACGGTCAAGGTCAGCAAATAACTACTAAAAGCATTATACTGTAATCTAGCTCAAATATCAACGTCATCTATTGTCATCTCAATTACATGTACAATAATGCATCACGAACATGTCGGTCTAATTACGCCGCATTCTGACCTCTAGTATACTTACATGTACTAACTTTTACTTTATTGGGTTGAATCACGTGCTCTAAAAGCATAAATTCCTTCGCGGTGCCAAAACTCGGAGTAGATATGACTCCTAAGATTGACCAAAAATATATTCGATATTCGAGCAACTATTCCTATGCTGACGCCTTCTGGTAGTGTGTGTCGCCAACGGGCGTTGCCTATCTCCTCCGTAGATATACCTCGACTGTCGGCTTTGTTACTGTCGAGATATATTATGCCAGACAGATGAGCTTCTGCGTGAGCAACAGTCGTAAAGCACGGAAAGTCCTGGTTCTTTGAAAGTTTAACGATTCTGTCGTTAAACCGTCTCCGTATGCACTGTTTCCAATCATATATGCGCTACATAAAAAGACGTCGTCATAGCTATTTTTAGACTTGCTGTGCAAGCTGCCTTAGCCAAAGGTGTCGTGCGCAGTGCCTCCACTCCTAGGGAAGGTCCCAAGATCTTGGGAATTGGCGAATCGTCTTGGGATCTGGGGATTTTCAATGGCAATCTGGGTTTTTTTTTACTAAGGTCTACAGTCATAATATAATGTTAATATTTCATATGGAATTATTACAATAGGCACTTGTTGACTTGTTGTCGTTGAGTGACTTATTGGCCATGTCTCTAAGGCTACTGGTCGTTAACTTCTGTACCTTACTTACACTTATCTTGTGAATAACATGACGTCATGCTTCATCCGTACATTCCGTAGATTCCGTAATCCATAGTTCCATACATTTTACCGCCGATGCGGACGTTCCAAGTTTTTACGCAATTATTAAACGATAGAACTAGCCTAAATCTGGACAAATCGTCGTAAAGTCATAGCAGTTTTAAACCGGAATTTGTCATGGTATCGTCTGATTCAAACTCTGAGTCTGGCGACACTGGCGCCGAGCTGCGAAAGAAAGCAAAGGTATGGTATAGACAACTGTTCAACGAGGAATGGGTGAAAATCGATGAATTGAAACTTTGGCTTAAACCAAGTTGAGGAGATAAATATGCAGCAAAATGTAGTGTTTGTTCAAAAAAACACTGACTGGCGTTAACAGGTCAGCACTAGTGAAACATGCGGAGTCTGCCAAACACGTTTAAAACTACGAAACAGAACAAAGCATGATTTGTATCAACATGTTCTTTAAGAAACCGACCACTCCCACCATTGACTGTATGTCAGTTAGGCCTACTTGAGATTTTCGTACAATCTTGGGATTTTTAGTACAATCTTGGGATTTTTGTGGCTAGATCTTGGGATTTCTGAAAATGGAGAGTGGAAGCACTGGTCGTGCGCGGTCGTGCTGTGCGCAGCAGAGGAGGAAAGTTTGATGTCTGTTTTCGATTTAATTTCTTATCTTAAGATAATCGAAAATTCTGAGTTTTCGGGTGATCAAATGTTGGTTTGGTATCCTTGTCACAATATGTCATAACTTTTGGCCGTAGATTATTGCGATAATTGTCCAGTTGAAATGTGTATGTCAGAGCCCTGTCCCTTACCACGTATCTTACTCAGGAGAAGAGGTCGCCATTTTAAGTCACTTGTTGTTTGTAAGATTTAGGTCGAATATCGATGTAAAATCCTGTTTCGGAGCATAAGAATCGTACGCTATTTGTGATCTCTTTCTGCCTAGATAAATTGTTGCCATAAGGGGATTAGAGCTCATAGGATTTGATCTTTGTGAAGTTTTTGACCTTTGACCTGTGTGCTTAATGTTGGTTGATGTGTGTAATAGTGCCATTGCCTTTGGTATAGATGTAGATAGGAGTTCCTACCTAGTAAATAAGTTTAAATAGTTAATTGAACTTGATAGTGGTAGTATATAAGTTCACTGGACTGTAAAAAGACATTCTTTGTTTGAACTCTGACCTGTACTGACATTCGTAATTTAAGTAAAATTGAAACTTTCTCTTTTATTGAAATATTCATTACATGGCGACACTGCCTAACTTTTCACTGGCATCTTTGCTAGATAGCACTGAATTCAGATATAGTTTGCTCCAATACTTTCCTGAATTAGCTAGTCATAATTTGATGCAGAATTTAAATGAAGAGGTTGTCCAAAGTCCAAAGGCCCATTCACTTAGCACCATAGCCCTCCACCACCAGAAGTGAGGTTAGCCCCAGAAAATGAGGAAGTAGATGAAAATGAGGAAGTAGATGAAATGAGGAGGTAGATGACGAAGAGGAAGTGGAAGATGAAGAAGTGGAAGAAGAGGATGGGGACACCATGGACCCTGAGTATAGGGGAAATCCTATGTTTGTTTCCTACTCGGAAATCACGGACACCCACAGGCCAGGCCTAGGTGATGAAATGGTAAGTATGAGGTCATTGCCCTTAGAAGAATCGCCTAATGTCACTATGCCTAGACGTAGTAAGCGCCTATCTAGTTTGCCATCTATATATTATGGGCCTGAACATCGGAGTTCGAACTCTCAGGCAATGCAAGACCGGAAGCCCCCATCCCGGCGTTTGACGACCGCCACCGCTAGGGGTCGCTCCGCCACAAAAGTAGGCCGTATGTTGTTGCAATGTCTGTAATGTAAGTAGCGAGCGAAATGGACAAACTATGAACCACAAACATCAGTCGGATAATAGCTCACGACTGTCATTAGGTCCTGCGGTTTTCTTTACGAAGAGAAAAATCATTTTCAATTTTTATGCGTTTATATAGCGATACTCTCTGACTGTGGTACGCGTTCATTTCATGTTTTTTTCTTTCAGTCCGTCGTGGCCAATTATTGTTGGTGCCCTTTGAAATCGGCATCCCAGTTTCAAACAAAAGCGTGTCGTATGAATTTATTAATGTGTTGCTTTGACGCTACACGTAGCTGAAAACAAGCGGAAGCCAATTAATTCCAAAGATGTAAATGTGGATTTTTGCATAGCGACCGAATGGCCTCGATCTTGTTCATATCATGACGTGATATCACGTCATTAATTTATGACGTGATATATATCGTGTCATATCATTCATATCATTAGGCGTGGTGACTAAGTGGTAAGTTCGGCGCCTTGTGACCGGAGGGTTGCAGGTTCGAATCCCACTCTAGCCGCTGCGTCCGGACCTTGGGCAAGTCCTTCACTCGCAATTGCTCGTGGCGCTTCGGCGTGAAAATTCCGGCACAGTATCAAATGCTGTAGTCGGGAGTGCCTCTGAGTAGTAGTAGACTTCGAGAGGCGCTATAGAAATATCCGGAATAAATAAATAAATAAATATCAAGTTCATATCATTTCATGTTCAATATCATGACGGGCCGCACTATCCCGAGTTTGATATTGGACACATAATATCATATGCAAAATGAACGATAACATGGGCGGCGATCTAGGGGGGTCGAGGGGGACATGCCCACCTTTAAGAATGGGGGGACATGCCATACATTTGTCCCGCCAAATTTTTGAAGGAAGAGTGAAAAGGCCTAAAAAAATGCAACTGCGTGTGAGGGTTTTCACAGCTTTTTTTGACCAGATGAGGTAAAAATAACATTTATCAGGAGAAGTGTCCCCCGAAAAATCTGAGAAAAAAGAAGTTGAATTTCTAAGAAGAGTCTGAAGTCTGAACATTGTGGGCGATGACGTTCTAACAGAAAGATAATGAGATTGTTGCGAGACCCTGAAAAAAGTTGTAAAAGAGGTGAATGACTTAAAAAAATGAATTGGCGATCAGTTCCAAATCGTCTAGTTTCTCCCTCGTCGAAGCTCGACTATCCACCGTTCTCGTGACTTCCCGTAGCGTGATGTCTCTCTCGAAGAGACCGTCGTTACAACCCGAGTGTGCGCTTTACTACTCCAAAGTAACGTACACTTCGCTCGCGGAATAACTCCTTAAGTCCGTTGACAAGATCGTTTCGCAAATGTCGACTTCCTATGACGGAAAGTCACGCCTCGCAACGGTTTATTACGAGAGCGTTTCACTCGAATTATTCGATCCTCGCTGTCCAACTTATAAACTCAACTGCATCGATCGTTTCGCAAAACCGATCATACTGACTAACGATGCCCTCATCGACTTAGTCCAACATCCACCGAGTCGATCCACTCAAGATTTCTAGAACGTCTTGTTCAGTTGAAATCAAAAATCGAGCTGCCGCATCTCCACACCACGTCACCACGGTTGCTTGGTTACAGAGTCGTCAGCCGCTTCGCCATAACGGTTTTTGATCAGCTGTTTGTCCTGACCAATGAGGTGAGTCCACATCGTCTGCTGTCCTTTGCGTAGATATGATGAACCCCTCTATCTAATATTAATTAATCCCTACAATGCTGGCTTAACTGCTGGCATTTTAATTAAGTTACATTTATGTAGCTCTACTATCCTACATTATATAATCTAAATAGATTATTCTCTACACTATAACATTTATAGCATGTTGTGTAGCTGTGAATCATTGTGTGGTTTGGGAGATCATTACACTCCGACGTATTTTAACACAGGAATTTGACTCGACTCCTCTGTGCATAACTGAGATTTAAAATAGCACACGCCTACAACTGACCTTATAATTTCAAGTTATAATTTTTACGTTCTAATTTTTGAAATCGAGAAACATAAAAGTATAGATCATACTACGAACCAGATCACTACATTTACATCTTTACTGTCTCCTTCTACTCGCTCTCAAATTTTAATAAGTAACCCCTCATCTTCTTTTGCTTTCCTAAAGACATTTCTTTCCTCTCGGCCTTGCGCACTGGGAGCGCCTCTGAACGGTTCACCCTACTAGAGGCGCTTTACAAATGTTTAAATACAATACAATACAATACAATTTACATCGAAATTATTTAAGTCATTTTTCTGCTGCATTATACTACAAAGCTGGAGGTTTCATGGCTTCTTCTGCCTTTCGGGGAACCTCAACGTCCGTTCGTTTCCTATTCAACAGAATCTGCATCAACGAATAGAACAGCTCAATGATTTCAGCGCCCGTCAGAACCGATATTCCCAACCAAAGATTCAACGATCCGCCGAGATTTGAAGCCATCGTATCCCAGGACATGGCCATGATGTCAGTTACAGTCGTTATGCTTCTGTCGTTCATCTTTACAGTCACCTGGAGAAAGTTATCCTCGATCAGTTTCAGGTCTCGAACTCGTCTCAGGGTATCGGCACCGCCATTCTGACTTCTTTCCGTCTTCAGGGTCTCGTAAGCGGAGAACTTTTCAGCGTAGTGAGGGTTCTCTCGTAGATATCGGTCATAAAATGCCAGCTGGTACACAGGACTGGGCCAACGTGCCGAAGATACACTGAACTCATAGTCAATATCAGAGCATTCTACGGGACAATCACAGGTCTCATCAACCGGTTCGAAGTCTCACAAACACGTGATCACGTTCCAGAGATCATCGATTACTGTATCGTTCGAAGTAGCCACATCGCCAAGGAACTGTGGGACGTTCAAGCAGAAAGTTCCGTTGACAGAATGGAGTTGCGTTTCGCTGAAGAACTCGAACGTATCGATGCAGCGACACGCTTCAATGACCTGTCGCTGTCGGCACAGGCTCAGGCAAGTCGGCTGACCATATGGAATGGAACGTCCCGGATCAGAACGCATCAGGCGTCGATTATTACAGTTGCCTTTCGGGTACGACAGACGAGTTATATTCGTCTGTTTCACGGTGATCGTGAGATCAGGGCCTGGCGCAACAAAAATGGATGTCTTTGTGTCGGGCTTAGTACCACGGGCGTGCACCATGACGCGGACTCCTGTGGACATGGGCATCCGTGTCCAACTGGAGAATGAATCCACGTCGTCAGACCAGAAGTCATTAACGAAGAACATCATTTTGATGAGGGCCGTGTCATTACGAGTGGCCGTGAATCGGACGCACTTCTGAAGCGGTCGGTCATGCTCGGAAACGAATGGACAGTCGATTCTCTTATAGAGGTCCCACTGGTACTGGTAGGACTCCACGACCAACCCGTCTTCATTGGGTTCGTCTTCCGCGCCAATCCGATAATCGAGGGTGTTAACGTTGTAGACTACAAGGGAACGAAGAAAGTTCCAAAAGTTACTGTTTTCCTTGAATTCTTTAGGCGACCTTTGCTGACTGCGCAGGAAATCAAGCTTCTGAAGGTAGTTCTGATATCGTACGTCGAAGTTCTTGCGATCTGCTATGGGAAATAGATTGCAGACGGTGACATCTGGGAAAGTGGGTGACGTTTGAACATCGGCCGTGTTTTGAACGATGACGTAGCTGTAGTAGTTCGTCAGAACGGTCACCACCTGAAATGACAATCACTTTGATTCAATATCCTACCCGTTCATCGCAAATCTGATTCGATACTCACTGTAATATACAGTCTGGTGGTAAAAGTATTCTGCTCTGAACTCTAAAATCTCATCTTATCGCTCTAGAGTAATGAGGTGAGATTTAGCCACCCTGTTGTTGCTACTTGATTCTGAACCTTTCACTTCGAATCTCGATTCTGAATGGTACATTATTTTGAACTCTCTGTTAGTCCAACTCGACTCGATGTTGTGAGTTTTCAACTGGCTGTGCGAAAATGTTTTCCCTTGATACTCGATTCTTCTTCTTTATGTTCTCTGCCCACCGGCAGGTTCGTATGACCAATGACGCCATCGTTCTCTGTCTTGTGCTCTTCTCTTCAGTCCACTGTATCCTTCTTCTTTTGTCATCATCCAGTCTTGCAGCATTGCCCTCGGTCTTCCTCGCGTCTTTCTCCCCTCCATCCTTCCCTCCATGATGTCTCTTAGCTGTGACTCACTCCTTAGGATGTGCCCGATCCATTAACTTTGTCGTCCGCGTATAGTACTTATGAGTGATCTTTGTTCTTCTACCATTTGCAGGATTTCCTCGTTCGTCCTCCGTTCCGCCCAGCTAACTCTCTCCATTCTGCGCCACACCCACATCTCGAAGGCCTCCAATCTTTTTATGTCGTCCTTCCTCATTGTCCATGTCTCGGAGCCGTACAGAACAACACTCCACACCAGTGTCTTTACCATTCTCTTCTTTAGTTTCTTGTTTAAGCTTCCTCTCATCAGCTCTCCTCTTTTACAAAAATGCATCTTTTCCCATGGATATTCTTCTTTTTATTTCCTCGTGGCATCTTGCATCGTCTGTGATCACACTTCCTAGATAGCAAAACTTCTCCACCTGTTCTATTTCTTCTCCGTTTAGTGTGATCTTTATTGTTTGTGGTGTTATACCGCTTCTCTTGCTTATCTTCATTACCTTTGTCTTCTTTACGTTTATTTTCATTTCATATTCCAGCGATACCGTATTTAGACGATCCATCATCCTTTGTAAGCCCCCCTGGCTAGTTGCCAGCATCGCCTGGTCATCTGCAAATCTCAATGCCTTCACCCTTCTTCCTCCTACCTTTATCCCCTCCTCCATAGCCTCTAGCGTTTCTCTTATGATCTCTTCTATATAGATGTTGAATAGGATTGGTGACAGTGGGCATCCTTGTCTTACACCTCTTCCTATTTTTCCTGGTTCTGAGTACTCTCCATCAACTCTTATTTTCACTCTTTGTCCCATGTATAGATTACCTATCAATCTTCTTTCTCTCCAGTCCACCCCTTTTCTTCTCAGTATTCCCATTAGCTTTCTCCAGTCTACTCTGTCGAAAGCTTTTTCATAGTCGACGAAGCAGATATATATGTCTTGGTCATGTTGGATGCTTCTTTCTGCTATTACCCTCAATGCTGCCATCGCATCTCTTGTCCCCTTTCCCTTTCTAAACCCATATTGGTCCTCTCCCAAGCAATTTTCTGCTTCCGCCTTTGTCTGCAGTCTCTTTGTTATAATTCTTAGCAGGATATTTGATGCATGTTCAGAAGGCTTATCGTGCGATGGTCTTCACAATTTGTTGCATTCTGCTTCTTCTGTATTGGTATAATTATTGTCTGCAGGAAGTCCTTTGGCCATTCTCCCGTGTTGTAGATGTCCCGGCATAGCTGCACCACCTCGCTCATTGCCTTCTCTCCAAGATTTCTGAGTATTTCTATTGGGATGTTGTCAATTCCTTCCGACTTCCCATTCTTCATGTCCTTAATTGCCGCCAAGACCTCCTCTCTCATCACCTCCGGACCCATGCCGTCCTCCACCTGTGTTTCTTCCTGCTTCCGTTCTTGTTTCCTCATTTCTTCCTCGATGCTTCCACTTCCTGTGTATAATTCCTCCACATATTCCTTCCATCTTTCCCTTATATCCTCTGCGTCCTCCAGTAGTCTGCCGTCCTTGCTCTTGATTGCACCTCTTCTTCCTGTATTTTGTTTCTTGCTTAGTGATTTTATTTTACCGTACACCAAATCGCTTCGCCCCTGTTCCTGCAGGAGTTCCAGTTCTCTGCACTGCTCCTCCCACCACGTTTCTCTTGCTTTATCCGTTGCTCTTCTCAGCTGGTTGTTAAGTCCTCCAGTAGTCTGCCGTCCTTGCTCTTGATTGCACCTCCTCTTCCTGTATTTTGTTTATTGCTTAGTGATTTTATTTTACCGTACACCAAATCGCTTCGCCCCTGTTCCTGCAGGAGTTCCAGTTCTCTGCACTGCTCCTCCCACCACATTTCTCTTGCTTTATCCGTTGTTCTTCTCAGCTGGTTGTTAAGTCTTCTATATTCCTGTCTAGCCTCCTCTGTACTTTGATGTTTCCATTTCCTTCTCCCCTCCATGTCTTTGATCATCTCTGTTGTTATCCATGGTTTACGTGGTTCGTTTCCCTTTTGGAATCCTATCGTTTCAGTCGCCTCTTTCATCAATGCCTCTTTTAGGTTCGTCCACCTCTCTTCTGTTTTTGTTCCCTCTTTTAGATTTTCTACTTTTTCCTCTAGGTTCTTCGATACTTCTCCCATCTTTGTTTTTATCATTTCTTTGTTCCACTTCATTTTCTTCACTCTTTTCTTTTTGATGAACTTGAGTTGTAGGCTCACTGTTATAGCCACCATGTTATGGTCTGTATCTGCATCTGCCCCGGAAAGGGCTCTCGCATTCTTCACACTATTTCTATACCTCTGCCTTACCATTATGTAATCCAGCTGGTATCTTTCCCTGTCTCCTGGTGATTTCCACGTGTACCTTCGTCTTTTTTCCTGCTGGAACCATGTGTTCGTTATTACCAGTCTTTGCCTTTTGCAGAATTCCATTAATTTCTCTCCTCTCTCATTTCTCTTCCCCAATCTGAATTTCCCTATTATACCTTCCTGTTCGCCCTCTCCCACTACTGCATTCCAGGGGGAACGGACATTATCCCCCCGGACATTATCCCCCCGGACATTATCCCCCCCGGACATTATCCCCCCGGACAGAATCCCCCGATTTTAGCTAGGACATTATCCCCCCGAACAAAATCCCCTCTCTGTGTAATAAGCCTATTTCCTTGTAATCCCGTGAGCGTCATGTATGTATGCTTGTATGTATGTATGCATGTATGCATGTATGTATTTATGTATGGATGTATGTTCGTATGTATGCATGTATGTGTATATGTATTAATGTATGTATGTATGTATGCATGCATGTATGTATTTATGTATGTATGCATGCATGTATGTATTTATGTATGGATGGATGGTTCTATGTACGTATGAGTTTATGTATGTATTTATGTGTTCACGTATGTATGTATTAATGTATATATGTATGTATATGTGCATGTATATATGTATATATGTAGGTATATATGTATATATGTATATTAGGCATGTATGTATATAAGTATGTATATATGTATGTGTGTGTATATATGTATGTATGTATATATGCATGTAAATATGTATATATGTAGGTATATATGTATATATGTATATTATGCATGTATGTATATATATGTATGTATGATATATATGTGTGAAATATCGGTTATTATTTCCTAGCCGGGGATAATGTCCTACCCCGGGGGGATTCTGTCCGGGGGGATAATGTCCGGGGGGATAATGTCCGGGGGGATAATGTCCGGGGGGATAATGTCCGGGGGGATAATGTCCTACACTCGCATTCCAGTCTCCCATTACTATCACATAATCCGTACCTTTGATGTCTTCTAATCCTCTCTCTATTTTCTCATACATGTCATCCACCTGGTTCCGCAGAGGTTCATCAGTCACTCTGTTTCAGAGTAAAGCAGGGAGGCGACCTGACCGAGGTCTCTTAGGAGCGTAGACTCGGACCCGACCTGGGCTGGTGAATCAAAGTCCTCCGTGCCCACCTTCACGTGGTGCGGACCGTTAATACCCTTCCATGGGAAGGGGAACGAACGGGCACGGCAGGCAAAACCAGGGGAAGGCAAAGGCAAACCACCCCTGTTAATATGCCAAGAAAATCGTCATGAGACAAACCAAAAACGCCAATGTTTGTCATGACGATCGCTAGAGCTCCAGGAGTTGACAGCACAAGGTGACAAGGTGGTGTCATCCACCTCCTCTTCCTCATGCGCCGACGTAGGCATATAGGCCTACACCTGCACTATTGTTATGTCTACTGGGTGTGCACGTATTGATTGATACTCGATACTTATATAATATATACATGTACCTTTCTGTAGTAGAAAGCTTCAAGTGATGCGTGACACGTAGCGTAAGCAAACGCTTACCTGGAACATGAGAAGAAGGATCACTCACCTGGAACATTAGCAGCGCAAAGCAGCCGACGAGGAATACGATCCAACAGGTGCGTGCCACTCCGTTGTTTGCTCTGACAGTCCGACCGATGCCTTTGACTGTCGTGCTCTCGGCGAACTTGCGTAACTCTTGAATCTCGGGCAGCATGATTTCCTTTACTTCCATAGCCATTATTTATTAATTTACTGTCTTGTTTATAGCTCTAAGCGCTCAATATCTATAAATCTGACGGTGAGACAGGTGTTCGCAAACAAATTTGGCTAAGATCACTAGGAGAAACCAGTAGGTGCGAATCAGTAATTATAGGCCTTTGAAGCAGATGCGGTACTGGGTTGACCACGGTGCCGCACAGTATATATGTTAAGTTGTCTTAACACATTCTGACTTTTTTACTGTGAACATGTTAAAAGAAGTATGGAAGGCGCGTTCTTGGAGAATGAAACTAGCAATTTTTAGGAGTCGTAGACGTGACAGTCATGACAACAGCAGATTGGGATACTTTTGAGATTGACGGAGAAGAAATAGAGGTGGTAGAAAGCTTCACTTTCCTGGGATCATTGGTTGAAAAAGAAGGAAAATGTGATACAGAAATAAAACGAAGGATTGCGATTGGGAAAGCTGCAATGATTGGACTGGAAAAGATATAGAAGGACAAGCATGTGAGCATAGATACAAAAAAAGACTCGTGAGAGCTCTAATCTTTCCAACGGTTCTGTATGGTTGTGAGTCGTGGACAATGACAAAGAGCATGGAGAAAAAGGTCAACGCATGTGAAATGTGGATATGGAGAAAGATGTTGAGAATATCATGGACAGAGAAAAGGACGAACGAATCAATACGAGTGGAGATTGGTGTCGAGAATGAAGAGTCGTTAAAACAAAAGGCGACAAGATCGAAGCTAGGATTCTTTGGTCATGTTATGCGATCTGATGGGCTAGAAAAGGAAATGATGTTGGCCTGTGGTGAGGGGAAAAAAGACGGGGTCGACCAAGGAAGAAATGGATGGATGAGATTCACGATGTAACTGGCATGAATCTGGAAGAACTAAGGGACCTGACTTCGAATAAGAAGCAATGGAGAATGTGGCGATCGCTAGAGCTCCAAGAGTTGACAGCACAAGGTGACAAGGTGACAAGACGTGACAGATACAGAGCTTAATAGATCGATGGAAACCAGAGAACTAGACTGCACTGTCATAGGACAAAGCAACTGAGGTAAGAGAACAGAAGCTTTAAATAAGAAAGAAGTAATTGTTCACAGCGCAGCGGCTTCGAAACGATGAAAATTTGAGACTAGGAAACACGCAAGACGAAATATAAAAACAGCTATTTGCTGTGCGTGCTTCAAAAAGTCGCAGGTGTTCAAGAGGAGGACAACTTCAAACGGTCACTGGTTATAAACTGCGATTGTCTAATGTATGAAGTTTAAAACGACGGATGCACCAAAATCAAGTAGCAGTCAGGGCAGTTCCCAAAAGTCAAAAGATAAACAATTTATGGTGGAGGAGCACCCTATGGCGAATCATGGAAATTATTTAATGATTCCTTACACAAATTAATAGATATAGTGTCGCAATAGCTATTAAAGCAAGAGTTGCTGCAGCACTCTGGCACATCTTCAATTAAATTTAAGCGTACGTATACTAAAGCCAACGAAGAATTACGACTTTTTGGTCTCCCAGGAACCTGTAATCTAGCTGAAATATTAACGCTTGTCGATTGAGACATTCTTATTACATTCTAACCTTCAGCTAAACGAATAACTCCGGGTATTCCAATCAGTTCTTTTCTACGTGTTCCAAGAGCACGAATGATTTCATGGTGCCAAACTACAGAGTAGAAATGACTTCTAAGATTAACCAAAGATGTCATGTGCCATATATATAACAAGTCTTTGCACGCTACTGCTTTGCAAGAAATTCTGTCGTCAACGGGCAAATGCTGTTTACAGCGCAAATAGACCTTGACTACCCGCTTCATTAAATGCCAACAAAAATCTCCAAGGTTGATGTGTTTCGCCGCATCACTGAACACACTGTTTGCCTCAGTAACAGTCACAGAATCTGGCTATTTATATGGATCCGTCGTGAAAGTGGACCGTTTGTTAGCCTGCGCACTTAGGGAACGAAATTGAAAAGCTGCAACACGTCGATGATTATGATCGCTTCAAAGGTCAAACATTCATTGGCTTCGATCGTCATATTTGCACAGATGAAAATCACTTACAATAAGTTTTACATAAATCTCGGTTCACAGCGTATCAATCGTGTGTGTACTAATTGCGAAAGATTTAATCCAGCTATTATGTGAGCCTATAATTATCGTCGTGGCTTTTTGATAAAAACGAGATCCATAAATTGATGTCCCTGTTCAAATCCTGACGAGTCACATGAAATTATTAACTGCGCTGTCGTGGCGCAGATATATGCAAACAATTATTACCATAACGAAATTAGGCTCATAATGAGATAAGCATGCTGCTTAATGAACGATCCTCAAAGAAGTGCATGGTTGGAATAGAGGCAAGTGTGTTAAAACTCTTGAAGACATTAGCTTCTGGCGTCAAAATAATGTAATGTAATGTAAATCTCCGAAATTTTTCTTAGCGCTACACAAATGCTACGACAGGAAGACAGATTATTGACCGGCGCTATATCAAATAAAGTCGGCAATAGACGGGTTTTGTCTGTTCGGGTGCCAGGTCAGAATCGTGGGAGGTCAAGCCGAGGAAACAGCATGGTGTTACGGTGGCAATCGGTGATGATTGTGTCGTAGAATTACTATAGGATAGCTTGAAGAGTTCGGTTTTCGGAATGGAGTGGAAAGCAGCAGAGGAGAGTAGGCCTACAAGCGGAGAAGTGAAATTAAGGGGCGAGATAGGAGGAGAAGCAAAATAACGGAGAACCGTTGGGAGTTTATTCCAAAGAACTAGTGCAACATAAACTAAGAAGTTGTTCAAGAATTTCATAATTTGTACGTTTAGAGTCGTCAGTCCACAGATATTTTGATAAAGATGTACTTCAAAAGACCACAGCAATGTCGTTATGTATCCACTAATAAAGAGAGCAACGTGGATTTACTGTTAACTGTTACATGACGTCATATCACGGCCGTGTACACAACTGACACGACATTGAATCAACTGGATTCATTTATGTTATCAGATTGGGGTCGTGTGAAAAACATACGACATCCGATGAACCTGATTCGCTGAATTTAAAATACTGGGGCCGGGTGAAATACATAAACAACATCGGATGAACCTGTTCCGCTGAATTTAAAGGACTGGGACAGAGTGCAAAGCATATGACTTTGTGAGGCGTGGTGGCTCAGTGGTAAGTTCGGCGCCTTGTGACCGGAGGGTTGCAGGTTCGAATCCCACTCTAGCCACTGCGTACGGACCTTGGGCAAGTCCTTCACTCGCAATTGCTTGTGGCGCTTCGGCGTGAAAATTCCGGAACAGTATCAAATGCTGTAGTCGGGAGCGCCTCTGAGTAGTAGTAGACTTCGAGAGGCGCTATAGAAATATCCGGAATAAATAAACGACATCTCATAAAATAATATATTATAATGTAATATATAAGGATCTACAATGAAACTGTATTTGATACTGCCCTCCTTCCAAAGTTCAGAAGTTCACACGACCATACGACATCATAACGATGACGCAAAGCAATAATATGACTGTGAGTGAAGGACTTGCGTAAGGTTCCAACACAGTAACAACTCGAACCTGTATAGCTTCCGCGTTACATGCTCAGCACTCTAACCCATCGATCACCGTGGTGAACCTGCTTTCCTGCAGACACCTATCGGTTCTATCTGTGCGTGTGAAATCATCGTATCTCTTAATATACCTGCAGGCACTAAATACGATAACATTGTCATAATTGACTAACTTAACTATATACGTATTTCACCCGCAGGATATTGACCATAAACTCAACTTTACATAGTACTTAACTTGTATTACAACACCAGCCCAGACCTCACCGTTGCGAACTCTAAGTCATCAAGTCCAAATCTGCATATCGAGAAACGCCCAAGTCGACATCATACTTCTTAATAGCTAAGTAAAACACGAATATAGAAATCCTAAATCCTAAAATCACATTGTTCCATCGTGACAGGCAAAGTTTGAAACTGGATGCTTCGGAGTTCCTTCCGCCTTTCGGGAATCCTGAACGTCAGTACGATTTATATTCCACAAAATCTGCGTCAATGAATAGAACTGCGTGTTATTTCAGAGTTGAAGGTTTCATGGCTTCCTCCGCCTTTCGAGAAATCGCAACATCCATTCGATTCCTAGTCCACAGAATCTGCACCAACGAATAGAACAGCTCAATTATTTCAGCTGCCGTCAGAACCGATATTCCCAACCAAAGATTCAACGATCCGCCGAGATTTGAAGCCATCGTATCCCAGGACATGGCCAAGATATCCGTGGCAGTCGTTACGCTTCTGTCATTCATCTTTACTGTCACCTGGAGAAAATTGTCCTCGATCAGTTTCAGGTCTCGAACTCGTCTTAGGGTATCGGAACCGCCTTTCTGACCTTCGTCCGTCTTGAGCGTCTCGTAAGCAGAGAACTTTTCAGCGTAGTGAGGGTTCTCTCGTAGATATCGATCGTAGAAGGCCAGCTGATACACAGGACTGGGCCAACGTGCCTCAGAGACACTAAACTCATAGTTGATCTCAGAACAAGGCACAGGACAGTCGCAGATTTCTTCGACCGGAACTAAGTACCACCAGCACTTGAGTACTTTCCAAAGATCGTCGATTACTGTATCGTTCACAGGAGGCACTTCGCCAATGAACTGCGTTACGTTCAAGCAGAAGGTTCCATTGAGCGCTTGCAGTTCCGCTTCAGTAAAGAACTCGAACGTATCAATGCAGTTGCAGGCTCGAGTGACCTGTCGTTGTCGGCACAGGCTGATGCAGGTCGCCTGATTATAGGGAGGAGAATCAAGTCGCCCGGTATCCATCAGGCTCCGGTTGGTACAGTTGCCCCTTGGGTGCGACAGACGAGTTATATTCGTCTGTTTCACGGTTATCATGACATCAGAGCCCGGCGCTACAAAAATGGATGTCTTTGTGTCGGGCTTAGTACCACGGGCGTGGACCATGACGCGGACTCCTGAGGACATTGGCGTTCGTGTCCAGCTGTAGAAGGAGTCGATGACGTCAGACCAGAAGTCATCGACGAACAACATCAATCTGATGAGGGCCGTGTCGTTGTTAGTGGCTCGGAATCGGACGCACCTTTGCAGCGGTCGGTCATACTCGGAAACGAATGGACAGTCGATTCCGTTGTAGAGGTCCCACTTGTTTTGGATGGACTCCACAACGAACCCATCTTCATTAGGATCGTCCACTTCACCGATGCGGTACTCAAGGATATTGACGTTAAAAGTGATCAGTGATCGCATAAAATGCCAGACGTCTTTGTCGGCCGTGAAATTCTCTGGCGACCTTGGATGACTCCGCAGGAAGTTGAGCTTCTGCAAGTAGGTCTGATATTGCAGGTCGAAGTTCTTTCGATCAGATATCGGAAACAGGTTACAGACGGTGACATCTGGAAAATTGGGTGACGTCTGGATGACAGCCGTGTTTTGAATGACGACGTAACTGTAGTAGTTCATCAGAACGGTTATCACCTGAAATGAAAATCATCTCAATGGAATGTGGGTAGAATCGTCGAGAATCTCACTCGATACCCGTTGCTTGCTAAATAAAATGTTCCGCTTAAACCATTTGCTCTAAATTTGAAAATCTCATATGTCATTACTTTTTAGAGAAATAGTTGTTGTTTTGGATAATTTCAACTAATAATTTTCTTCCTTAATTTTAGCTCCATGCCCAGTTTCTTCTAATCAATATTCGAGTTATTCTACTCTGCACTTGAAATTCTCAACTGAGTTTGATGAATATCATCTGGATGCTCGGAGTGTTCACCCGATTCCTTGAAAATTCTTTAATTTGTGTTTTACAGTTCCATTTTACAGTTCAACTCGACATTTAACAACTTTTCGATTCTGGACTCTTTCATGTGATGCTTGACAGTCCATGAAAATAATTACTCACCTGGAACATGAGCAGTGCAAAGCAAACAACGAGGAAGACGAACCAACAGGTGCGTGCCACTCCATTGTTTGCTCTTATCGTCCGACCGATGCCTTTGACCGTCGTAATCTCGGCGAACTTGCGCAACTCTTGACGAATCTCGGGCAACATAATCTATTCTATTAGTGTCGCTACTATTTATTCTTCTGTTTTATTATCTAGAGTTGTACACACAAGGTGAGAATATTTGTGTTTTAGACAAATATCCGCTTGTTTTAGATCTTTCCACGAATTCCGATCACATGCCCGGATCACCAAAAAAGACGCGACACGGTTTTCATAAGATTCACCAGAAACGAAAAAATCGACATTCGAAGAAGTATTTGCAAGTCAACGCTTTTCGTGAAAGTTTGTGACCAACGGGCAATTTCCTGATCCTACCGCAGAGATATCTGGTTTCTCGGGTCGAATAGTTCCAAAGCCACACGGAGAGTGTTGTGTTACAGCGCATCCCTGAAAGTACTGTTATAGGCTCAGAATCAGTCATGGCATCTGCCTATATACATGGTCCCGTCGTTAATGCGAACAAACTGTTGCTTGTCCCTGTCTGTGTACTTGGAAACGAAATCGAAAAAATGCGACACGTCAATGAGGTAATTGTTTAAACGTTCATAACTGTCATTAGCTTCAATCGTTATGTTTGCAACGAGATATTATTTGCTGTGATATTTGTATCTATATACCTTCACATTATCGGTGTTTATTAATTGCAACAAATTGAGTCAAGCTATTATGGGTTCATTCCTCGTGTAAAAATTGACAACGACGTGATCGATAAATTGGCGTTTTCCTCTTCAAGCATCATGCATCACCTGAAATTATTAATCCTGGGCTTCGACATGTCTGCAGGTGTTATTACCACAGGAAAACTACATAATTATACATAATGAGACATGCGTGCTGTGTAATGAAGAATCCTAAATCTAGTTCCTGATTGGAATAGACGATAGTATTGTGAAAAGGGCCTGAAAACATAAGCTGTTTCTCGTCAAAACATGTTCAGTTTCGCCTGTTTACGATGTTTTTTAAAGAACCTACTCCCAGAAGACCACAAGTATGTCGTTGAGTTTCCCGTAACAAAAAAGGGCAACGTGGACTCACTATAAACATCATAGTTGTCAAAACCTGTTTTCTTTCGGTTTTTATTTTTTTTAAACTCGTTTTTTCGTTTTTCATTTTTCTTCTCATTTTTTCCGTCTTTTGTTTTATCTAGGTAACTTTATTTATTTATTTACTGTCTGTTATTTTTTTCATTTTTTGGTTTTATTTTATTTTGTCTGATGTCCCTTAAGTAGTCTCCGTGTTTTCAGGGATTCAGCTAATATACGTCACTATTTACGTCATCATTTGAGAAATAAATACTTTATTAAATAGCACAGTACAAGAAATAAAATTTTAAAGGGTTATTTCTAAGTTTTCGAAAATGCCAAAATAAACGGGTGCGGACTGGAGTTACGTTACTTTGATTAACGAGAAAGACAAAAACTCAGCATTGGCTAAATTGAAATGCATTTACTGTGAGAAAGTTTATTCGGGTGTTGATTGGTCATCCGAAGATGAGGCGTAGTCTAAGAACTTAAGTCCCATGTCATACGATTCAGGGATATCAAGTTTTTATATATCCCTAAGTAAAAATTTTAAGTACAGTTTTTAATTAAATGCACTCTATACCTGCATTGTTTAGTTTTTAATTGTGTTAGTTTATGTCAGCATGGACTAATGTGGACTTATGTTTACAATTTAAATTTGAAACGATTTCAATATCTTTTATTTTCTCAATTTCTTATTAAACCAAACTTATAAGAACTTAAATAATTGTTGTAGATTAATGTTACTTAGTGTTTACTTATAAATTTTTGTCATTTGCTGATTAAATTCTGTTAACAAGGGTTTAATTTTAAATTGCAGAATGGCCTACAAGATGTGACAAAGTCAAATTATTGTTTTTTACCGTCTTTTACATCTTTGAAAAAACGACGTTTTTTCCGGGTTTTTTATTTACTCTAACTTTAAAAAATTATGGTAAACATACACATGACGTCATAACACGGTCGTTAGCAAAATACAAGCGGCAAAGATTTAACTGGATTTAGTTGTGAGATTGGTGCCGTGTGGAAAAACATAGATATCCGATTAATCTGACTTGCTGAAAATTTAATTATCAGACTGATGCCGTGTGCAAAACATAGAGTACACGACACTTGATGAACCTGATTTTAAAAATTTAAAAATTTTAAAAACGGGCAGTGTGGACAAAATATGCTACTACGTCAACCCAACTCAATTATAAGATCTCACTGAGGACGTTTGTAAAACAAAATAATACCCGATCAAACTCATTCTCTGAGGTCATCACCACTCTGTGATAACGTGCAATCACTGGTTAGTGAAACATTTTAACAATCCACTCCACGGTAAGCCTACACAGTATCTTGTATTATGGTATACGGCTAATCCTAACTCTGCCTTGTACATAGAGAAAAGTACAAATCCACATCTTGCCTATATATTCATTTTATGAAGAAGAGCCATATCATGCTTAAATAATTCTGCAAATAAGTAGTGTATTATTTAAGAGTTGGAGGTCTAATGGTTTCTTCTGCCTTTCGGGGAATCTCAACGTCCGTTTGATTTGTAATCCACAGAATCTGCATCAATGAATAGAACAGCTCAATGATTTCAGCGGCCGTCAAAACCGATATACCCAACCAAAGATTCAACGATCCCCCGAGATTTGAAGCCATCGTATCCCAGGAAATGGCCAAGATGTCCGTGGCATTCGTGATACTCCTGTCGTTCATCTTTATCGTGACCTGGAGAAAATTGTCCTCGATCAGTTTCAGGTCTCGAACTCGTCTTAGGGTATCGGCACCGCCTTTCTGACCTCTTTCCGTCTTCAGGGTCGCGTAAGCGGAGAACTTTTCAGCGTAGTGAGGGTTCTCTCGTAGATATCGATCGTAGAAGGCCAACTGGTACACAGGACTTGGCCAACGTGCTCCAGATACACTAAACTCATGTTGGATCTCAGAGCACTCAACTGGGCAGTCGCATTTTTCTTCTACAGGATTGATGTTCCACCAGCACTTCAGCACTTTCCATATATCGTCGATTACTGTATCGTTCGAAAGAGGCACGTCACTCAAGAACTGTGTTACGTTCAAGCAGAACGTTCCGTTTACTTCCTGAAGTTCCGCTTCAGTGAAAAACTCGAACGTATCGATGCAATGACACGCTTCAATGACCTGTCGCTGTCGGCACAGGCTGATACAAGTCGCCTGATTATATGGAAGGGAATCCAGGCGATCGGAATGCATCAGGCGCCGGTTGGTACAGTTGCTTCTCGGGTAAGACAGTCGAGTTATATTCGTCTGTTTCACGGTGATCGTGAGATCAGAGCCTGGCGCTACAAAAATAGATGTCTTCGTGTCCGGCTTAGTACCACGGGCGTGGACCATGACGCGGACTCCTGTGGACATTGGCATTCGTGTCCAGCTGTAGAAGGAGTCAACCACGTCAGACCAGAAGTCATCGACAAACAAAATCATCTTGACAAGAGCAACATCCTTAAGGCTGGCCCGAATTCGGACGCACTTCTGCAACGGACGGTCATGCTCGATAGAAACCGGACAGTCCGCTCCGTTGAATAGGTCCCACTGGTTCTCTCGGCACTCCACGACGAACCCATCTTCATTTGGATCGTTCTCTTTGGCGATGCGGGGATCAAGTGTATTGACGTTGTAGGCGATCAAGGAACGAAGAAAGTACCAGAATCCGTCGTTGGACCGGAAATTCTCAGGTGACTTTCGGTGACTGCGCAGGAAATCAAGCTTTTGCAGGTAGGTCTGATATCGGACGTCAAAGTTCTTTCGATCTGAGAGCGGAAACAGGTTGCAGACGGTGACATCTGGAAAATTGGGTGAAGTTTGAACGACGGCCTTGTTTTGAACGACGACGTAGCTGTAGTAGTTCATCAGAACGGTTATCACCTACAGTTAAAACACATTACCTCGATATTTTATCGTAATTCTCAACTTGATACCCACGTGCATAATGCATGCAATTAATAGATACCGAAGCTATGCGCTCCAAAATCGAAACCTCAATCTTTTACCTAAGAATTTCTGTTTAATACTTTCCATTCGTATTACTCGAGAATTTATTATCTATGCGAATTTATTATGTACGAGAATCTCAGCTCGACATTTAGTTTCTTCTGTTCAATGCTCGAGCTATCTTAGGAAGGCTTTCGCCAAAACATTCCATCGAATACTTGGGATTTTCACGTGCCTGCTCGAAAATATGTTATCTCGGTAATGAATATACATACTTCTATTATACTATTGACAACTTTTCGATACCATAGCGTTTCACGTGATGCCTGATGCTCGATGTAAACAAACGCTTACCTGGAGCATGAGCAGCGCGAAGCAGACGATGAGGAAGACGATCCAACAGGTGCGTGCCACTCCTTTGTTTGCTCTGACAGTTCGACCGATGCCCTTGACCGTCGTAATCTCGGCAAACCTGCGCAACTCGCGACGAATCTCAGGCAGCATGATTATTTTAATTTGCATTGAAACTCTTTGATTATAAGTTTGATTTTTTTATTGCACGCACTTGTTATACGCTCAATGTCAGTTAAGTTCAATTCTGAGACAATGCACGGTAATATCCTTCCCAAAATTGTTCAAGGGAGAGAATTCAGTAATGGCTGGATTTAACGACAAGAACTGTCCTGGGTAGAACACCATGCCCCACGGTGATGTGTTCGTCTGTTGTTATTTGACCATGTGATGAGGAGGTCAGAGGACGACTTTTTGAGAGATATAAAAGCACAAGATTTAGAAATATCGTGGAAGTGATGGAAACGGCGAATTACATGAATTACTAGGTAGCATCACAACAATCAAAAGCCGTTTTGCACTGTGACCATTCAAACGAGCTTATCTTATCGCCAGTCCGAAGCCTGGAGAAAGAAGGAGGGCGACGGCAATCATCTTTATTATTGCACAGTGATGATAAACATCAACTAACAACCAACCTTTATATCAAACTAAAACTGTCCTTGGTAAACGAAATTTCTCTGCTGAAAAAGTGAGACAGTCTTTGACGAAAGAGGCAGCAGACGGTAGTTTTTTTCAAAATAGCTTAATGATCCCATACAGAAATAATTCCCTAAACGCTCGCAATGACTAAGCATACATCGCGATGACGCATCTTAATTCAAAATTCATTGTCGACACCCCAACACCAAAGCAGTCAATTGTAATGCAGCTCAGATAATCAACGTCATATATTGCCATCTCAATTACAATAATGCCTCACGAAGATGTCGGTCTCAATGCGTCTCATTCTGACCTCGAGTATATTGATATATTCTAACTGATATTTTACACAGTTTAATCACGTGCTCTAAAAGCATAAATGTCTTCGCGGTGCCAAAGCTCGGAGTAGATACGACTCCTAAGAATGACCAAAAATATATTCGTGTTCGAGCAAGTTTTTCCTATGCTGACGCTTTGCGATAATGTGTGTCGTCAACGGGCGTTTTCTATCTCCTCCTCCGTAGAAATACGTCGATTGTAAGCTTTGTTCTGACGAAATAGGCCTATATATAGGACAGACATTTGTGCTTCTGCGTCAGCAACACCCACGGAGAATTGAAATTCCTGGTTCTGTGAAAGGTTGTTGTTGCAACGTGTTACTTTGGCGAACGAAATGGACAAACTATGAGCCACAAACATCAGTCGGATAATCGTTCACGATGTCATTATCTTTGGCGGTTTTGTTTGCGAAGAGAGAAATCATTTTCGTTCGTTCGTTTCAATTTTTATGCATTTATATAGCGATACTGTGAAAGTGGAACACTTTCATTAGAAGTTTTGTCCGTGAGGCTGTCGTGGCTAATTCATAATGCCCTTTGAAATCGGCATCCCAGTTTCAAACAAAAGCGAGTGGTATGAATTTATTAATGTGTTGTATTGTCGCTACACTGAGCTGAAAACAAACGGCTCTATTAATTTCATAAAATGTGAATGTGCATGTTTTTCATAGCGGCCTCATGCGAAGACGCCCTTGTAACTTCATGCAGGGGCGTATACACCATAGAAACCTTGGAGCAAATGCTCCATCCAAGAAATAGGGGGAGATCTGTCAGTGTGTGTGCTACCATTTTAAGGGGGAAATAAAGGAGAGGGGGAAGAAGAGAGGGGAAGAGGAAGTTGCTCCAATGACTTAGGGGACGATAGACGCCTCTGACTTCATGTGATGTCTTATGGCGCCCTAGAAATGGTGGTTGTTGTTATTGTAATTAGTATTTCTGAGACTGGGGCCGTGTGCAGACACATGTGACATCCGATGAACCGGATTCGCTGAATTCAACATGCTGCGCTGTGTGCAAAAGACACGACATCAAGTGAGCTTGATTTGCAGAAATAGTGCAGTAGTTGAAATTTACGAGCCATATGAAACCTTGCAAAAAGTAGTATAGAAACGAAAAATAGTTATTTGTGTTGGTTAATTGAAGGGGTTTTATTGGACAATTTTCTGCACGTATCGCACTTGAGCGTTTTTAGATATTTGACAATTTATTGCAGGTTTGTGGTGATGCTTTTTTCTGATATTATCGCTCATTTCTGTTGTAAGCTATTCATTTAATAGATGAGCTAAGTGTGAAATAAGCTGATCGAGGTAAGATTCGACAGTCAACAGACCGACAGCTAGTTGACTTATTGGTTTACTCAAGTGTTAAAACGTTGTATTTGTGCCCAACTACACTGCTTTGGAATCTGGTTCACTGACCAGTGACAACGCGACGTCCAAATGCCTGACTGTAATGTTGATGCTGGACATTTGTTGACTGGAGATTCACGTCCCTGGAAGAGATTTTTTTTAAATTTTCTGTTAAATGTGTGCTTGCTTTGCTTGTCCCGTTATATTGTAATTGGGTAAAACCGTAGTTTAGGTTGGTAAATTGCCTGTCTGAAGTTTAGGTTGGTAAATTATTTCTATGCATTATATTCGGTTTCCACTATATATACAATCATCCAACTTCTAGTTTCAATTTTTTTATATTAAAATAAATATTTCATCGGTAATCCAGCTTCTAGTTATTATTATGTAACATTTTCATCAATCATCCAACTTCCAGTTTGAGTTTTATTATGAAAGATTTTCATTGATCATCCAATTTCTACTGTTGGTTAAGATTCTGCACAGAAATAATATACCAACCTAAACTACGGTTTCACCTTGTAATTGTACTGTTTTATTTAAGTTAAATGTTTGCTTGCTTTGCTTGCTTGTCTTGTTTAAATATTTGTGTATATTGTAATTGTACTATTTTATTTTAAGTTAAATGTTTGCTTGCTTTTGCTTTGCTTGCCCTGTTTGAACATTTGTTTATATAACGTAATTGTACTGTTTTATTTTAAGTTAAATGTTTGCTTGCTTTGCTTGCTTGATTTGCTTGTCCTGTTTGAACATTTGTTTATATAACGTAATTGTACTGTTTTATTTTAAGTTAAATGTTTGCTTGCTTTGCTTGCTTGATTTGCTTGTCCTGTTTGCTTGCTTTGCTTTGCTTTGCTTGCTTGTCCTGTTTAAACATTTGTTTATATTGCTTATACTTGCTGAACTAATTGATTTACTGCAAAAAAATTTCCTTTGAAAATCTCTGAAGAAAATAACATGAGATGGATTGCTTGCTTCTGATGCATGCATTCCTGTTGTCATTATTGTAGCCATACCGATAAGTTTTTCCAAATGGCTACATCGTGCAAATATAGCCCTGATTTATGTGCCATTTGCCTCCAAGACATTCAGTGTGAAAGTCACTTTGCATTAACTGAGAAAGGTTGTCAGACAGTAATTAAATGTGCTTCTGTATATGGACATTCTGATCTGAAAAACTATCTGTTGTCGTCACCCTCAGTTGTGAAAGCACACGATAGATGCAGAAAGAAGTACACCAATGTTCGGGAACTTGAAAAATTCAGTAGGGGACAGTCTGAAACAGAGCCAGCTGTTCCACCTAAAAAACTCAGGTCTTGTTGCGAGCTATTTGACTTCAAAAGAGACTGCTTGTACTGTGGTTGTACAGTTATTGAAGACCAGAAGAATCGCAACAGAGATGTATGTTTTTTTGTTAGAACAATTGAACTTCGATCCAGTGTTCTAAGCATTTGTTACAGTCGTAATGATTTGTGGTCACAGCACATTGCTAGTAGGTTAAACTGCTGTAATGATCTTGTTGCGGAAGAGGCTAAGTATCATAAAGTGTGCCATGATCGTTTCCATCTGGGCAAACCTCCTCTTGCAGTTTCAGATGAACTCCAGAAGTCCAGTGCACGAGCAGCATATCGACCCTTGGATGCAAAAAAGCAAGCTTCCTTTCACATGATATGTGACTGGCTTGAAAGTCAGACTGATCGGTATTTGTACAGCATAGACGAGTTGCGATCCAAACTCCTGAAAAGTGGTTCTTATTCAGACGATGAAGTGTACTCTGTAAGATCGCTGAAGGTCAAGTTGGAAAAGCATTATGGAGAACATGTTGTTTTTGTTGAAGATAGGGGACGTGCTGATGTGGTATGTTTAACAAGAATGGCATCATTTGTTCTGAGAAAACAGTGGCATAAAGAACGGGCTGCAGAGGATGATGAAACAGAGAGCCAGAGAATTGTAAAAACTGCTGCTAAGCTCATAAGAGCTGAATTGCGAGAAATGGTATTCAGTCGGGAAACTTACCCAAACGAAACAGATATCGGTAATCAAGAGACAGCACTGAAGTTTCTTCCACCCCTCTTGCACACCCTGATGCAGGTGCTTGTCAGCAACACAGTAAAAGAAATAGCCATTGCAAATGCTATTGTTCAGGCAGCCCGACCACGCTCAGTGATAAGTCCCATTCTGTTTGGCCTTGGTGTACAGATGGACCATGCATTCGGTTCAAAGTGGCTCATAGATCAACTGGCCCGGCTTGGATTTTCTGTATCATCTACAGAAGTTTATCGCTTCAAGCAGAGCATCATGCTTGAAGAGCAGAGTCAACCTTCGGTTGGTGACAGTTTTCCCAACAGGTTTACTCAGTGGGTTGGTGACAATGTCGACCACAATGTGGCCAGTCTGGATGGACGTGGCTCATTCCACGGCATGGGTGTCATTGCCGTTTCTGCAAAGACTGACCGTACTAATCCAGACATTCGTAAGACGGCTGTTACACGCATTAAGCGAATGAACGCAAAAGCCAGCATAAAGTCTCTGGGCCTGCCAGTTAAAGAGTACAATCCTCCTGACATAAGGGGATTGTCTTTGATTGTTGTGAAAGAGGTTAGAAAGTTGAAAATGCCTCTGCATATGTCAAATGCTGCTAAACTAGATTTGATATGGTCATCAGGATGGGTATTCCGAAATGTAGATACTCCGCGTCCGAATTGGTCTGGATTCATGCAACATGCATCGACTGGTGAACACAACGGAATGTCGGAGGTTATGTTGCTTCCCATTCTAGATCTTAATCCATGTGATGTCACATGCATATATTCAACTCTGTGTTTTATTGTTGACCAAGCCAAGTTGCTGAACATTGTGACACCATGCATAACTTTCGACCAACCCCTGTGGCTGAAGGCAGTAGAGATAAGCCGGTCATCCTCGATAAATGTATTCTGCCGGCTCGGCGGATTTCACATGCTTATGAGCTATGTTGGAAGTATTGGAGCAGTGATGGCAGGGTCTGGATTGGCCGAGGCCCTGGAAGTTTGCTATGGTCCACTCACTGTCATCAACATCATGTCAGGCAAAGCTATAGCACGGGCATTGCGTGCGTTATTTTTAGTTGATGGAGCATTGTCTGCCATTCTAGTAAAAATGCTACTACCATCAGAGGACAGCATAACATCATCAGTTGACGAAGTGCTAACGAGTGAACAGGTCGCAGACATTGTCAGTTTACATGAGCTTTTGTTGGATAATTGTGGAAATGAAGTAATAGAGGCAGTCGAGTCATCACAGTCGATGGCAACACTAGAGCATTTGATGCGCTACTTGTCAACAAAGCTGGCAGGCCAGTCTAGAACATCTAAGCTGTGGCAGCAGTTCATGTACAACATTGAAACAGTTCGCTTGTTCATTCGAGCTGAGCGTTTAAGCGACTGGTCGCTTCATGTGATGGCAACTTCAAGGATGCTGAACAGGGACGTAACTAGCGTTGGGCTTGGGGGGGCTTAAGCCCCCCCAAACGAAGTTGAAGCCCCCCAAACAAGTCAAGCCGTTGTATGCTTACGGCTAAAATTCGTATGAACACTGTATAAATGTTGCCATGTTCAAGGTTTAAGCCCCCCAAACGAAAAATCCTAGTTACGTGCCTGATGCTGAACCTGTTTGCTGCCAGCGGTCATTTCAACTATGCTAAGTCTACCAGGCTCTACCTGCAGATGATTCAAGAATTGCCAGATACACATCCTTGGTTGTATGAACAGTTTGCAGTCAATTCCTTTCAGTCTGTACGTAGATCCAATAGAGCCTGGGCAGGCATTTGGACTGATTTAGCCATTGAGCAGATACTAATGCGAGCACTCAAGAGTCGTGGTGGCTTGACCCGAGGTCGCGGGTTCACAGAGTCTGTTCGCTTGACATGGATCCACACGATGCACCGCAGCGCAGGTGTGCATCAGGCTATGATGAGTTTGACAAACCTCTCTCGTCATACAAGCGAACAACATGTTGAAATGGGGCAGTCACGTGTGAAGCGCGACATGCACGACCAAGGGAAATTAATTGCGTGGTTTGAAAATCATAACCCTTTTGTGCACCAGAGTGAGTTGTGTTGCTTATCAACTGGTTTTACTGCTGTGGAAGGTGATGGCATCAACTGTGATGAAGCGGAAGCTGTTGGTGCAGCAATACAGCAGCAAATGGTTGGCCGAGCCTTTTCAGATATTTCCCTGAAGAAGAAAGACACCGTAAAAACATTGCTTCATCTACGTAAAGGTGTCATCGTTGAGCAGAAAACCGTTCACATAAATTGTGGCAATTTGTTTAACCGACTGATTGTTCTCACTGAGAGACAAGCTGATACAGCGCAGTTCTTTGCATATGAACTAACGCCGGTGCCTACCTCGCTTTTCAAGGACGATATGATGCGTAAACCTGACAAGGCAGCACTCGGTAGGCTACTGACCAAGGATGCGACCATATCTGTTACTGGATATGATCCCACACGGTACGTATTGGACGGTGGAGCCCTGTTACATAGAGTGCGCTGGATCAGAGGGGCAACATATATGCATGCAGCTCAGCAATATGTGAATTACATTGCCCGACTTTATGGCAACAGTGCTGCTATTGTCTTCGACGGTTATTCGTCTGGCCCGTCGACCAAGGATCATGAACACCAGCGACGTTCAACAAAGATGGCTGCCACAGTCAGCATCAGCAATGAGGCGATAGTGCATGACAATCAACAAGCATTTCTTGCCAATGCTTACAACAAATCCTGCTTCATACAGTTTTTAATGAGTCATTTGCAAAGCAGTGGCTTCTGTGTTGTGCAGGCCCCAAGTGATGCGGACACTCTAATAGTTCGCGTTGCATTGGATACTGCTGCCAGTGGACAGCATGTCACTGTAGTTGCCGATGACACCGACGTGCTCGTTTTACTAGTTTATCACTGGAAGCCGTCTATGGCTGAAGTTCATATGAAACGAGTTGCTCGCAGAACATTTCCTGGTGCCACTGTAAGCATTCGGCTCGTGCAGAAGTCTGTTGGTTGCTCCATTGTTCCACGTTTGCTTGCAATTCATGCGTTGTCAGGGTGTGACACAACGTCTGCCATCTACGGTCATGGAAAAATCTCTGCATTCAAGAAATTCTCCTTAAATGATTGCTTGCATTTGTGTGACGTAGTTGGCTCTATGAATTCAACCCAAGTTGACGTTGGCTTTGCAGGATGCCAGTTGCTAGTTGCGCTATGTGGTGGCATCATGGGGATTGACTCTCTGAATAACCTACGCTACACAACTTATATGAAATTGTGTAGTTCCAGTAAAAGTGCAATTCTTGCGGAACAGCTGCCACCAACGCAAAGAGCAGCATACTATCTTTGTCTGCGTGCACATCTGCAAGTGATACAGTGGCATGCCCTTTCTACAGAGCAGGTAGATCCCTGCGATTGGGGATGGCAACTGTTGCAGAATAAACTCATGCCCATCACTACAGACCAGCCACCGGCTCCAGATGATCTGCTGAAAGTAATCAGATGCAGATGTAAGACGACATCACAAAATACATGTGGTACTAACCTTTGTTCCTGCAGACGTAACGGGTTACCATGCGTCTCTGCATGCTCTAACTGTCATGGCAACGAATGCAACAACTGTGAAAAGGTTTCTGACATTGATGACGAGACAAGTAGTGGTGAGGAAAATATGTATATCGATGATGATGACATTATTTGGGAAACCGAGGAGACTGTTATCGAGCAAATTGTGATGGCAGGTGGCGATGACAATTTCAATGTACAAACATTGTATGATGACGATTTGCCATGGTATGACGAAGAAACTGTTGTTGCTGGCTGTTCCTCTCCTTAACCCTTGCATCTTCAAGGATGTGACAGATAGCTGTATAATATTTAATGATGGCCTAACTGCTACCAATTATTTGTAACATAAGTTGATCTTTCTACAAACAGATAACTGTCTTGAGTGTTTTTGTAAATATCACTGATATTTCTTAATTCAATTTGGTTCATGAAAAGCCAATTTTAACTTCTGCACCAATCTTCGTTACCGTCATGTTTATCCAAATTTAAAAAACTGTTGCGACAGTTCCTATTTAAAATGATTGCGCTTTGTACAGTTGGCAATAATTGTGTGCACATGGACTCAATTAGTTCAGTATGCTTAGTAGTGCTTACGTTTGCTTACTTGGACTCAATTAATTAACTTGCTTTTGTTCATTTAATTCAGTATGCTTATTTTCTTGTTCAGCTTACCAAGGTTTTCCGTGGCGTTATTTGTGGTAGTGGGTGCCTGGCTTGAAATCCAGATCAATAAAATGAATTTAATTGAATTCATTCAGATAATTGTTTGTTAAAATAGAGTAATAAGTTTAACAAATGTGACATACTGATTGAACTATATGCAGATAACAGAACTGTAAATCTACAACACTAAGTCAGAACCATTGTTCTATCTGTTGCCCCACATGGGCATACCTGCAGCCGAAGATGAATCAGTTTACGGGAAAGAAGACTCTTAGCACCATGAAGACATGAGTAATAAGGTTAAGATTTGTTACATACCGAGTGAACCATATGCAGATAACAGAAATGTAAAATATTTGCAATAGCTTTTGTTGTCTTCACTGCTACAACACCACAAATATTGCAGATTTAAACTAGCAAGCGCGTTTTTGGCCAATTTTACAACAATGTTAGTGGGAAACTATTTGTTTCAATTCAGAATAATTTACAGAATCAGAAAGTATACAAAAAGTTGTACAAAATCACCAAATATTGCAAGCCTCTGTGCACCCATTCCCAAGATACTGGCCTCCGAACACGTCACCAAATTCACACATGTCGCGAGTGCTTCAAACCCACCCTCCATTACCTTCAGCCGTACCATGCAGATACATGGTGATAGGCTTCTGAAAATTTCCGTTTGATGTACAAACATATCAAACTACAAAATACCAAAATTACAGCCACATCTGAGTTAGGTCGGTGATTTCACATGGACTGACCCATCTTCGTTACTGCCAATAGCTATGTATTGTGCATTCAGTCAGATAATTGTTTGTAAAAAATTTTGCTCAAGTGAGAATAATGCAGAAAATCTTCCAGTGTTTCAGGGCTTCCTTCTGCATCAAACGATGCATTAACCATCTCTATACTACTTTTTTCTAGGTTTGCTGCCCGGTTACTGCACTAAAACGCTAAGACTAGGTCGTGTGCAAAAGCTTACGTCATAAGATGAAACGAAGCTCCTTACATGTGTAGGATTGAGACCATGTGCAAAATAATTAAACTGGGCTATGTGCACACTGCTGTCTAGATCTATCGTCAGGACGCAGGCAATTACCGATTACCAAAGCATTGCTGTAATCTATTAAATTCACTATATAATATCCCAACGCTTTTCAATGCAATATTCTGACTGTTGACTCAGCTGTGCTTTACAAACAGTTGATTTGCATTATGGCCTACTTCGCAGTTCCAGAAGTGTACATATCAACATCATAGGCCAACTATAATTTGATCACTCAAAACAGCCATATATTATAATTTAATAATGGAAACAAGTTAGCAATCATCTATCGTAGTTTGTTATTTCAGAGTTGAAGGCTTCATGGCTTCCTCCGCCTTTCGAGAAATCGCAACGTCCGTTCGATTCTTATTCCACAGAATCTGCATCAACGAATAGAACAGCTCAATGATTTCGGCGGCCGTCAGAACCGATATTCCCAACCAAAGATTCAACGATCCGCCGAGATTTGAAGCCATCGTATCCCAGGACATGGCCAAGATGTCCGTCACAGTTGTGATGATCCTGTCGTTCATCTTTACTGTCACTTGGAGAAAATTGTCCTCGATCAGTTTCAGGTCTCGAACTCGTCTTAGGGTATCGGTACCGCCTTTCTGACCTCTTTCCGTCTTCAGGGTCTCGTAGGCAGAGAACTTTGCAGCGTAGTGAGTGTTCCCTCGTAGATAGCGATCGTAGAAGGCCAACTGGTACACAGGACTCGGCCAACGTGCACTAGATACGCTAAACTCATAGTTGATCTCAGAGCACTGCACAGGGCAGTCGCATTTCTCTTCAATAGGATTGATGTCCCACCAGCAATTGAGTACTTTCCAGAGGTCGTCTATTAGTGTATCGTTCGAAGGAGTGAGCTCGCTTAAGAACTGTGTTACGTTCAAGCAGAAGGTTCCGTTGACCGCTTGCAGTTCTGCTTCAGTGAAAAATTCAAATGTATCAATACAATGACACGCTTGAATCACCTGTCGCTGTCGGCACAGGCTGATGCAAGTCGCCTGATTATATGGAAGGGAATCCAGGCGATGGGAATCCATCAGGCGCCGGTTGGTACAGTTGCCCCTCGGGTACGAGAGACGAGTTATATTCGTCTGTTTCACGGTGATCGTGAGATCGGAACCTGGAGCAACAAAAATGGATGTCTTCGTGTCCGGCTTTGTACCACGGGCGTGGACCATGACGCGGACTCCTGTGGACATTGGCATTCGTGTCCAGCTGTAGAAGGAGTCAACGACGTCAGACCAGAAGTCATCGACAAACAACATCATCTTGACAAGAGCAACATCCTTAAGGCTGGTCCGAATTCGGACACACTTCTGCAGCGGTCGGTCATGCTCGAGAGACAACGGACAGTCCGCTCCGTTGTATAGGTCCCACTGGTTTTCTCGGCACTCTACGACGAACCCATCTTCATTTGGATCGTTCTCTTTGGCGATGATATGGTCAAGGGTGTTGACGTTGTAGGCGATTAAAGAACGAAGAAAGTGCCAGAATCCGTCATTACCCTGGAAATTCTCAGGTGGCTGTCGGTCATGTCGTATATAGTCGAGCTTCTGCATGTAGCTGTTATATCGCTCGTCGAAGTTCTTTCGATCTGAGAGCGGAAACAGGTTGCAGACGGTGACATCTGGAAACTCAGGTGAGGTCTGAATGACGGCTGAGTTTCTGATGACGATGTAGTTGTAGTAATTGGTTACAACGGTCACCACCTGAAACGAGAATCGTCCAACGTGAAGCAGTTTTGAACGATAGGTGAAGGCTCCACCTTAAGTACCTATGCAAAGGCAGACACTCGCCTTCTCTGCCTGATACGTATGAATGTAATCTGGATTCGAGTTTTTCTGCTTGACAGTAATCCCAGTACTTTGGAGTTTGTGCTGGAAACTCATGAATCTGGACTTGATTGCTGTTTTTTGTGTTTAACACTAAAAATTTTCTCATTCGTGCTTAAAGAACCTAATTGGCCTGAACACACCAGACTATGTAGAGACAGTGGTCCACATATGACTGATTGAAGTAGAGTCGTGGCGAGAGAGCGACAGACAGAGGAGGCCGAGAGAGGTACAGAGAGAAAAAGAGAGAGTACTCTAGAATATAAACTCCATCCTACGTATTTTATTCCTGACCCTCAGCATATTCTATATTATGCTAGGGCTTTTACATTCGAAACTCTTCAATTTCTACCGAGTATTCTCCGAGTTCTACTCGAAACTCAAGTGTTTTTACACACATTGCAAGGATGGACTGACCTGGAACATAAGCAGCGCGAAGCAGACGATGAGGAATACGATCCAACAGGTGCGTGCCACTCCGTTGTTTGCCCTGACCGTCCGACCGATGCCTTTGACCGTCGTAATCTCGGCGAACTTGCGTAACTCTTGACGAATCTCGGGCAACATGTTTTCTTTTAATACGAAAGTCAATATTCGTTGATTGTCATACCGTTCATTGCAATTACTTTTTGCTCTCACAGTCAATCAACATGCCTCCGTGTCAAGTGTGCGCAAATAATTTCTCAAGGATTCTTACAGGGTGTCCACTTGGCAGGCTCGTAATTGCAGTCGTTGGATTACGCACCTGGTGCGTTGTCGTAAACACCACGGTGTTGAACGTCAGTCTCCTCGGTAGATATCTGATGACACTATGACTTCAAAAGAGTTCTTGAAGAAGGATGTTATGCTCCGCACACTGTCATGAAAACGTCGAGAAAGAAAGATACAGGATTGGGAGGAAGAATAATATCTACGGCTGGACTTGAATGTGTCAGGAGACGTGACGATATCGACGCAGTGCAGAGCTGAAGATCGAACAATTCTTCTTTGTAGTGTCACGAGTCATCGGAAGAAGACGGTCTAAGTCAATACAAGACAAGACAAGAAGGGGAAGGCACGACAAGGCATGACAAAGCATGATGATCAGCATCGATCAATGACCTATAGCTTGTGTTCCATGGACCTGAACAATTCGCCGAAGATCATCGGAACTGATACCAACAATTATTTCACAGTTATTATAGATATTTTGTGTCATTTTAGAAAAGACACAAGTTAGGCTAAGCTTTGATGACTACCACTGTCTACCAGAACAACAACATACAGACGCATCTCCGACCACACATCAGGATCTCTATACTTCAACACGCAAGGAAGAAATAAGGGTCTGTCAGAGTTACTGGTGTTATTAATAGCAGCATTTCTCTTCAATCAAACTCAGGCGTCAGCTGTTACTACCTCAAAAACTATAACGCATTGCGACATTTCTGTCGCATCTAAGCAGATTCAGATAACTAAAGCACGGATAACACTGAAATATCTTTCTTCGGGTTAATATAGCCTGCCAAAACTTTACACTGACACGAAACCTGATATTGTTCACAAGATGATCCACATTAAACAGGTTGGCCTACTTAGTGACAAGCTTTGTCGCAAATAGACAAATCCAATTTCCTCTACCGTCCGACTCAGTAATGCAAGCAACATATCAAAGACAGGTAAATTTCCTCGCATCAATGAACACGGTGTCCAAACCAGCAACTGTTGTGATATCTGGTTACTTCTTGCGGTATTCAGAAAGCGATCCGCTTATCTGTTCTTGAGGATAAAAGAAGAAGAATAGGAGAAAGAATTCACTTGCAATGATTTTTGGATCATTTCAAGTGATCGCGCGTGTGTGTGTGTGTGTGTGTGTGTGTGTGTGTGTGTGTGTGTGTGTGTGTGTGTGTGTGTGTGTGTGTGTGTGTGTGTGTGTGTGTGTGTGTGTGTGTGTGTGTGTGTGTGTAGGTGTGTAGGTCTGTGTGTGTGTAGGTGTGTGTGTAGGTGTGTCTGTGTGTGTGTGCAAGTGTGTGTGTGTGTGTGTCTCTGTGTGTGTGTGCAAGTGTGTTTGTTTGTGCGTGGATCAGCTTTCGCTGGTTCAATATTCGTGGTTAATTGACGAAAGTGTCGTTTTTCAATTTTCCATCGCAGGTTCAAATCCTTTCGCGTCGTCCGAAGTTATTGACAGCCTACTGTCGAGACGTGCAAAGTATTAATGTAGGCCTAATAACGATATTAGACACATAATTTGATATGCACGTTCAATAATGAACGACTTTGCTAGTAGTGCCTATTAGAAAAGACACTAGTATGGCTGAACCTCGTCTTTGGAACGTCAAACCTCCTGAATTTCGCGAAGTTCTCAGTTCCCCACCAATATCTGCCTCGAGCTTCTCTATCTATCCGTCAAGCTATTCACTCCAATTTAAATGGTAAACGGACATTTACCCCCCCCCCGGATATATTCCCCCTGACATATTCCTCCCCGGACAGTTACCCCCGGACACTTCCCCCCCCTCTACTAGGACATTCCCCCTTAATGCAACATACAAAAAGCTTTCTATTTTAATGATCAAAACGTACATACATACATACATACATACATACATACATACATACATACATACATACATACAAACATACATACGTACATACATACATACATGCATACATACATAAATGCATACATACATGCATGCATATATACATGCATATATACATACATACATACATGCATACATACATACATGCATGCATACATACATGCATACAGACATGCATACATATATAAATCCACAGAGGGGGATTTTGTCCGGGGGAAAATGACCTATTGAGATTTGGGGGAAAGTGTCCGGGGGGGTAACTGTCCGGGGGAATATGTCCAGGGGGGTAAATGTCCGGCATTCAATTTAAAGTCCCACCTCTTCAGAACCTCCTACCCTGATCCACTGCTCCGCCATCCGAACTCTCTCGTCCTAAACGAAAGCCACCTCAGCAGCTTCTCTGCCTCCTTCTCTCTGGTCCTCTAGCAACCGGACTTGGTTATTCACTTGGCATCTATGGACAACCCTTCTGACTTGACGCAGCGCTCGTGAGAAAGCTGATGCCCAGTGCTTAGCTGTTAAGGAACACAGTAGAAATTTAACATTAACGATTACGAGTACAAACACTGATTGTTCGCAAAACAGTGTCACTTATAAGCAGAACATTTTGTAAAATTACTTCAAAAGACTACAGTAATGTCTGACGAAAGGCTACATGACTGCTTTATTACGAGCTAGTTGATGCTGTGAGTGTTGTGGGTACATTATTGTCTGTTCTTTTCAGGCGCCACTTTGAAGACTGCGTAGGGTAGAATGTGATACCTTAATGAAAGGAGAGACTTGACAAAACATTCGGATGCTTTGAATTGATCAATGAAAGGTTACGACGACCCAATCGAAACTCCGATGTTCTTATATGTCACTTCAAAAGCCTTGTGTCTGTCATGAAGATTCTTATATGCGCGCTTGTGTGTATAAATAAATATATATATGTATATGTATGTATATATATATATATATATATATATATATATATATATTAGGGTGTCTCTTAGCATAGTGCAAAATATTTTTTTTACATTTTTCTCCTTCTCACCCTCCTAAGTTGTTACGTTCATAGAAATAAAATTCTACAAAAAATTTCATTAAAATTGGATAATATTTAGAGGTGGCCCTCGAGCTTTAAAGTTTAGAAAATTAATGATACTTCGTACAATGGGAAATGTAATGTTGCATAATAATTAATCGTCAGTTGCAGTACTAGTTAATCAATCTGTATTGTTTATGAAACAGAATTTCTACTTTCTGCGTGTACATTTATGTTAAAATTAATATCTAATGTCCAGAAACATACTCTCATTCGCTCCTGAATGAGGGTCATGCCTCACTCGGCCATGTCATTGACGACTGCCAACCCGTTGATGATGTGCAGAGCTTATGGAATATTTCGTTTCCTCTTCATCCTATTCAGACGGACCCAGTGCAAGGAAAGTCTGAGGAAGGCCAAGCATGGAAAAGAGTCGTTTTATGTTTATCATGCAGAACTGCTCCAGGGTCACGGTGCACTTTTGGTCGCTTTGGTGGATGATCCGGGGCTGGATCTTCCATGGTGGCTAACATCAGTCTCTTCATCTCCACAGACACTCTTGAATCAAAAAGTGTCAGTCCGACCAGCTCCTCAGAAAGGTACCATAGATGAAGTCCAAGTTCTTTCCTTGTTGTGCTGGAAATGGCTTCATGTGAGTATTTTTAGAGTTCAACCATTAGTTGGAAGTCGCTCAGAGGTACTTCAACTCCGATTGGGGCAGTAATCCAGGCCTAGAGGTGAATGATAACTGCAAAAGTTGCCAGATCACGAATTCCTCTCTTCTCTGAAGCAGTCATCTGGAACTGGTCATGAAAGAGCCAGATCTTAATTGCATGTCATAACCTTGACCATCCAATTTGCACGATGCGTAGCGCCTGGCACCTGGTAAAGAACACCTCGTGCAGGAATTCCAGTTCATGATATAGAGTCATCTCGTGGTTGCTTTACTTCCAAGTTTACTTAAGTAAAGTTAAGAATATCATCTCGGGTTGATGCTCGCCTCTTTGGGGCTATCCTGATGTTACCGGGCCATGTCCTGCACCAACTACTACCTCCAACCAAACCTACTTACTACCTCTGTCCCCATGCCCATGACTACATTATTCCCCCAGCCGACAGCCTGATATGTAAAAAATTTATTGTTAGGATGTTATATACTTTTTAAATGGGATGTCTGTACAACAAAGTGCGATTAGCAATTGGTTAATAAAGAATATACTTACTTACTTACTTACCATGTTGACTCTATGTAGGACAATGCTATGAATAAGGTAATTGATTGCAAAATAAGCAATGGCTTTGTCCCTAATCCACAAATCATGCAGGTGGTGTAATTCAGTAATTTTCCACTTACTTGCCGCGAAAGTGCATTTATTACAAATTTGTTTGAAACATTTTAAATTTGAATTTTCAAATTTCTTGCCTGCAACTTGTTTACAAATTGAACAGGAGCTAAGAGTCTGCTCCCCTGCTTCTATGGATTGAAATTGGCAAATTAATAAGGCAATCTGTCCTTCTTTTAACAATGAGAACTATATAGCATGGTTGTAACCAATAGGCCTACAATGGTAAAACTTTGACATCGAAGGGCCACCTCTAAATATTATCCGATTTCCACCAAATTTTTTTCTAATTTTTTTTAACCATGAACCTAACAACTTGAAGGGGTGAGAGATTGAAATTTTCAACTTTCATTTTTAAGAGACACCCTAATATATATATATATATATAATAGGTGTGTGCGCGCGCATGCGTGCTTGTTGATGAATGCTTTCGCGTCAATCTACTTTCGATTCAGTTCTTTCACATTACACGAAACCGCCGACCGAATGTCAGACCGAAAGACCGATTAACTGACAAAAGGACCGAAAGACTAAACGACTAACCGATTGATAGACCTTATGTCAGACCGAGTGACTGAATGACAGACCGACTGTCAGACCGAACAACCGATGGTCAGACCGAATGGCAGAATGTCAGACCCACTGTCAGACCGAATGACAGAATGTCATACGGACTGTTCGATTGAATGACCGAATGTCAGGCCGAGTGACCGAATGTCAGAACGAAAACCGATGGTCTGAACGAATTCCGATAATTAGATCGAGTGACAGAATGTCAGAGCGATTGACAGACTGTCAGACCGAATGACAGACTGTCAGACCGAATGACAGACTGTCAGACCGAATGACCAAACATTTTCTCATCATACGTCATATATACTAACCTATATTTCACCTCAGTAGCTTCGTTTCCTCTTCAATATCTTCCTCCACCACCTTCTCTTTTACATACCTTCCTCCAACTCTGCTTTCTCTTCATCTCCCTTCATGTCTTCTTCCTCTTCTTCTTTTTCTTCTCCTCCTCCTTCTCATCGCCATCCTCCTCCTGCTCCTCTTCTTCTCCTCCTGCTCCTCCTTCTCCTCCTCATCCCCATCGCCATCCTCCTCCTCTTTCTTCTTATTCTCCTCCTCCTTCTCCTCCTCCTCATCCCATCGTCATCCTCCTCCTTCTTCATCTCCTCCTCCTTCTCCTCCTCCTCCTCCTCATCCCCATCGCCATCCTCCTCCTCCTCCTCCTCCTCCTTATTCTTCTTCTTGTGCAATAGACACTGGTGTTATACAAGTAATTTATTAATCAATAAATAGTATGCATATACAAATATCCATACTACAGGCCTACACGCAAAGACACATACACAGGGACATATCTACGAACACATATATGCATAGGCCTACACCAAGACTCGCATACACGTAAAGACCCATATATATGCATGTGCACACACACGGTGACGCAGACGATACATCCCATCGATTTATCCTTGGATGAGATGGCCCAGTTGCAGGATTTGGAGGATAAGGTTGAAAAGGAAAAAGAAAGATCATATAGACAGACAGACAGACAGACAGAAGTGCAGACAAACAGACATACATACATACAATCCGGCAGGCAGGCAGACAGATCGGACAAGACGGACTGGGACAGACAAGAGAGAGAAAGGAATTGAGAAATAGTGAAAGGAAGAGAGACAGAGGAGAGACAGACAGACAGACAGACAGACAGACGGAAGCAAGCAAGCAAGCAGGAACGAAGGAACGAAGGAACGAAGGAAGGAAGGAAAGAGTGAGACAAACCGGAAGATAGACAGAGCTATAGGCAGACAATATAGAATTATATCGCTTAATATCTGAGCTGCTTGAATTCTCCTCGTTACCTGACGATCGCATTTCACTTCAGAGACCTGTTCCGAACAGGTAGGTGGCGTGATTCCACCGAAACACCTGTATTCAGTTAGCCACACCTGTTGGAAGATGAGTCGGTGTAACCACAGAGCCGACACGTTGACCACTCTGCTGACTAGTCATATCTGTCATTGTGACAGATGCTATCGCTGTCAGTTGAGTGAATAGACGTTGCCATGACGATGATTGATTGGTGTCGGTCGCGCTGACCTTAGTGAAGAAACGAATGCTTCCAAGGTTTCTGTTGGCTTTGTTTCTGGCGTCGCTGAAGCCGTAATATAGGCTATACAGCGTCTCTGTGATGTTCTTGAAAGGCGCCATTAAATATTCAGATACTTACGTGCATAGAGACACGCATACGTACGTACGTATGTACGTACGTACAATCACAGTATAAATAATTACACAGTAGGCCTACGTCGACTCTCATTGCTGGCTGTTGACTAGTTTTTGTGGTCACGTGATTGCGACGCCATCTTGAATCTGAGCTCCTGAATTATAGATTTAAGCTGAAATTAACGTTAAAAATAATATTGTTAATTCTAATGAAGTTCTCGATGTTGTTTAAACGTTTAAAAAATATTTTATTTTATGGATTCCGATATATCGGCGTGTAGTCCTCAATGTTGTTGTAACGTTTAAAAAATATTTGATGTGATTGTTTCCGGTGTATCGGCATGGAAACGTTCTCTTTCAAGATGTTTTTTGGTCACACATTCTGACTGCTGCAGAGGCCGGGAGTCGTCTTACTGTGTAATTATTTATACTGTGGTACAATCGTACATACCTAGGCCTACTAGGGTGTTTTATGGTACACGTGATTTTTTCAACTCAAATAGTTGTTAACGGCCAGGTTGAATTATCATGCCAATTCATGTATAAACTCTATATCCGAAATTATAGCTGAGCATTTAGGACTTGCGCAAGGCGACCGAAATTAGGAACCCGGTGAACTTCCTCGTTTTGGCCAAAATTTTGATGTCACGATGTCTGTTCTTCGTGTTTTCGATCTTTTTCTTATAGTATTTAATTATTATGTTAGATTATTGTGTCATTTCTCATGTGAGGTGGCAAAATTAACTGAAAAAACTTAGTACGTGCGTGTCAATAAGGAAACGAGCCGAATGACGTCACTTTTGGCGTTACTCTTCAAACGCTCTAGTCCAAAATAATTTGCTAAATGGGTTTGTTTGAAATTTATACTGAAAGCGATTGTTAGTGAAGTTTATACAAAGCGTTTGTGCAACATGATTGCGAACGCGTGGACATAGCCGCTTTCTTTTCAGACACTCTGTTCATCAGTGAGATACCATCCAGATTAAGCAGTATAGAAATTTATAGCTTCGTTGGAGTCGATTAAAAGGTGTCTAATGGATGGCATATTTTTAATAGCAGTAAAGAGTTCCTATCGACATCTTTCGACTGCACTGAGGTCTACCTAACTTAATATTCCAATCATAATAAATTAGGAACTATTCATTAATTAAAATTTACGGATTGTTATGCAGCGTAGAGGGTGATTTTACGGTGATGCAGAAACTTTCATACAAGTATAATAGTACACCAAAGTGTTGAAGAAATTTGTAGCACGAACTGCATGCGGCTAGGCTAAGCAGAACACGTCATAAACAGTTTAGTGTTGAGCTAAGTTTACTTTAGGATCTAATGAAACATTAGTTTCGAATATGATGGTATCCGAGGCTATGCACATTTCGATCTACATTTCATGTATATCGATTTCACGCGATTCGAATCCGAGGCTCTAATGATAAAAGCGGATACGCTACCAGATCGATCAATAATGCCTCTGCTAGGCTTGCTATTAGCATTCAAAGTTTCATAATGTCTCAAGGCTGTTGACGTCACAGGACCTAAATGATTGAATGAAATAACGAAATTTATGGCGTTGTGTCCTACGATTAAAAGGTGTCTAAAATTTGCAGCATCCAGTTCTTAACGACATCATTCGGCTGCCAGGGACATTGACGTCTACATCATCTAATATTCCAATTATAGTAAATTATGAACTATTGATTAATTAAAATTTACGGATTTTGATGTAGCACTCGGGCCTACTACTGACAACCCATGTAGACCAGATTCTCGCCGCCAGCTCATCTTCGATATACGCTCTGCTTGTGGTTCCGCTCGCCTGGTCTTCAATCAGCAGCCCTTCGCGATTTCACAATGGCAACAACGGTGGCGCATATTTTATACGCCTCCCCAGCCTGGTGGGAGTATACTAACAAGAGGGATAGAGACAGGATTGACCGTTTGTTTAGGCGACTAACCCGTGGCGGATTCCTCCCTGGTGATGCTGATGACGTCAACCAATTGGTCAACAAGTCAGTCGAACGACTTGTTCTTGCTATTATGAGGAATCCCAATCATGTGCTGCGCGACGTGGTTCCTCCCCTACGCAGCAGTGGACACAACCTTAGAGCGAGACCCCAAAAATTTACCCTAAGGCCTACGGCTAGGCTAAGCATAATCCGTCATATATATATACAGCTAGCTTAGTGCTAAGTTTACTTTAGGATTTAATGAAACTTTAGTTTCCAGTATGATGTTTTAGATTTTCATGTGTAACGACTTCACGCGAATCGAATCCTGGCTGCTAGGTAGAGATCCTATACACTACCCGATTAATCAATATGCCCCTTCTTCGCTTGCTATAAGCATTCGGAGTTTCACAATGTCTTAGGGCTGTGGAGTCTATTGGAGTGAGACCCATCATTGTCGAATAGTAGTAGCCTAGTAGTAGCAGTAGTAGTAGTAGTAGTAGTAGTAGTAGTAGTAGTAGTAGTAGTAGTAGTAGTAGTAGTAGTAGTAGTAGTAGTAGTAGTAGTAGTAGTAGTAGTAGTAGTAGTAGTAGTAGTAGTAGCAGCAGTAGTAGTAGTAGTAGTAGTAGTTTCGGTTTAACGACACTGTGTGATGACAAAGATCATTAGCGTCGCCCTGCTCTTTTATCCAGGCTTGGGACTTGCACTGCCAGAGTACGAGCAGTGGCGGAGTTTTACTCTCGAATAAAAAAACACATTTCTTTGTACATTTTCATGCATATCGATTTCACGCGATTCGAATCCGGCACTCTTAGGTGAAGCGCCGATACGCTATCCCATCGAGCAATTTGCTCCTGCTAAACTTGCTTTAGCATTCAGTTTCACAAGTTCTTAGGAAACAGAACAGCAAATGTTATATTACTGCACGAAACAGTATTTATAGCGCATTTTCATACGATTAAAAGGTGTCTAACGAATAGCATATTCTCAATACCAGCATCGACTTTATAAAGGCATCTTTCTGCTGCCAGTGCCGTTGACGTCTACCTCATCCTATATTCCATAGTTAATTATGAACTACTGATTGGCCGATTGTTTAGGAGCGCTCGGTTCGTTACGCGAAGAGTACGGATTCGATCCTTACCCGAGTCAGTTACTTTTGTAGGGACCTTGAGTTCAAGCATTAGTCCTAACTATTGAACATGATATATCGTGTTTTATTTTAATTAATAAATTAAAGCGTCAAAATGGCAAAAATAAACTACAGTATACTGAACAGCTTATATATTAAAGCTATTATTGGTTAATTCAATAAGATAGCTATTAGTAATACAGCCTTCATTCAAGACTTCTGATTTGTGATCGGAAGGACATGGATCGTAAGATGTCGCTAAATACTCGATACCAATGATGCTACTTTTATTACTACTGTTACTGAGCCTGGCAGTACAGAATAAGATGTCATTTAACGCTGAATTCTACTACAGCAGAAAGGCTTTGCTTCGACACCTTTAAAAAGTGTGTTCGGATGTTAATATATATTCGTCCTTCGATTCCATGGGTAGATCCGACCTTTCAAAGATCATAAGTCCAACTGACACGTGTTTAAAATTTCGGTTAAAAGGAACTAATAAGCCATGTCTTGCTTGAATGTGAAAAACAAGAGAGACAGACAGACAGACATACATACAGACAGACAGACAGACAGACAGACAGACAGACAGACAGACAGACAGACAGACAGTAGATGTCAACGAGCCTGGCAGTAAAGAATAAGATGTCGGTTAACGCTGAATTCAGTGCCGAATTTACGTATAAGCTTGAAACGCTACAGCTTAGGTTCACAATCTGCAGGGGCCTTAAAATTCACAAGTTTGGTGGCTTTTTAAATCTGTATGTGTAGGGCCTACTGTGTGTGTGTGTGTGTGTGTGTGTGTGTGTGTGTGTGTGCGTGTGCGTGTGCGTGTGCGTGTGTGTGTGTATATATATATATATATATATATATATATATATATATATATATATATATATATAATGTAGAACATTTTCAAACGGCTTATGTAGCAAATTCCATCTCGCCTGAGTAAATGCATTAATTTGAAAATAATTTGAGTTTTCAACTTTTAGATGCCTTGTTCATTAGAAACCATATGTTTTCAAGTTTTGTGAGACCTTTTAGTGTAATTTTTAACAAGAAGTCTCCAAGTTTTATGTAGCTTAGGGCTTCACCAAGTAATAAATTCAGCACTGGCTGCATTCTACAAACACAGACTTGCTTTGCTTCGACACCTTGAAAACGTGTCTCAAGACGCTATATACAGTCGTCACTTCGTTTCATCGATGGATTCTGTAAACGAATTTCATATAAGTCCAACTAACCTGTGTTCAGAATTTCTGGTACCGTATCACAAACTCTAAGCCATGTCGTGCTTGAATTTTTAAACCAGGAGGGAGCGAGAAAGTGGGAGAGAGACAGAGCGCGGTAAAAAGAAGCGGTTATCATCACTATCATTTTTATTAATGAGCATCTTATTAGGTGCGCGATAGCCCAATGGATTATCAACAGAGAGGTCGGGGGTTTAAATCCCCGCTATGGCAGAAATTTGTTTCGAGATTTCTGCTCTACCTGCGCCCCTAGCCAACGCAACTATAATGAGTACATTGACCGTACACTGTCGGTGAGAAAATCAAACAGCGATGAAGAGGACTGGGTACCCCGCCCAGTTCTTCTTGTTCTTGTATGCCGAGGCTAAGAAAATGAAGTCGCTAACATTTCATACCCATGGCGACCTAAGGGCTAGCTTAAGGGACTGCTCCTCTTCTTCTTCTTCTTCTTCTTCTTCTTCTTCTTCTTCTTCTTCTTCTTCTTCTTCCTCTTCTTCTTCTTCTTCTTCCTCTCCTCTCCTCTTCCTCTTCCTCTACTTGTTTTCATGGGCGTCCGCAGGAATTTTTGTAGGGGAGGTGCAACATATTTGTATGGGGGCAAAATGACTGCATAGAATAACGTTATTGCATAGGATAATTAACGAACACTGAACACGTGACAATTTTAAAAATAATTAATGGTCAAGGACTTCAACTAAATATTTAAGTGTTTTTTCGCATTGATAATAGTCTTGGGAATGTAACCATAATAATCAATAGATTTTATTTTTGTAAAATATGCGTAAATTCCAAGGAGGCAAATGCCCCTTCCCCTCCGGACTCCATTGCTTGTTCTTCTTGTTCTTTTTGCTCTTCTTCTTGTTTTTCTTGTTGTTGTTCGTGTTCTTCTTCTCTCTTCTTCTCCTACTTCTTCTTCTTCTTCTTCTCAATACACACATGCATACTATTCGCTAGATAGCGCAAGTAGAGCAGACGTTTCAGTAGTGGGACTACTTGTTGAGCGAGGATTTGAAATCATCAACCTCTGGGTTAGAACTTTGGTTCGGTACGTGCACTTACTACTTAGCACGCATCCTGCGTGGTAAGAAATTTTACAGCGCATTAATACGATATTTAACTGAACAGCTCACTTGAAATTGTTTAATCTTAAAAGTCTGTCAGCGTATTTTTCCAGGAAATAATTTCTTTTACGAAAATCACTAATATTTAAAGAAATCACATTAATTTCTGAAAGTGGTGTAACGATTATCTTAACCGACACCAGATGAATAACGATTGAAAACAGCAACAGAAATCGAAAGGATTTGTTAGAGAATAAGAAACTACTTAGATGATAAATTAACCTAATTAATTCGTCATCTTTGTGCACACAATTATAGTAACCTGGACCTCGTAAGCCACATAAATTCAGATACATGGATTTAGCAGACCAGCACATATTGTATTCATCTACATGGTTTTAGCAACCACAAGTTACCACATGCCACAAGTCACCAGTCCACGCACCTATCTGGATTTAGCAGGTCACAATTTACCAGTCCAGTCCAGTCCAGTCCACTGGATTCAGAAAAAGTCCCAAGAATTCATGCAGCTTGATTTAATTTTAATTAATTTCATTTCATTTTAATTTAAAAATTATCCTTTAATTCAAAAAGCCACAACATTTCCTTTATCTGGATTCAGCGCTCGTGAATAAGCTGGTACCCTGCGCTTAACTTTCGAGTGGCGCTTTAGAAATTTTTAGTTTAAGATTACGATAACTATATTTAGTAAGTCTAAATTAACAGATAAGGCTCCAGTAGGCCAGAAATAGTCACTGAGCTGGATTAAATAAGTCAAATATAACAGTTCACCTCCTCGCGATGGACCAGCCAAACATTGTTTAACCCTAAGCGGTGAAACGCAATATATGATATACATATACAAAATCTTGACATTTTAACAAAATTCTAAACAACCAGATACAAAATCCTACAAGCTTTCCATAATAAATAAAACAATATGTCCTAGACATTATGCCTTACTTGTTTACACAGCACTGACCCACAAGAGAAATTAGACCGATAGTATGCACAATATCAATATTCGTGAAGAAAAACATGATCAGGATAGTCCTCTACAGAAAACTCATGCGAAAATTCGTTGAAGTCATATCCACGCTAGTCATGGCCTACTCTAAACAGTACTATATAGTACAAAGCATTTACAGTGCTTTAGTTAGGCACCAAACATGCGCTATAACAAGTGGTTTTATACATACCAACATGCACTGTGTGGAGTATTTAGCTGGAATCGTACAATCGAATGCTTTCATGATCAAACATTATTGCAAGGAACTCCATTCAGCACTGTTTACTTGAAATTAGATTTTTCTGAGTTTAAATATCAATTTTGTTAGTACGTACCAATCTTACGCAAATTCCTAATCTCATTTTTAAGTACTAGCAACATAAGTAAAACTAGAACAGCACAGATCCAAGAAATATAAAAGATTAAGACTAAAATATACGATCCAGGAAACTGGGTCATGTCGAGCACAATAAATTCTGATCCCAAAGTATGATTATGATCACAGATATTCTATTATTAAATATAGTTGGTGTATCGTATACCACAGGGAGCGTCATATTTAAAGCCAACCAATCAAGAAATCGTGCCACTGTCAGTCAACCAATCACCTTTAACGCTGTCAAGGTGACCCGGTTTCCTGCGACTTCCACAAGTACGAATCCACCAATCAAACAACTAGGTCAAGCCACGATAAATTATTCGAAATGTTACGCAAACACGTGACGTGATTAATAAATCTGTACACCGCTGGTGTTCGATCAACGATAAAACAAATGAAAGATGTAAACATTGTTTCCCCAGTTTTAACTGAACCATAGCGTATCCTAAACAGTACCGGAAGTACACCACATCCGTCATAAGCTGCTTTGTACACTGTACTTAGATTCACATTGGAAAATGCAAGCATTTATAGTCAATATTATCGACCCTCACAGACTCTGTACACAGTATTTGGTCCAACTTGTACAATGCAGGGAATCAGTATATCAATCCCTACACGTGTACAATCGCTGTAGCCTTCACAGTACTTCGTTTGAACGGTTCAGTGCAGGTGCGTTTGAATGACCTTTCACCCAACTGCAAACAGTATGCAAGTACTCTTACGGTACTGCGTATTTATGCTTTTGAGACAGTTTTCGTGGTGGTGATGATGATGATGCTGTTGATGTACTTTGCTTGAGGCTCCTCCCGTGTCTCCATCTTGCGACTATCGAACCGAACACAACGATTTCGTCAGCTGCTTTGCCAGTTCCTTCGTCTTGGAATTGCTCTTCGCCGTGAACATGTGCTTACTTACTTCGCAGCTCGAAATCGCTCTGAGCTCGACCGGATTCAGATCCTTGCCGAGCCCGACGGTGAACATTTCAACGTCATGGACGTTCTTCGCCTCTTGGACAGCCTCCAGGGTCTCTTCGAGGTCCCCGGAAGGGCCGTTGGTGAGGTAGACCCCGATCCTCTTACGGCCTGGCCTCCCGTTCGTGGTCAGCTTCGTGGTCATCGCATGGAAGAGGTCCGCCGTTGACCGTTGAGGTGGCGTCACCACATCGTCGATGGCATTCAGCAGGGAGGCTTTGTTGTTCGACCGATTGCGTAGACGTTCTGCCTTGGCGCAAGACTGGACAAACTGGACACGCATCTGACCATTGTCCATATCGATCTGGTCAACGGCGTTTCGGACCGTCTCCAGCAGGTGGCGCCTGTGACGCTTGTCACGTGTCTTTGAGTCGATGATGAAGACGACATCTAGAGGCGTCTTTGGCCTGCAACCTGCAAGCGAATTAATTGTTATTCATCATCATCATCATCGTTGTATCATTATTATTGTTATTTAAATATTATTATTATTATTATTATTGTCCTTCCTGTTATCCATGGGCTGATAGCCCGTAGGTGTCCACTGGATAGTGGATTTCTATCGTCTTTTTCTTTACGGCGAAGTATCTGCACCCATTCGTCCGACCCTCCTCTTTAGGGACTAGCTCTGGGTTTTCCAGAGGCAGAATTCGTTTAACCACTAGCGAATGGAAAGGCCGAATTTATAACCTTGCGGGACTAGGGGTTCGATCTTGGTACCTTCAGCTCTTCACGCCAGTGTGTTATCCACTACTCTACGCGGCCCCCGTAGTATTATTATTGTAGAATAATAATAATAATAATAATAATAATAATAATAGTAGTAGTAGTAGTAGTAGTAGTAGTAGTAGTAGTAGTAGTAGTAGTAGTAGTAGTAGTAGTAGTAGTAGTAGTAGTAGTAGTAATAGTAGTAGTAGTAGTAGTAGTAGTAGTAGTAGTAGTAGTAGTAGTAGTAGTAGTAGTAGTAGTAGTAGTAGTAGTAGTAGTAGTAGTAGTAGTAGTAGTAGTAGTAGTAGTAGTAGTAGTAGTTTGCTTGTAGTATTAATAATAATAATAATAATAATAATAATAATATAATAATAATAATAATAATAATAATAATAATAATAATAATAATAATAATAATAATAATAATAATAATAATAATAATAATAATAATAATAATAATAGTATCTGACACCTGAGGGATCCTATATACCTATATAATAATAATAATAATAATAATAATAATAATAATAATAATAATAATAATAATAATAATAATAATAATAATAATAATAATAATAATAATAATAATAATAATAGTAGTAATAGAAACGTTCTTCCTGTTACAAAAACTATCAATCACAATCCAGAGGTTCAATGCTATCGCGTGCCTAGGCACGATGGGGAATCTCCGACCAGAATCCCGACTTTAATGTAACCGGATAATGATAACGCAATGATTGGAAAAATAATAATAATAATAATAATAATAATAATAATAATAATAATAATAATAATAATAATAATAATAATAGAGTGGAATAGAGTAAAGTAGACTTGAGTAGAGCTGAGTAGAATAGAGCCGAGTAGAGCAGAAAAGAGCAAAGCAGAATAGAACTGGTGTAATCCTACACTGAGCGGGGTTTAACAAGTAGAAATGTCTGGGCTTGCCTTCATTTCTTCTCTTAGCATTCGGATGCTTGTTGATTTCCGTGTGACCTGGTTTCCTGTTCCCTTTCCCATTTCCGCCTCCTAAACTGGAATCGACCGGTTTTCTTTTATTCTGATCATCCTTTGTTGAACCTCTATTGTCTCCTGACTCTCCAGGATCCACTTGATCCACCGCGTAATCGGAATCCAACCCTGGAGTTGGGATAAGCGTTCCGTTTACTGGAACAACGTCTGTTTTGACGACCCAGTAGGTTCGACCATCCTTGTCCGTGACCCATGACCCGTCCTGTCTGGCGTCCGACCATTTTCGACCATTGGGTGTTGCCTGGGTCCCGTTGACTTCCGTCTGACCCGGATGTTTTCCATGTCTTCCCTTTTCGTCTTCGTTGTTCTCCCTGTAATCTTTTTCCAGTTTTTGTCGAAGCTTGAGCTCCTCTACCCCTTCGTCCCGTTCTGAGCCTGGAAGGACGCGCTGCTCCTGATCGGAAGTCGACCTCGGTCCTTCAAGTTCCGGCGTTCGTCTGGATAGCGGGTTCTCTGTCGATGGAACAACGGTTGCCTCCGTTGTTATGGTCGTTGTCCAAGTGGTTGCAACGGTTGTCGTTGATGGGGTTGTAGGAGGATCGGTAACTGGAAAGACAACACGAGAAACAAATGAAGACAACGGTTGCTTGATGATGATGGTGGTGGTGGTGGTGGTGGTGGTGGCGGCGGCGGCGGCGGCGGCGGCGGCGGCGGCGGCGGCGGCGGCGGCGGCGGCGGCGGCGGCGGCGGCGGCGGCGGCGGTGGCGGTGGCGGTGGCGGTGGCGGTGGCGGTGGCGGTGGCGGTGGCGGTGGCGGTGGTGGTGGTGGTGGTGGTGGTGGTGGTGGTGACGATTACTCTGATTTTGTCGAGACACGATGAAGGTGATGAGGATGATAATGACGATGAATATGGATACGGTGATGAAGATGGTGGATATAATTATGATGATGGTAGATAATGATGATTTTCATGATGATGATGATCATGCAAATGTTGATGACCTTGATGGTGATGATGATGATGTTGATGTCGATGAAGGTGATAACGTTGACGACGATGATGGTGATCTTTAAGTGTTAAACCACCTGTAAACAGAGATTCATAAAAAGGCGCAGTACCTGTGCACGCCTTGATGGCCAGCAGCTCCTTGATGTTGTCCAGCCCAGCGTAGCTATCAACAGTGAACGTATAGTACTTGGAAGGCGGACTAGCAATGGCCTCGAGTTCACTGAGGTCAGTTGTAAGCCCCACGCCGACGGCGAACAGATGGATACCCGCATCTTTGGCTTTCTCAGCCTCAGCAACCGTCTTCTCCCGTTCATCAGAGTTTCCATCCGTGATGACGATACCGACGCGGGTGACGTTGGCTCTGCCCCCGAAGACAGGGTTGAACCCCCGTTCTCGCATATTCCTCAGCGCATCCGGGGTCGATGTGTGGTAGCCCCCCATCTGCCGGATGCTGTCGATGGCAGCCAGGATGTCGAACTTGGTGGAGTAGTAGTTGAGATGGAACTGGAACTGAGGGTACTCGGCGTACGTGATGACGGCGATCTGCGTGTGCTTCGGTCCGATCCGGAACATCCGGCTGAGTTCCTTGATGAATGCGATCTGGCGGGTGAAGTCTGGACGCCAGATGCTGTTCGATGCGTCCAGAAGGAAGATGACGTCAGCTGGATTACCGCTCTCACAGTCTGAAACGTAATCGTATGCGTAAATGTATGTATCTGAACACTTATATAGGAGGAGGAGGAGGAGAAGGAGGAAAAGGACGAGGATGAAAAGGAGGAGGAGCAGGAGCAGGAGCAGCAGGAGCAGCAGGAGGAGGAGCAGGAGCAGGAGGAGCAGGAGCAGGAGGAGAAGAAGGAGGAGGAGGAGGAAGTGGAGAAGGAGGGAAGGAGAAGGATGTGGAGGAGGAGAAGGAGGAGCAGCAGCAGGAGGAGGAGGAGAAGAAGCAGGAGGAGCAGGAGGAGAAGAAGAAGGAGGAGGAGGAGGAAGTGGAGAAGGAGGTAAGGAGAAGGATGTGGAGGAGGAGAAGGAGGAGGAGGAGCAGCAGCAGCAGTCCCTTATACTAGCCTTGGGGCAGCCATGGGTATGAAGTGACACGAAAACAGCCTATATACAATTAGTTTCCGTGTCTTCTCGGATTCCCTGCTTGACTTTCGGCCGGAATCACTCGGAATTTTTGGTTTCATCAGCGACTTTACTCAGTAGCGACTGATGTTTGATTCTACTCTATTCTACTGTCTTCTACTCTGTTCTACTCTAGTCTACTGTTATCTACTCTGTTCTACTCAATTATACTGTCTTCTACTCTGTTCTATTCTCTTCTACTCTCTTCTACTCTCTTCTACACTCGTCTATTCTCTTCTACTCTGTTCTACTCTGTTCTACTCTATTCTACTCTATTCTACTCTATTCTACTGGCTTATACTCTGTTCTACTCTATTCTACTGGCTTATACTCTGTTCTACTCTATTCTACTGTCTTCTACTCTGTTCTACTCTATTCTACTCTATTCTACTGTTTTCTACTCTGTTCTACTCTATTGTACTGTCTTCTACTCTGTTCTACTCTATTCTACTATATTCTACTGCCTTCTACTCTGTTCTACTCTAGTCTACTGTTTTCTACTCTGCTCTACCCTATTATACTGTCTTCTACTCTGTTCTACTCTGTTCTACTTTATTCTACTCTGTTCTAGTCTATTATACTGTCTTCTACTCTCGTTCTACTCTGTTCTACTCTGTTCTACTCTCTACTATAAAGCTACTTGTCAGTCCAAAATCATCAAACCAGGTCAAATATGATGCGAGATTCTTATGCTCATAATGTTAACTACTTGAGCTTTTGAGGTTCATCGCGTAGCAGGTGGATAACTTATTGCCGTTATGGGTAATTGTTTAAGGCATTCTTTGGGGTGAATAGTTCTGCTTCTGCTATTCTTTAGGGAGAATAGTTCTGCTACTGCTATCCAGGATATGGAAAGAATAAAAAGTTTGACAGCGCCATAAACAGCTATGAATTATTAGATTTTCGACTGTCAAAGCGCTAAAATCGTTAGTGTCAAAGACGTGTTCAGTAGTTATTTGTCCTTATATGTGCTTGTCATGCTATGGCTGACGTGTATTGTATTCTATGGCTGACCTTTATGTAGGACATGTTACAGAAAAGTAGTTTAACCATCGTCTGTACCTACACTGTCTGACTCAGTTAAAAGATATGGCTTAAGTGCTGTTGCCTGTGTAAGTAACAACTTGTTGTCGAGTCTTATGATCCGTGAGGTTGTCTGGTTGTTGGTATGGTGTTGTTGTTGTTGTTGTTGTTGTTGTTGATGATGATGATGATAATGATGATGGTGATCATGATGATCATGATGATCATGATGATATCATGATGATGATGATGATCATGATGATCATGATGATGTTGATGATCATGATGTCGTAGATACGCTTCAGACGAAAGCGATAGATTCTACCTCTGAGCCTCTGAGGACCAGTGCTGATGGAGGCGTGTGGCAAATTGGCAATCATGATATCTTACCTTACCTTACAGTATCTTTATCTGACCATACCTTATCTCTCTTTGTCCTACATTGTCCACTCTACCTTGCCATACCTCTCATTTACCTCAAATAACCTTATCTTCTCTTACCTTATCTTACTTCGCCATTTTATCTTGCTTACAATGCCTTACACCTTCTTATCTTTCATTGTTTTTATATACCTTTACATACCTAAGACGCATCTGTTAAAATCCCTTAGACAGTTTATTGTTTATTGTACGCTCTATAAAATCCCAAGCAAATACGTACATAACCACATATCTTACCTTGCCTCACCTTCCCCTACCCTTCCTAATACGGCTATTGTGTCCCGCCGGTTTAGATATGTCAAAACCGTTATGCCCGCGTGTGCATCACCACCTGCTGTCTTTGTCGGCATGCACAAGACACCTGAAAGGTCTCGGCATTCTCAGACGATGTGGAATTTTCAAGTGGACCGCATTTTTATGCTTTATTGCCCATCCTCGCTGAAAGTGCATTTTCGTGCATGTGTCCTCGTTGACAACCTGTCACTGGTTAACCTGTCTGAGGCTTTTTGCAGAGAGCAAGAATCTGAACTCTGCATACTGTTAGAATCATGTGCTATATATTCAGGCAATACACTGTTCTACTATCTCTCCTATTCCATTCTTGCCTCTCCTATTCCATTCTTGCCTCTCTTACTGCTTTCTTTTCTCTCCCACTCTATTCTTCTATCTAATATTCTATTCTTGGCTCTCCTACTCTATTCTTCACTCTTGCACTGTATTGTTCTCTCCTATTCTATTCTTGATTCTCCTACTCTATTCATCTCTCTCCTACTCTATTCTTGCCTCTCTTGCTTAATTCTTGCCTCTCTTACATTCTATTCTTGATTCTCCTACTCTATTCTTCTCTCTCCTACTCTATTCTTGATTATCTCTATCTACTCATATCTCTCCTACCCTATTCTTCTCTCTCCTACTCTATTCTTGATTCCCCTACTATCTCCACTCTATTCTTGATTCTCCTACCCTATTCATCTCTCTCCTACTCTATTCTTGATTCTCTCTATCTACTCATATCTCTCCTACCCTATTCTTCTCTCTCCTACTCTATTCTTCTCTCTCCTACTCTTTTCTTGATTCTCCTACTCTATTCATCTCTATCCTACTCTATTCTTGATTCTCTCTATCTACTCATATCTCTCCTACCCTATTCTTCTCTCTCCTACTCTATTCTTGATTCCCCTACTATCTCCACTCTATTCTTGATTCTCCTACTCTATTCTTCTCTCTCCTACTCTTTTCTTGATTCTCCTACTCTATTCATCTCTATCCTACTCTATTCTTGATTCTCTCTATCTACTCATATCTCTCCTACTATATTCTTCTCTCTCCTACTCTATTCTTGATTCTCCTACTCTATTCATATCTCTCCTATTCTTTTCTTAGCTAAAGTCACGTATCAACAACATAGTGCCGACAATACGTCCAGGGTTGAGGCTTGAGACGGTTAAGTTCTGGCTAAATAAATCGAAGCTCGAGAGCCCGTATTATACTTTTCGATGGGAAGCTATTGACATCGGTCAGGTTGAGCTTCTCTACCTGAATCAGTTAAACCTCGTCGGCTGAGACTCTTCGTCGACTGACACGCTACGAAAATACAACGCTCGAAGTGACGAAGGACACTTGAAGTTAGACGACAGCTTTCTTCAACTGACCGTTTGATGGTGATGGAAATACAACGGCCTTGCTAACGAACGGAGGCCCAGTTTATGTAGGAATTTCGATTCTCTTAACTGTGTCAAGTGCCCCTCCCCCACCTCCATCGAAAGCACGAAGCGAGCCCTCGATCTTAGAAGTGCTTAGCTAGAACTTGCACGTATCCTTGACCACAACCCTGGACAGTTCAACCCAGGCATTAGCGACGCGATGTTGCCAACGGGTGATTGAAGGTGAAACATTTGGTGTGCTCGTAAACTAAATTGACCTATTTACTCGCATGTATGGACATATTATTGTATTGTATTGTATTGTATATGGGCATTTATAAAGCGCCTCTCGCGGTATATACCATTCAGAGGCGCTCCCAGTGCGCGAGACCCCGAGAGAAAAAGCAGGATTTAAGGTGAGAAAAGGAAGAAGCAACGCTACCAGAGAGAATGGTGGTGCGGACAGAAGGAGGAAGTCGGTTCCAAAGTGAGGGACCTATGCAGGCAAAGGACCTGGACTGAGCCATAGTTGTCCTGACACGAGGAACTAAGAGGTCAAGACGATCAGAAGATCGGAGACGACGCAGCGAAGCAGCAGAATGAGGCCGTTGAAACAGATCACGTAAGTACTGTGGAGCAAGACCCAGCTGAGATTTAAGCACAAGAATAAGCACTTTGAATTGTATACGGGCAGAGAGAGGGAGCCAATGGAGGTGTTCAACCATGAAGGTGGAGATATGAGAGAACCGAGAAAGGCGGGCAATGAGTCTAGCAGCAGCATTGAGTACGGACTGGAGAGGAGAAAGACGGATCTTGGGAAGGCCAATAAGGAGAGAATTACAGTAGTCAATCCGAGAGCACACGAATGCATGAACAATTGAGGTGAAGGTCGAAGATGAGACAGACCGCCGAATAGCCCGGAGACGCCTTAAGTGGAAGTAAGAGGAGCGGGTGAGGTTGGAAATGTGCTCAGCAAAAGTGAGCGCGCTGTCCAGAGTGACACCTAAGTCACGAACACTGGACGAGAAAGTGAAGTGAGGAAACCTATATTAAGACAATCATTAGGTATCCAAACAACTCTGCTAAACAAAGTCATTCAACGAAGACTCTGGTGGTTTGGATATGTAGAGAGAATGCCAGTTGTCTGTATTCCACACAATGCACTACATGCAAGATTCAAGGGGGAAAAAACAAAGGCAGACCAAGACTAGGCTGGATAGATAATATAACTGAGGACATAACATCACTTCGACTAACATTAAGGAAAGCAATGGACTTGACAACTGACTGAGAACAATGGAGATCATTTATTCGTACCCATCGCCGCCAACTGGCTGGCATCAGGAACTGATGATGACGATAGACTATCTAGCCTTGCACACGGGTATTAATCATCTATTGCATATTATTAGTCAGGTAATGTTCATTCACTATTCAGTCCTGCCTGTCGTAAGGTCTTAAAGAAACTCAATAAAGAAACTTAAACAAATCTTATTGCGATTGAAACAAGAAGCAAAACGTGAGGCGAGGTTCGACTGTTGAAAGATTTTTGGACTGAATGGCAGATACAACAACAACAACAACTACACAGCAATAACGACAACAACAACGACGCAACAATAACGACAACGATGCAACAACGACGACAGCAACGATGCAGCAACAACGTCAACGACAATGATGCAGCAATGACGACAACAAAGATCCAACAACGACAACAACGATGCAACAACAACAACAATAACGATGCAACATTAACGACAACAATCCAACAAAGGTATACCCAGTCGTTTTCTGTGGATATACAAAACCTGACAACAAGTTATCAATTTCTTTTGACTCAAGATTAACCACCGTCAACCACTGTGACACTGATTAACTTCAAAAGATACATAACAGATTAGATTAAATAACCAGTGTTAATGTATTACTTCCGTTATCTTGGAGTCAACAACAGCAAGTAAACCGTTACGGAATGTAAGAATAACAATTCTAACGTTACGACGTGACATGACTTGGCATGACGCGACGTCACGCCGTGTCACAGGTGTCCGCTCAATCACAGACGCGTCGTTAATCATCGCCGTGAACTCTACCCTGACGTTTGCGACAAAGCTTTCGACAGCACGTAGTCACGAGTATAATGGAATCTTACAATATCCGTCAAGTTATTGTGCCACTTTTGACCGCGACGATTTCAGGCACGGAACTTAAAGGGGGAGACGGATAAGACGGTTCTGTCTCTGTCTGTGTGTCTCTGTCTGTCTGTATCTGTGTTTCTGCCTATCTCTGTATGTCTCTGTTGCTGTGTCTCTATATGTTTCTCTGTCTCTCTGTATGCGTCTCTCTGTATGCGTCTCTGTCTTTCTTTGTCTGTATTTCTTTTAATCTCTACATGTCTCTGTCTGTATTTCTTTTTATCTCTGTCTCTGTCTGTCTGTATCTGTCTGTCTATCTCGCTCTGTCTCTGTATGTATGTCTGTGTCTCTTTCTGTCTTTCTGTCTGTGCCTAGATAGTGACATTCCTGGCATGTCGATTCGAATGGCACGTCGTTGATGGGACGTCATAGGCAACGGTAGGAATGTCGCGATGTTTGTACGCGTGTTTGAATGGTTGCCATCGCTCTGTCTGTCTGTCTGTCTGTCTCTCTCTCTGTCTGTATCTCTGTCTCTGTCTCTCTCTCCTACACCGTCTGGATAAAACTATGCTACGGTCTGCTTCTGCTGCCTGAATTATGAGGGTTGCTCCAGTGCATGTCTCACGAGTCTTCACCTGGTCAGGTCATCGTGTCATTATCTGGTCACCTAGTCACGTCATCGCGTAGTCAACTTCAAAACAACCGTTGCAATTCAACGACAAAATCCCTTCTGACCTTCGTGTCTGTTTTTTTACTTTGTCTGTCTGTCTGCCTGCCTGCTTACCTGTCTGTATATCTGTTTGTCTGTCTGTCTGTCTGTCTGTCTGTCTATCTATCTATCTATCTATCTATCTATCTATCTATCTATCTATCTATCTATCTATCTATCTATCTATCTATCTATCTATCTATCTATCTATCTGTCTATCTATCTATCTATCTACCTATCTACCTATCTACCTATCTGTCTGTCTATCTATCTATCTATCTATCTATCTATCTATATTTCTATCCATCTATAATAAACTTATATAGCGCCCCTTCAAGGCCCAGTCAAAAAAAAGGTTTTAAGAAGGCCATAGAAAGTACCTGAGAGCTCCCTAGGGAGGGAACGAAGCGAGAGAGGGAGGTCATTCCAGACGGTAGGACCCACCACGGAGAATGCCCTACGCTGCGCCATAGCAGTACGAGCATAGGGAACAACAAAATCACCCCGAAAAACCGAGCGCAAGCCAAGGCGCCCCGCACATGCGGAAGTTAAAGTAAAGAGCTCGCAGAGGTAGGCAGGGGCCCGCCCTAGGACACAATGCCACCCCGTGGTGGAGACCCCGTAATGGATGCGATGCTGGACAGGAAGCCAATGGAAGACGTCTCGCATAAATTCAGAGACATGCCCAAACCTTGAGATACCTCGCGCCAACCAAGCGTGCAGCCGACCGCAGAACCCTCTCTATAGACATGCTGAACGTACGCTGAATATAAACTTAAAAAGCACACTGAAAGTACGTTGAGAGCATGCTGAAAGTACGTAGTAAGATACTGGTCTGCCTGCAGCAACTCCTTCCTTAATTCATCTCAAGACACCTGACGTTTCCTGCCCTTGACTTCGCAGACGACTTGACGGTAGAACAGGAGATCAAACTCACCGCGTCAAGTGCACCGCACTTGAAGAACATACCCTACACTTGTAGCGACCTAGACCGCCTCGGGCGGGGCGCTCACGACCCACCATTCTCCAGGTATCGCTATCTCCTTAAGCCCATCCCCTTCCTCGAGGGTGTTGCCCGAAATGTGGCATCCACGCTGATAACTGCCAAACACCCCGCGGCGAAGCGACCCCCTACGGGCAGTTCTCCCCGCGAACAGCATTCCTCAAACCTGAAGGTATGCCGTCCAAGCCTCTACTTCCTTTGAAAAGCGTTCGAAAGGCGACGTGCCTGGATATTAACGGCTCTTAACTCCTTAAGTAGTTTTGACAACGTGATTCGATTGAAATTCAGGTACACGAGACAACTGGAGCTTCTCTCTAGACGAGACCCTCACACTCGGCAAAAAAAGGAGGAGGCCCCGGGCGGGGTTGGATTTCACGAATCGCTTTGTCGAGATCGCAGGCCTCGTAAGAGATAGTGCTCGTCGTAAATTGAAAACGACAAAGAAGTCTTGTGTGTGAAACACGACTTTGTGAACTTTCCACATTCTAATACATCAACAAGAAGCCATTGACTATAGGCGAATAAATAAACAAGAAGATTACACTATAACAACAATATATCAATACGCACACAGATAGTGCACTAATACACAGCACAACAATGTAAGAAATTTTCCATCCTATATATATATATAATATATATATAATATATCTTCAGTATATATATATATACTGAATTCATATTTAGGTACATCTTTAGATGATCGAGTCATATGTGTATATATATATATATATATATATATATATATACCGGGTGGCCCATTAAAAACGTTCCCAAACTTTGTTAACCTGGCAAAGATCTAATTTCAGAGATATCAAATTTTAATTTATACCAAAATGTTAAGCAATTATTTCTGTGCACAAATGTCACATTTCAAGAGAATACGTTTATTATGTCACACCCTGCGGCAAGATTATGACGTCATACCTGTTTACAAATTTTGCACAAAACTACGTCATTTATTTCGCCGCGAAGTAACGAGAGTATCTTGATTAAACTAGTCCTCGAAGTAGTAAACATTAAAACATGGTGTTTTCAAATGATGATCTCGCTGTTATTAAGATATCATTTGAGGAGAAGGGTTGGCGAGGCAAGCGAATCGTTCAGGAATATCCGCGTAAAAACTGGTCAGGCAAAGCATAAACCGAGTCATTAATAAGCTTATTGAAACTGGTTGCGTTGCTCGCAAGCCTGGAAGTGGTCGTCCAACAACTGCAACGACTGTTGAAAATGCTGAGAGTGTAGAGCAGTTGTGTCAATCGCAGGAAAATGCACCTGGCACACATCAATTGAACGCAAAATGGCCAGCACTCTGAACATTTCACGTAGCTCAGTACAAAGAATTCTTTCTAAGAAGCAGTTGAAGGCATACAAACGAATGCCAACAACAAGATTGACAACTGACGTTAAAAAGAAACGCAATGTTAGATGTCGTGCGCTGTATACACGATTTTCAAAATCTGATATTAAGAACATAGTCTTTACAGATGAGAAGGATTTCACACTGGAAATACCTCTTAACAGACAGAATAGCCGCGTTTACGGCTCTAGCAATGAACGAAAGTCTTCAATTGCGCCAGAAAGACTTTATCATGAAACTAGTCGTTTCCCTAAAAATTTAATGGTATCTGCTGGAGTTTCGATGCAAAATGGTCTCTATTAGACGACACACAAATACAGAAGTTAACAGGACAGTGGAAACAACGTTTAAGGGTCATTACAAGAGAAGGCGGAGGATCAATTAAACATTTGTTCGCGTAAAACGTCATCATAAAACAACTGTGCAAAATTGTGACCATGGGTCATACAGTTCTAACAACAATTCCTCTCAAACTGTTGAGTATTTTGCGCTATATTTTGGCTGTGTTGTACAAATATGAATTATGATTAGTTTGATATACTATGATTCAATTTACTTTAAAGTTGTTTAATTGCCAGGTTAACAAAGTTTGGGAACGTTTTTAATGGGCCACCCGGGTATATATATACACATTGATGGATAAAATAAGAAAACAAAGAACATGTGTTGGTGCATAAATATCACAAGATTAACGCATAAATAGATACACTGTTGATCTTTTATAATCCTATGTATACACTCAATGAACTCATACATGTACAAGTCATTAGCCCATATATATACATATAATTTTTATGTATGTACTTTTATGTGTGTAGGTATGAGTGCAAACTGTACATACGATAATAAAAAGTACTGCACACAATACAGACAACATAATATACACAGAGACAGACAGATACAGATAAAGAGGACAGAAACAAGGAGAGAGACTGTCGCGGTCGACTCCTTCGATCGCAACGACGAACCAACGAAGGAACTATTAAAAGATCTTTATTTAAAAATAAAGTCGATTAAGTGTAGAGTAAGTCAACTCGTCTATCAAATATCACAATCGTAGACAGCACACAGGTTGGCTGGTCTCGATTGAACGTCATACGATCAATGTTTCAACGTTTACAAATCTTCGTCAAAAGGCCCTTAATGTACATCAGGTCTATCTTATATAGAGTTCTCCCGGATTCCAGAACGTTCTGTGACGTCACTGTACTTTTCCCTGGAAAGTCCTACTGAACACGTATATCCTTGTTGCATGCACCGAATTAATGTTGACAGCTTGCTGCAGAATTTTCCGTGCGTTGTAAACAAGCTTGTTGACGCGTCGGTTTTCTTCCCTTGATGCATGCACCCGCGTAGACCACGACATTCCCTCCGCCCTCAGATGATGACACGTCTTCAGCACCATCCCGAACGGGTCATCACGATCAAGCCGGGCCTCCAGACTCCATCTCGACACAGCATATACAAACAAAACAAAACACATCAGTTAGTCAATTTATCCACACAATTTGCGGGCTCGATCCTTGTGTGTCGGGCCATTTCCCCCCTTCACCATCCGAGTCACAACCGAGAGAGGAAATCAGCCACCGTGTTTTGACGTCCAGGACGATATCGAAAGTCCACGTTAAACTCTTGCAATGCTAACGCCCAACGAGTCAGTTTCGCACTCTTAGGGCTTGCATCTGTGAGATAAGACAAAGGATTATGATCTGAATAAATGATTATCTTTGATAAGAATATCCATGACTTGAATCGTTTAAGTGCCCAAATTACTGCGAAAGCCCCTCTCTCAATTGTAGACCAATGCATCTGTGTATCTGTAAGTTTAAGGCTAGCAAAAGCAATTGGTTTTTCTTGACCTTCTTCGGTCCACTGAAACAAGCAACACCCGACCGCGGTGGCACTTGCGTCAACACTTAAACCAAATTCCTTAGTGAAATCAATGGTATGCAACTGTGTAGCTTTACTGAGATCATCCTTTAACTTATCTAGTGCTTCTTGATGCTTTTGCTCCCAAGGCACCTTCGTAGGTATGTTATCTCGTGTCAAATCAGTTATTATCCGTGCTTTTTCAGCTAAAGCAGGTATAAAATTTCGAAAATAACTGAAAAAACCCATAACCTTTCTAACTTCTTTCTTTGTTGTTGGAGGATGGATATCATTGATCGTAGCGATCTTACCTGGATCAGGTTCAATACAACCTGACCCTACTATATGGCCAACAAACTTTATTTTGTTTTGTGCAAAATTACATTTTCTTAAATTCAAAGTGAGTCCTGCTTCCTCAATAGTTTGCAAGAATTTCTCTAGATGTTCTAAATGGTCATTCCAATTCATTGAAACCACTGCCATATCATCGACGAATGGTTCGGTAAAACTTCGCACTGGATGTAAAACTTGGGTCATAGCACGAATAAAGGTATTGCTAGCGGACTTGAGTCCAAACGGCATCCTTGTGAACTCAAAAAGTCCTGCATCACATACGAATGCCGTAAGCCATCGATGTTCTTTCCGAACTGGAATTTGCCAATACCCCGATTTCGCGTCGAAAACACTAATAAACTTTGCCCGTCCCACCTTTTGTAAGATGTCAGCAATGTCTGGGGTCGGGTAACAATCACCTAGAGAATATTTGTTAACATGGCGATAATCAATTGCCAATCGAACGCCATTTTGACCTTTGGGTCCCTTTAAAACGCAAACTACCGGACTGGCCATTTCACTTTTCGATGGTCGAATGATGTCTAATGCCAACATTTCTTCTATCTGGCGTTGTACTTCAGGTTTAAGTAGCTCAGGTACTTTATATGCCCTTAAACGCTTAGGAGTGAAATCATGAGTTATCTTAATTTCATGTTCTAATACTGGACAATACCCAGGTTTATCCACAAATACTGCCGTGTGCCGATCCAAAACTTCAAAAAGTTGCTTCTGTTCCTCTTGCGAAAGATGCGCTATAATCAGAGGATCAATTCGCTTACTCGGGCTTATTTGTTCACGTTCTTCCTGATCTACAACCTCTACTATACCAAATTCTTCATCTTGATCAACAATTACTGAACAGCTATTGATCATCGCTTGTTCGAGTCGTTCATGGTATCGCTTGATCTTATTTGCGTGTAAATGTCTTTGTTTTCCCTCTATTTCTACTATATAAGAATATGGGGATTTAACCTTGACTACGGTAGCAGGTCCTTGCCACCGACTATAAAATTTAGAACTACCAAAATCTGGTGCTAATACTGCTACTTTATCTCCAACTTCGTATTTTCTGTCAGTACTACGCAAGTTATAATAATCTGCATACCGCTTGGTTTCTATATCACTATAGTAATCTGCATAAACTTTCGCGAATTCGAGGTTTTCCTTCAGTGATTGGAGATACTCTTCGGGTGATTTACCTAAGTTAAGAGGTACTTTTCGTTCGCCAGCCCACGATTCCTTCAACACACTAAGTGGACCCCGAGGAAGAGTTCCATAAACCATAGTGAATGGCGAAATATGAGTCGTGCCTGAAGGTTTTTCTCTAAGGCTCCACAGAACAAACGGTAACAATTGGTGCCATCCACGAGGATCAGATTGAGCAAGCTTAAAGATCATGGTTTTCAAGCTTTGGTTGCATCTTTCAACCAATCCAGCTGCCTCAGGATGTCCAGGGGTATTAAATCTGGGACTACAACCCATTCGCCGCAAGAATTCTTTCGTCAAACGACTGGTAAAGTTGGTACCACAATCAGAACTGATGATCCTTGGAATAGAAAAAGTTGTAAAAACTTGCAACAGAGCTTCACAAACTCCCTTTGCATTCAGCGATCTAAGAGGATACGCCATCGGCCAACGAGAAAATTTGTCCACCAGAACCAAAGCATAATTGTACTGGGGTTTCGATTTGTTGGATTCTCCAGTCACTACCATAGGGCCAATACAATCCATATTTAGATGGTTAAAACAGAGTTCATCCGCCCTCGGAATAGGAGTGATCGGGACTCGATCTGCCACTTTAACTGGAGTTCTTAGTTGACAAATTTGACAAGACGCACAATATTCGCGAATCCTCTCATCCATTCTTGGAAACCAAAAGTTTAATTTGATCCTGGCTCTCGTTGCCTTAAAAGCCATGTGCCCAGCACATGGGGCATCGTGTGCTACTCGCAAGACAACCTCGATTCTATCTTCCGGTAAACATAATTGATTAACCTTATGTCCCATAATTTCCCCTTTGTGGTACAGGAGGTTATTATCTATAAAGAAATTATTTTTATTCTGTCTCGCTTGTTGCCAGCAAGATATAAGATTGTGACAATTCTGTTGCTCACGCAATAAAGTATCATTATTCGCTACTCCCTCATCAGACTTGAACTCTGTTGACTCAACATCAAGAAAATTATCTGAATCATCAACTAGTTGCTCCTGAGAATATTCATTCACTTCTGACGGCAAGGATTCGTTGCTGTTACTTTTCTCGATATTAACTTCTAAGTTATCTTCTTCTGCCCCTTTATTTATTTGTACACATCGATCTACGCCAGCTACCATCACTACATATTGCGAACTATCCCTTAATAGGTCCACAACATGGGGTGTCAAAATAACCCGTTCATTTAGTTCAGGGACTGCAGCGAACATGACGCACAAAGATGGCGCAATGTTTGTCGTTCCTTCCATTGAATTAGCTAATTTCATTTGTAGGTATACTACATCTGCCTTACATCCTTCTCCATGAAAACCAATTATATTAATCCGTTTAATCACGGGTAAGTTTAGTGACTCAATTAATTTCTTATCAATACAACAAATTTCTGCTCCTGAATCAGATAATGCTGGCTGAGAAGGGAGATCTTCAATCTGTACATTGATATACGACCTCTCGTGTAATCCATCAATACTATTCTCGTATACCCTTACAGCAGTTTCCAACCCTATTGGTTTAGAATTATCCAATAAATTCCCTTGCTTTACCTGTTCAGGTATCTCATGCAACACGTTGACCTTCTCAACAAATAAGTCGGTCACTTCTTCAGTTGGGTTCCCAGATATACAAGTACTCACCTTTTTAGAACTTGGTTTGGTCTGGCACTCCCTTGCCATATGACCCTTCTGATGACATAGGAAACAGAGACCCTTTACCTTGGCCTCCTCCTGAGACACCCTCGCACCTATCTTGGCTTCACCCCTTATTTCCGGTTTGGGAGACTTGGGTTGAGCTGTCTGGTTATTGACTTGAACATGTGGTTGACCTCTCGTCCAATTGTTATACTTCGGTGTCGGATGACTACGGCATACTAAGTCATTCCCACCATCATGCGACGCTACATAAATGTCAGCCGCATTAGCTATGTCTTCACAGCTCAACCACTCCTCTTTTTCTTGGGCCAAGATATAATCTAAACAAGCCTTCGACAAGGACTCCTTAAGCCGATCCGCAACCAATAAACTTACAAGTTTATCAAACTCATCAGTTATCTTTCTACTTTTCAAATAATACATAAGAGCCACACGCAATTTGGATGAATAGATCGTAAATGATTCGTCCGATGCTTTGTGCAACGACCAAAATCGGGCTCTAAGATTTGAAGGGCTTATCTTAAACTCCCTTAGCAAAAACTCCTTTAGGAATTTGTAGTCATGGAGCTGTGCCTCAGTAAGGCGCATGGTTAATGCCTTAGCTCTTTCACTTAAAATGGCTAGCAATAATTTTGCTCTAACATCTTCATCCACCTCATACACATTAAACAAACCATCCAAGTGATCAAAGAAACCTGGAATTTCTATAGGGTCGGAAGGAAATTTCCAAAGAATATTCTTGAGGGCATCACTATAACGCTTAGTACGACTTGCTAAAGAATCTCTAACATTTCGTTCTTCCTGCTTTTCCTTCCTCTCCCTTTCTTCTTTCTCTTTCCGTTCCTTCTTTTCTCTTTCTTCTTTCTCTTTCCGTTCCTTCTTTTCTTCCTCTCTCCTCTTTTCCTCCCTTTCTTCCTTCTCCTTCCGTTCCTCCCTCTCTCTTTCTTCCTTCTCCTTCCGTTCCTCCCTTTCTCTTTCTTCCTTCTCCTTCCGTTCCTCCCTTTCTCTTTCTTCCTTCTCCTTCCGTTCCTCCCTTTCTCTTTCTTCCTTCTCCTTCCGTTCCTCCCTTTCTCTTTCTTCCTTCTCCTTCCGTTCCTCCCTTTCTCTTTCTTCCTTCTCCCTTTGTTCTTTCTTTTGTTCTTCATATTTACGGATTTCGAACTCCAGACGGCGCTTCTGCAGCTCGTAATCCACTCCTGTTGGAGATATTGGACTACCCTTAAATTCCTCTTCCTCTTTTCCAATCTCCATGGCCCATTCTTCCATTAATTGATTTCGATCCCATGACATAACATCATCATCGTCCCTTCCTGCCTTCATAAGATACACCCTAAGGCGCTCAGACGACATTTTGCGAATATTCGCTTGCATCTCTGTTGTCAACGCTTCCATTTTTACAAACAGTCAGTCAACAACAATCAACAAAAAAAACAGACACCACGCGGCAAACCCGCCACACAAAAGGAAAATTCCACAACCCAAAGTGCAACTATTCAGTATCCAAAGAAGTACACTCGCCAAGCACGCAAAAACTACACAAGCCCACGCAAGTCTGGCCTCGATCACAACAATGGATCAATTTCAAAGAAATAATCAGCAGATATTGAAAGAGAAACAATGGCTGCCTCCCACTCGGCTGCAACTCCACTCTCTTTTCTCCTTCTCAGCCACGACAACACCTAGGATCTTACCCGTATGTTGACTGCTGTCTTCTGCTGTCTCAGCCGAACGACGCACTTCGTCCGTCCGACTGTCGTATGCCGATTCACCCGTCTCCCACGGTAGAAAGGCGTCTCGATCCGCTCGCTGTCTGGAACAGACCGTCTCTTGATCCTCCGGGTTGACTCCTTCCTCCGCCGGCTCGCGTCTTCTTCACCGGATCCAACACCGATGATCCCACTTCTGACACCAATAATGTCGCGGTCGACTCCTTCGATCGCAACGACGAACCAACGAAGGAACTATTAAAAGATCTTTATTTAAAAATAAAGTCGATTAAGTGTAGAGTAAGTCAACTCGTCTATCAAATATCACAATCGTAGACAGCACACAGGTTGGCTGGTCTCGATTGAACGTCATACGATCAATGTTTCAACGTTTACAAATCTTCGTCAAAAGGCCCTTAATGTACATCAGGTCTATCTTATATAGAGTTCTCCCGGATTCCAGAACGTTCTGTGACGTCACTGTACTTTTCCCTGGAAAGTCCTACTGAACACGTATATCCTTGTTGCATGCACCGAATTAATGTTGACAGCTTGCTGCAGAATTTTCCGTGCGTTGTAAACAAGCTTGTTGACGCGTCGGTTTTCTTCCCTTGATGCATGCACCCGCGTAGACCACGACAGAGACAGACAGACAGACACAGACAGAGACAGACAGAGAGAGACAGAGGCAAAGACAGAGACAGAGGCGGAGACGGAGACATAGACAGAGAGACAGAGAAAAACAGTAGACATCTATATATATATTGATGACATTGTATATCGCGTGTGTTTATTATGTCAGCCGCCTTTCATCCTCTTACAAAGCTCAACTGCCGCCTTCAGGTATTTGTGAGGTGATCGCGTCGTGTGGTCTTTGGCCCTTATCAATTTCGTCAATTAATCAAACCACGAACAGAAGAGTTTATCAGTTGGATTCTTCGGAGGTTAAGGATTGAGATGTTTTACTCGCTAGTAGATCGAAATATGCGCATGAGAATTTTTTAGTTTGTGTTGATAACGTTTTTTTAAACTTGCCTTGATAAAGTAATAGTAGTATAAGAAGAGTAGTTCGTTAACCTAGAGCCCTGAGTCATGATTATTAAGTGTTAGCGATTTCATTTTTCTTAGCCTCGGCATATGAGGGTGGGTGGCCAGTCCTCTCCCTCGCCGTCTCGTCGTCTCGCCGACAGTGTATACAGCCTATCTACTCATTACAGCGTTGCTGGTTTGGGAAGAAAGTTGAACCGAAAATCTCGGAACAAATTTCTGTCCCTGCAGGGATTTGACCCCCGACCTTTCGGTTGACAGTCCATCACGCTAACCACTATGCTATCACGCGCCCCGATTAAAATAGTAAATAGATAAGGAACTACACACTACTCGACATTGAAGTAGCAAACACTTACTAGGCTATACGATACTACACTACAGGCAATAGAGACATCACATTACGCTATGCTGTATACGTTACAATACACTGCAGGAGCCAGCTGGTGACCTTTGCATGCGAGGTATAACGAGTTTTAAAATTAAAACTATAAAGTTAGGTTGTTCTAAGCTTAAAACAATAATTAAATTATTAATAATTATTAAACCTAAAAATGAATCTTGGCTTAAAAACTGCAGTTATTATGATTGTGTTATTGTGATTGTGATTTTGTGATGGTGTTATCATGATTGTGATTTTGTGATTGTGTTATTGTGATTGTGTTATTATGATTGTGATACTGTGATGGTGTTATTATGATTGTGATATTGTTATGGTGTTATTATGATTGTGATATTGTGATTGTGTTATCGTGACTGTGTTATCGTGATTGTGTTGTTGTGATTGTGTTATTGTGATGGTGTTATCGTGATTGTGTTATCGTGATTGTGTTATTATATATATATATATATATATATATATATATATATTCGTTTATTGTTATTGTGTTATTGTTATCGTGTTATTGTGATTGTATTTATTATGATTGTCTTAAACGTCACAGTCGAGAGAATGATAAGAATCTTCTTTGTCTTTTCACGGTGACGTTAAGTTGATAAACACGACCGAGATGTTTTTCTGTAACCGTTAAGTGAAGCCTAGAGATAAACGTTGGAATGCTGAATTTATGGCTATACTCGGGGGTCAGAAAGGTCCAGTTTGTTTGTATACTGGTTTTTGTCGTCCAGTCTACGAACTCACCATAACCTCCGCACTTCTTGTTTATCTTCACTCAAGCTGAAAGCACACCTCTTTGCAACACTCAATGGGCGCGTCCCGAGGAGGGCAGTGGGCATTTGTCCCCTCTGGATGTCGCGCATATTTTACAAAAATAAAATCTTTTGATTATTATGACTGTTTCAGCAGTCCAAACACGATTTTCAATGCGTAAAAAATACTTAATCATTACTTAGGTAAAGTCCTTGACCATTATTTATTTTTAAAGTTGTCACGTGTTCTGTGTTCATGAATAGCTATTCCATGCAAAAACGTCATTTGCCCCCCCCCCTTAAAAAACTGTGCACCCTACAAACATTCCTGCGGACGCCCACGGCCCCACTGCTCTCCCGATTCTTCCTCTTCCCGTACCTCTGTCGCTGCTTCAGTTTCAAGCACCATCCACCATGCATGAAAGCCGTCTGACTATCTGCCTGTCTGACCCTGGGAGCTTGACCTTACCTGTCCATTGATTTCGTTTTGGATGAGCACCTGTCAATAAGTTGGTTCTCGCTACTTAGGTTTTTTGGACGCTGGAGAAAACTCGAGATTAACCGTAATCGCTGTCTAGAAATTACTAAAGCGCTGCATCGAAGCCAAGCGCTAAGCACTGTAGCTTAATCACAAGCGCTGCGTCCCGTCTGAGGGGTTTCAAGAGATAACAAAAGGAGGTGCAAGACGAGTTTCCAGAAAGCCAGAGAGAGAGACACAGACAGACAGACAGACAAACAGAGACACAGAGAGACACAGAGTGATACCAAAGAGAGAGAGAGAGTGAGAGAGAGACAGACAGACAGACAGACAGACAGACAGACAGACAGACAGACAGACAGAGAGATACAGAGACAGAGACAGAGAGACAGACAGACAGACAGAGACAGACAGACAGACAGACAGAGAGAGAGAGGAGAGAGAGAGAGAGAGAGAGAGAGAGAGAGAGAGAGAGAGAGAGAGAGAGAGAGAGAGAGAGAGAGAGAGAGAGAGAGGGAGGGAGAGAGAGGGAGAGAGGGAGTGAGAGAGAGACAGACAGAGAGAGACAGACAGAGAGAGAGAGAGAGAAAGAGAGACAGAGAGACAGAGAGACAGAAGGAGAGACAGAGACAGAGAGAGAAAGAGAGAAGGAGGCAGAAGAGCGAATTGTTTTTCAATTGCCTATTTCTCGATAATTTTGTAAAAATCTGGAAATATTGATCTAGTCATAGTATAAATGGTTTAATAATTTAATCATACATACCAATTGGTTGAGATGCATGATGTGGAGCTCCATCAACCTACGAAACACAAGCACAAGACTTATAAGCACTTGATAGCACCAAGATTAAGCTGCATAGATAATATAAATGAAGACATAGCATCACTTGCACTAACACTGATTGGAGCAGGGGACTTGACATATGAACGAGGACAATGGAGACATTTATTCGTACCTATCGCCGACAAATGTCTGGCGTCAGGAACTGATGATGATGATGATGATGACAGCACGATAAGACAACGTGGTGTAAGGTAAGCGAAATTAAGTTAAGATAAGCTTCACAATGTAAAGCAAGGTAAGCTAAGGTAAGGTAATGCAAGGTAAGTACAGGTAAGGTAAATCAGGGTACGGTAAGTAAAAGTCAGGTAAGGTAGGGTAAGTCAAGGTAAGGTAACAGGTACGGTAAGATATGGTAAGGTAACCTAATGTAAACAAAGTAAGGTACAATTAGGCCAGTTAGTTAGTTAAGATAGGGTTTACAAGGTAAAGCAAATAAAATTAAAGTATAGCTAAAGTAAGCTAAGCTAAGCTTAAGGTGAGCTGATTACAGTACATTTTGTGAGTGCTCAGCTTGTTATTTAAATAACAACCTTTAGCTTTTGCATACTCAACATGCTTAACATACCAAACAGTTTCAGTCGCATTATATGGACAAAAATCTATCAGCATTGGCCCAGAAAGGCGATGACTGTGCGCCTATATATATCTCCCGCAATAAGACGCTGTCTTCTGCGCAGTAGTTATACTCAATCGATTCATTCCACGGAAACAACATTCAAATTCCAATAATCGGACACGGGTTAGAACCCTTAACCATTTACCTTGAGAACGACACAAACAACCACTAGACCACTTGAGACTTTGCGACTGTGTTTAGAATTCTGAAGCAGTTCTTAGTCCCCCTATCTCTCCGTCCATCCATCACTCAAAAGATCGGACATCCTATACGCGCATTTTGTTATCATCAGCCATTTAAAGATGATTGAACGATTTTTTCTAGGAGCAACAGGCGTGGTCGTGATAATACTTGGAGCCTTCGCATCATTAGTCGTGTCTACCTCGGACGTTTTAGTATCGAAAGGTTAGATTTTGCCCGGCAAATAGCTACTATGTTGTTCAGTAGTAGTGAATGAGAGCGAGAGTAGCTTTTCGATCAAGTCCTCGCTATAGTTCATATATATATATATATATATATATATATATATATATATATATATATATATATATATATATATATATATATATATATATATATATATATATATATATATATATATATATATATATATATATATATATATATATATATATATATATATATATATATATATATATATATATATATATATATATATATATATATATATATATATATATAGTTCATATATATAGGTTGTTTTTCAGAAGAGTTTTTAAGGCCGAGAGCTAAGTGGGCCGATTAATAATAAGTCGTGTTTGATGAAGGATGAGATATAGCTGTCTGTTTGCCTGTCTGTCTGTCTGTCTGCCTGTGTGTCTGTGTGTCTGTGTGTCTGTCTGTCTTCGGACGTAAGTAGACCAGTGTTCGTCGTTTGTGATAAGCAGAGGATTGCCGTTTTTTGATGAAGCTAGTGAAAGACGAGAATAGCGGTAAAAACTACGCTAAGAACAAGAACAAAGAACAGGAGCAGAAGAACA
>OY744610.1:59817116-59822116 GCA_963556255.1 Allolobophora icterica | reverse complement strand
TGTTATCTGGTGCTATGTAGTGTTATAATCATTATTATTGTTATTAATACTAATAATACTACTACTAATAATAATAGATAGTAATAATAATGATAATAATAATAATAATAACAACAACAGCAACAACAACAACAATAACAATAAAACTGTTTTAAGAGCCTGAGGGATCATAACTACCTCTGGACAAAAACTAATAATAATAATAATAATAATAATAACATAGAACTCTTGCAGACAAAACGAGACAAAACAGAGAATACACAAATACAGACTAAATGAGGCAAAGTACATATGCATTAAAAACGAGAACAACAGCCTGTTTAGATCAACCTACTTAGTAACGTCGCTATATATGTCAAAACTTCAGACGTAGCGGTATATCGAGAGTCTGGTATTTTTAAAAGACGGCTAAGAAGAAAGCGGTCACGTCAAACGAGAAGGTCGTGGAGCAAGGGCAACAGACCGTGAACGAACAGACGGTGCACAGCAATTAATTTTTTTATCAATTAGTAACTTCTGTAACGCCGGTGTCTAATCCATTAGGTATCCAGCTATGGCGCACAAATTAGCGACGGCAATGCTAATGGGTCAAATGTCGTTGCTATCATTATCATCATTATCATCACAATCATCATCATCATCATCATCATCATCACAACATGATCATCATCATTATCATCATCACAATCATCATCATCATCATCATCATCATCACAACCATGGTCATCATCATCATCATCATCGTAACAATCATTATAATCATCATCACAATCGCGATGATGCTCACAATCATCATTACAACCACCATCATCATCATAATCACTATCATAATCATCATCATCATCATCACAACCATCATCATCATCATCATCGTCATCATCATCATCACAACCATCATCATCATCATCATCATCATCATCATCATCATCATCATCATAATCATCATCATCATCATCATCACAACCATCATCATCATCATCATCATCGCAATCATAGGCTGACCTCGTGACCCATGAAATCTAGTTTCTGTGACTATCTTTGACCCGGAAGCGTATCCGCGACTTTGTTGTTCTGAAGAGTATAATGGGGATCTGGTTAGCGGGTGTTTTTAATGCCTCGTTCGTTCCGCCAATCGCCTCCATCCCTTCCTAATCGCCAATGATCCATTAAACACTTGAGCCGAGTCCCGTAAAGATTGAGACGCCAATTTGTCACTGTAGCCACATTCCGTGGATAACAAGACTCCTTTATATAATGTGGCCGCTCCATAAAAGTTATGTCTGAAGACAGCAGAGACTCTAGTGTAGCAGAAAAAGAAGAAGAAGAGTTCCTTATGCTAGCCCTCAGGCAGCGATGGGTATAAAGTGCTAGCGATTTAATTTCCTTAACATAACTCCGCCACTGTTCGTACTCTGACAGTGCCAGTCCCAAGCCTGGATAAAGGAGGAGGGCGACGCTAATCATCTTTGTTATGACACAGCGTTGCTAAACTGAAACTTTCCTTAACCTCGGAATATATGAGGGCGGGTGGCCAGTCCTCTCCCTCGCCGTCTCATCTTCCCACTGACAGTGTACGGTCAGTGTACTCATTATAGCTGAGTTGGATAGGTTGTGCAGATGGAGAAAAATCTCGACACAAATTTCTGCCCTGGCGGAGATTCGAACCCTCGACTTCCTGATTGACAGTCCAGCATGCTAACCACTACAGACTCTCTCAAACTTTAGTGTAACGCTGGTGTAGCAGAAATGTATATCATTCATACATACATACATACATACATACATACATACATACATACATACATACATACATACATACATACATACATACATACATACATACATACATACATACATACATACATACATACATACATACATACATACATACATACATACACACACACACACACACACACACACACACACACATACATACATACACATACGTACGTACGTACGTACGTACGTACGTACGTACGTGCGTGCGTGCGTGCGTGCGTGCGTGCGTGCGTGCGTGCGTGCGTGCGTGCGTGCGTGCGTGCGTGCGTGCGTGCGTGCGTGCGTGCGTGCTACTGTTTCGAGGGTGACCGAGGGTTGGCAGCAACAAGTGGCGGTCCTTTTGAAGTTGGTCTTTGAAGGGGATTTGAAGTGAGGGTGAAATGAACCAAGTTCCATAGAAATGGTTATGATCCTCTGATGGTTGTTTGACCGATCAAGTACTTGAAGGCGATCAACGGATATTCGCTTCACATCAAACACTTTGGCTGAGCAGTCGCTTTGAACTGAGGCTAATGAGACGGGCGTCAACACGAGGTCGTAATTGCCAGATCCCTCCGTATCGGTATTCGTGTGGTTGTTTGTGTGTCTGTCTGTGTGTCTGTCTGTGTGTCTGTCTGTGTGTCTGTGTGTGTCTGTCTGTCTACGTGTATGTCTGTATATGTATTGTCTGTCTGTCTGTCTGTTTGTCTGTCTGTCTCTGTGTTTGTTTGTGTGTGTCTCTGTCTCCCTTTGAAATATATTTAGTATGTCTGTATGTCTGTCTGCATGCTAATCTGTGTGTTTATTGGTCTGTTTGTCTGTGTGTCTTTGTATGTATGTCTGCTTGTGTATGTCTATCTATGTTTCAGTGCGTCTGTGTGTCTGTATGTGTGCTTGTATGTCTGTCTGTGGTGTTTGTGGTCACGTGTGTGTCTGTCTGTGTGTTTGTGTGTGTCTGTCTGTCTGTGTGCGTCTCTCTGCGTGTAAAGTGGTCCAGGTGCTGGCCTGCTGGATTGGGCGTCGCCGATGTAACGAGGCAGTTGTGTTGCTGCTGTTGACGATGACGACGACGACGATGATGATGATGGTGATGATGACGATAACGATGACGATTAGAATGAGGCGGAGGGTGGTGATTATGACGACGACAACGATGACAGTCAACATTGTGATGACAATATCTGCCAGTGTGTAATCTAGTCCCCCTGTTCTGGGGGGGAACAAGGTTTCTCGGGGGGGAATTTCCCCCCAAAAGGTCTCTGCCTTACAATATTGCTGAGTTCTGGGGGGGGGAAACTTCAATCCTGGGGGGGGAATTTCTCCCCAAAAGACGTCTAGATTAAACACTGAATATCTGGCGGCTGTTACTAAGGCAACGGCAGAAAGCGAAAATGGTTTGTGCGCAGAGTTCCTACTTGTTTCTTTCAAAATTTTATATGACTTTTAAATCAATCTTAAATTAATTCTTCCATTAATATCTTTCAACAGTTCTATTCCATTCTATCCCATTCTGTTCCATTATATTCCATTATATTCTATTTCAATGCATTCCATTCTATTTTGTTCCAGCCTATTCCATTCCATTCTATTACATTATGTTACATTCTATTTCATTCCATTTAATTCAAAATCACGCTTCTGAGGAGCTCATGTAGAGGCGTGTTGACAATTTTATTACCTTTACATTTATCATCGTGATAACGGCGCTATAAAAGTCATTAGAATAGATTTGGTGAGGCCAGAATAGTTTAGAATTGAATTTATGAAGTAGTTTCTAAGTATTTGAAAGAAGCGATATTAGGTCTCTTGACTTGTTTACATACAATAAATTAAAAGAGGTTAGGTTCTGTGAGATCATAATAGAATATAATAGATTACACAAGAACGAAATAGTCTAGACTATAGTAGAATAGAATAGAATAGACTAGAACAGAATGGACTAGATTAGAGTGGACTATAATAGAATAGACTCTAACGGAATAGACTAGAATCGAATAGAATAGACTAGACTAAAATAGAATAGACTATAACAGAATAGACTAGACTAGAATAAAATAGACTACTACAGAATAGACTAGAATAGAATAAAATACAATGGAATAGAATAACTGAGGTTCCATTGACTCACCAGAAGAATCGATAGACAAAGTCCTACAATCACTGCCACCCATCTTTGTCCTCTCTTCAATTCGTTCATCTCGACTGGCTTTCAATTTCTCTTCCCAGACTTTGAAAACAATAAACTCGTGTTTTTCCAACTTTCACAATACAAACTCCTGCGTTCTAAGTTCTAGACAAACTCCCAACGATTATGTAGCGCCCGATTGTGTAACAGAGTAACTGCGTAAAGTGTAACGAAAGTTGAGAGACGATCGCTTGTTCGTCAGATGTCGCTTCTTGGAGGCAGACGTTCCGCGTTCTGTTGAAGTCGGAGACACGCCTCGGCTTTTATACGACCGGCGAAACGCGATGACGCTCGCCAAGCACTGGCTTACGTTAGCTTCTGTGCGTGTCGGTACTTGTAAGTATGTCTCTCTCCGCCTGTCTGTCTTTCCCTCTCTCTGTTTCGACCGGTCGTGATGTTTATTCTGACCATAAACATATACAAGTACTTATCACGGCTAAATATAGCAAAATATAGCTTATTTTACAACATATCTAGATATAATTATGCATCTGTCTGTCTCTCTGTCTGTGTCTGTCTGTCTGTCCTTCTGTCTGTCTGTCTGTCTGTCTGTCCGTCCGTCTGACTAACTAACTGAGAGACAAGCAGGCAGACAGACAGACAAGCAGGCAGACAGACAGACTTCAGTCTGCCTGCTTGTCAGTCAGTCAGTAAGTCTGCCTGTCTGTCTATCTGCTTGTATGGCTGCTTGTCTGTCTGTCTGCCTGTCTTAAGCAGTCGGGCGCTGTCTGTATACGTATCGATAAAGTGATCGTGTTTAGTAGAGTCTTAATCGATGACCCGGCAATCAGTCAAATAACATCTTTGTAATTATGCCTTCGTCTGCGTATCTCTGTTTATTTGTCTCTGTCGGTGTCGCTGTGCATATGTCTGTTTGTCTCTCTGTGTGTCAGTGTCTTTCTCCGAAATGCTGTTGAAATTCCTGATTGCTGGTCAAAAGCCTCTTGTATCCAATGCTGATTGATCTCGATATCTCCGTAACTATACTTTCCGTGCATCCCTCCCTCTCTCCGTCTGACCGTATGTCTGTCTATCTGTTTTTCTGTCTGTCTGT
>OY744610.1:59804616-59814616 GCA_963556255.1 Allolobophora icterica | reverse complement strand
TGTACATGTATATATGTATATATATATATATATTTATATGTATGTATGTACTATGTATGTATGTATATATATGAATGTGAGTATGTATGTATGTATGACATTGTATGTATATATATGTATATGTATGTACTTGTGTTTGTTTATGTCGCCTGTGTTTATGTATATATTATGTGTGTATATATAACAAGTGTGAATTGGGTTCAAGGAGAGGATTCGTGGAGTCAGAAGGGCGTTGTATGGGTGAAGAAGCTGACAATGATTCTTTAAAGCTTTCTAGCAGACGTCGTTAAAGAAGCAAAACGTTTGTCTAGGACAGGAGATGGGGTAGGGGGTTGAGGGTTACTTGGGCGGATTCCTCGGCTATGGTGTGGCCGAGAGAATTGTTTGTGGGCTTTTGTTATGGGCGAAACATCCCCCGACGGGGTTTTCTAAGTACGGGCCATGTATCTCGCAAAGTTACCCTTCGAAGGAAACCTGTTGTCTGTAAATCAGACTTCTGCTTTAACAATGTGCTTTAGCAATTTGTCCTAACAACGGGGTTTAACAGTGTGTTTTGGCAATGCACTTTTACAATGTGCTCTAACATTTACTTTCACAGCGTGTTTCAAACAAACGAAATAACGAACGTTGGATTGAATGAATGAGTGAATGAATAAACAAACGAATGAAGAATGAATGAATGTATTCACGAACATCCACCACCACTACCATCATTAGCCACACAATGACAGCTACCACCTCTCTCGCCACTACAATCACCATGACCACCACGGTCACTACTATCCCCATTCCAACCTCGATCACCGTGCACCATCAAACCCCACGGAAGTAAAGACTGATCACACAAACACACTCCCTCCCTCCCTCCCTCCCTCCCTCCCTCCCTCCCTCCCTCCCTCCCTCCCTCCCTCCCTCCCTCCCTCCCTCCCTCCCTCCCTCCCTCCCTCCCTTCCTCCCTCCCTCCCTCCCTCCCTCCCTCTCTCTCTCTCTCTATATATATATATATATATATATATATATATATCTTTCTCTTTCGCTCTCTCATCACTATCACCAGTACTATTACCGCAACCGTTATCATCACCACTACCACCACGATTACCACCATCACCATCACCACCACTACCGAAACTACCACAACCACCACGATTACCATCAGCACTACCACCACTACCACCACCATAACAACTGCCACCACCACCATGACCACCACCATTAAATCCACTACCACCACCACCACCACCACCACCACAACCATAACCACCACCACCTCCAGCAGGAAGCTGTTATAAGCCAACTGTCGCAAAAATTAGGGAGTGGCGGCCCAGTCGGAAAGATGGTAAGAGCAGCTTGTCGTCACCGCAAATCAGATCCCGCCCTGACCTCTTGACCCCAGGATTCAACCGAAGACATATTACAAAACGTATTCTCTCCATGTGTCTTCTTTTATGCCTTTACCCTCACCCTCCTTTCCGGTGAGAAAAACCTAAAGCCCTCGACGACTTCTACGCACTGTTCAGTGATGGAGTACAACAGAACTCACCCAATCACCGATGTTTCATGGAGGGTGGAAGGGCAGGCGAGAGTAACCCTTTCTACGTGGCCATCTATCCATCCATCCACCCACCCACCCACCAACCCACCCATCCATCCCTCCAATGCTCCATCCATCCATTCCTCCACCCATCCAATATCCATGCACCCACCCATTCATCCACCCATCCACCCATCCACCCATCCCTCCCTCCCTCCATTCATTACTCCACACATCCAATATCCATGCACCCACCCATTCATCCACCCATCCACCCACCCACCCATCCATCCGTTCGTCCGTCAGTCCATCCGTCCATTCCTCCATCCATCCATCCATCCATCCATCCATCCATCCATCCATCCATCCATCCATCCATCCATCCATCCATCCATCCATCCATCCATCCATCCATCCATCCATCCACTCATCTACCTATCCCTCCATATATCCCTTCATCCGTCCTTCCACCTTTCCATCCATCCTCGCCTCTCTCCCCTATCGTTCCCTGCATCTTCGCCCTATTTTTAATCTCTCCCCGTCCCTCGCTTCCCTTTAACCTCCATATTACCACGCTCTGTTCTCTCGCCGACAAAACGTCTTCAGATCCGTTTCGCTTCTTCAAATATGCGTAAAACCATCCACCCATCCATCCACCCACCCATCCATCCACCCACCCATGCACCCATCCATCCATCCACCCATTCATTCATCCGCCCATCCATCTACCTCGCCCAAGGACTCAATGCAGTCTCCCACGTCTCTTCCGTTTGACCCCGACGCCTCTGACTAAGCACCCTAGAACGCGTGGAAGACGAGTCGCGATGAGAGAGAAAAGCTCAAATGATGAATGATAAACGAACCTAGATACTGAAAACCGGATGATAAAAAAAAACTGTATGATAAGGAAAACTGGAAGACAAAGAAAACCGGATGATGAAGAAAACTGTATGATAAGAAAAACTGGAAGACAAAGGAAACCGGATGATGAAGAAAACTGTATGATAAGAAAAAACGGGAAGATAAAGAAAACTGGATGATAAGGAAAATTGGATGATAAAGAAAACTGGATGATATGAAAAATTGGATGATAAAGAAAACTAAAGAAAACTGAAAGATAAAGAATAATCTATGATAAAACTGGATGATAAAGACAAAAAGATAACGTAGATGATAAACAAACTCGATGAGAAAAACAGGATAATAAAGAAACTGGAAGATAGAAAACTGGATTGAAAACGTTGATAATAAAGGAACTGGAAGAAAAAGAATCTGCGGAACCTGGACGAGATAAGAGCTTGAGAAACAGTCAAACCAGCCTGGGTAAAAAAAATGAAACCCTATTGAAAACGGGTTGAACCAGAACAATAAAGGGTTGGAGCAGGAATACCCTGGTTATGAAGAATGCAGAAACGACTTGCGATCTCAAATGAGCCAGATGTCTACGAATCTGTTCGAAATCAAGTTTTACAGTCTGCTAATTAACACAGTTTAAAATCAGAGGAATGTTTGAGATCCACTTAAACGCGCCGAAAGGGAACAGGAGGTTTCGGTTAACCTCCGTGTCTCCGGTTACAAAAACCATTCTCTTGATGGCTGACTCATTAGCTTCCTCAGACCTTTTTCACCCAGGTCTGTTTGGAACATGGTGGCCGATTGGTTACAGCGCTCGCCTTGTAACACAGAGAGCATGGGTTCGATTCTCCTTCTCTGAGACGGTTAATGTGTAGTGACCTTGAGCAAGTCCTTCACTCACAATTGCTCAGCGCCATCGATTGATGCTTAGTCGTTATATAGTGGCACTAAAAAAATGCGAAATAATAATAAAAATAATCCTCTTATGTCCATTCCTATCGGGCTATTCCAGTATGTCTATTTTATTCCTTATTCTTGTAGGCTAATCCTTAGGCCAATTTTAGGGCTTATATTGGCCTACCTTCGTAAAACACATGCACATATGCACACATACATACATATATGCACGAATACATACATACATACATACATACATACATACATACATACATACATACATACATACATACTCACGCACACCCTCATACATACATATATGCATACATAAACACATACATACATACATACATACATACAAACATACATACATACATACATACAAACATACATACATACATACATACATACATACATACATACATACATACATACATACATACATACATACATACATACATACATACATACATCCATACATACATACATACATACATACACACCTACATGCATGCGTGCCTACAACTGTTGGATAATAGTTACGCATGACAGAATGTTCGCATGTGTTTGCGTTGTTGACAGCTGTTAGAAATAGCTCCAATACCTCCTGTATTGCGTAACAGGTATATGAAAGTATTTCAGGTATTCTGCCCACTGAAATACCTGCGTACGACTCAAATCAGTTCGGAACCTAGTACTTGGATAACCTTTGAAACCGAACAGTTTAACTAAACTTAAACGAGGAAGGATTCATATGGCGTGGGCCTACCCGCTGCGGCCGACACAGGTAGGTATTTGTTACCTGGCCAGCGCTCGTGCGACGACCACACGAGTCAAGGCTAAGACGAATTTGCGTAGGTGAAAGTGGTTATTGGGACAAGGAGTCCGATTGGTTAGAGCGGTCGCCTTGTAATTTATTTTTTTTATTTATTTATTCGGGATATTTCTATAGCGCCTCTCGAAGTCAACTACTACTCAGAGGCGCTCCCGACTACAGCATTTGATACTGCGTCGGAGTTTTCACACCGAAGCGCCACGAGCAATTGCGAGTGAAGGACTTGCCCAAGGTCCGTACGCAGCGGCTAGAGTGGGATTCGAACCTGCAACCCTCCGGTCACAAGGCGCCGAACTTACCACTGAGCCACCACGCCCCACAATGTGGAGAGTACGGGTTCGATCCTCCTCCTCTGAGACGGTTAATGTGTAGGGACCTTGAGCAAGTCCTTCACTCGCAATTGCTCAGCAACAATGATTGATGCTTGGTCGTTAGACAGTGGGGCTTGATAAATGCGTAGTAATGACGGGTTGCCTTAATGCAGAATATGGTCATCTTACCAGATCTCTTTACTTCACGCTTGAAGTAAGGTAAGGTTAGATGTGGCACGGTAGGGCAAGGTAATGTAATGTATGGTATGGTATGGTATCGTATAGTATGGTAAGGTGAGGTAAATTAAGGTGTGGTAATGTAAGGCAAGCAAGGTAATGTGTGGTATGGCATGGTATGGCATGGCATGGTATGGTATGGCATGGCATGGTATGGTATGGTATGGTATGGTATGGCATGGCATGGCATGGCATGGCATGGCATGGCATGGCATGGCATGGCATGGCATGGCATGGCATGGCATGGTATGGTATGGTATGGTATGGTATGGTATGCATGGCATGGCATAGCATGGTATGGCATAGTATAGTATGGTAATGAAAGGTAAGCTAAGGTAAGACTATGCAATTTGGGGTAAAGTAAAGTCAGACAGGGTGAAATAAGGTAAAGTGAACTGGGATGAGGTAAGGTTAGGAAACCCAACCCGTGGGTCCATCCGACCCGTGGGTCCATCCGACCCGTGGACGACTATGATTCAGACCCCGTCAGTTTAAACTTAACGCCATTAAACGACGTTCATCTACTCGACAAAAATCCAGTATAAAGACATCTATTAATATAGTTTCCTTATATGCAAATTTGTCTGTCGGAGGACGCTACGTCACAAACGGCTTCTGTTCTATTGTGAAACATAAACCGGTTGTCTTGACGACGGCGGTCTTGACGACGATACATATAGGCCTATAATATGACGTCATAATATGACGGGCAAATACTCTAACACTATTTACTGCCGTCATAATTATGACGGGAAAATACACTAGTAAGAAATAATGACGCAAAGAAAAAACTGACGTCGTGCAACAACGGAGTCGTGACAAAATGACATCATGCAGCAAAGTGACGTCATGTAAAATGACGTAATGCACATTGTGCTCATACAAAATTTGCGACATGTAAAAATTACGTCATGCCAAATAATGGCTCAGCCAAAAATGATGGCATGCGAAACTAACGTCATTTGCAACGCGTATCAACAGATTAGCATATACTGCGAAGCGAAACCTATTGAGGACCGTGGGAGTGTCTCATGACAGAAAATTCCGTCATGTAAAAATTACGTCTATAAATAAAAATATAATTACTAATTATAAAACTGACGTCTACCCTCCCCCCCCATTCCCTGGGGAGGGGGATAGATGCATGGTTACACTCTGGCCTGAAGAGCATCAGATCTTAAAATCTTAAGAATTTCATTTTCATTTTCCTTCCTAGTTAGTTATCGCCTTTTGCAACGGTGAGTCTAATATAATTGCGCCTGAAATCTAATTAGTCAAGCCTTCTGCGTTAAGTAGGTGTAGCCAACTGACGCAGTTTCACGAGATACTCCCACGGTCCGTAATAGTTTTAGTTTCGCATTATATGCTAATATGTGATGAGTGTTACGAATGATAAGAGATTGACATTGAGTACATCATCTCACATTGAATCATATAACGTCATCTTACAATACTTTAGCACCTAAATTTGGACGATTGACGCTTTCACCATAACATAGCATAATTATAGAGTATAACATAGCATAACATAACATAACATAACATAACATAACATAACATAACATTACATAACATAACATAACATAACATAACATTACATAACATAACATAACATAACATAACATAACATAACATAACATAACAAAATTAACTTTACACAATATTAGACCATATGTAAGTGGTTCATAAGACGTTTTATCAATATCATAATTATTAATTATGGAGTTATGGAGAGATACAGGGAGAGAGTTATGGACAGATACAGGGAGAGAGTTACGGAGAGATACAGGGAGAGAGTTATGGATAGATACAGGGAGAGAATTACGGACAAATACAGGGAGAGAGTTATGGAGAGATACAGGGAGAGAGTTATGGAGAGATGCAGGGAGAGAATAACGGACAGATACAGGGAGAGAGTTATGGAGAGATACAGGGAGAGAGTTATGGAGAGATACAGGGAGAGAGTTACGGACAGATACTTGGAGAGAGTTATGGACAGATACAGGGAGAGAGTTACGGACAGATACAGGGGGTGAGGTCCAAAAAATCTCGGTCCAGCATTCGCAATAGTTAGTTCACCAACAACAGTTTCAGTTTTAGTTATGACCATAAAAAGGTAATCAGATTAACTCATTCAATTACGACAAGTCCAGGCAACAGTACTGCCTCAATAGACACTTCGGTGGCTTCTAAGGGTGAGCCACGTAGAATTGGCTGTTGAGAAAATTATGTCTTCATCTAACATAGCCGACATTTTATTAAGTAATTTTTTTCTTCTTATTTTACGTCCTAGACCCCACTCTTACTTAACTGCAGGACCGAGTTTCAATTTAACGATTTGCAGATGCAGATTTTCTTTTATAGATCGATAGTTTCAATATTTGTTTTCTAATTAGTGTCGCAGTTAAAATCTGAATGCTCTTCAGATCTTGTATCAGTGCCGGCTTTAGCTATAGGCGATATAGGCGGCTGCCTAGAGCGGTATTTCGCAAGGGACGGCAAATTCGGGCAAAACAACAATAATATTATTAATTAATAAGAAATTAAATGGGAATATATGTGTTTAGTTAAGGGGCGGCATTTTGTTCTTGCGGCTTGCCTATAGCACAAAACTGTCAAAGGTCGCCTCTGGCTTGTATAAATCACGCGTCTCTCGATGTTCACTAAACGCATTCCGCAAACTCTTAAACGTGCAATCGACATAATATTATGTCTGTCTAGAGCAGTGGCGGCGCCACGATTTTAAAAATAGTGCGGCAAATTAGAGGATCTCGGTAAACCTGTACGGCAAAATTTTGTTTTTGCCGTAAAACCTTAAAAATTGGTACGTCAAAAGCCGCACAACAAACATAGGCGGCGGCGCCACTGGTCTAGAGACTTGCACTTTCAAGCCTTTCTGTAGGGACGTTTGTACCAGCAACAAGACCCAAACAGAGTCATCTCAAGAATTTATTGCGTCCACACGAGTGTAATTTGTTCTGCTGTGTGTGTACTCTGCAAGAGAGCAGTAAATCAACAACTTCTGGGCTCAATAAGAGTCTTACTTCATCGCTTTCGTTGTGTTTCGTAAATGTATCTCCAACGTAGTTCCGATAAGAATCAAGTACTGTTGCATCGTGTTTAGAGCCTTTATTTATACGCACCTTATAACATCCGTGCATATATTTAGTTACACACATAAAACTGTTACGTCTACATTGTCTGCGTTGAATTATTTATGGTGCTAAAGTTGTTGTTGGCTAGTACATCGTCGATGTGATTAATAGCGCCTGAACGCCTTTGCGATAACATTGTATATCGCTTGATGAAACCGAGTATTGATCATTCAGCGGCGTTGCCAAGTGTTGGAGGATGTTATTCGGCTGTTGTGTTGTCTGTTATTGTCCGTTATTTTCCGTTGTTATCTACCCTTCAGACGATTGATGACATGACCTCAATTCCAGGATGCAATTGGCTATTCGTCGCGTGGAAAGTTTCTGACGAAAATAGGTTTCTACACCATAGAAACCTTGGAGCAAATGCTCCATCCTATAAATAAGGGGGATACCTGTCAGTGTGTGTGTGCCATCATTTGAGGGTGGGGCAAAACTGGGAACGGCGGTCCCAAATTCAGAAATATGTATTTTCGTCACAGACACAGTCAAATACAGTTAAGGCTTCATTTATTTACTGACTTTTTTATTTATTTATTTACTTACTTACTTACCAGCTTTTCCGTCTTTTTTACGTCGTTGATTACGTCATTGCCGTCGTCGTAAATATTGACCAAAACGTTTTCAAATTTTACAAATATAAAACAGTTAAAATGGCCGGTAGACCGCAAGCACCGCGAAGCATTACAAACGTTGTGTTGACGAGAAACCAATTGCAGTTATTTGACTGTACACCACGTGAAATTTATGCAGTTATGAACGATCCAATGGAATGGCTTCAGTGGCTCGCTGAACATAGGCTGATACGGAACACTAATGACTGTGGCCTTTGTCAAATGCCAATGGCATTGGTCAGACGTGGTGAGTCGCCTGAATTGTTCTCGTGGAAATGTCGAGGTTGTAATACCAGAACAAGTGTGCGAACAGGTTCGTTTTTTGCGCATTGCGTTCTAAGCATTGACAAGGTCGTAATGATGATGTAGGCCTACTACTGGAGTCATGAAGTGCAGGCGAGACATGTAATGTCGTTTGAAGGAATTGTCGACTGGCATATTATGGTTGATTATAACAATTTCTTCCGCGTTGAGTGTGAAAATTGGCTCAACGCTCAACAGGTTTATCTTGGCGGCTTCGACGCAAATGGTCTGCCTATGTTCGTGGAAGTGGACGAGACTTATTACTTCCACAGGAAATACCACAGGGGAAGGCGTCGACGCGGAACTTGGGTTGTTGGACTTGTGGAACGCGGAGGTGGCTTCAAATCGTTAACCGACGTGATGCACAGACACTGGAACCTATCATTACTGCTCACGTTCTACCTGGTTCAGTCATTGTCACCGACGCGTGGGCTGCGTACGGTAATGTTTCAATGATAAACAATGGTGTCTATGATCATCAGGTTGTTGTACATGCACAACATTTTGTAGATCCTGTGCATTCTGACATCCACACTCAAACAATAGAGGGGCTTTGGATGCATGCTAAGAGAAAACTCAGGAACCAAAGTGGAACCAGCAGGAACTTGTTTCCACGTTACCTTGCGGAATTTCAGTGGCGACATTCACATAAAGCACATGTTTACGGGCAGTACCTGAAGCTGCTAAGTGACAACGATGCTATATGATGGTAAACTCGAACAACGTGAACTGTGTATGTTACGAAAAAAACACATTTTTCAATATGTCTTATAGTATCGTTCATTCATGTAACGTCTGTGACGAAAATACATGTTTCTGAATTTGTGACCGCCGTTCCCAGTTTTGCCGACGCCCCTGGGTGCGGATCCATTTTAAAATTTGCCTTAAAGATTCTGCCTTACAGCTCACCAAGTAGGCCCTACTACATCTTAACTTTGTTTCATGCTTACCCCTCATACAAACAGATACCGCACCCAGCGTTTTAGTTGTCAGGGGTTCAACCCCCTGGTTCTTCTTCTGACCCCTCAGCTGAGTTACTGAAAAGGTGTTGGGGTCAGGAAACTTAAATATCTCATAATTCATCGGTTACAATAAGATGCAACACATTAATAACACCCAGACTTTGGCCTGCGTTCGTGTACTTTGCCAATCTGTAAAATGTTCGACCAACTTATGACAACTGAAACATTGACCACACGCAATCGATCACTGAATGATTTTTCTCTTGAAAAATTTGTTCTGCTGTGTGTGTACTCTGTTTT
>OY744610.1:59779616-59799616 GCA_963556255.1 Allolobophora icterica | reverse complement strand
AACTTAGACCTAGACGAATAGGGCCCATTTCAGATAATTCTCCGCTTTAAATAATCTTGAAGTCCCTGGTGGATTCTGTTTACCTCGGGGAAATAATAATAATTAATGAATGTGAACTGAGTTTTGTGTACAGTCTTGCAGTGCGAGATATTAGCGTATATATATAGTGCGCTTACTTTAGTTTCACGTGTATATGTATATATGATAGATGTATAACGTTTAGTCTTAGTGACACGCGCGGCCGGCCGATATCGGCAGCGGCGCGCTATATGTATATTATTAGAGTTCGTTTAAGCGCATAGAAGACAGGTGTGTCAAGAGGCGCGAAGAATTATGCTGACTAGAGAAGTTTGAATTCGAGTGTGTTCGCTGTAGTAGTGTGGCTGACTAGTTGAGTTGTAATCGAATTGAGTTTTGTCTGTTTGTTTCTTATTAAACAGAAAAGATATTAAACTGTGTTGCTGATTAATTCAGGTTATACTTATACGTAGAATTAGTGTTCAAAAGGTGAACGTTAAATAGGCGTTAAGTAGAGAGAGAACAAGGATTTAATCAGAAGGATTGTCAACGGAAGGATTGGGTTGACATTATTGGTGGCAGCGTCGGTGTGGATAAATACTCACGGTGGATAAATACTCACGGTGGAATAAATACTCACGGTGGAATAAATACTCACGGTGGATATAAACTCACGGTGGATTAAAATTCACGTTATCACCTCCTTCGGCGGATAGAAGAATCTACGACGGTGATAAAAGAATTTACAACGGTGTTAGAAGAATCTACGACGGTGTTAGAAGAATCTACGCGTTGTTGCTGTGTGACGTGTCTACGATATCAACGACGGTGGAACACGAGAAACGGTATAAAAATTTCGTTGTTTTCCACGAACAAATATAAAAGAAATCCCGTTTGTTTATCGATTCACACAACAAGAAAAACCGTGACTTCTTTGAAAAGAGAAATCACCAAAGTAAACAAGTAAGATGGAGAAACTAAGTGCTGAAAGACAAGCAGATATTAAGAAGATGTCTACTGAAAGGCTAAAACAGCGTTTGTTGAAAGCCGGTTTTAAAGAAGAACAATTAGAAGGTATGTCACGTGGTGACATGATACAGGAACTCGCTGAAGTGTGGGTGAAAGAAGAAGTAGAAGAAGGTGCAGTTGGCGGTGCCGTAGAAAAGGTTATTGAAAAACATCCTGCGCCTATGTCTATGGAGATGTTGATGCAGTGGATGATGATGAAAGAAGATAGAGAGGAGAAACGCAGACAGGAAGAGAAAGAGCTGAGACAAGAAGCAGAACGTGTAAGACAAGACGAATTGCGCTTGCAGAGAGAGAAAGAAGAGAAAGCAGAACGTCTGCAGAGAGAGAAAGAAGAGAAAGCAGAACGTTTGCAGAGAGAGAAAGAAGAGAAAGAATTGCGCTTGCAGCGAGAGAAAGAAGAGAAAGCGGAACTTGCAAGGCAAGAGGAATTGCGTCTGCAAAGAGAGAGAGAAGATAAAGCAGAACAAGTGCGTAAGGCAGAACTTGAATTGCAAAAGAATCAGTTTGAGATTCAGTTAGAACAGTTGAAAAGAGATAGGGAAGATGCTGAAAGAAGAAGATTGGAGCAGATGATTGAATTTGAAAAAGCTAGAAAAAGTGATGAAGAGGTTCGTCAGCAACAGATTGAAGCAAAGAGAATGCGTGAAGAAGAAAAAGAAAAAGCGCGAACGTTAGAGTTAGAACGTGCGGAACAGATCAGACAAGAAGAACTCAAATTTCAGAAAGAAAGTTTGGAAAAGGCAGAGGCAGAAAGACAGGAACGTCTGAAACTGGAGAAATCAAAATTGACATTGAAAGAAACGCAAATGAGAGAAGAACGGGAAGCAGAAAGAAGGAAGCAGCAAGAAAGTGAAACTTTGGTGTCAAAAATTAAGAAAATAGGTGATGCAATGAAGCATGTATTGCCTCAAATGCCAACTGATATGATGGAGGTGCCATTATATTTTGAAACAGTCGAGAACGCGTTTCGCAGTTTTGCTGTGGAAAAGCCGTTTTGGGTTAAATTATTACTACCATTGATGACGCCGAAAGCTCGAACCGTTCTGAATAGATTGTCATACGATGATCTAGACAATTATGATAGAGTCAAGCAGCACTTATTAAAAGAATTTAAGTTGACTTCGAGAGAATACAGAGCCAGATTTGTGGATGCTAAGAAGACAACAGAAGAGACTTATACGATGTTTACGGCAAGACTGAAGAACTTGCTAAACTATTACGTGAGAAGTCGAAACGTGAACAAAGAGTATGATACGCTCTTTGATTTGCTGGTAGCGGATAAGCTAAAAGAATGTTTACCGCCAGGTCCACTACAGTTTGTATTGTCGAAGGAAGGAACTGACTGTCTTCAAGCTAGTGCAGTGGCAGACTTAGCAGACATTCATGTAAACAATCGAATTGGGTTTGCGATCCCAAATATAAACAGTTATCCTTCTCAACGTTCCGTAAACCAAAGCCAGAGTGGAAAGTGGAAAAGTAATCCAGAAACAGGGAGTCAGTTCAAAGGTAAAGAAGTCAAGGCTAGTGTCCCTGTACCCAATGAGACCAGAGAAGTGACGTTTGGTCGTCAGGGATTTAACAAATCGTCAGCGCCGTTTGCCAAGAGGGAAGGCAACACATCGTTTACGCAGTATAAGAGATATGAAGGCAATGAACAACGAGGTATGGTGGTGAAGCGTTGTCACAACTGTGGTTCAGACAAACATTTGGTTAAATTTTGTCCAGTTCCAGTGGCAGCAGCTAGTTCTAGCAGAAATCAAGAACACACAAGGGTGAATTTGATTCAAGTGGTTAGTGATACAGGTAATCAAACCACGGGTCAAGAAAACCAAGAAACTGAAGTAAAGTCAGTAATGAAATGTGGTATTCAAAAAGAAATTCTATTGGATGCTGAAATTCAGAGAGAAGTCATAGGAAAAGATGACAGTCGAATATTGAAGAAATCGTTCTTGCAATATGTCGAGGTCGAAATTCGTGGAGTAGACGGTAAAGAGCCAGTGAAAGTCAAAGCACTGAGCGACTCGGGTGCAGAGATTCCGGTGATTAGTGAAGAATTACTGGAAGGCATGAAGGTGGAACAAATTGGAAAAGTGAACTTGCAATGTGTGGCAGGAGATGCCATTCCTGCGAAGTTAGTGAAAGTGGATGTTAGACTGTGTGGTAGTGACGTGGAAGAAGAGGGATTTCCGCGTAAAATCCAGTGTTCACTTACACCTTATGTCACCTTGATGTGTGCTAGTATTGCAAAGATGGGCAGTACAGAAAGATTCTTGTTGCATCCAGAGATAATTGCCGAATTAAAAGCCGTACCACAGATGAAAGTTAAAACGATACAAGGAGATGTGAGTGTACGAGCAAATGTAATGACGAGAGCGCAGAGTCGGAAACAGGAAATGGTAGATGTTGATGAGAAGAGTGAAACTGAAAGTTCAAGTGATGAGGAAAACGAAAGTAATGAGCAACGAAGCTTATCGCGAGATGGTGTAACATCAGAGATGAATGAGCAAGAGATGGTTGCATGCGAGAATGGCACATTAAATGAAACTGAAGAAGACAATGAATGTGATGTGGGGATAGGAGACTTGTATAGAGATGAAGAGATGGACGAAGAACAAAAGGTGCAGATTGCCGATTCGAGGAAGTTCGAAGAGCAACAGAGAAAGGATGAATCGTTGAAGCCGTGGTGGAAGTTAGCACAAGAGAAAGAATCTGAATTCTGTGTGATCAACGGTTTATTGCATAAGAAATATCAGATATTAGACCAGACGATATATCAACTAGTGTTACCAAAAGAGAGACGAATAAAAGTGATGGAATTGGCGCATGAATCGGTATTTGGAGGACATCTAGGAGAAGAGAAAACAAGAGAACGAATAAAATTATCTTTTGTATGGCCAAAGATGAGAAGAGACATTGTGAAATTTTGTAAGTCTTGCGAGAAGTGTCAACTAAAGGCAAGGAGTCTGGTGATGGATAGAGTACCTATCACTCCAGTCTCAAGAGAAGAGGTCGCCTTCAAGAGAATGACGATGGACCTCGTTGGCCCGATCGATCCAGTATCTGCTGCAGGTCACAAGTATTGTTTATGCATTGTGGACTCGTGCACCAGATGGCCTACAATCTTCTTATTGAAATCGTTGACAGCGAAGGCTGTGTGTGAAGCGTTGATGGAACTGTTCATGAACGTTGGTGTGCCGTCCATGATTACAAGTGACCAAGGAACGAACTTCACAGCCAGTTTGACAAGAGAATTTCTCAATTTAATGGGCTGTAGTCCAAGATTCGACACACCAGGACACCCAGAGGCTGCTGGATTAGTAGAGAGATGGAATCAGACATTTAAAAAGATGATCCATCATGTGATAATAGACAACCCGAGGAAATGGCACAAGATAATTCCTTTCACAGTGTGGGCATTACGAGAAGTGCCGAATGCAACTACTGGAGTATCACCATATATGCTTGTCTATGGGAAAATTCCGAGAGGACCATTGGCAATATTAAAAGAGAGTTGGACTAGAGAAATAAACTTACCACCTCATGTTGGAGTTAAACCAGAAAAGTATTTAAAAGAACTCAAAGAAAATATGGAGAAAGCATTATTGTTTGCAGAATCTTACTCTCGAGAAAAGCAATTACAATACACGAATCAGTATAACAAGAGAGCAAAGCACAAAGAATTTGAAGCTGGTGAGAAAGTCATAGTTTTGTATCCAACGTCAACAAACAAACTTATTTCTCGATGGCATGGTCCATGTACGATCATACATCGAAGATCAAAGTACTCTTATTTAGTCGATATGGGTGAAAATGGTCGAAAAATAATTCACGCCAACAAGATCAGAAAATATGTTACTCGAGCATTAAGTTGTGGTCTAATTGTTGAAGAAGATGAAGATTTTGGTTCAGTGGTTGAATTACCAATGAGGAATGAGGTTCAAGATGACAAGAATTCACTTAACCTCGATCCTGAACAAATTAGCCATTTGACAGTAACTCAGCAAGAACAGTTGTTGAAAGTTTTGAACAAATACTGTGACAGATTTTCAGAAAAACCTGGATTATGTACATTGGTCGAACATGAAATTGAACTAAAACCAGGATTTCATGAAAAGGAATTTGCAGCATACCGAATTCCTTTGATTTATCGAGCAGAAGTGGAACGTCAGATCAAAGAAATGTTAAAAACAAACATTATTAAACCATCATCGAGCAGAATGGCAAGCCCTTTGGTTATTGTTAAAAAGAAAGACGGATCTTTAAGACTTGCCTGTGACTACAGATACATTAACTCATTCACAGTGGATTGTAAATATCCGATGCCGATTGTCAGAGACGTTTTGAACAAAGTTGGAAAGTCTAATGTGATTTCTATTTTGGACTGTCGAAGTGCTTATTGGACTTGTCCTGTAAAACAATCTGATCAATGGAAGACAGCTTTTGTAACACATAATGGACTGTATGAATTTACTCGTGTTCCTTTTGGAATGATAAATTCAGGCCGAACTTTTGTTAAGGCGATAAATTTAGTTTTACAGCCTATAAGTGACTTTGCAGAACCGTATGTTGATGACATTGCTGTGCATTCTGACAGTTGGAATATTCACTTGCAGCATCTAGATGCATTTTTGATGCAAATGAGATTGCATAACGTTACTTTGAATTTGAAAAAATGCATATTTGGTAAGAGTGAGGTAAGGTTTATCGGTCATGTGGTTGGGTCTGGTAAGATAAAGATGAATCCAGACAGAATTGAAAGTTTGAGTAATTTGAAGATCCCAGAAACTAAGAAGCAAGTTAAGCAACTGCTTGGATTTTTTAATTATTACAGACAGTTTATTAAGGACTTTGCACAGATTGCGAAACCTTTATCTGATTTAACTAGTAAACGTGTTTCTGATAAGATTGATTGGACTGTTGAACATCAGCAAGCATTTGATTTACTTAAAGAGGCTGTGCGATCCAAAGTAGTGTTATATGTTTTTGAAGTGGGAAAACCATTCAATTTGTACTGCGATAGTAGTGACTTTGCAGTCGGTGCTGTTTTAACACAGATGGACGACAAGGAAATAGAACGCCCTGTGTCATTTATCAGTCAGAAATTTACTGATACCCAGAAGAGATGGGCTACTGTGGAAAAGGAAGCCTATGCTATTGTTTGGGCTCTAAACAAGTTAAAAGAAATTATAATTGGATCAAAAATTTTCATTTTTACTGATCACAATCCTCTTACATATTTGACTGAGTCAATGTCTAAGTCTGCTAAACTTGTGCGTTGGGCGTTAGCCTTACAAACTTTTGATGTTGAGGTGAAGTACAAGAAGGGCAGATTGAATATTATTGCTGATTGTTTGTCAAGGTTATAAGTAATCGTAAGACTGTTCATTATTTAGTTAGATATATATATATATGTTTCATGTATTTTGGTAATTTCGCAAATTTTGAAATTTAATTTGCTCAATTCCAGAAGAAGGAAGGAGGTAATGTGAACTGAGTTTTGTGTACAGTCTTGCAGTGCGAGATATTAGCGTATATATATAGTGCGCTTACTTTAGTTTCACGTGTATATGTATATATGATAGATGTATAACGTTTAGTCTTAGTGACACGCGCGGCCGGCCGACATCGGCAGCGGCGCGCTATATGTATATTATTAGAGTTCGCTTAGGCGCACACAAGACAGGTGTGTCAAGAGGCGCGAAGAATTATGCTGACTAGAGAAGTTTGAATTCGAGTGTGTTCGCTGTAGTAGTGTGGCTGACTAGTTGAGTTGTAATCGAATTGAGTTTTGTCTGTTTGTTTCTTATTAAACAGAAAAGATATTAAACTGTGTTGCTGATTAATTCAGGTTATACTTATACGTAGAATTAGTGTTCAAAAGGTGAACGTTAAATAGGCGTTAAGTAGAGAGAGAACAAGGATTTAATCAGAAGGATTGTCAACGGAAGGATTGGGTTGACAATGAATGAATAAACAAAATAAAAGAAATAATAAAATAATAATAATAATAATAACAAGAATAACAGGGTCACAGCATCCACGAAAGGTCGCACGCGTCCAACGAAACCGAATAAGCCATCTGGAATCCGGCTTGACCCAGTTGGGACAATCAGCTGCGGAATGTAGAAAGCTTGTCAACACGAAAACGGATGCAGTAAAAGTTGAGGCCAATAATTCGGCGAGAATCTACAACAGCTCAGCTTTGAAGAGTGCTAGTTTTCACGACACACGGTGTAATATACTCACAGCGAGGCGTCGAGGTCGTCCCGTTGTGTCAACACGCGTTGGCATTACGTGATCGTCACGTGACTGCAGTCACGTGGCTCTCCGTAGACTCGAGTGTGTGTCGTACATTGATAAATCATTGAAGACGCAGGCCACACACAGACACACACAAACACACACACTCACTCACACTCATTCAAACATTGACTCACACGTACCAACGAATGCGTGCCAACTCGCTTACTTATTTGCTTACTCATAGGTCAAACTCTACAAACAAAATGTCTAAAGCAAACATCGTAAAAAGGTAAATCGCCAAAAGTACGAAGACGTTCAGAAACACAAACATACAGCAAAGAAGCCCATAGACGTAATCAGTGGGGGTACGAGTGGTACCCGTACCTCTACATTTTAGACTGGGGTACCGTACCCCCACTTTCTGAACAAAGCCTATCAATATTTAATTACTGTGCCTTCCTAGAGATCGCAGCCTCAGCCTTGCTTCGTGCATGTAATGTAATGTAATGTAATGTATATCTCCGCAATTTCTCAGCGCCACACAAAAGCCACGTCAGGGAGACCAGCTTACACTGGCGCTATATCAAATCAAGTCAGCAATAGCCATGTCCGCCTTATCCGTTCCGGTGCCAGGTCAGAGTCCGGGGAGGTCAAGCCGAGGAGACAGCAGGGTGCTACGGTGCTAATCGGTGATGATGGCGGTTGTGTGGTGGCGCAGGAATTGAATCAGGATAGAATAGCTTGAAGAGTTCGGTTTTCATGTAAGATATTCGGATATTTTGCATGTAAGATATTGGTACCCCCCACTTTTTAGACCGAAGTTACGCCTCTTAAGAAGCCTACATAAGGAATTGCTTCTAATCCAATCTGATCTAAATCCAATCTGATCCAATCTTATTTAGTCTAACGTCTGCATCATGATGCAACCTACAATGCATATATCGATGGTTCTTTCGAGTGAAACAGTACGCAATGCAAAAAATGTAATGCAATGTCCAGTCACGTTATCTAATGTTAACTGGCGGAATTTCTCAGCGCCACACAAAAACTGCGCCAGAGAAACCAGTTTATTCGCTGATGCTTTGTCAAGACGTAGTGAGAGATTATTTTTGAACAGTTCTCACCGTTCGTATGACCGCTATTTTGCTTTCTCTTTGTAGGGCGAATATCACAAACGGATAGAGCATAATCCCAAACCCTTGTCCTCACCTGGGTCACCCCTCCCCATTCCTCTTGCACTGGATACAGAGTTTAACAACATCTAGTGGCAACAAAGGCCACTGACAGAAATTATTTTGAACAGTTCTCACCGTTCCGTTCGTTGTACGGTACGATCATGTTATTGTTTTATGCATTTTCTGACTTAACCGAAATTGAGAAGTATATAACATGACCTGTACGTCAATTAAAGGTGTTGAAAGACAAACTGACATTTTCGTAGTAGTGGCGGAGTTAAGTTACCAAATACCCAAGTTTCTAAGCAGGTTTAGTAATGTTATTATTATGCAAAGTTTAACGACATCATTATGGCTGACGTCAATTTCACCTTATTTGTAGAAATCTGTGGATTGCATTAACGATTAAACGAAACAGAATGGATGGATCCAGAGTTTATAACGACATCTGGTGGCAACAAAGGCCGTTAGTTTAGCGAATAATACAGGACCGCTCCTCTGCTTTTACGTATAGGACCAATATCACGCTTAAAACGAGGTTTATCGTTATTTTGAACAGTTCTGACCATTCGTAGAATATATGGCACAACGACCTTGGATTCCCAAGTGCATGTAGGTTATACACTTAATGTCGAAGCGAGAAGTAGCCTACATAGCGTGGCCTTTATGTGAATTAAAGGTGTTGAGAGGGATATTGGTATTTTCGTAGTAGTGGCGTAGTAAAGTTTCCCAGCTCAAAGAAAGGTGTCGTAAGCAGGCCTTGTGATTTTATTATCATTCAAAGTTTAACGACACCCTATGCCTGCCAGGGCCGTTGACGTCTATTTAACCTAATTTGTAGAAATCTTTGGATGGCATTAACGATCAAACGAAACTGGATGGATGGATCCAGAGTTTATAACGACATCTGGTGACTAAAAAGGACGTTCACAGAAATTATTTCGAACAGTTCTACCGTTTGTGATGTAACACAGCTTGTTAAGCAACGTTACAATCCATGAGGGATGGATGGATCCAGAGTTTAGCGATATCTTAATATGGCAACACCGTATGGTATACATAATACAGCTAATATTTCTCAACTATCAATGCTTGACAACTATCAGTGGCGCAAATATTATCCTTATATTAGCTCCGAGATATGCGATTAAAAGTTGTTCAAACAGACATTACACTAAAAATGTTAAAGTTTAACACTAGTTAAGAGATTATGGTTTCCCAGGAAAGCCTTGACGTCGGCCATAACTTACGTGAAATGTAAGTATAGTAATTGGCCATGGATCTAGGCCTATACGAGTATATAGAGGAATCGTAACTCGTTTAAAAATTTAGCATATTCGGTTGCGTCCTTGCACACAGATGTCGCCCCGCGTCAATTCTAACACCTTTTTTATTGTGCTTAAGTCAATGTTTAAATGTGGTAATGTAATCATTCGTTGATTTTCCTTCAGAATTATTATTATTATTAGCTGAATGTATTTATCATGTAAACAAGCTTTAAGCGATATTCTTCTGCCCGCCAGAGGTCCGTCCTCAAACCAGCCACACGACGTTAAAGAGGGATTTCTTGCCCTATGTGTAAGCTATGGTCCTTCAGTTTCCAGACCAAGAGTTTTAACGACCTCTTACGACTTCCATGGGAAGCAAGCTTTGTATAGTTTTCACCGTAGATCACAGTAAACACACAGACTCGTAATTAACTTAGTTGCCGACTATATATCATATAGTAATAAAGCAGTTTTAAGGTGTGTAAGTTGACACTGTGTTGAACAGCGTTGAACAATGTCTTTGGCATACAAGGCCGTTCACTTCTATGGGAAACAATTTGTACAATTATTCTTACCGATAAATGAAATCAACCGATGTATAAATAGAAAGATATTAACACGGTTTGAAGGTTTCTTCAACAACTAAGTTATTTGTAGGACATTTTGTGGTTGTAGTGCCATCTTGTTGCTATGAACGTCAACAGTATTCTTTTATTACAAGGACCTATAATATTCTTGTATGTGCTTAACCCCGTGCGGTTGAGGCTCCTAACAATTGGATAGATCCAACAGTACTTAACCATATCTTATGACTTAAAAACCCTTGACGTGAATAGAAAAAATTCTGTAGAATTAAATTGACTTAATGATCTAAAAATGAGTGCAACTAAGATATTCGTAGGAAAATATTAACACTTTTGTTGGCATCTTATGACATCAGATGCCATTGAAGTGGAAAGGAAATGGTTTTGTATAATTCTCACTATTAATTTAATCCGAAGCAACGTCGAGTGAATAGTTAATTGAAAATTAAATTCATATACTCTCGGGAAGACTAATTTAAAGGTGTCTAGACAAATTCTAATATAGCGGGTCTACTTGGATCGATCCAAGAATTTAACGCCATCTTATGGTATTAAAAGTTGTCGACGTCCAAAGGAAAAACATTCTGTACAATTAAATCGAGTAAATAATCTAAAAATGAAGGTAACTGAGATATTCTTACGAAAAAATGAATACGTTCTAATGACATCTTATGGCAACAAAGGCCGTTTACGTGGATAGGGAAATAATCCCGTATGGTTCTCAGTTCTCACTGCGGATGGATGGAAGGATTGATAGAGAGTTTAACGACATCTTATGGCAACGAAGACCGTTGACGTCGACAGAAATTACTTTAAACAGTTCTCACCGTTTCTATGGTCTAATGCAGCCTCATTCATGCCTAATCAGTTAGTTTTCAAACGTAATTATTGGTTCAAATAACAGTATATAAACGCGTTTTAAAGGTGTCTAATACGAATTGAAATAAATTCAAACCAAATCCGAATTCGGATAGATGGATAGAGTTTAGCGAAATCTTATGACGACAGCGATTATTCTGAACAGTTCGCCATAATACAGGTCGCCAAGGAAAGTATAATAGAGGTCGCCAAGGAAAATATAATAGAGGTCGCCAAGGAAACCGTGATACAGGTCGCCTAGGAAAGTATAATAGAGTCGCCAAGGAAACTGTAATACAGGTCGCCAAGGATACACATAACATGTAAAAAAACACACCCAAAAAATTATAAATTTGTTAGGCCCCTGCGGACTGTGAGGCCCTAATCTGCAAGCTTTTTGTAGCTTATAGGTAAATCCGGATAGATATCGATATTTACAGTTACCACTTAGAGACGTCCTTAAAATTTTAATGCCACAAATCTGTTTGAATATAAAATGCTATCCAAATACGACGAGATAGGCTATTATCTAACAATTTATAGGTTTACATGTGCAGTGGGAGACTCGTTACTTTCGACAGTGATATACGCCAACTACAGGCAGATAGGTATAGGTTTCTAGTTTCAGCTAACGATGCTGTGTCACAAAGAATTTGATTGGCGTCACCCTCCTCCTTTCTCCACACTTCGGACTGGCACCACTCTAGTATACGGCAGTGGCTGATGCACACTCCGTTGGTTTGCTAGTTGCTGTTTAACGACGCTGTGTCATAACAATCGTGATCGTAATGATAAAATCAAAACTTCAAAAGCGCCACTCGAAAACTAAGCGCAGGGCACCAGCTTATTCGCGAGCGCATAACAAAGACTAGCGGCGACCTCCTTCTTGATCCGGATTTGGGATTGGCAATTTTTAAAACAATCTCGCCACAAAAGGCCAACTCGTTAGGCCATATAACGGTTAGTAATAATAAACCTGCCCTCTTCTACAGATTCAGCTATAAAACAGGCGTCGGCAAGTCTACTAAACAAACAAACTCAGCGGTCTATTTTGACAAGTTGGATGGCCCTGCAACTAAGCTTTTCTGCGGAGAGTATGCAGCTTGGATCGTAAAATTTTGTACGAGTTAAAGTGCTTAGACGAAAAAAAACGTGTCTTCATTTCTACGGTAGAGTGTTTGGGGTGGAGTGACAACAGGTGGGAGCGATAATGGGCTGAAGAGAAATCTAGGGGGAAAGTAAATGTTCGGTAGGGCATAGTCTGGATAGGTGAGAAGTTCTCCCTTCCTTGAAAATGACAGAGTATGTAATGTATGTATGGATGTATTATGCATCTATGATATAATAAGTAGGCTACATATACATACATATATAATTATATATATACATATTATGTATATATATATCTGTATTTACTAATATATGTATACATGTATGCATATATGTATGTATGTATCTATACAATACAATTCAACACAATATAACTGTAACTTGATAAAGCCCTCCTTACAAAGTTCCGAAGTGCACATTGAAGCAAGGCAACCATTAAGAGCCATAGGCACACTGGAAGATATGAATTTTAAGTTTAGTGTATGTACATATGTATGTATCATGTATGTAGGTATACGTACGTTTCTATGTATGTATATGCCTGTATCAAATCACTTGACATAACGCCTATCAAGAACTGTCTACAAACGCTGCTCACATTGCTGTCCAAATGGTCCAAACACCAGCCACTAAAGCCAGCCAAAAGAAAGCAGTCAACTTAGAAAACCATCCCCATAATCAACCCAAGCGCACAGAACCCGTTCTTCGCAAAACGACGCCATTAACCAGCAAGAAAAACTGACAAAACTCCGGCTTAAACGTCTACAAAACCTAATGAACGAGTTTTTAAGTTCTGTTCAGATTCTTCATCGCTTTCTCTACCGCAGGACCCGCTGTACGGTCGCTATAGCAACAGGAAGAGGGTGAGGGTGATCATGAGAGGAGCGCGGTGAAGATCGCGTACTGCTGAAGCTATCCAACCTAAAACGTAACATAGCACGTAACTGTACAACCATTGCGTAATGTTACGGTGATGTAAAGTTATAATGTTGTGTTAAGCACACGTAGCGTGATGTAATCGGAGGTGTAAAGAAATATGTAATCTACTGTAAAGCAGCATGTACTATAAAAAATTTCGTAATGTAAAGCAAATCAATGTCATATTCACCAAGCGACGCGTAATTACATAATTAATATAGGCCTAAACGAACAGAAATGTCGACAAGTTTGTCACGTGACGTTCCTCTCATTTTAGACGCTTGCAGCTAATCAATATTCATGACCAAAGACGTCACAAACGACCATTCGCGACTTGATTTTATGTAGCGCCAATATCGAAACACGATTAAACTAATTTAACTAAGTTTTGACGCAAGACATTGTTTACAATGAGATTTTCACCAATTTTCAAACTATGTTGGTCATAATAAATTTCATGCACATTGGAAATATATTTTCAAATTGGTTTGAAATCGTCTTAGGACGGGCAAACATCTAGTGTAAACTATAATACGCAATGTGATGGAAATGCGCTACAAAACAATAATATTCGCTGTAGAGCATTATAAATGTTATAGTATAACTGAACATTTTGATGGAACTACTCGACAGTTCAGAGGTAGTGTAACCATGGATACCTTCTGTTCGTATCATTTCTCTTATGGCGTCATCCGCTTCTCTGGTGATTACGTCATCGTCGAACCTCATTTCCAATCTAAGGACATCGAAAACAATCAAAGTCTTACACCGCACAGGTAATTCAATCAATCAGTCAATCAATCAGTCAGTTAGCCAATCAATCGATCAATCAATCGATCAATAAATAAATCAGTCAGTAACCACACTGCGTCCGCGCTTGTCTTTATCGTCCTCTAGCGCTCATTTCGGGAACTTATCGATTAACGTGTCTGTCTGTCTGTCTGTCTGTCTGTCTGTCTGCCTGTCTGTCTGTCTGTCTGTCTGTCTGTCTGTCTGTCTGTTTTTAATATCAGTTTATTATCTACTCCCTCCACTTTCTCGGTGTGTTAGTCCCAATTCCCTTAAAGCCTCAGAGTTGTTCGTAAGAGTATTAGTTGCATTGTTAATCGCCAGATGACTCCAGAGACTATTTTGGAGTCTGTAGTCTCAGACTCTGTAGTCTGTAGTCTCAGTCTTTCTCGGTGAAGAATTGTAAAGTCGTGATTAATCAGAAAAGCTACTTTTTCTGCGAGATAGGTAGGTATACTTGGGACGCGGTGGTGTAGCGGTATGCTCTGTGCCTTGTAACTGGAAGGCCACAGGTTCGAATCTACAAACCACTGCGTAGCGATCTTGGACAAGCTGCTCATCCACAATTTATTGTCTGCGAGAAAGACAATGGAAAACCACCTCACTCGTCTCATCCCAGGGTGGCATAAAGCCAATGGACCTGCCCTCGGGAAGAGAACTCATCATCATCAGGTGGGTAGTTACTGTTTAACAACACTATGTCGTAACAAAGACGATTTGGATCGCCTCCTCCTTTGTCCATGCTTCGGAATGGCACTACCAGAATTCGGACAGTAGCGTAGTTCGTGCGATACGGGATTTTTTACTTCTATGAAGGCGTACTTTCTGTAGTTCTGAAAACTTATCCGCCAAAAAACGTGTGAAGGTAAATATTGCCGCCAGGTGATGCTTTTGAAATTCCAATTCTTTTGTTCATTCGTTCTATTGTTCATTCGTTCATTCATAGGCACGTATTTATACACACACATACACACACACGCGCGCACACACACGCGCACACACGCACACACATATACACTTGCATACACAAATCATTGTTTTATCTCATGGCCAGGCATCAATCAATGGCGTTGAGCAATTGTGAATGAGAGATTTGTCCCTACACAGTAACTGTCTCAGGGAAGGAGGATCGAATCCGTACTCTCTGCATTACAAGGCGAGGGCTCTAAACAAACCAGTATCGTGTCCCACATACAAACATCTTACCAAATACATATATACAAACAAACAAATGCATATACATACGTATTAAAATCGCATACGCCACACCTGCAACACGCACTCATACATACATACAGGTACATGTACGCATGTATACGTACGTGTGTACGTACTTACAAACCCACATATACACACGCATATATACATGCACACATATACAGTGTTTAATATAGTCCCTCTCTTCTGGGAGGGGAAACAAGGTTTCTGGGGGACCAACCAATTTCTTTTTATTTCATCCATCAAGAATTTAAGACTTTTTAAACTTTCATCTTGTCATCTTCAAAAAAAGTTGATGACTATTTTTTAGTCATTCGTCCAACTTTTTCTACAAGAATTACTCTCTCAAAAAGGTTGATGACCTTTTTTAAGGAATTCGTCTCTGAAAAAGTATATTGCTCACCTCGCGGGGGGTCAACCTTATATACGGGGGTGGGGGAATTTCCCTCCCCAAAAGGTCTCTACATTATAATTTTACTGGCCTCTGGGGGGGAAACATAAATCCTGGGGGACATTCCCCCCAAAAGACGTCTAGATTAAACATTGACACATATATACATACATACGTGTGTACGTATGAACACATATACACACATACATACATACATGCAAGCATACTTACTTAATTACATACATGCATACATGAATGAAGGTGACGCCAAAGAAGTCTTTTGATTATCCACCCATGCATACATACCTACATACCTACATACATACGTACATATTTACATAAACACATAGATACAAACATACATTCATGCATGCATGTACTGCGTTGTTCGACCCTGGTTGAGCTGGGAGTGCTCTTGAGTAGGCAATCTTGCAGGGGCGCTATATAAAACTGCTTTAGTAGTAGTTTCATTTTAACGACACTGTGTGATAGCAAAGATCATTAGCGTCGCCCTCCTCCTTGACCCAGGCTTTGGACTGGCACTGCCAGAGTACGAGCTGTGGCGGAGTTCTGCTTTAGTATTAATAATAATAACGTAAAGCCAAAGAACTCTTTTGATTATCTGAGGTGTGTGATGAGAAAGAAACCAACTGTCTCTGGCGATTGAATCCGTCGTAATATGTCCGTATTATTCTCCGGAGAATATAGACTCCGACGAAGCTCGGGAGAATTACAGCGATTTTTATTCGACAGGCCATCACCCTTCTCACTGGGTTGCAGAGATTTATTCTGATCGTCGACAGAGATTTATTGCGTTCGATGCTGAGATATTTACTCTAATCGAACACCGTTCTGGAGAGATTTATTCTGATCGATCCGGAGATTTATTCTTTCGACGCAGAGAGATTTATTCCGATCGAGAGATTTATTCTAATAGAACCGGAGAGATTTATTCCGACTGTTCCACGACGATTTTTATTCACGGTCAAAGCTACAGAAAGTTGAAACGCGAACTCTTATGACCTAACTTAAACAACAGCCGTCAACATTCTCTCTTAAAGAAGATCAACAAAATGACGTAATAACTCAAATAATTTAATTTTCTATCAAAATCCAATAATTGCTTATGACGTAAACGGTTTGTCAGTAGTGACGTCATATTATAAGAATTATTTCCGACCAAAATAAGTGATCGTCGCCTGTTGCGTAAATAATTTCCGTCACGATTCTGTGACATTAGTATTGCAGTTCAATTCGTTCGTTAGTTGGTTGGCTAGTTGCTGTTTAACGACGCTGTGTCATAGCAAAGATTATTAGCGTCGCCCTCCTCCTTTATCCAGGCTTTGGGCTGACACTATTATTACAGACGTATACAAGTACATACATGCATACATACATACAATGTCATACATACATACATTTACTCACATTCGTGCTTTGTAGGCTGCAATTTGCGCCGTGTATTGCAGGCTGTCTGTTCTGTTAGTAGTTAAGATTTATCGCATAACATGTACATGTACAGCGCAGTGCGTTTGCAGGCGCTTAATAAAAGAATAAATATTATTATTATTATTATTATTATTATTATTATTATTATTATTATTATTATTATTATTATTATTATTATTATTATTATTATTATTATTATTATTATTATTATTATTATTATTATTATTATTATTATTACATACATTCATATATAATCCTTTACGGCGTCACAGATCGTCACTTACAGTTTGTTACAAAAAAATCGCGCTATATAAACACTTCTAGTTCTCACCTAATTGGCCGATAGTTGAGCACGTGACTGTCCATTAATTTTCTGTTTGCCAAGTATACTTTTATATGGCGCGTTCTTAGTTTATCTTCCGAGGAGCACTTTCCCATACGCACATACGTATAGTAATATCGATATATATATATATATATATATATATATATATATCATAAAATTGCTTCGTCCTCTATTTAGTCCTTCCGTAATTGTTCAGTCCCGGAAACGTTTTTTAAAGAAACATTTTCTAGAAAAAGGCACTGTCCATGATACGTGTCTGCGACTTCATAAGGCATCTTTTAAAATGCTCCACATTTTACAGAGACGAGTGATGCTCATTATGACGCGAGGATGAAAGGAGAGATGGGAATCTGCGAGAAGGTTCTTCGTTGGCGAAGGGCTTTGTGGATGGAACTGACAGGATGTAATTGTGAGACGTCGCGTTCGGCATCCGGTAGTTTTGCCTCATTCACAAAACCATCAGGTCGACGTTCGATGTGCTTTCGGATATTTCCGGTAATGTTCGGGTGGGTTTTAGGCTTGTTATCGTGACTGCGATTTCTTGGAAATTGTGTTCGCGACGCTTTAGTAGTCATTAGATACCATAGGCGTAATTTGTGGGGGGTACGAGGGGTACCCGTACCCCACTTTTTGGACTGAGGGGTACTGTGCCCCCACTTTTTAAACAGTGCCAATCAATATTTTTTATTGAGCCTTCCCAGAGATGGCAGTAGTCCGTCTTCCTTCGTGTATGCAAGAAATAGGTCCCCTCCCCCACATTTTAGACCAAAATTACGCCCCTGTCCCCGCACCCCAACTTTTTGAACAATGCCAATCAATGTTTATTATATGCCTTTCCAGGGGTCGCAGTCTCCGCCGTTCTTCGTGTATGTAAGAAATTGGTACCCCCCCCCACTTTCTAGACCAAAGTTACGCCCCTATTAGATAGATAGATATCAGATGAAGCTAGGTGAGATGAGGTTTTAAGAAAAGATAAGTTGAGATGATTTGATATTGAAATGAATTAGATTACTTTGGATTATATAGATTAGATGAGATTTTAATCCTGATCTCGATGTTCTCTTCAATTTCCAGCCCAACTCAACTGGAAATATTTACAAATATCGTCTCCGTCTGTACCCCTGACATTGTTTTTCCTAATGTCAATGTCAGACGTTTCGTTACATTCTACAAGCTTTCCTTTCCTTAGAGACCGTCTTGAAATACTCATTATTAAGCTAATCTTGCGTTGATCAAACAACGTTGGCTTACCGATGGCTCAACGCATCAAACAAAATTTGTCGTTTTCAATCATCTCAAATCCCACGAGAGCCACATTGAAGCCACGTATGAACGAAGTTGCGTTATGTTGCTTCATTAAGCAGCATAACTTTCTCACGTCGCGTAAGAAGTCTGCTGTCGTTGCCTCTGCTCTCGCTTTATATACCTGGTTAATTATGGAGCGCTATCTTGAGTTCACAAAGGCGCTGAAACTACCTGTGTCAAGAGGAGCTGAGGAAGAACTTCAAAGCGCCGTTCTCAGCTTCCGTACGATGGCTTATCAAAGAACTTTTTCATCACTAGAAGTTCTAAATAATGTTTTTCTCCAGCGACCAACAAAAAAACCTTAATAGTTTAAACTCATTTTCGTACATTTAAAGGTGAAACGGTAAAGATGAAACGGTAACGATAAATCGACAACGGTAAAACGGTGAAGGTAAGGCTGTAAAGATAAAACGGTAAAACGAAATCGCTAAAGATAAATCAGTAAAATAAAACGGTTAGGATAAAACGGTAAGGGCGAAACGGCAGAGGTAAAACGGTAAAGATAAGACGGGATATGGAAAACTTCTCCTTACAATACATTCCTTTATATAGAAAGACATCGTATCTGCACTTAACTTGAGCACTGGACAGTTGGATGGAAAAGGCACTGAAAGCTAGTCCATAAAACTGTTACTGTAACTATAACGCTAACATCAGCATGATTGTGTACAATGTAATGTTACGATGCCTACAAATAAATAAAAGTTTAAAATACATACAAATAGCGACGTGCATAAATGCATGAATACGTAAACACATAGAATATATATATATATACACATATTATTGCATATTATGTACACAGTATATATGTCCTGTGAACAGAAGATTCCTTTCGTAAGTCAGCAACTTTAAAAACGCGTTGATATCGGAATTTTCCGTGACATAACGTCAAGAAGTCAGCGTAGATCTACTGATTCACTTGCGACTAATTGGCAAGCGTCCTGTGTTGAAATGGAATTTTCCGTGACATATAATTGTCAATGAATCATCAAGTGTTCACTTGCCTGTGATTGGTGGGTTTTCGTGCGAACAGAATGTCGAACGGATGAACGAACGAACGAACGAACGAACGAAAGAATGAATGACTGAACGAACAATTAACGAAAACGTTGGCTCTTCGTTTCCATGTCAACTGTCGTCCATGGCAACACACGCCGGCGGCTCAGGTCATTAAGTCATTGTTGCAATTTCGAGATTGTCGCTTTTGTCATTTTGATGATCAAATAAGGGAACCGAAGCGTATGCAACGATCGTCGTGTTTTTATCGTTGCTGTTGTTATTATTATTATATAATTT
>OY744610.1:59747116-59774616 GCA_963556255.1 Allolobophora icterica | reverse complement strand
AATAATATAATGCATTTTTCCGCCTACTGTACTGACTGTGCCATAATTTCCGTGGGCATTAGATGGAACCCATATGGGCTCTATTATACATGGAATGCCAAGTGAAACCTGCATATTTCCCAATGCAAATACGTATGGTTGTCAATGTCAATTACAGAATGCTTTCGTTTCTCAGGCTTATATACCATCGGTTGACACCGTTTTAAAGGTGTATAAGACGAGCACTCTAACCATGAATCAGTTTAACGACATCTTATAGCAACAAAGATTGTCGACGTCGACAGAAATTATTTGTGCATATTACAGCTCTGATTACAGTACACTATAGCCAATCGTATTCAGTTCCCATTACACGCGTCACGTGGCCTATGCTTATATAGCACTGGTTGACACTGTTTTAAAGGTGTCTAAAGCGGGCGCTGAAGCCAATCATTACGTGGCTACAAATGCATTAAACCACGCCAATGTCCAACATTTATATAGCATTGGTGCAGAGCATCTTAAAGGTGTCTAAAGCGAGCGCTCAAACCAATCGCCTAGCGCCGTGTTCGATGAAACAACTTCAGAGTTGATTATTTGCTGATGTGTCCGTTTCGGTCTTCTTAAATTGGCAATAATTCCTGCCGTTGTTTTTGTGGAGCTAAGCAATTTGTCATGGTTTATTAAATACACCCTCTGTGCTGTCCGCTCTATTGTGGACCACGTACATGTATGGTTGTCTATGGCGTGCAGTTTGAAACGTGTACAGGGATTTGTATAAGTTGTACAGCGTCTGGTCATATGGCGAGAAATATAAATGTCATATAAAGGCTCTATATATTTTAGATGTAGGAAGACGAAAGACTGGGCAATCCCTCTGACACAAATACGAAGCAGCGCTCGTGAATAAGCCGGTGCCCTGCGATTAGCATTCAAGTAACTCTTTAGAAATTTGAAGATTGCGATCAGTAGCATTCTGTAGTATACACAGCAGTTATTAATGTCCATTGTATGTTTCTGGATAGGGTCAATAATATATACCAGTTAAATATTAAGAACATATCACACGATACACAATCTGTCTCTGTCTCTCTCTCTATCCCTGTGTGTGTGTGTGTGTGTGCGTGTGCGTGTGCGTGTGCGTGCGTGTGTGTGTGTGTGTGTGTGTGTGTGTGTGTGTGTGTGTGTGTGTGTGTGTGTGTGTGTGTGTGTGTGTGTGTGTGTGTGTGTGTGTGTGTGTGTGTGTGTGTGTGTGTGTGTGTGTGTGTGTGTGTATATATACTTGTGTGCGTGCGTGTGTCTGTGTTTGTTTGTTTCCGCGTATGGATGCATGTCTAGTAGACAACATCGGTGCAAGTCTCGAGATCGAGTTTGGAAGGTATTGACAATCTCTTACCTAATTAAGTTCTAAACGCTTCTTCTGTATGGCTTCCGGTTCGTGTCCGGTCACTCGCAAACGTGATTATCAGCGAGATGAAGACCCAGTAGCCCGCGATTGAAGCAGTTTTGCGGACAGTCATCGATAATGTGCTTCATTGTGTCCATGCTGCAGGATGGATCGGGGCCTTTCCTCTATTTGACGAGGTTGTAAAATAAATGTTTATGTAAAAGCCTTTCTATAACGACCTTTTAGCCTCGACCCTCTTTATTTTTCAGTGAATTGGCGTGTGAGATCCTTCACCATCGCTACTCATTTGAATGGACGCCAGTTAAGGTCGTCATGTACAGTCCGTGCTAAAGCTACCTATGGCCTCCACACTTCTCAATTTTCAATGAATTTATCGGGTCAGACCCTATACCACCGCTGTCCGTTTCGAAGGGTGCCACGGCCATTTTAGAGATTCCCCGTGTACGGACCGTGCCAGCCCGAAATTCAAATCTCCGAAAGAAGCTACGATCGGTATTCAAACCGGTATCCTGACGCACAGAGTCGTTTTGGCCTACGCTTGACCAATGTAGCTGACCAGACCAGTCTATGAACAATGCAAAACAACCCTGGCCCGTCCTATATCGGTTTAGTGTCGACTACATTCCTCGCTGCAATTGTCTTCAACTCTTCATGCAAACCCTTCATTTACAATAGAACTGTATTGTCTCTCTGTCAAACAACATCCCAATCGGTCAATGCCGTCTCCCGTTTAAGTAATCGGTCCTTGAGGAACTGCGGGGCGCTCCACGAAAACCACGTTCAAGACATTCTCCTGTTTATTATCTGTTGCTAACGGGCAAATGATCGCTCAGCCCAAAGACCTTCAAAACGTCGCCTAATTAAGCCATATACGGGGCAATAGTTCTCTGCGTTTCCTTGATGTTGGCTTGCCAGATGATAAGCGGTGACATTGATAAAGGAGTTCAGCTGGAAATTTATGTAGCGCCTTAAGCGGAATTTGTGAAGGTCGTCAGAAGAAACTGGATTCCATGTCAAAGCACACTTTCTCTGAAATGATAAAAAAAAGAGTTTATAGGAAGATCAACTGAGACAGACAGACAGACAGATAGACAGACAGACAAGCAAACAGACGGACATACAGTGAGACAGAAAGACAAACAGACGTACAGAGAAAGAAACTGTCAGAGGCGAACCGACATGTAGAAAGAAGCAGACAGACACAGACAAAGGGACAAAGCCCCTGATTTGGAATCTCAAGGGCGCTATAGAAATTTCGATTGACTGATTGACCGTCACAAAAAATAGACAGAAACGCACACAGACAGACACACATTGCGAGACACACAAACAGACAAATAGAATAGGATAGTCTGACAGACAGACAGACAGACAGACAGACAGACAGACAGATGCATGGATAGACAATACAGACAAAAAGACAAATTGTTGGACGGCAGATGTTGAGGCATAAAGAAGCAGGTCACCTTACGTCGAAGCCACAGCAATGGACAGAGAGACAGACAAACAGACAGACAGACAGTGAACAAGGCAGACAAACAGTCACATACTGAAAGAGAAAGAGACTGAGACATGTTGACTCTATTCGTGTCCCTCCTCTCCTTGATTCAAGCGCTGCGTTTGACACGGTCGACCATAAAACTTTGATCAAGTTTCTCGGAACAGCTGTTGGAATGAGTTCACGACCTCTGGATTGGCTGTTCTCGTCACGGATGGATGGACAGTTATGGAAAATGTCACTCAGACTGCACGACTTGGACAACAGTGTCAATCAATGCCCCGCAAGGATGGTTGGTTAGTTTCTGTTTAACGAAGCTGTGTCATAATAAACATAATTAGCTGTGTCAAAACAAAGATGATTAGCGTCGCCTCCTCATTTTCCAGGCTGGCAAAACCATAATACGGCAATGCCGGAGTTACGTTAACAGTGTTTAACCTCATTTTATGGCTGCCAATGCCGTTCCAGTCGACGTAGCCGTACCCAAACCTTAACCCGTACTGTTTTTACCGATTGAATGCAGACGTCGAGATAAATTATTTTGAACAGATTTCACCGTTCCGATGTCTTAATACAGCTTCGCGATCTCCGATTGATTGCGTGTTAAATATATGGCAGGAGAGAACATCGAATGACCAGATACTTCTGTTGTGTGTAGTCTTTTTACTTTAAAATTACGTTGTTTTGAAATACATTTGTCTGCTACTCTGTTTACTCAGGAACTTGGGTTTTCATTTAACGTAACTAGCGATTTAACGAAGCTCAGAAATACATAACGTGGCCTCCACATGAATTAAAGGTGTTGAAAGACAACCTGGTATTTTCGTTATAGTGGCGGAGAAAAGTTACTCAGCTCAAAGAAAGATGCTTTAACAGGTCCAGTAGCATTATTATTATTCAAAGTTTAACGACATCTTATGGCTGCCCTGGAGGGCCGTTGACGTCACCCTTTTTCCTTTAGCAACGCTTGGTACTGACACTACTAGAGGACTTGAAATGGCGGAATGGAAAAGTAAATACTAGCATGGCATAAAAATTGATATATACATCAAAAAGAAATTATTTAATGGTGTCTAAGTGGAGCTTATGAATTTCAATAGTATTCTGTGCGTAACGACATCTTGTGGCTACCAGAGCCGTTGACGTCGACCTTACCTCACCTACCATTCGTCGAAGCGTTCACTTACAAGGGATTGTTGATGCAGATCTGCTGAATCCGGCGATAGCGCTCTCATCCTATGCCCATCCGGTGTACGTGTTCGCAGAACAGGTGTATCCCAATCCTCCGTCTGATCTAATGAATCTCTGTGGCAAGCGAAGATGTCGAAAGACCATTTATTACTGTTTAGTGCATTGATTTACTTTAAAATTACTTTGTGTGTGAGATTATCTTTGTCATCTATTCTCTTTGCACGGGTATCGTGGACTTACTGACGATTAAACGAAACTCAGATATATATAACATAGCCTGAACGTGAATTAAAGGTGTTGAAAGAGAATCGGATATGTTCGTAGTTGTGGCCGAGTAAAATCCGCTCAAAGAAAGGTGTCTAAGAAAGCCAGTAATATTATTCACTGATATGTATTAATACTACTGGATAGATAAAGCTCCAGCCATTGGCCTATCTATGGCAGACGGCTAACCAGAGGTTAGACAGAAAGTCTTTTTTACATATAACTAAGCTGGGAAATTATATAATACTTCATATTTTACAATATTTCGAAAATTTTATTAGAATGGATTTTGGATTAAAGTATTTTAGATAATTAAAAAGTTTTTTAAAGCAGCATTCAAACCAATCTTCTATCGTCTGCTCTATTTTGCCCTAACTGAGCGATGATCCGAACTTCCACAGCCCATTTGCTATCCAGTAACTATTAATATAGATATCACTGATATTATTATTATTATTATTATTCAAAGTTTAACGACATCTTATGGGTGCCAGCACCGTTCCTATCCACGTTACCTTTCCAACACATAAGCCCACAGTCATTCACCGATTAATCGATAGACGGTATATATAACCTCTAGGAGGTTTGAATTAAAGGTGTCGAACAAAGCCAAATAGCTTTTGTGTTTTGCGACATCTTGTGGTTCCCAAGGCCGTTGACGACGACCACCTTATCCTTAGTAATAGTTTCTGTTTAAGGACGGTGTTCATAATAAAGATGATAAGCGTCGTCCTCCTCCTGTATCTACGCTTCGGACTGGCACTACCAGAGTACGGGCATTGGCGGAATAACCCGGAAGACTCAGCACTAGAGCCTTTTAATTACGTCCTCTACACGACGGAGTTGACTCAACTTCCCTAAGAACACAGATTCACTAATATGCTCTTGACGTACAACTGTTCTCGCCTTGGAATCAAAGCAAACTCGCCTTTGCAGGTACTCTGCCTCCTAACTCTGGCAACCGGACTCTGATCTTCCTTTGATATCTCTGGAAAACCAATCTGGTATCTTTCTCGTCCTCGAAGAAATCCTCCTTAGCAATTCCTCTGTCTCGTCCATTTGGTCTCTCTGGCAACCTGACTGGAATCTTACATTGAGATCTTTGGACAACCCCTCTGATACGACGCAGCGCTCGTGAATAAGGTGAGCACTGCGCTTAGCTTGAAGCAGAACTTGTGTGATATAACAAGAAAACGATATCTCTCACCGCGTGAATCTTCCGCTGGAAGCGATGAATATTCTGGATTTCCGGAGTACGTTTTCGCAGAACAGATATATCCCAGTTCTCCGTTTGATCGAATGAATCTCTGTGGCAAGAGACGACATCGAAAGACTAGTTATTTCTGTTCAACGCAGTGTTTTACTTTGAAAATGCGTTCTTTTGAGATATCTTTGTTATCTACTCTATTTAAACACGAAGTAGGAGAAGGTCATATGGATTACTTGCAATTAAACGAAACTCAGAACTATATAACATGGTCTATACATGAATTAAAGGTGTTGAAAGACTACCTGGGAACGTTAAAAAATGTATTATAGCACACTGGTAGTGCCTTCCAAAGGCAGAGATTGCATAGTCAATTAGCTTGTCTAAATAAGTTCCGCTTTAGGTAAAGAGGTTACGGTTATACAGTTTAGAAATGTGTTGTAGCGTTTCCTATCATCATTTAAGTAATCGTAGTCGTAAACTTCAATTTTCTAAAGCGCTACTTGAAAGCTAAGCGCAGCACTCAGCTTTTCCACAAGCGCTGTGAGGAATCAAAAGTATTTTCACTGGTCTCTTCAGCCGTTCCTAAGGAAGGAAGCACTTCTGAGTAGTTGCTTTGAAGGGGTGCTATATGACTCTATGTAATGAATGAATGAATGAATGAATGAACGAATGAATGAATGAATAAACGAATGAACGAATGAACGAATGAATCAATGAATCAATCAATGAATGAATGAGAAGGTGTGTGATGGGCTAAATGAATCGAGACATGACGTGTATATTTCAAAGAAGATATCGTTCCAAGTAAGTAAGTAATTAAGTAAGTTTACTTTTAGTAATGCAAGTAAAACGTCACGATTCTGTGAGACTCGTATTCCAGTTCAATTCGTTGGTTAATTTGTTTTCTAGCTGCTGTGTAACCACGCTGTTTTAAAACAAAGATGATTTGCGTTGCCCTCCTATTCAACTAGTCTTGGGATTGGCACTACCAAAGTACGAGAAGTGGCGGATTCTCTTGAATTGGCATCAGAGGTGACCGCTTATTTCCTTTTCAGATACCTTTTCTACCGGCAATGGGCGTGTCCCAACGTATAAATAAATTAAAAAATTGATTAACTAAATAATAGAAATCACCTTAATGTTAAAATTAACATTATATACGAATGCAGAAAACCACATTTTTTATCTAAAGTTTTAAACGTTGGTACTAGTTTCAGTTTAACGACACTGTGTGAATACAAATATAGTGGAGGAGGGCGACGCTGATGATAACAAATATCATCAGCGTCGCCCTCCTCCTTTATTCAGGCTTGAGACTGGCACTGCCAGAGTACTAGCAGTTGCGAAGTTTGGCCAAATCGTTTCTTATGCTTATATATAGCATCAGTTGACACCGTTTTAAAGGTGTCTTAATCGGGCGCTCAATCAACTGCTTACAGTACGCTAAACATTCAGTAAACGCATCTCAAGTCCCATGCTTATAATTTATAGCATTGTTGAACGTCCTTTAAAAGGTGTCTATGGCTGGCGCTCAAACCAATTGATCACCTTGTGCTGCAAATCGTTGAAACCCTGGTGTCCAAAGCTTATATAGCATAGGTGGAACTCGTTTAAAAGGTGTCTAAGGCGGGCGCTCAAACCAATCGGCCACCGCCGTGTTCGACAAAACAAGTTCAGAGTTGATCATTTGCTGATGTGTCCGTTCCGGTGTTGTCAAATTGACAATAATTCCTGCTATTCTTTTTGTGGAGCTAAGTAATTTGTCAGGGTTTATTAAAAAACACCCTCTGTGCAATCTGCTCTATTGTGGACCACGTAGCGGTCGGTTACGCAATGCGTATGGTTGTCTACGGCGTGCAGTTTGAAACGTACGGCCTACGATGGTGTGTATAAGTTGTACGGCGTCTGGTCATATGGCGAGAAATATAAATGCCATATGAAGGCTCTATATGTTTTAGATGGAGGAAGAGGAAGGAGTGGATAGATGACTGGCCAATCCCTCTGACACCAACACGAAGAGGCGCTCGTGATTTGAAGATTGCGATCAGTAGCATTCTGTTGTATACATTCACTCATTGATGTCCAACATATACCAGTTAAATATGATATGAAGTACACAATACAGTACACGATAATCAATCTCTCTCTCTCTCTCTCTCTGGCTCTGTCTCTATCTCTATCTCTGTATTGTATTGTATTGTATTTATGCATTATTTAAGCATTTCTAAAGCGCCTCTTGCAGTACAACCTAATCAGAGGCCCTGTCTCTCTGTTTGTCTCTGTCTCTGTCTCTGTCTGTGTGTGTGTGTGTGCGTGCGTGCGTGCGTGTGTGTGTGCGTGCGTGTGCGTGCGTGCGTGCGTGCGTGCGTGTGTCTCGAAAGCGAAGATGGAAGGCTCTGGCAATCTGTGACCTACTTAAGTTCTAAACGCTTCTTCTTTATGGCTTCCGGTTCGTGTCCGGTCACTCGCAAACGTGATTACCAGCGAGATGAAGATCCAATGGCCGCCATTTAAGCACTTTTGCCGACAATCATTGATAATATGCGCCATGGTCTCCACTGCACTCCAACTTCAGGAGCGATCAGGGCTCTTCCTATATTGGACGGGGTTGTAAAATAAATGCATAGGTAAACACGTTTCTATAGCGACGGTATGGCCTTGACCTGTTCATTTTTCAGTGAATTTTGCATGTGACATCCTTCAACACCGGTGCCAGCTTCAACGGGTGCCAAGCCATTTTAATAATTCCCCATGCATGGACCGTGCTATCCTGAGATTCAAATCTCTGAAATAAGCTGCAATTGGTATGCGAATCTGACATCCTGACGCACAGAGTGATGTTGACCTAAACCCTTGACCAATGTAACTGACCAGATAAATGTATACACAACAACCCTGGGCTGTCCGATATCGGTTTAGCGTAGACTACATTCCTCGATGCAAGTGCTTAAATCAGAAGCTTTTATTTGCAGTAGAACTGTATTTTCTCTCTGCCAAACAAAATCCCAATCGATCAATGCCGTCTCTAGTTTAAGTAGTCGGTCCTTGAGGAACTGCGGGTCGCTCCACGAAAACCAAGTTCAAGACATTTTCCTGTTTATTATCTGTTGCTAACGGGCAAATGATCGCTCAGCCAAAAGGCCTTCAAAATATCACTTAATTAAGCCATATATGGGGCAATGTTTCCTCTGCGTTTCATTGGTGTCGGATGATAAGCGGTGACATTGATAAAGGAGTTCAGCTGAAAACATTATATTACGCCTTAAGCGGAATTTGTGAAGGTCGTCAGAAGAAACAGGATTCAATGTCAAAGCACACTTTCTCTGAAATAATAAAAAAAAGAGTTTATAGGAAACTCAACAGAGACAGACAGACAATGAGACAAATAAATAAACAGAGAGACAGAGAAAGAGACTGTCACAAACCGACCAACAGACAGTCAGACAGACATGTAAAAAGAAGCAGACAGACACATACAAAAGGAGCGTGACATAAAGATAGACAGCCACACACACGCACACAGACAGACACACACTGAGAGACATACAGACATACAAATACTTTAGGCCGACAGATAGACAGACATATACACAGACAGACATAGAGACAAATAAACAAATTGTTGGTCGGCAGATGTTGAGGCATTAAGAACCAGGTCACCTTGCGCTGAAGCCACAGGAATGGACAGAGAGACAGATAAACAGACACACAGACTGAGAGTGAAAACAACATACAAACAGACAATACACAGAGAAATAGACTGAGACATGTTGACTCCATTCGTGTCCCTCCTCTCCTTGATTCAAGCGCTTCGTTTGACACGGTCGACCATAAAAGTTTGATCAACTTTCTCGGAACAGCTGTTGGAGTGAGGTGCACGACCTCTGGATTGGCTGTGCTCTTCACGGATGGATGGACAAATATGGTAACAGTCACTCAGACTGCACGAGTTGGACACCAGTGTCAATCGGTGTCCCGCAAGGATGGTTGGTTAATTTTTGTTTAACGTCGTTGTGCCATTACAAACATTATTAGCTGTGTCGTAACAAAGATAATTAACGTCGCCCTCCTCCTTTCTCCCGGCTTTGGACTGGCACTACCAGAGTGCGGGCGCCTGGCAGTGTCCGAGTTCTATCGTGTACTATTCCGCGGTTACGTTCCCAGTGTTTAACGACATTTTATGGCTGCCAAGGCCGTTCCAGACGACGTTGCCATACCCACACCTTAACCCATACTGATTTTACCGACTGGATCCAGAGTTTAAAGACAGCTTATGGCAGGGATGGCGAACCTATGGCATGCGTGCCCAAAGTGGCACGCGTTGAAATTCTTAGGGCACGTGGAATTCAGAGCGTCCTCCAAAATTCAAACTTAGAAATACAAAATCCCTGTACCAATCCAAAGTTTCTTTGTTGAAGGACTTAATTTTAATTAACTTCATTCAAAACAATATGTGATATGACGTCTTTAATTCGTTTTTTACGCTTTGTTAACTAAAACCTATATGAGAAAAATAATTGTAGCCTATAGGCCCCTACTGTGCAAATTTTTATAGTCCTGGCACTCGACGGTATTTTTAAAAATGATTTAGCAGCATTTTGGCACGCACGTTAATAAAGGTTCGCCAACTCTGGCTTATGACATCAAAGGCCGTTTACGTCGACAGAAATTATTTTGAACAGTTTTCACCTTTCCAATGGCTTAATACAGCTTGGCGATCTGCGATAAATCGCGCGTTATATATATGGAAGGAGACAACGTCGAATGACCAGATATTTCTGTTGCGTGTAGTTTTTGACTTTAAAATTACGTAGCTTGTTAAATAGATGTTTGTCACCGTAGACCAGTGTCTGACCCATAGAGGGTATCTATTTGGAAGTGGGTGAGCGCAGACAAGGTTTTTTATGTAGTACAGACATACCCAAACACGAATCTATTAAGTCTGCAAACAAAATAGGTTGGATGTAAAAGTTAAATCACTTTCAAGATGGCCGCCATCCAAAAATAGTCTATGCTCAAAGAAATGTGTCTAACCAGGCCCAGTAATATCATTATTATTCAAAGTTAAATGACATCTGATGGCAGCCAAGGCCGTTGACGTCTATTTCACCTTATTTCTAGAAATCTGCGAATTGCATTACCGATTTTAACGAAACTGGATGGCTGGATCCAGAGTTTATAACGACATCTGGCGGCAACAAACGACGCCAACGTCGACAGAAATTATGCTAGTTTTCAACGTTTTTATGTCTTACTACTGCTTGGCGATCTGCGATTAATAGCGTGTCAAATATGGCAAGAGACGACATCGAATGCTTCCGTTGCATGCAGTGTTTTACTTTAAACCTGCGTTGTTTTGATATTTCTTTGTCATCGACCTTGTTTATACAGAAACCCGTGGGCAATTTGCGCTTAAACAAAACTCTGTAATATATAGCGCTTTTTATACGTGAAGTAAAGGTGTTGAAAGAGAACCTGATATTTTCGTAGTAGTGGTGGAGTAAAGTTACCCAGCTGTAAGAAAGGTGTCTAAGCAAGCCAGTAAGAATAATAATAATAATAACAATATTATTATTATTATTTTATTTTTTTAAATTTTATTATTATTATTTTTTGTCCCGAGGTAAACATGATCCCTCGGGCGTCACAAAAATTTGACAGAAGACAAAAGAAAACTAGTTATTCTGGAATGGTTGCATCTCCTCCGGGTCGGGTTCGACTAAAGTGCCATGAAAAGCCACCGAATTAAAACGTTGAATGGTGATTGAGAGGCGTTGCAGCAAGAAGCAGGTCTCCCTATTGTCTCCTGTTGTCAGTGTCAGATTGCGACCCAAGTCTTTTAAAAAGCCCAGGCTTATGTTGCCAATCGGACTTAAAGTTATTATTATTATTATTCAGAGTTGCATACTTCTCAGTTGGCGATTTAACGAAACTCAGAAGTATATAACGTGATGTGTACGCGAATTAAAGGTGTCGAAAGAGAACCTAATATTTACCCACTTTAAAGAAAGGTGTATAGGCCCAGTAATATTATTACTATTCAAAGTTTAACGACATTTTATGGCTGCAAAGACCGTTCCCGTTGACATTACCGTACCAACAGTTAAACCCGTATTGTTTTTACCGATAAGTCGAACGACGTCACATATAACGTCGAAGAGGAACGATTTAAAGCTGTCAAGCAAAGGCCCGTCTTGCGAATAGTTTTGTCGTTTGGTGACATCTTGTGGCTCCCGCGGCCGTTGACGTCGACCATCTATTCATTCCCTTTATCCTTAGCAATAGTTTATATTTAAGGTCGCTGTTCACAATAAAGATGATCAGCGTCGCAATCCTCCTCCTGTGTCCACGCTTCGGACTGGCACTACCAGAGTACGGGCAGTGGCGGAGTTTCCACGCAAGGCTCAGTACTAGGGCCTTTCATTTACGTCGTCTACACGACGGAGTTGATTCAACTGGTAAGTTCCCTATGAACAGAGATATCTTTCTCGTCCGGTTCGAATGAGTGCATAACCTCTGGATTGGTTGTGCTCTTCACGGATGAACGGACAAATATGGTAAAAGTCACTCAGACTACACGACTTGGACACCAATGTCAATCGCTGCCCAGTAAAGTTTGTTTGTTAAGTTTCTGATAAACGACGCTGTGTCATAATAAAAATAATATGCTGTGTCAAAAAAGATGATGATTATTATTATTATTATTATTATTATTATTATTATTATTATTATTATTATTATTATTATTATTATTATTATTATTGCGGATATTTCTATAGCGCCTCTCGAAGTCAACTACTACTCAGAGGCGCTCCCGACTACAGCATTTGATACTGTGCCGGAATTTTCACGCCGAAGCGCCACGAGCAATTGCGAGTGAAGGACTTGCCCAAGGTCCGTACGCAGCGGCTAGAGTGGGATTCGAACCTGCAACCCTCCGGTCACAAGGCGCCGAACTTACCACTTAACCACCACGTCCCCCCTTCCTCCAGGCTTCGGACTGGCACTATCAGAGTACGGGCAATGCCGGAGTTACGTTCACAGTGTTTAACGACATCTTATGGCTGCCAAAGCCGTTCCCATCGACGTTAAGTAACCCACACCTTAACCCATACTGATTTTACCGATTGAATCCAGAGTTTATAGACATCTTATGGCATCAAAGTCCGTTGACGTCAACGGAGGTTATTTTGAACAGTTTTCACCTTTCCAATGGTTTAATAGGGCCTACAGGCACAGAATAGATAAAGCGTAGCTACGCTTTATCTATTCTGTGATACAGGTTAGCGTTCTGCGATTAATCGCGTGTTAAATATATGGCACGAGACGACATCGAATGACCAGATATTTCTGTGGCGTGTTGAGCTTTACTTTAGGATTGCGTTGTTTTAAGATATCTTTGTCATCTACTCTGTTTACACGGCAAGTAGTAACGAACCGACCAGTTAGCGATTAAGCGAAAGTCAGTTGTATATAAAGTGCTTTCTATCTAAAATAAAGGTGTTGAAAGTGAACTTAATATTTTCGTAGTAGTGGAGGAATAAAGTTATCAATCTCAAAGAAAGGTGTCCTACGCAGGCTCATTAATATTATTATAATTATTAGTATTATTATTATTATTATTATTATTTTTATTATTATTATTATTATTATTATTATTATCATTATTATTATTATTACTATTATTATTATTATTATTATTATTGTTATCATTATTATTGTTATTATTATTATTATTATACGAATTTATTTCTTCATACAACCAATACACTCATATACAGACGAATTGTTTACTGTTTCCAGTCACTGTATCTAGGCTATAGGCCGCCATATAGTCCTGGCTGCACCGTCTCCTTATTGTTCAAATCGGAGGTGCCTAGAACAGATAGGGAGTTTCCAGTTTGTAGGGCGACTGATAGGCGCTGGAGCAGATGGCTGGTCTCACGCTGGTCACCTGTCGCTGCTTTTATCTTGGCTCCAAGTTCTTGGACGAAATCCAGTGATTCAGCATGCCAGCTTCCTGAGGTTTCGACTGCCACAGGGATGAAGTGGTGCGATTGTTATAATAATAATATTATTATTATTATTATTATTGTTATTATTATTATTATTATTATTCAAAGTCAAAAACATTTAATAGTTGCTATAGAACCACGAAGATTGTGCAGTACGGACTAAACGAACTTAATGGATGTTTACAGAGATTATAACTATACCTGGTGACAACAAGTTCTCACCTTCTCACCTTGGAATGAGCCATGAAGGAGCTTTATTAATTAACGATTAATCGAACGACAAATATATATGGCATTGGTGAGGAATGATATAAAGGTGTATAACAAAACCTTAGCTTGCAAATAGTTTTGACATTTGACGACATCTTATGGCTGTCAGGGCCCTTGACGTCGCCCTCCTCTTTTATTGTAGCTTGAGACTGACACTACTAGTATAATGGGCAGAAGCGGAATAAAAACAGTGTTTACAACCGTTGCATACAATTTATATATATGCCTAAAACAAATGACTTAAAGGTGTTAAGAAGAGCTGAACAATTTCAATAGTATTAAGCTCTGTGTAACGACATCTTGTGGCTGCCAGAGCCGTTGACGTCGACCTTACCTCACCTACCACTCGTCGAAGAGTCCACTTACAAAGGAATGTTGATCCTAATCTGCTGAATCAGGCGATAGCGCTCTCATCCCATGCGCCTCCGGAGGACTTGTTCGCAGAACAGATGTATAACAGTCCTCCGTCTGATCGGATGAACCTCTATGACAGGAGGCGACATCAAATAACAAGGTATTCTGTTGCAAGTAGTGTTTTACCTTGAACTCCCGTTGTTTACACATCTTTGTTATCTACTGTATTAAAAGAGGAAATAGGAGTGAGCTGAGTGACTAAGCCCTGATTGAGCGAAACTCAGAAATATATAATATGGTCTGTACGTGAATTAAAGGTGTTGAAAGACAGCCTGATATTTCCTAATAGTGGCGGATTAAAATTAAACACCTCAAAGAAAGGTGTCTAAACTGGTCCAGTAATATTATTATTATGCAAAGTTCAACGACAGCTTATGGCTGCCGAGACCGTTCTATGATACTTTGCCTTTTCGACACCGAAACCCAAGCTGTTTTCACCGATTACTGGAATGACGATATATATGCAGCGTCGAAGAGTAGTGTTTTAAATGTATCGAACGAGGCCTTATCTTGCAAATAGCTTTGGCGTTTGGCGACATCTTGTGGCTCCCACGGCCGTTGACGTCGACCTTCCATTCCCCTTATCCTTAGTTGTAGTTTCTGTTTAACGACGGTGTTCGTAATAAAGATGATCAGCGTCGCCCTCCTTCTGTATCCACGCTTCGGACTGGCACTACCATAGTACGGGCAGTGGCGGAGTGTCATAGCATTTTATTTACGTCCTCTACACGACGGAGTTGACTCAACTTGTTGTTCCCTAAGAACAGAGATTCACAGATATGTTGATGACGTACAATTGTTCTCACCTTGGAATCAAAGCAAACTCGCCTTGGAAGCTCCTCTGCGTCCTCTCTTTGGCAACCGGACTCTGAACTTGCCTTGATATCTCTGGAAAACCCCATCTGGTATTTTCATAGTCCTCAATAAAACCCTCCGTAAGCAGCTCCTCTGCCTCATCCCTCTGGTCTCTCTGACAACCGGACTGGAATCTTCCCCTTGAGATCTTTGGATAACCCCTCTGATACGACGCAGCGCTCGTGAATAAGGTGAGCACTGCGCTTAGCTTGAAGCAGCACCTGTGTGACATGACAGGAAAACGATATAGCATCTTGCGCTGCAAGCATAGGCGTAGACTCTGGGGTGGGGCAGCCGGGGCACGTGCCCCCAATAATTAAGGAGCCGAAAATTTCTTCAAATATGAAGGTAAATTTAATTTTATGACATTTTTTCGAGACGAATTGGTAAAAAAGTTCATGACCGGGTGGTGTGAGGACGAACTCCCCTCCCAAGAAAAGGTCATCACAGTGTCGTCAGCCCCTAAACCCCTTAATAGAAAAGAAGACAGAGGCGAATGACTAAAAAAATAAATAGGTCATCAACTTTTTTAAAAGATGAAATTCGCAAAAAGATTGATGGATGATTATTCAGCACGTCGAAATTCAGAAATTTTTCCGGAAATTCCCCCCGAATATTTTTGACAAGTTTACGCCAGTGGCTGCAAGCGATGAATATTCTCAATTTCTGAGGACGTGTTCGCTGAACAGATGTATCCCAGTCCTGCGTCTGATCAAATGAATCTCTGTGGCAATAGAGTCTATTGCCATAGATATGTCGTTTATTTAATAGACGACATCGAATGACCAGATATTTCTGTTTAATGCAGTGTTTTACTTTAAACTCGCGTTCTTTTGAGATATCTACTCCGTTTAAACAGGAAGTTGAAACAGGACTTACTGGCGGTTTTAACGGAACTCAGTAGTATATAACATGATCTATATGTGAATTAAAGGTGTTGAAAGACAACCTGGGGACCTTACAACAAATGTATTATAGCACATTGGTAGACCTTCTAAAGGCAGAGTTTGCATAGTCAATTTACTAGTCTAAATAAGTACCGCTTTATGTAAAGAGGGTAGGGTAATGCGGTTTAGAAATGTGTTGTAGCGTTTCCTATCATCATTTAAGTAATCGTAGTCGTAAACTCCAACTTTCTAAAGCGCTACTTTAAAGCTAAGCGCAGCACTCAGCTTTTCCACAAGCACTGTGAGGTATCAGAAGTTTTTTCACTGGTCTCTTCAACCGCTCCTAAGGAAGGGAGCACTTCTGAGTAGTAGGGTTGAAGGGGTGCTATATGACTCTCTGTAATGTAATGAATGAATGAATGAATGAATGAATGAATGAATGAATGAATGAATGAATGAATGAATGAATGAATGAGAAGGTGTGTGATGGGCTAAATGAATCGAAACAGGGTGTGAACATTTTAAAGAAGATATCGTTCCAAGTAAGTAGGTAATTAAGTAAGTTTACTTTTAGTAATGCAAGTCAAACGTCACGATTCTGCGAGACTCGTATTCCAGTTCAATTCGTTGGTTGACTGGTTTGCTAGCTGCTGTGTAACCACGCTGTTTCAGAACAAAGCTGATTAGCGTCGCCCTCCTATTTAACTATAGGGTTGTATTGGCACTACCAGAGTACGAGAAGTGGCGGATTTTCTTGAATTGACATCACAGATGACTGCTTATTTCCTTTTCAGAGACCTTTCAACCGGCAATGGTCGTATCCCAACGTATAAATAAATAAAATTGATTAATTAAATAATGAAAATCAACTTATGTTAAAATTAACATCATATACGAATGCAGAAACTCAAATTTTTATCTAAATTTTTAAACGCTACTACTAGTTTCAATTTAACGACACTGTGTGATAACAAATATCATCAGAGTCGCTCTCCTCCTTTATTCAGGCTTCAGGCTGGCACTGCCAGAGTACGAGCAGTTTGCTGAATGCGGCCCTAACGTTCTGATGCTTATATATAGCATAGGTTGACACCGTTTTAAAGGTGTCTAAAGCGGACGCTCAACCAATCACTTATGACATGCCAAACACACAGTAAACGTATCTCAAGTCCCATGCTTATATAGCATTGTTGGACATCCTTTCAAAGGTGTCTATGGCTGGCGCTCAAAGCAACTGGTCACTTTGGGCAGATTAAACGCCGGTATTGTCCTATGCTTATGTAGCATTAGTGGACGCCATTTTAAAGGTGTCTAAGGCGGGCGCTGAAACCAATCGGCCACTGCCGTGTTCGACGAAACAACTTCAGAGTTGATCATTTGCTGATGTGTCCGTTCCGGTCTTGTTAAATTGACAATAATTTCGGCCGTTGTTTTTGTGGAGCTAAGCAATTTGTCATTGTTTATTAAAAACATCCTCTGCGCTATCCACTCTATTGTGGACCACATAGCGGTCGGTTACGTAATACGTATGGTTGTCTACGGCGTGCAGTTTGAAACGTATGGCCTACGATGGTGTGTATAAGTTGTACGGCGTCTGGTCATATGGCGAGAAATATAAATGCCATATGAAGGCTCTATATGTTTTAGATGGAGGAAGAGGAAGGAGTGGATAGATGACTGGCCAATCCCTCTGACACCAACACGAAGAGGCGCTCGTGATTTGAAGATTGCGATCAGTAGCATTCTGTTGTATACATTCACTCATTGATGTCCAACATATACCAGTTAAATATGATATGAAGTACACAATACAGTACACGATAATCAATCTCTCTCTCTCTCTCTCTCTCTCTCTCTCTCTCTCTCTCTCTCTCTCTCTCTCTCTCTGGCTCTGTCTCTGTCTCTATCTCTGTATTGTATTGTATTTATGCATTTATAAAGCGCCTCTCGCACTACGACCTAATCAGAGGCGTTGTCTCTCTGTTTGTCTCTGTCTCTGTCTCTCTGTTTGTCTCTGTCTCTGTCTCTGTCTCTGTCTCTGTGTGTGTGTGCGTGCGTGCGTGCGTGCGTGCGTGCGTGTGTGTGTGTGTGTGTGTGTCTCGAAAACGAAGTTGGAAGGCATTGGCACTCTGTTACCTTATTAAGTTCTAAACGTTTCTTCTTTATGGCTTCAGGTTCGTGTCCGTTCACTCGCAAACGTGATTATCAGCGAGATAGAGAGCCAATGGCCCGCCACTTAATTAAGCACATTTGCCGACTGTCATTGATAATGTGCGCCATGGTCTCCACTGCACTCCAACTGCAGGAACGATCTTCCTATATTGTACGGGGTTGTAAAATAAATGTATAGGTAAACACGTTTCTATAGCGACGGTATGGCCTTGACCTGTTCATTTTTCAGTTAATTTTGCATGTGACATCCTTCAACACCGCTGCCAGCTTCAACGGGTGCCAAGCCATTTTAATAATTCCCCATGCATGGACCGTGCTATCCTGAGATTCAAATCTCTGAAATAAGCTGCAATTGGTATGCAAATCTGGCATCCTGACGCACAGGGTCACGTTGACCTACGCTTGACCAATGTAACTGACCAGATGACTGTATGCAAAACAACCTTGGGCTGTCCGATATCGGTTTAGCGTAGACTACATTCCTCGATGCAAGTGCTTAAATCCAAAGCTTTTATTTGCAGTAGAACTGTATTTTCTCTGTCACACAAAATCCCAATCGACCAATGTCGTCTCTAGTTTAAGTAGTCGGTCCTTGAGGAATTGCAGGGCGCTCCACGAAAACCACGTTCAAGACATTCTCCTGTTTATTATCTGTTGCTAACGGGCAAATGATCGCTCAGCCAACAGGCCTTCAAAATGTCACCTGATTAAGCCATATACGGGGCAATGTTTCCTCTGCGTTTCCTTGGTGTCGGATGATAAGCGGTGACATTGATAAAGGAGTTCAGCTGAAAACATTATGTAGCACCTTAAGCGGAATTTGTGAAGGTCGTCAGAAGAAACTGGATTCCATGTCAAAGCACAATTTCTCTGAAATAATAAAAAGAGTTTGTAGGAAGCTCAACTGAGACAGACAGACAGACAGACAGACAATGGGACAAACAAATAAACAGAGAGACAGAGAAAGAGACTGTCGCAGACCGACAAACAGTCAGTCAGAGAGACATGTAAAAAGAAGCAGACAGACGAAGACAAAAGGAGCGTCACATAAAGGTAGAGAGCCATACACACACAGACAAACACACATTGAGAGACATACAGACAGACAAATACTAAAGGCCGACAGATAGACAGACAGACAGACATGCAGACAAAAAGACAAATTGTTGATCGGCAGATATTGAGGTATAAAGAACCAGGTCACCTTGCGTCGAAGCCACAGGAATGGACAGAGAGACAGACAAACAGACAGACAGAGAGGCTGACAGTGAAAAAGTCAGACAAACAGACAAACACAGAGAAAGAGACTGAGACATGTTGACTCCATTCGTGTCTCTCCTCTCCTTGATTCAAGCGCTGCGTTTGACACGGTCGACCATAAAAATTTGATCAAGTTTCTCGGAACAGCTGTTGGAATGAGTGCATAACCTCTGGATTGGCTGTGCTCTTCACGGATGGATGGACGGTTATGGTAAAAGTCACTCAGCCTGCACGACTTGGACACCAGTGTCAATCAATGCCCAGCAAGGTTGGTTGGGTAGTTTCAAAGATGATTTGCTGTGTCATAACAAAGATAATTAGCGTTCCCCTCCTCCTTTCTCCAGGCTTGGGACAGGCACTACCAGAGTGCGGGCAATGCCGGAGTTACGTTGTCAGTGTCTAACGACATCTTACGGCTTCCAAGGCCGTTGCAGTCGACGTTACCTTACCCACACCTTAACTTATTCTGATTTTACTGATTGGATCTAGGGTTTAAAGACCGTTGACGTCGACAGAAATTATTGTGAACGGTTTTCACCGTTCCTATGTCTTAATAGAGCTTGACGATCTGGGTTTAATCGCGTGTTGAATATATGGTAGGACACGACATCGAATGTTTCTGTTGAATGCAGTGTTTTACTTTTAACTTTCGTTGTTTCGAGGTATCTTTGTCATCTACTCTGTTTACACAGGAACTTGGCTCCATCTGGACATGTAACTTGCGATTAAACGAAACTCAGAAGTATATAACGTGGGCTGCACATCAATTAAAGGTGTTGAAAGAGAACCTTATATTATCGTTTTAGTGGCGCAATAAATTTACTCAGCTCAAAGAAAGATGTTTAAGCAAGTCCAGTAATATTATTATTATTATTATTATTATTATTATTATTATTATTATTATTATTATTATTATTATTATTATTATTATTATTATTATTATTATTATTATTATTCAAACTTTAACGACATCTTGTGGCTGCGATGGTCGTTGACGTCTATCTCACCTTATTTGTAGAAATCTGTGAATTGCATTGACGATTAAACGGATCCAGAGTTTATAACGACATTTGGTGGCAACAAAGGACTCTAACGTCGACAGAAATTATGTTAAACAGTTTTCAACGGACCTATATATCTTGATACAGCTTGGTGTTCTGCGATTAGTCGCGTGTTAAATATATGGCAGGACACGACATCGAATGACCAAATTCTGTTGCATGTAGTGTTTTACTATAAACTTTCGTTGTTTTGAGATATATTTGTCATCTGCTCTGTTTATACAGAAACTCGTAAAACCTTTTGGATGCTTGGTGGACTGGCAATTAAAAGAAACTCAGAAGTAGGCCTATATAAAGTTTTTGTACTTGTAAATTAAAGGTGTTGAAAGAGAACCTGATAGTTTCGTAGTTTTGGCGAAGTGAAGTTACCCAGTTCAAAGAAAGGTGTCTAAACAGGTTCAGTAATTTTATTATTATTATTCAAAGTGGCTGCCATAAAAATTTGTGGATATCTATGGGAGCCGATTAAACGAAGCTAGATGGATGGATCCAGAGTTTAAAACGATATCTGGTGAAAACAAAAGACGCTTACGTCGGCAGAAATTATTTGCAACAGTTCACACAGTTCGTGTACGGCAGTACACAGCTTTACAGGTTAATTAAATTACTGATTTAAAAAATGACGATTAAAATTATATGGCGTCAGCGAGGAATGACTTAAATGTATATAACAAAGCCTTAGCTTGCAAATAGTTTGGCCTTTAGTGATATCTTATGGCTGCCCGGGCCGTCGACGCCACCCTCTTCCTTTATCAATGGAAAAATTGAAAAGTACTAGCGTTGCATAAAATATGTATATCTAAAAGAAATTATATAATGGTGTCTAAGAGGAGCTGATGAATTTCAATAGTATTCAGTGCGTAACGACATCTTGTGGCTGCCAGGGCTGTTGAAATCGACCTTACTTCACCTACCGTTCGTCGAAGCGTCCACTTACAAAGAAATGTTGATGCTGATCTGCTGAATCTTCTCATCCCTTGGCCCTCCGGAGTATCCCAGTCCTCCGTCTGATCTAATGAATCTCTATGGCAGAAGACGACATCGAATGACTAGATATTTCTGTTGAATCCAATGCTTTTCTTTAAAATTGCGTAATTTGTTAGATTATCCCTGTCATCTACTCTGTTTGCGGAGGTATCAAGAACTCGCTGTCAATTTATTATTATTATTCCACAGTTTAACGTCGTCTTATGACACCAAAGGCCGTTGACGACAATTTAGAAATACAGTTTACAGAAAACGATAAACTTATACTGTCCGAAAGACACCATTTAAAGGTGTCAAACATAAGCTTACAATATCAATATTGTCACATCATTTAAAGCAATATATCTAATGCTATCCATAAAACACATAGCTCTAAACTGTTTTGATACAAATCAAACAGTACTTCCCAACTATTGTCACTCGCAAGAAATATTTAAACAACTTCAGATGCACAGTACATATAATTATAATAATTACATTATATTCTTATTTTATCTTTGAAATGTTTAATTGATTATTTCTTATTCCTCAGTTCAATATCTGCCACTACAATCATATCATGTATGAAATAGTAATAAATTTCACATACATCATGCACATTAAATGAAACATATGGTTATACCAAGTTCCTTTTTTAAAGAAATTGTTCAGGTATCTAACACATTCAACTATAAGTTTTATTAATTAACAAAGCATATATGAGCATAATTGTCTCAAGTTTGATTTCAATGCATTCAAGTTACAATTACATGTATATTTCCTTTATTGCAACACAATAATACAGCACTATATAATATAATATTGATTTTACTCCAATACATAAACCAAATCAAACCATATGCGACATCCAAGAACCAAATGTTGGATGGTTGTAATATAGATACTCATTAATCAATGTATTATATATGTAATTTACTAGTATCACACTCTCATTATATACTTGCAATTGAAAAGAAACGGTTATATAGGTTCTCAAATAACCAATATGTAACGGATATAACTAAGGTTAATACACAAGAGCATCATTACAAAATTTGACCTTTAGTAATTTGTTTAACTACCCTGTCAATTAAACGAAACTCAGAGCTATATAACGTAGTCTGAACGTGAATTAAAGGTGTTGAAAGAGAACCTGATCTTTTCGTAGTTGTGACGGAGTAAATTTACTCTGCTCAAAGAAAGGTGTCTAAGCAAGCCACTAATATTATTCACTGATATGTGTTAACACTACTTGATTGATAAAGCTCCAGCCATTGGCCTATGGCCAACGCGAATCACAGGTTAGGCAGAAAGTCTTTGTTTAGATGTAACTAAACAGCGAAATTATGTAATACTTATATTTTACGATATGTCGAAAATTTAATTAGAATGAATTTCTGGATTAAATTATTTTAGACAATTAAAAAATTTATAAAAACAGACTTCAACAAGTCTTCTGTCGTCTGTTCTGTTTTGCCCAAACTGAGCTATAATCCGAACCTTCACATCCCATTTGCTATGCAGTAACTGTTAATAGAGATCACTGATATTATTATTCAAAGTTTAACGACATCTTATGGCTGCCAAGACCGTTTCTGTCGACGTTACCTTCCCAACACCTATGCCGACAATTTTGTTTCACCGATTATTATTATTATTATTCCAAAGTTTAACGTCGTCCTTTGGCAACAATGGCCGTTGACGACAATTCACAAATACAATTTCTAGAAAACGATAAACTTATAGTGTCCGTATAACACCATGTAAAGGTGTCAAACATAAGCTTACAATGTCAGTAATGTCACATAACCCAAAGCAACATATCTAATGTTATTTATAATACACATAGCTATAAAATGTTCCGACGCAAACCAAACAGTACTTCGCAACTATTGTCACTCGCTAGAAATATTTAAACAACTTCAGACATAAATGCACAGCACATATGATTATAATTATGACATTATATTCCCATTCTATTATTGAAATGTTTAATTGATCATTTCTTATTCCTCAGTTCAATGAGATCTTATAGCAATATGTACCACTACAATCATATCATGTATGAAATAGTACCAATCTCACATACATCATGCATATTAAATGAAACGTATGGTTATACCAAGTACCTTTCCTCAAAGAAACTGCTCAGGTACTAAACACACTCAAGTACAAATCTCATCAACCAACAAAGCATAAAATTATATGAGCATAATAATTACAATTGTTTCAAGTTTGATATTAATGCATTCAAGATTGCATTATAATAATGTAATAATTAATACAATAAAATAAAATGCACAAGGAAAAGACTAATTAAAATTACAGATAAAAAAATAAAAAAATAAAAAATAAATAAAAATAAAATAAAACTATTTACATTAGCAAACTTAGCATATCTCTTTACAGAATTTGACCTTTAGTAATTAGTTTAAGTACCCTATACACTTCATTTTGTAATATATTTACTGTTAAAAGGGTTGAAATAGAAATGTCCCTTTTATACAATTGACATTTATCTCCCAACAACTTCGATATATCTTCTTTTTTACACTCAAGTAGTAAGTGATGAATAGTCTCCTTGACCTGACAGGTATCACATAAACCACTTGAATGTCGTTTTATAACAAACAGCCTTTGATTAGTATTCGCGACTCCCAGACGTAACCTAGAAATTTGGACTTCCTTATGCCTATAGGGTTCTAAATATTTAATATCTGTACTTACAATTGGACAAATAGATTTATAAAAATGACCTCTATTATCGTTAGTATATTCTAATTGCCATTTATTTACTATATACAGTTTCATTAAAGTAAAAATTTCTGAAAGTTCAAGATAATTAGTAGAATTAATATGATCAATACTCAGGGCTTCTTTAGCCAAAGTATCTGCTCGATCATTACCTGTCAGGTCAATGTTACTTGGGATCCAAATAAATCTTATTTGATTGGAATTTAGTCTGTTAATCAGAGACAATAGTTCATTCAATAAATTAGGTCTAGACTGAGAATAAGACTCCTTAATTGACGTAAGAACACTCAATGAATCAGAAAACAATGCAAATTGACAATTCTTATAACATTCGGAGTTTAAAATCCATTTTACAGTTTCTATAATTGCAGTCAACTCTGCTGCATAAATACTGGAGCTATTACATAATCTAAATTTTTTATCTATATTTAAACTTGGTACTGTAAAGGCAGCAGAAACAAATTCATCTACCTTTGACCCATCAGTATAGATATGTATGTAAGAGTTGTACTTAGAAACTAATTCCAAAGCAGATTGCTTTAAATATTCTGGATGATCAGTTTTCTTATTTATTAATTTATTCAAAGTTAAGTCAACCTCTACTTGTTTGTTACACCAAGGAGGTTCAGATGGGAAAGAAGGGCCAATAATAGATGTATTAAGTGAAGAAAAGAATTCAGAAGTACGAGTATAAATGGAATGCTCCCTACTCTCAGGTGTTCTAAAAACATTTGTCCAGTGGTTCTCCATTGTTGCTGTATTTATGTGAAATTTATTACCCAAAATTTTAGTCCCACATTTTATTGAATTTTGGAGTCGTCTTAAATGAAGAGGCAACTCTCCACATTCATTTTGAAGTGCTGCAGCTGCAGTACCCTTAGGGGCTCCACAACATAATCTAAGTGCCTCAGTTTGGATACAAGAGAGTTTATCTAGGTGCGATTTACAAGCAGAAGAATAAGCAACGTCACCATAATCTAAAATAGACCTAATTAATGCCCTATATATGGTTAGGAGAGTTTTCTTACAAGCTCCCCAACCATAGCCACTGATGGCTCTTATGAGATTTAACCTCTTTTTGCATTTTTCAATGATATAATCAATATGTGGTTTCCAACTCAATTTACTGTCAAAAATTACTCACCGATTAATCGAATGACGACGTTATATATAAAGTCGAAGAAGATTGAATTAAAGGTGTCGAACAAAGCCTTATCTTCCAAATAGTTTTGGCGTTTGGCGACATCTTGTGGTTGCCATGACCATCGTATCAGAAGTGTTTTCACTGGTCTCTTCAGCCGCGCTGGGGTCGAGAACACTTCTGAGTAGTAGCGTTGAAGGGGAGCTTTATAAATCTCCGTAATGAATGAATGAATGAATGAATGAATGAATGAATGAATGAATGAATGAATGAATGGAAGATAAAGCGTGTGTTGGGCTACATCAATGGAAGCAGGACGTGAGCATTTCAAAGAAGATATTGCTCCAAGTAAGTAAGTAGCCTTTTAATAATGCAAGTCAAGAGCTCATATTTTACTAAATAGACATTGATGTAAAAAATTGTAAATGTTACTGTCGCTGGATCAGGAAAGCCCACAACGTTCCGTCGGCAATTAACAGCTACTATGAGCGCTTCTGACGGTCGTTTCAAGATTGTAAACTGTTCTTTGGTAGCCGATGATGCAAAGTCTACATATTCGAAGTAAAGTGTCCGATAAGACTGCTTTTGGCCCGGGTCGGAAGCGCCTCCGAGTACAAAACTTGAAGGGGCGCTATGCAAATTCTTTTCGATTGAATAATTGATAAGACAACATCCGCGAAATTGTTATGGTGCTGGAATCTTTAGAGACCAGTATGGAAGGCTCACAGAAGAAGCATGTGGAAATTCCGGACTATTCGGTTTTGGTTGTTACCATGCGGTGATGATTGTATAGGTGGTATGAAAATCATGCGAAACGACATACATCAAAGAAGCGGACTTGGACGCAATATACCCAAGAATAGACGAGACATGTTCAAGCAAGCGGCTTAAAATCCAACAAAAGTAAACATTCCTTCGGAACGAAATTTTACGGCGACCGGATGTTCCGCCAGCGAGATCCCGAAAAAGTGGATGCTCTGATTCACGAGAGAGCCCGGGTGAGCTCACATCGATGTGAGGAGGCGAGGAACCTGTGCATCTCCACAGGCTGTAGAGCGCAGTGACCAGCTATCAGGCTGACTCATAACTGAAACGCATAGATCTTTGATTTATGCCGGCGTAGTGCCATCCATGGCGGATTCTCCAGATAATAAGAGGATTTGTAATCGATACACTCGGACGTGGATCTTCTACACGGGAAAATGCGGCGAAAGTACAGAAATCGGCTGATGTTGACGAACCTCTTTACGAGTCTGTGCGTCTCTCTTATACTTGTGAAATATACAATTACAGTCCGACAAAGGGGCAGTATATTTGGCTGGGCACACCGTCACACATTGACGAAAGTACGATAAAGTTCCAATTCCCCGATTGGAATCAACAGCCCTCCTTGTTGCGCCTCTGGACGAAGAACTGTCGCGTGTTGCATCCCGTGAACTTTCTTTGCAGATCCTGTTTCTGACAGTTGCGCCAGTTAGGATCATACGACACAATCGATCACTCAACTCTGCACGTATTCTCTCATTTATCTTAAGGCGCCCGGGTTATTGCAGATCAATCCTTACGTGTCTAACAGGGGCTCCGTTGGCGCCAGCTACCGTGGGGCATGGTAGCCGACTGGTTAGAGCGCTCGCCTTGTAATGCGGAGATTACGGGTTCGAAGCTCCTCCTCTGCTACGGTTACTGTGTAGCGACCTTGAGCAAATCCTTCATTCTCAATTGCTCAGCGCCATCGATTGATGCTTGGTCATTAGATAGTGGCGCTTAATAATGCATAATAGCAAAAGCCCCATGCTAAATTGCGCCAACAAGTCGAAAAATGTGCATGTATAAAAAAAATACGAGAGACTCTACACTGGCTTCCTGTTACCGAGTAAATTTCCTTAATATCATCTTGCTTGTACGTGCTTCAATTGTCGACGCTGCCCCAGCACACAGTAGGGAGCTCTGTATTCCAGTGTCGTCATCCAGGTCGGCGATCGTTGCGGTCTACCACCAGTGGAGATATGCGAGTGCCACGCTGCCACACTTTAACTTGAGCCCGTCATGACTTCTCATTTTTGGCAACTGTGACACAAAAGCACAATGTTTAGAACAGTTAGATAGCCGTGTGCATGATTCATACATGCATACATACATACATATTTTCAAATAT
>OY744610.1:59689616-59739616 GCA_963556255.1 Allolobophora icterica | reverse complement strand
CAACCGTACATCATCTGTCATTTCCATAATGGGAATAAATTCTATACGACATTATTAGATTAAACATTAAACCGTATATTACATTGCAGATACGCCCGCAGCGCACTTAGGCCGATGATTCTGTCGAGCAAGATGCTCCGTCTATAGCCGCTGCATGCGGGGATGTATCAACATTGCAGTCTGCTGCAGCAACCGCTGGCATCCGTCGTAGCATCTTCATCATAGACGAGTATTTATATAGCGGCGGTTCACAGCACATTCACACAACTGATGGCTATTCTGTCGCTAGGCAACTCGACCGGTCAAAAGATTGACCGAGAACGTCCCTTGACATCTCCGGACAACCTTACTGGCATGACGCAGCGCTCGTGAATAAGCTGGTGCCCGGCGCTTAGCTTTAGAGCAGCGCTGAAGGTTACGATTACGATTAGGGAGGAACAGGAGAGCTACACATTCCGGAAAGTCGTTACTGTTCACAAGTCGTGTGTCATTGCAACGTACACGGTTGTTGAACAGTTACGCAAACAGAGTTGAAGTATCGGCGAATTTGACGAGTGTTTACCGCAACAGTAGTTTTAAAACGATTGGAAACTATTTGCGGAAACGCTAGTGTTCTATGTGAAAACGGAATTTCTGCTGAATGCGTGTCAACATAAACTGTCGACTACCTCTGCTCCAATTCACGAAGTTCCTAGCGAAAAATAGCTGAAAAAACTTTGAAAATGTTGATTCTATTTTGCGAAGCTCCTAATGATCTTTTGTCGAGAACGATATACGTTGATCCAATTCGCGGACTTCTGTTGATTTTCTAAATATGTCATGAACAATATACGTTTCTCATATTCGCGGACATTCAGTTGAAATATTGAATAAGACGACAAATATTGATAAAGATACACGTTCATCCAATTCGCGGAGTTCTTCTGATTTTCCGAAAATGTCATGAACGATAAATGTTTATCCAATTCGCAGACCTTCTGTTAAATTAAGGATCATGTCGCGAACGATTTACGTCGCTACAAATCGCGCAGCTTCGGATGATTTATTGAATACGTCGTAAACAATATACATTGTTTTCAATCGCAGAGCTTCTTCTGAATACTGAACAGATTATGTTGCTCCTATTGCACAGTTTTAGCACGTAAGCCGAATCTGCTTCACTGTTTATGCTAGCTAAATCGCTGCAGCTGTACAAGACGTCTGAGATAAGATAAGAGGTGCATACGATTGCTCAGAGGTGTTCCTAACAATAGATTGACCGCCCATGCTGTTTACAAAGAAGACCACGCTAAGAACACGGGTAGACCATTTCCCTTCGTGTTCGGAGGGCGTAGTCTTTCAAGTTGCCGACACGGGTTCAAAAGGTCACCAGCAAACACGTGTCTGATGACAAAAATCTGACGTCGGCTACCTGTAATTAAGACAAGACAATGACTTTCCTGTCATTCAAATTAGTCTGATATAACAGGTTGCCGTTGGTGATTTACAGCCGAGACGTGAACAACAATGTATCAGTTTTTTTAATTAGAAGACGCTGATTGCACGTTTTTCAAGACAAACCTGGTTCCTGTGATTGAACTCGGCCACAGGATGGCGACCTTCAGTTATCACCGGCTGTTGCTCGGACTCTGTTCTCTTTGCTGCCACTTCTTCGTCATCACTGAACCCAGTTCGTTCTGGGGAATTCCTCGAGTCAGTGAAACCGGAAAAATCAATGAAACCGGTTTCACTTCAGCCAGCCGAGGAGGAAGAAACGCTTCGAGTAAGTACCAAGTACTTACTTACTTAACTGTATACTTTACATCATGAACAACAGGTGTTTCGAAAGATGGCATAAAGCGAATAAGCGATTATTTTATATCACCCTATCTTATCTTACCTCGCCTGATTATACCTAACTCTACCTAACTTTACCTTCCATGCTTACAAACCTGACTTTACTTTACTTTACCTGACTTGACCTTACCTTACTTCTTTACACCTTGTCTTACTTTGCTTTACCTAAATAGACCTAAACCGACCCGATCTCACCCGACCTGACCTGACCCGACCCAACCTCACCTGACCCGGCCCGACCCAACCTCTCCTGACCTGCCATGGTCGACCCGACCAGATCCGTAAAGTTAACTTATCTTACCTGACTTGATTTGACCTTACCTTACCATACTTTACCTTACCTGATTAGACCTGACCTCAACTTACCTGACCTTACCTTACCTTACCTAATCTTACGGTGGATTGGAGAATGACCGTCACGTGGACTACGTTGGATTACGCGATGCACAGGATCAGCTGACCATTTTGACCTTATTTAACCTTACTTGACCTGAACTCACTTTACCTGACCTGGCACCAACTGACCTGGACCTCATTAACTTTTTTAAATAACCCGACATCGCCTACACTTACCTCACCCGGGCTGACTTCATCTGGCCTGATTTTAGCTGACCTCAGCCTGGCTTAAATTTACCTAACTTCACCATACCGGGTCGGATCTGGTCGGGTCGGTCATTGCAGGTCAGGTGAGGTTGGGGTCGGGTCATGTTAGGTAAGGATGGGTCGGGTCAGGTCAGGTCGGGTGAGATCGAGTCGGGTCGTTCAGGTCATGTCAGACCAGCTGAGGTTAGAGTTTTATGCAAAACTAACAACTCTTCACCAACGCACGTCGCCGTTTTTCATCAAAACTCGCAAACTCTCGGCGCAATGATCACGTGCATTCCAGAGCCCGTTATCTCTTAGAGGGATTCTCATAAACTAGCACAAGCAGGCATTGTTATGGCGCCGGCATCGGTCAATGCCCTGTGCAGCAGACACCGGCACGATAGAAGTTACTAATTACTAATTTACCATCACAATAGTGTCTAGCGTTTCCAGCAGTTACTTTCAAACGTATAAGATGCCATTGTGGGGCGTGGTGGCTCAGTGGTAAGTTCGGCGCCTTGTGACCGGAGGGTTGCAGGTTCGAATCCCACTCTAGCCGCTGCGTACGGACCTTGGGCAAGTCCTTCACTCGCAATTGCTCGTGGCGCTTCGGCGTGAAAATTCCGACACAGTATCAAATGCTGTAGTTGGGAGCGCCTCTGAGTAGTAGTTGACTTCGAGAGGCGCTATAGAAATATCCGGAATAAATAAATAAATAAATAAATAAGTGATCCAGGGTTAGAAACGAAATCTGTCGAAAAACAAGTCCACTCGCATGCCTTGAACACTTCACGTAATCCCTACAGCCGATGCAACAGCGGTGGGTTCTTAATAGCTTCACGCGATTCAAACCCCAGCCATCGCGTCGGAAGAGAGATCCAATTTCCTTTGACGCTTCCGGGAACACAATGACCGCATCCTTCGCTTAGTTATAAATGCACTCGAAGCGATGCACTGTCTTCCACGCGAAGGCAATTTCCTCATAGCTGGCAAATGACAACGAAATGGTTGTTTGGTTACTGTTTAACGACGCCGCGTGATAATTGTAATTGTAATTGAAAATTTATATAGCGCCACTTCAAGAGTGAGTCATCAGAAATGATTAGCGTTGCCCTCCTCCTTTATGCAGACTACGGACTGGCACCACAGGACAACGGGCAGTGGCGGAGTTGGCGACGAAGCATTAGCATGCTCTGTAGATAGGCACGCCGTCGTATGTTTAAGTTTTAAGCTCCCCATATATGTGTGTGTGTGTGTGTGTGTGTGTGTGTGTGTGTGCGTGTGCGTGTGCGTGTGCGTGTGCGTGTGCGTGTGCGTGTGCGTGCGTGTGCAGACGTGTGTGTGTACATACGTTGGCCTACATATATGTACATATATACGTAAGGTTTAATATCATACATGAGCTGGTGCCATGCGTTCAGCTTCTTAGGAGCTTAAAATTTACGATTCCTTGTATATATCATTGCGTGGCAAATAGTCTAAATTAATCAGGCATAAATAAGTCCGATTGGACGCTGCTTTTCTTTCTCCTAATTCTGCCTTTGATATGCAATAAACAAAGCAGTTATAGGTGCTATGGTCGACGCCTGACGTTTATGGCAAATTCTAGCGCTATAAAAATCAGGAAATTGTTTCCGTCCGTTGTTTCTTGCATTCGTTCTTGGCTAAGAATGCAATAAATTATGAAGGCAAGAATTTTGTGGCGCTTTTCAGGACGAGTTTTCTCCCAGAGATGTGTTTTTCGGCAGATTCCGTTTCTAACCTGGATCGTGCTTACGTTTGAAGGTAATGGCTGGAAACGCTAGACACTAAAGAGGTTGTGGGAGGCTATCAGACGTCGTTTGAACGTAATGTTATGTGGTACACTGTGGTGTTGTGGAATGTAACGTTTGGTAATGTGATCCAATGCGATTGAAATGTAAAGTATTGTAAGGCAATTTAGGCAGTTTTCACAAATTAGGCGATGAACAGAGGCGCTATACAAATATAAATACACACAAACATACATGCATATGTATGTGGGACACGGTAGCCGATTGGTTAGAGCGTTTGCTTAACGTTTAGAGCAAGGGTTCAATCCTCAACCTCTGAGACGGTTAATGTGTGGGATGCCTTGAGCAAGTCCTTCACTCACCATTGCTCAGTGCCATCGATTGATGCTTGGTCACTATATAAAGGCACTTAATAAATCTGTAGTAATAACAGTAACGCATAAATTCATACATACATACATACATACATACATACATACATACATACATACATACATACATACATACATACATACATACATACATACATACATACATACATACATACATACATACATACATACATACATACATACATACATACATACATACATACATACATACATACATACATACATACATACATACATACATACATACATACATACATACATACATACATACATACATACATACATACATACATACATACATACATACATACATACATACATACTTTTTTATAATTGAATTGTATGGAATTGTTTATTGAAACACCACACAACAGACAAATCAAATTATGACAGTTTCGCTTATAGCATTTCAAGTGCTGGCGTCAAAAGGGCAATCCAAAATGGTCAAAAGTCCAGCTACAGCCTGGATTACCCTCTCACATAAACAGTTTACAGGCAGCCAGTTCAACATACAACTTCATGATCATTTCAAACAACATTTCAAATCATATGCGAAGAATCTAAACAGTGCATTGCAAGGTAAAAATAGCAACACTGCATGCAAACAATTAAATCTGCGAGGACAGTAGGTAGCGTTTTATTTGTACTTTAAATAGACCAAGGAGAGGGATAGGAGCTTAAATGAAGTCCTGTAGGAGAGTATTCCAAAGCTTGGGCCGGAGCATTTTGTTGAAATTGCATGACCTTCGTACGAGATACATGGCTTCGATAATTTCGTGAAGATCTTGTATTGTAGCCGTGTACTGTTGTACCTTGACAGCAGGCCTAGATTAACCACGGTTCCAATGGGTCCACAGACCTATAGGCCTACTAAACATTTCACAAATAAGGGGCCTACCTTTAGTATGCTACCTCAAAAATGGTAACTATTTTTTTTAGCATTCAAATGTTACATCGTTGACATATTGTAACAACTGAAACACTGGCGTAAACTTGTCCAAAATATGGGGGAACATTTTGCTATTCATTCTACACTTGTTGCATTGGGTGTACAGTCCATCTCAATTATTGGGGGCACGTGCTCCGGCTGCTCCACAGAGTCTACGTCTATGATACTGAAATATGTTTGAACACGCTAGTTTTACTGCAAACAAACAACGATATAGTCTCTTGCAAATGGTCAGCCAAGACATTATTATGAGATAATTATGACTGTTAGCTCCGTTAGACTTTTAGTGTTCCTATAACAGTTTACTCTGCTGAGGCTGCATATTATAGCCTCTTCCGCCCATCACCGTCGGGTTTTGGCATTTTGAGTCAATTGCCGTCAGTGCCAATAATATTGCCGCCGCTGCAGTTAGACGCAGGAAGTGTAAGATATATAGTCCTAAACAGATCATGAAACCATTCGGATATCCTGATGGCAAATTGTATTCCTTCATTATTTGCAACATTTGAAGAGGCGATGGTTTCATCGCCTTTCCAACTGTTGCAAATAATGAAGGAATACAATTTGCCATCAGGATATCCGAATGTTTGCATTGCTGTGCGTATATATATCTTACACTTCCTGTGTCTAACTGCAGCCGTTAAAGATCGTTTAGTCACTTAAAAGTGCATAAAAAATACGTTAAGATCTACGATGGAACAAGCTAGGTAGACTGACAAATTTAACACTTATGAACATTGAATGTGAAACTGCACAACGGCTAGATTTTCAGGATATTGTTGACAGTTTTTCCATTGTGAAAGCAGTTTTAAATTCATAAATATCTGTTCTATAATTTAAATCAACGCTAAGTCTTTTTGGTTGAATGTATATTAGGGCTTACTATACAGCACTAACACATACATACATACATACATACATACATACATACATACATACATACATACATACATACATACATACATACATACATACATACATACATACATACATACATACATACATACATACATACATACATAAATACATACATACATACACACATACACACATACAGTACATACATACATGCATACATACATACATACATACATACATACATACAACATACATACATACATACATACATACATAAATACATACATACATACATACATACATACATAAATACATACATACATACACACATACACACATACAGTACATACATACATACATACATACATACATACATACACACATACACACATACAGTACATACATACATGCATACATACATACATACATACATACATACATACATACATACATACATACATACATACATACATACATACATACATACATACATACATACATACATACATACATACATACATACATAAATACATACATACATACACACATACACACATACAGTACATACATACATGCATACATACATACATACATACATACATACATACATACATACATACATACAACATACATACATACATACATACATACATACATAAATACATACATACATACATACATACATACATAAATACATACATACATACACACATACACACATACAGTACATACATACATACATACATACATACATACATACATACATACATACATACATACATACATACATACATACATACATACATACATACATACATGAAACATATAAATTGACATATAACATACATAAACACACCTCAAAGATCGCACCCGGGATTTGAATCCGAGCGCACAGGACCATTAACCCAATGTCCGAATTGCCTTGTGTTTGTGTATCCAGTCATGCTGAATGCTCTGTTTCTGCTTCCAGGCTCCAGCATTAACGAGGCAATTTGCTTCGGCTTAACTAAGCAATCGCAGCCCAATGTCATAAAGATGAAGTGCTTTCGACTGTGTGTCTTATCACTGCGCGACCCATGCACCGATGGCTCCGCGACTAATGCCTACGCGCATTCAGATAGTTCTTTGGGAATCATATCTGGTCGAAGCAGACTATTCTGCGTCTACGAAAACCACTGCCTGCGCTAGGCACAGGCAAAGCAGGCAGTTTCCTGGAGTCCGAAATCTAGAGGAGGGACCATTTTTTCACGAAAAAGTGTTTTAGCAGTTTTATGTTTTTCACTTTTTAGCCGTTTTTTTTTCAATTACAATGATTATTTTCATTTGAATTCAAATAATAAATAACTTAGTTCAGCGTAATGTTCTGGTGTGTTCCTTATTGGGTTGTGACGTGGGGTGGACCGTGGCGTCAGAGGGGGCCAAATGTATGATTTGCCTGGGGCGTCATTTGGGCTAGGGCCGGCCGCATTTTCGCCGATCTCATGAGGGTATTGCGATAAACGAGTAGTTTAGCGTCGGCAATTATTTACATTGCATGAGCGATGAAAACATTTCATAGTAAAACTTAAATTAGAAGTTGGACGATTTATGAAAATATTACTGACACTAGAAGCTGGACGATCAAAGAATATATTACATAAAAACAAATCAAACTAGAAGTTGGATGAGCGATGAAATTATATCGTTTTAGTACCGATGTTATGGCCGGGGATGAGCGATGAAAACATTGCATACTAAAACTGAAATTAGAAGCTGGATGGTCGATGAAAATACAGCTCAAACTAGAAGCTGGATGATTGATGAACATATAACTGAAACCAGACGTTAGATGAACGATGATTATTGTATTAATTATTTATCTCGTTTACCAATACAGCAAATTAGGATATCGGTCCGCGTTGCTGTACTCACCTCGAATCAGCGAAATTGCGGGTCGGCCCTATCGAAAATCCAATCGCACTTTCACCTCATTTAGTAATCAGTTCTTTCATTCGTTGGTTTGTTCGTTCTTTCATTCGCTCCTTCGTTCTTGCATTTGTTCGTTAGTTCTTTCGTTCAGTGACTCATTCGTTCGTTCGCAAACATGAGTGTCTGAATTAATAAAAGACACAATTGTTGCTGCTCTCTGTAGGCAAACAGTTAATTTAGTGCGCTCCTCCTGGCCACATTATCTGCATCAGTGTCATTTGCGATGATGTTTACATGTATGAAACTGGGATTTGCAACTATCCATTAAGTGTGGAATCCTGGCTTCATTTCTATTCGGTTGGGCCTTGCAGTCCTTCAGTTCGAGTGGCCTTCCGACGTCTCCCATTTCAAGGACAACTCCAGCTGGCCTTAAGCCTTCGTCTCGAGTTTTCGATCTAGTTGAAAGTCACTTGCAATACGAAACTCAAATCTTGGCTTGAATGAAAATGTAATGCAACTGCATTTGATATCTTATGTATGTATACATGTATGTATGGGTGCATGGATGTATGCATGTATACATGTATGTATGTATGTAAGTATGCATATTTGTATGTATGTACAGAGTCGCCCGCAGTCTTTCAAAAATTGGACGCACACCACTCCCGTCCCCTCCGATCCCCACCCGTCCACCTGTCCGCCGCTTGTAGTCATACACTGAAAACGACTCAGAGTGACCCCGATGCATATGATATCATACGATATTATATTTTGTGTTTGCTGTATAATGGGTCCCACGATCGGGAATGACCTTCCCCCTCTGCTCAGGGCCAAACTAATGACTGGCTTTTCCTCATCGGTCTCGCGTTCCCTAAAGGCATGCATACATGTATCTGTTTCCCCGGGGCTTCTGTGCTGAGAGCGCCTCTGAATAGTTATTCTGCCAGAGGCGCTTTTTAAATTTCTAGATACAATACAATAGAATATTATACATAGTGTATGGTCACCCAAAATTACACAGTGAAATTGTCACGTTGTATGCTTGAAATAGCTGCCATAGATAGACTTGTAAGTAGTGACAAGCTTAAAAAAGATTTCAATTGAGATAACATCTAAAGCCTTAACATGCCGTATTGCCGTTTAACAAAAATATCGATGCGATGCCTATTCCTTGTGTGGATTTGATTTGGTGGGTGGACGCACGTGCGTCTGATGCGTATGTATGTATGTGTATGCATATGTATGTGTATGTATGCATGTTTGTATGTATGGATGTTTGTATGTGCGTATGTATGTATTTATGTATGTACGTATGTATGTATGCATGTATGTATGTTTGTATGTATGTATGTTTGTATGTTCGTATGTATTGTATGTATGTATATTTGTATACATACTATGTATATTTATATGTATGTCTGTATGTATTTATGTGTATATATGTATGTATGTATCAAGACGTTCAATATAGCTCCATTTCAATACTTCACAAAACCGCAGCACGTCCTTCCTTCCTATCGGGACACCTGTTCGTGTTCCCAGCGTCAGATCATTCATCTTCTGCCGAGAAAAATCTCTGTTGATTCTGATAACGTCTGCAAATTCGTTCGCCGGCCAATCTAGGCAACATTGACCTGTTCTCAACAGTAGACATGTTCTCACATTGAGTAACCAAATTATACCATTATTAATTGCTAATTAGTAACTTCTATTGCGCCGGTGTCTAATGCACAAGGCATCAACCGATGGCACACCAAACCCAAGCCGTAATCAGGTCAATATCTAGAAGTTCAGTCTGTTAGACAGAGGGGAAGGCAGCCTTTGGTGGATAAGCAATTTGAAAAGAAGTGATTGGCATCATTATTATATACAGAGGGCTTTAAAAATTGGACGCACACCCCTCCCCGTCTCTTCCATCCACACCCGTTGTCTGTCTGCCACTCGTAGTGATACACTGAGAGTGACTCGTTGAAGTACAGTGTAACACATGCATATGATATCATGTGATATCATTTATACATACTGTATGGTAAACAAAAATTACACAGTGAAATTGCCAAAAATATCGATACGATACCTAATCCTTGTGTGGATTTGATTTGGTGGGTGGACTCACGTGAGTCCAGTGCGTCACGCTACAGGCGCCCCTGATAATACATGTCATACATACATACATAGACACATTCATACATGCATACATACATACATATATACAATTATACATACATAACTACATATACATACATATATACATACATACATACATTCATACATACATACATACATACATACATACATAGATACATGCAAACATACATACACACACATACATTTACACAAACATACATACTTACATACCTACATACAAATATACAAACATGCTTACATACATGCCTGGGACGTGTGTCTGTGTTGACAGTAGGTTACCTTATTTCTGCGAACAAATTTAGCTGGCGATAAAATGTAGGATATGGAGGAAGATTAAAGGAGGAGAGGAGGCGGAAAAGGAAGGGGAAAGGTTGGAGTAGGAGAACGAGGAGGAAGAAGAATCAACTTACTAGGAGGATGTAAACGAGGAAAAGAAAGAAGGAGGATGAAGAGGAGGAAATGAAGAATTAGGAGGAGGGAGAGCAGTAATAGAATAGGAGGAAGATAAGAAGTGATGGAGAAGGAGCAGAAGGTATGAGAATGGAAAGTATGGAAAGGAGAAGGAGGAGAAGGAACAGAAAAAGTAGGAGGAGGAGGAGATAAGGAAGAGAAGAGGAGGAGGAGAAGGAGGAGGAGGAGGAGGAGGAGGAGGAGGAGGAGGAGGAGGAGGAGGAGGAGGAGGAGGAGGAGGAGGAGGAGGAGGAGGAGGAGGAGAGGATGATAATGATAGTGAGGAGGAGGAGGAGGTCGAGGAGGAGGAGGAGGAAAGAAAAGGATGATAATGATAGTGAGGAGGAGGAGGAGGAGGAGGAGGAGGAGGAGGAGGAGGAGGAGGAGAGAAAAGGATGATAATGATAGTGAGGAGGAGAAGGAGGATGAGCAGGAGGAGGAGGAGGAGGAGGAAAGAAAAGGATGATAATGATAGTGAGGAGGAGGAGGAGGACGAGGAGGAGGCTGCGATGATTTCGAGCAGCGGATTTTTTAGTTGAGCAACTAGTGGCGTGCCTGACTTTCATGAATTCCGGACAAACGCGGCTGTCAGGAAAACAATTTCGTTCAATTTCAGTGTAATTTCGAACGAAAAAAATCCACACAGAGTCATACCATGTCTCAAAGATTTATGATGGCATCGAAGTAGTGGCTAATATATTATACAGATATCCAAGCGCACACAAGACTTTTTGGTCCTCAAACACGTCCGCGCCAAAACATACACGCAAACACATACACACAAACACACACACACACACACATACACACACACACACACACACACACACACACACACACACACACACACACACACACACACACACACACACACACACACACACACACACACACACACACACACACACACACACACACACACACACACACACACACACACACACACACACACACACACACACACACACACACACGCAAACACATACACGCAAACACATACACACAAACACATATCTGTGCTAGTCTCTTTGCGTGTTCGTGTGTAGTTATGGTCTAATCACTCTAATTGACCGATTATTATCTGCTATACAGAGCGCGACGTTTTATCAATTTCGTGTAGAAAATTCTGTTATGTCTATACACACAAAATTATGTGCATGTCCAAAATTCATTTATATAATTTACGATATCCATGTAAGTGGTATATATATATATAATTATAAACGTTTCTGTCTATAAATATATGAAATAAGACACTTTTACACGAAATGGAACACATATATCCTCCATTTATTATGACTGCTCCATTTCGTGTACAAAAATTCTTCGAGCGGAACTGTTCCTATGTGATACGGAAATAGAACCCCTCCCCATCTAATGGTCTGGCTCTCTTGTGATCCATTGACGGCTGATTTGCCATCTGATGCGACGGTCTGTTCGTCTGCTTTTCGACTTTACGGGAAAATAAATTCCACAAAAAACGACCCTCGACAGAATTAACCTCTTAGCCACGTATGTCCGATTTGTTTCATCATCATCATCATCATCATCTTCGTCATCATCATCATCATCATCATCAATGTCATCGTCGTCGTCGTCATCATCATCATCATTGTCGTCGTCGTCATCATCGTCGTCGTCGTCGTCATCATCATCATCATCATCATCGTCGTCGTCGTCGTTGTCGTCATCATCATCATCATCGTCGTCGTCTTCATCATCGTCGTCGTCATCATCAGCATAATAATCATCATCAGCGTTGTCGTCGTCATCATCATCATCATCATCATCGTCGTCGTCGTCGTCATCATCAGCATCATAATCATCATCTTCATCATCGTCGTCGTCATCATCAGCATCATAGTCATCATCGTCAGTATATCATCGTCATCGTCGTCATCTTCGCCATCATCATCATCATCATCAGCGTTTCATTATCATCATCATCATCGTCATCATTCCCTGGCGCAGCCACTGGCGGCGATGGGTACGAATAAATGATCTCTATAATTGTCATCGGTCATCTCTCGTGGTTGTCCATTGTTTCTCTCAGTGTTAGTCCAAGTAATGCCATGTTTAGATCAGCCATATATCCATATAGCCTTGTTTTCCGGCCTAGTTGAAAGTCACTTAAGCAGGGCTGTAGTAAGGGACTTAAAAGGCGCTACAATAAGTATCTTGATACATAGGGGGCCTACATGCATACATTTATATTGTCTATCCAGCGCAATCATTGTCGGTTTGTTTGGGGTTTGGATTTGCTGAATACATTTGCTGAATACATTTGTTGAACACATTTGCTGAATATATTTGCTCCATACATTTGCTTCATATCCAAAAATGTCTCTCGATATAAATTTAAGACACTGGGGGAATCAAGTACCTCAGGGCAAAAAATAAAAAATATAATTATCACAGTAATTATAATTATAACAATAACAATAGCTCCTCGCAACTCACCTGTATGTGCCGCTTGCCTTCGAGACAATGGGTCACATCTATGACAACGGTCTTGATTTTAATAAGGACTTGGGGCGACATCTAACCCTAATCACCGGAGACTCGAAAGAAATTTGCTATCTCTTCCAGCGCTCGGCAGTCACCATTCAGCGCTTTAATGCTGTCGCCTTCCGCGGCACTTTTGCCCAACCTGAACTAGCCGAGTGAAGGCCATTCCAGACGTCCATCTTTTTGTTTTCGGACTTAGTTTTGACAACCTGAGGGATTGCAACTACCTCGGGTAAATAAAAATAATATTAATAAAAACAACAACAACAACAACAATAATAATAATAATAATAATAATAATAATAATAATAATAATAATAATAATAATAATAATAATAATAATAATAATAATAATAATAATAATAATAATAATAATAATAATAATAATAATAATAATAATAATAATAATAATAATAATAAATTTACTTCCTCGGAGCTTTTTTAAGTCCCTAAGGATAGTATGTACCACCGGCAAAAAAAGTAATAATGACACCTTTGCCCGATATCCTGGAATAAGCTTCTCTCAAAAATGTAATTAGTTTTTTATCTGTTTTTCATTTAATTTCGATTATAAATTGAATTTATTGCTTCGTTTCTTGAGTTTCATTGCGACAGCTCAGCTTCTGTTTATTGCAAAAGAATTTTTCTCTTCTCGAAGCCAAGCTCATTCTAGCCGCCTCGTCTTCTCGGTACTTCCGCAGGGTGCAGAAGAGGGGTGGGAAGCGTTCTATACTGTGACGACAAAGGGCCAGAAGGAGATTTCCTGCTAAACAGGTTCCCCATTTCCGTAAACTGTCTCCGGCTATGACGACACCTGGCAACGGGTTTGCGTTGCTAAGTTACCGAAACTGCATTCCCAAATTTCTCTGTCTGTCCGCCATTTTGTCTGTCAGTCCGTATGTCATCCTGTCTGTCTGTGCAACTGGCTATCTGTGTGTGTTGTGTGTCTGTGTGCCTGTGTATTTGTTTGTGTCTGTCTGTGTGCCTGTGTATCTGTGTGTGTCTGTCTGTGTGCCTGTGTATCTGTGTGTGTATGTCTGTGTGGCTGAGTGCGTATGTCTGCATGTCTGCTGTTCTTCTGTCTATCTGGCCGTCCATCTGTCTGTCTGTCAGTCAGTATGTCTTTGTGTGTCTGTTTCTATCTGTATGCCCACCTGAATGTATGCCTGTCCTTCTGTGTATCTGTCTGTCTGTCTGTCTTTCTGTCTGCTTGTCAGTCTGTCTGCCTATGAGTATTTAATTAGCACGTTTCGCATTGAATACGTACGTGCTTTCACAGAGGGTGGGTTCAGCATCTGAGGTTTTCTCTTGCGCTTAGGTCTACTTTGATCTGCGGATGTCTGTCTGTGTGGAGACGCGTGTCTATCTGTCAGTCAGTCAGTCAGTCTGTCAGTCTGTCTGTCTGTCTGTCTGGCTGGCTGTCTGTCTGTCAGTCTGTCTGTCTGTCTGTCTGTCTGTCTGTCTGTCTGTCTGTCTGTCTGTCTGTCTGTCTGTCTGTCTGTCTGTCTGTCTGTGTGGAGTGCGTGCCTGTCTATCTGTCTGTCTGTCTGTCTGTCTGTCTGTCTGTCTGTCTGTCTGTCTGTCTGTCTGTCTGTGTCTGTCTGCCTGTCTATCCGGAACTGCTAACGGGCGACAAATAGCTCAGTCTCTTGTCCAAGCATAGCATAACTGGCGATGACACTCCCCCATGTTTTACTACCTGTCTTCGCCTCCGTAAACGCCCACTGCCTTCAGGTACGACTGGCAATTTATAACCGTGAAAGCTAATCAGGTGTGAGTGCGTGGCAAGCGAGTGGCAATTGCCTGACAAGGTCGTTTTTGTCCTCTGGCCACAGGCATGCAACAAGTCGCCCTTTGGTGCAGCGCAGAGGATACTTAGATGAGGCTGTATTACAGGGTATTGTATGTCATTGCTGTTATTAAATCCTCTCGCTGAGATTTCCTTAATTAAAGTCAGCGGATCTTATAAACCGCTTATTAGCCATGGCAACTCAACACCTTTGAGAAATACTTTATATTAAATAACTGCGTCACTGTCGTATACTGGGGTGGAGCCAGTCCAAATGCTTGCACAAAAGGAGCATGGAGTCCATGGGCGTATTTAGGGGAGTTTACATCACGTTAGACTTACAATGCCCTGCAGTTCTACACTAATTGCACTGGACTACACTTTACTACGCTGCAATTCAGTACGCATACTATACACTAAACGATACAATACTTTCAACTAACACTAGTCAATGCAATGCAACTCTACATTGCACTACAATACACAATACACCACAGTGAAATATGCTACAATACACTACAACCGCAATTACACTACCCAGCACTACGTTACGCTACACTACTCTACACAATGGTACACTGTGCTACGTTACACTGCGCTACACCAAGCTACGACATGCTACACACCACGCTACACTACATTACACTACGCTACGTCATGCTACATTGCACTACACCACACCACTCTGCACTACATTACACTACGCTACATTACAATACGTTACATTACACTACACTACGCTATTTAAGAATGTAGTATATCCAGACAGTAATGAGTCCATGGTAGATCACCAGATGACAAGTCCTGTATTTATTAGCCATCGTCTTTTGGAGCCATCCTTGATTGTTTAACCTCCATCTTTGTTAATCGCTACCCACAGTTTTGATTAGCCACTAGCCACAGTCTTTCGTAGCCATCTAACCAGCATATTGCTTAACCGTCAAGGTAGCGTCTATGTTAGTCATCTAGCCAGCGTCTTTCTTAGCCATCTAGCCAGCGTCTTTCTTAGCCATCTAGCCAGCGTCTTTCTTAGCCATCAAGCCAGCGACTTTCTTAGCCATCAAGCCAGCGTCTTTCTTAACCATCAAGCCAGCGTCTATCTTAGCCATCAAGCCAGCGTCTTTCTATTCGACCACTAGCGAGCGACCTCACTAACAGACTGTGAAGACCTTTCTTTTTTCAGCTAACAAGAAGTTTTTGCTCACGAAGATGAAGAAGAATACATTTATTTTTTGTAGCCGAGAAGAAGATATTGCTGGCGACGTCAACGAGGCGAGATTATCTCGCAGTCGTAAATCAATCTCTGTCCTTACGTCTTAGCTAACAGACTTCTCCAGATGACCCATATCTACTGATAAACTCTCATCAACAACCCCCTAGGCACACACCCACACACCCACCCACACACACACCTACACACCTACGCACACACCTAAACATCTACACTAACGCACACATACACTCATACACACATTCACTTACACACATACACACATATACCTCTATATAAACATACACACATACACCAACCACACATACGCACACCTTAGCACACAGGAACACACACATACACAACGACACACACACATCTACACACAACTACACGCGCACACACATACGAGGTGATGGGTGAGAGTTATTTGTGGCCTGATTGAGAAGGCATCGCAGTGGTTGAGTTCTCATGAGGTGTTTAACTTCCATGCTTCATCTGATCAGCTGCATCTCGTCAACATCTCCCAACCACTCACCCACCGCCTCTTCTCCCATCACCGTCCGTCACACCGCCTCCGCCTCTCCCACCAAATAGACCCACCTCTTACCCCCCCCCCCCGCCACCGACGACGAAGAGCGACGCCAAGCGACAGCTTCCGACGTCTATGTCTTTAGCAGGAGAGTCGTTCTCTCTCTGCCTCTGTCTCTGGATATATCTCTTAATGTGTCTCTGTCTCTGTCTCCATTTCTGTCTAAGCCTGTGTCTCTGTCTGTGTTCGTGTATATGTCTCTGCCTGTGTCTCTCTGGTTCTCTCTTTCTCTGTATCTGTGTCTATGGCTCTGTGTCACTCTGTCTTGCTGCCACTGTCTTGTTTCGTTCACTTCCTTTGTCTCACCAATCGTTTCTCATCCATTCCTTCATCCATCCATCCCCACAAACATACTTACTTGCTTACATACTTATAAGCAAACAAACATACATAATTATACACATATATACAAACAAACAAAAAACAAACATACATACCTACATATATACATACATGCATAAATACATACATAAATACCTACATACATACATATATGCATGCATACATACAGATATGCATGCAAGCATACATACATACATACATACATACATACATGCATAGATACATACATGCATACAAACATACATGCATACATACATACAGGCATACATACATACATACATACATACATACATACATACATATATACATACATACATACATACATCCATAAATACTGCATACATACATACATACATACATACATACTTACTTACATACGTATATACATACATACATACATACATACATACATACATACATACATACATACATACATACATACATACATACATACATACATACATACATACATACATACATACATACATACATACATACATACATACATACATCCAAGACGGTCCTTTTGCTGGTTAAAAATCCCATAATCATAATATTTTTATCATAATTATTCATGACGACTAGATCATAGAAACTCCGGACGTGTTACGGACGACAAGCTAACCGGAACAGATGTAATGATGGAAACGACCTCGCCAAACAAGACATGCTTCACTGACGATCGCAACATCGTCACGCTTGACTGAGCTTTTTGGGATCACTGACGCCGAACGCCCCTCGGTCATAAGCAGTAGTTTTCATCACGTCAGATCTTACGTCGCTGGACCCTTTGGCGCCTTAACTCACAGACCGCTATATAAACACTTCGCTGTAAAACCATTAGCCTGATCTAGAGCCCTGCGCCGGCCGCGCCGCGCCGCCGCCGCCGACATTTTGTGGGCGCCGCCGCCGCAGATTTTTGTTTGTCGGCGCGCCGCCGATGCCAGTTTGATATGCTTAATTTTTATTGTTGAATTTTTCATGTTTTGCATGATATTGCGATAAATTGTTGCCTTGGTGCGAAATGGAATTGGACATCTTGTACTTACTTACTTCATTTTTTTTATCTGGGTTTCTTTGCGAAACTTGATAGGCAACACGAATTGGTGTCGTCAATGCTATGAGCGTATGATATCACCAATTCGTGTTCACTTATGTTTTGCAGATTCATGTTGAATAGCATCTATAACTTATTGATTGTTGTCTTTGATGTCCGTGGTCTTATTATAATGGTGTAAAATTTTGGCTTAATGTTGTAAGGTTAGAGGAGTTTATAAGCGCTATTAATATCAAGTTATGCCATTTAATTAATTCCGGCAGAACAGAAGGTATAATTGATTAATACTTTTGGCTGGAATCTATTAAGGTAAACAGTATCAGTTGAGACAGATTTTGACTTAGTAGAGTATCAAGAATTTTTCAAACAATGGTCTATATATGGAGACTGTGAACTGAGTTTTGTGTACAGTCTTGCAGTGCGAGATATTAGCGTATATATTTAGTGCGCTTACTTTAGTTTCACGTGTATATGTATATATGATAGATGTATAACGTATAGTCTTAGTGACACGCGCGGCCGGCCGACATCGGCAGCGGCGCGCTATATGTATATTATTAGAGTTCGCTCAGGCGCACAGAAGACAGGTGTGTCAAGCGGCGCGAAGAATTATGCTGACTAGAGAAGTTTGAATTCGAGTGTGTTCGCTGTAGTAGTGTGGCTGACTAGTCGAGTTGTAATCGAATTGAGTTCTGTCTGTTTGTTTCTTATTAAACTGAAAAGATATTAAACTGGTTGCTGATTAATTCAGGTTATACTTATACGTAGAATTAGTGTTCAAAAGGTGAACGTTAAATAGGCGTTAAGTACGAAGAGAACAAGGATTTAATCAGAAGGATTGTCAACGGAAGGATTGGGTTGACATTATTGGTGGCAGTTACGGTGTGGATAAAAACTCACGGTGGAACAGCGTCGGTGTGGATAAATACTCACGGTGGATAAATACTCACGGTGGAATAAATACTCACGGTGGAATAAATACTCACGGTGGATATAAACTCACGGTGGATTAAAATTCACGTTATCACCTCCTTCGGCGGATAGAAGAATTTACAACGGTGTTAGAAGAATCTACGACGGTGTTAGAAGAATTTACGCGTTGTTGCTGTGTGACGTGTCTACGATATCAACGACGGTGGAACACGAGAAACGGTATAAAAATTTCGTTGTTTTCCACGAACAAATATAAAAGAAATCCCGTTTGTTTATCGATTCACACAACAAGAAAAACCGTGACTTCTTTGAAAAGAGAAATCACCAAAGTAAACAAGTAAGATGGAGAAACTAAGTGCTGAAAGACAAGCAGATATTAAGAAGATGTCTACGGAAAGGCTAAAACAGCGTTTGTTGAAAGCCGGTTTTAAAGAAGAACAATTAGAAGGTATGTCACGTGGTGACATGATACAGGAACTCGCTGAAGTGTGGGTGAAAGAAGAAGTCGAAGAAGAAGGTGCAGTTGGCGGTGCCGTAGAAAAGGCTATTGAAAAACCTCCTGCGCCTATGTCTATGGAGATGTTGATGCAGTGGATGATGATGACTAGGCAGGAAGAGAAGGATAGAGAGGAGAAACGTAGACAAGAAGAGAAAGAAAGAGAAGATAAACGGAGACAAGAAGAGAAAGAAAAAGAGGATAGACGAAGACAAGAAGAGAAAGAGCTAAGACAGGAAGAATTACGTCTGCAGAGAGAGAAAGAAGAGAAAGCGGAACTTGCAAGGCAAGAAGAATTGCGCTTGCAGAGAGAGAAAGAAGAGAAAGCGGAACTTGCAAGGCAAGAGGAATTGCGTCTGCAAAGAGAGAGAGAAGATAAAGCAGAACAAGTGCGTAAGGCAGAACTTGAATTGCAAAAGAATCAATTTGAGATTCAGTTAGAACAGTTGAAAAGAGATAGGGAAGATGCTGAAAGAAGAAGATTGGAGCAGATGATTGAATTTGAAAGAGCTAGAAAAAGTGATGAAGAGGTTCGTCAGCAACAGATTGAAGCAAAGAGAATGCGTGAAGAAGAAAAAGAAAAAGCGCGAACGTTAGAGTTGGAACGTGCAGAACAGATCAGACAAGAAGAACTCAAATTTCAGAAAGAAAGTTTGGAAAAGGCAGAGGCAGAAAGACAGGAACGTCTGAAACTGGAGAAATCAAAATTGACATTGAAAGAAACGCAAATGAGAGAAGAACGGGAAGCAGAAAGAAGGAAACAGCAAGAAAGTGAAACTTTGGTGTCAAAAATTAAGAAAATAGGTGATGCAATGAAGCATGTATTGCCTCAAATGCCAACTGATATGATGGAGGTGCCATTATATTTTGAAACAGTCGAGAACGCGTTTCGTAGTTTTGCTGTGGAAAAGCCGTTTTGGGTGAAATTATTACTACCATTGATGACGCCGAAAGCTCGAACCGTTCTGAATAGATTGTCATACGATGATCTAGACAATTATGATAGAGTCAAGCAGCACTTATTAAAAGAATTTAAATTGACTTCGAGAGAATACAGAGCCAGATTTGTGGATGCTAAGAAGACGACAGAAGAGACTTATACGATGTTTACGGCAAGACTGAAGAACTTGCTAAACTATTACGTGAGAAGTCGAAACGTGAACAGAGAGTATGATACGCTCTTTGATTTGCTGGTAGCGGATAAGCTAAAAGAATGTTTACCGCCAGGTCCACTACAGTTTGTATTGTCGAAGGAAGGAACTGACTGTCTCCAAGCTAGTGCAGTGGCAGACCTAGCAGACATTCATGTAAACAATCGAATTGGGTTTGCGATCCCAAATATAAACAGTTATCCTTCTCAACGTTCCGTAAACCAAAGCCAGAGTGGAAAGTGGAAAAGTAATCCAGGAACAGGGAGTCAGTTCAAAGGTAAAGAAGTCAAGGCTAGTGTCACTGTACCCAATGAGACCAGAGAAGTGACGTTTGGTCGTCAGGGATTTAACAAATCGTCAGCGCCGTTTGCCAAGAGGGAAGGCAACACATCGTTTACGCAGTATAAGAGAAATGAAGGAAATGAACAACGAGGCATGGTTGTGAAGCGTTGTCACAACTGTGGTTCAGACAAACATTTGGTTAAATTTTGTCCAGTTCCAGTGGCAGCAGCTAGTTCTAGCAGAAATCAAGAACACACAAGGGTGAATTTGATTCAAGTGGTTAGTGATACAGATAATCAAACCGCGAGTCAAGAAAACCAAGAGACTGAAGTAAAGTCAGTAATGAAATGTGGTATTCAAAAAGAAATTCTATTGGATGCTGAAATTCAGAGAGAAGTCATAGGAAAAGATGACAGTCGAATATTGAAGAAATCGTTCTTGCAATATGTCGAGGTTGAAATTCGTGCAGTAGACGGTAAAGAGCCAGTGAAAGTCAAAGCACTGAGCGACTCGGGTGCAGAAATTCCGGTGATTAGTGAAGAATTACTGGAAGGCATGAAGGTGGAACAAATTGGAAAAGTGAATTTGCAATGTGTGGCAGGAGATGCCATTCCTGCGAAGTTAGTGAAAGTGGATGTTAGACTGTGTGGTAGTGACGTGGAAGAAGAGGGATTTCCGCGTAAAATCCAGTGTTCACTTACACCTTATGTCACCTTGATGTGTGCTAGTATTGCAAAGATGGGCAGTACAGAAAGATTCTTGTTGCATCCAGAGATAATTGCCGAATTGAAAGCCGTACCACAGATGAAAGTTAAAACGATACAAGGAGATGTGAGTGTACGAGCAAATGTAATGACGAGAGCGCAGAGTCGGAAACAGGAAATGGTAGATGTTGATGAGAAGAGTGAAACTGAAAGTTCAAGTGATGAGGAAAACGAAAGTAATGAGCAACGAAGCTTATCGCGAGATGGTGTAACATCAGAGATGAACGAGCAAGAGATGGCTGCATGCGAGAATGGCACATTAAATGAAACGGAAGAAGACGATGAATGTGATGTGGGGATAGGAGACTTGTATAGAGATGAAGAGATGGATGAAGAACAAAAGGTGCAGATTGCCGATTCGAAGAAGTTCGAAGAGCAACAGAGAAAGGATGAATCGTTGAAGCCGTGGTGGAAGTTAGCACAAGAGAAAGAATCTGAATTCTGTGTGATCAACGGTTTATTGCATAAGAAATATCAGATATTAGACCAGACGATATATCAACTAGTGTTACCAAAAGAGAGACGAATTAAAGTGATGGAATTGGCGCATGAATCGGTATTTGGAGGACATCTAGGAGAAGAGAAAACAAGAGAACGAATAAAATTATCTTTTGTATGGCCAAAGATGAGAAGAGACATTGTGAAATTTTGTAAGTCTTGCGAGAAGTGTCAACTAAAGGCAAGGAGTTTGGTGATGGATAGAGTGCCTATCACTCCGGTCTCAAGAGAAGAGGTCGCCTTCAGGAGAATGACGATGGACCTCGTTGGCCCGATCGATCCAGTATCTGCTGCAGGTCACAAGTATTGTTTATGCATTGTGGACTCGTGCACCAGATGGCCTACAATCTTCTTATTGAAATCGCTGACAGCGAAGGCTGTGTGTGAAGCGTTGACGGAACTGTTCATGAACGTTGGTGTACCGTCAGTGATTACAAGTGACCAAGGAACGAACTTCACAGCCAGTTTGACAAGAGAATTTCTCAATTTAATGGGCTGTAGTCCACGATTCGACACACCAGGACACCCAGAGGCTGCTGGATTAGTAGAAAGATGGAATCAGACATTTAAAAAGATGATCCATCATGTGATAATAGACAACCCGAGGAAATGGCACAAGATAATTCCTTTCACAGTGTGGGCATTACGAGAAGTGCCGAATGCAACTACTGGAGTATCACCATATATGCTTGTCTATGGGAAAATTCCGAGAGGACCATTGGCAATATTAAAAGAGAGTTGGACTAGAGAAATAAACTTACCACCTCATGTTGGAGTTAAACCAGAAAAGTATTTAAAAGAACTCAAAGAAAATATGGAGAAAGCATTATTGTTTGCAGAATCCTACTCTCGAGAAAAGCAATTACAATACACGAATCAGTATAACAAGAGAGCAAAGCACAAAGAAGTTGAAGCTGGTGAGAAAGTCATTGTTTTATATCCAACGTCAACAAACAAACTTATTTCTCGATGGCATGGTCCATGTACGATCATACATCGAAGATCAAAGTACTCTTATTTAGTCGATATGGGTGAAAATGGTCGAAAAATAATTCACGCCAACAAGATCAGAAAATATGTTACTCGAGCATTAAGTTGTGGTCTAATTGTTGAAGAAGATGAAGATTTTGGTTCAGTGGTTGAATTACCAATGAGGAACGAGGTTCAAGATGACAAGAATTCACTTAACCTCGATCCTGAACAAATTAGCCATTTGACAGTAACTCAGCAAGAACAGTTGTTGAACGTCTTGAACAAATACTGTGACAGATTTTCAGAAAAACCCGGATTATGTACATTGGTTGAACACGAAATTGAACTAAAACCAGGATTTCGTGAAAAGGAATTTGCAGCATATCGAATTCCTTTGATTTATCGAGCAGAAGTGGAACGTCAGATCAAAGAAATGTTAAAAACAAACATTATTAAACCATCATCGAGCAGAATGGCAAGCCCTTTGGTTATTGTTAAAAAGAAAGACGGATCTTTGAGACTTGCCTGTGACTACAGATATATTAACTCATTCACAGTGGATTGTAAATATCCTATGCCGATTGTCAGAGACGTTTTGAACAAAGTTGGAAAGTCTAATGTAATTTCTATTTTGGACTGTCGAAGTGCTTATTGGACTTGTCCTGTAAAACAATCTGATCAATGGAAGACAGCTTTTGTAACACATAATGGACTGTATGAATTTACTCGTGTTCCTTTTGGAATGATAAATTCAGGCCGAACTTTTGTTAAGGCGATAAATTTAGTTTTACAGCCTATAAATGACTTTGCAGAACCGTATGTTGATGACATTGCTGTGCATTCTGACAGTTGGAAAGTTCACTTGCAGCATCTAGATGCATTTTTGATGCAAATGAGATTGCATAACGTTACTTTGAATTTGAAAAAATGCATATTTGGTAAGAGTGAGGTAAGGTTTATCGGTCATGTGGTTGGGTCTGGTAAGATAAAGATGAATCCAGACAGAATTGAAAGTTTGACTAATTTGAAGATCCCAGAAACTAAGAAGCAAGTTAAGCAACTGCTTGGATTTTTTAATTATTACAGACAGTTTATTAAGGACTTTGCACAGATTGCGAAACCTTTATCTGATTTAACTAGTAAACGTGTTTCTGATAAGATTGATTGGACTGTTGAACATCAGCAAGCATTTGATTTACTTAAAGAGGCTGTGCGATCCAAAGTAGTATTATATGTTTTTGAAGTGGGAAAACCATTCAATTTGTACTGCGATAGTAGTGACTTTGCAGTTGGGGCTGTTTTAACACAGATGGACGACAAGGGAATAGAACGCCCTGTGTCATTTATCAGTCAGAAATTAACTGATACCCAGAAGAGATGGGCTACTGTGGAAAAGGAAGCCTATGCTATTGTTTGGGCTTTAAACAAGTTAAAAGAAATTATAATTGGATCGAAAATTTTCATTTTTACTGATCACAATCCTCTTACATACTTGACTGAGTCAATGTCTAAGTCTGCTAAACTTGTGCGTTGGGCGTTAGCCTTACAAACTTTTGATGTTGAGGTGAAGTACAAGAAGGGCAGATTGAATATTATTGCTGATTGTTTGTCAAGGTTATAAGTAATCGTAAGACTGTTTATTAATTAGTTAGATATATATATGTTTCATGTATTTTGGTAATTTCGCAAATTTTGAAATTTAATTTGCTCAATTCCAGAAAAAGGAAGGAGGTAATGTGAACTGAGTTTTGTGTACAGTCTTGCAGTGCGAGATATTAGCGTATATATTTAGTGCGCTTACTTTAGTTTCACGTGTATATGTATATATGATAGATGTATAACGTATAGTCTTAGTGACACGCGCGGCCGGCCGACATCGGCAGCGGCGCGCTATATGTATATTATTAGAGTTCGCTCAGGCGCACAGAAGACAGGTGTGTCAAGCGGCGCGAAGAATTATGCTGACTAGAGAAGTTTGAATTCGAGTGTGTTCGCTGTAGTAGTGTGGCTGACTAGTCGAGTTGTAATCGAATTGAGTTCTGTCTGTTTGTTTCTTATTAAACTGAAAAGATATTAAACTGGTTGCTGATTAATTCAGGTTATACTTATACGTAGAATTAGTGTTCAAAAGGTGAACGTTAAATAGGCGTTAAGTACGAAGAGAACAAGGATTTAATCAGAAGGATTGTCAACGGAAGGATTGGGTTGACAGAGACCTTAAATGGCATGGCACCAATTCAAACGGGCAGCAGACCACCGGGTAAATTCATTGAACAATTAACGGGGTTGAGGCCACTCGGCCATTGTATTACCATAGGAAAACGTATATATTTACATATCACCTCCTGACTTGACAGCAGCCTCTCTCACTGAGAGTATGCTGTTATCCGGCATCTGCCATGTGACTTGGTGTGTAGGCCTATACTGTATCAGTGTACATGCAAGTGTGTTCATGCAATATGCAAATGCATGTTGCTTCATCTGCTTAAAATTTGCCAATACCTTTGCAGATGTGCAGTGTAATTAAGGATGTTCATAATTGTAAGGCAACTGTCTCTCAGTGTGTAATTGAGATTCAGTGTGATGGAGTGGCTTTACAGAACTTGGCCCTCTTGACTGGTCACAGGACCAACGGCTGTTCAACTCTCATTGTGACTCATGCTTCTGACTAGGGCACGCCGCGCCGCGCCGCCGCTGCCGCCGACATTTCGTCGGCGCCGCCGCCGCCGCCGATTTTTGTTGGTCGGCGCGCCGCCGCCGCCGACCCAAAATGACCGGCGCGCCGCCGCCGACACTTTCAGGTCGGCGCAGGGCTCTAGCCTGATCGCTAGAGATTATCAACGACAGGAAGTTATGGACGCGCCCTCCAACTGCGTGCAAACACAGCGGAAATACGTCATGAGCCAATCGCCTCCGAAGCAATGTTTAGTCACTGGATTCGTGTGATATACACGAAGGTCTACACAAGCGCTCACTTCTGAAATGTTAATAGCAACGTTAGAAAGGCTGTTTTTTGCGAATTTTTGGACACCTCTTTTTTCCAAGCAACGACCGAAAGTAAAAATTAATAAAACATAATATATATGGCTGTTTTATGCCATACGAACGGTAAGAACTGTTTAAAAATAATTTCTCTCGACGTCAACGTCTTTTGTTGCCACCAGATGTCGTTTTAAACTCTGGATCCATCCGTCCAGTTTCGTTTAATTGTTAATGCAATCCTCAGATTTCTACGGTGAAATAAAGTGAAATAGACGTAAACGCCCATGGCAGCAATAAGAATAATAATATTATAACTACTGGGCTTGCTAAGACACCTTACTTTGACCTGGTTAACTTTATTCCGCATATACTACGAAAATATCTGATCCATTTTCAACACCTTTAATTAACGTACATATCACGTTATATACATCTTAGCACTCGATAAGCATTTAATTCAATCCTGAGGTAACCATGCAATATATTACAAATAGTGAGAACTGTTCAAAATAATTTCTGTCAAAGCTTTTGTTCCCATAAGACGTCGTCAAACTCTGGATCCAACCCAGTTAGGACGTTCGGAAAGAGGAATGGAGAAGGGATGACCCAGATGAGGTAGACCAGTGTCTGACCCATAGAGGGTATCTATTTGGAAGTGGGGGAACGCAGACAAGGTTTTTTATGTAGTACTGACATACCCAAACACGAATCTATTGAGTCTGCAAACAATATAGGTTGGATGTAAAAGTTAAAGCACTTTCAAGATGGCCGCCAGCCTAAATAGTTAGGCTTGGAATTTTTAAAAGGCTCTAGAAATGACTGCTAGAAGCAAATCATGTAACAACTTTCTAACAGGTTTTTCTAGACTAATTTGACCGTGCTGAAAACGAAAATCGCGGTTACCAAGCTGGATTTTTAGCGGTTGCATGGAAAAACAAGATGGCGGCCAAAATGGCGGCTGATATCTTCAAATAGCTATTAGTAAAGTCATGTATCTCATGGAAACATGATTTTAGCGTCTAAATTAACATTTTCGGGGTCAAGGAATGCGATGGAACTAAAGACAAATATGTAGCACTGCCAGAAAACAAAATGGCGGACAAAATGGCTGTCAAATATCTTCAAATGGCTATAAGTAAAACCATGTATGTGATGGAAACACGATTTTAGAGTCTAAATTAACATCTTTGGGGTCAAGGAATGCGCTGGAACTAAAGACAAATATGTAGCACTGCCAAAAAACAAAATGGCGGACAAAATGGCGGCCAAATATCTTCAAATGGCTATAAGTAAAGCCATATATGTGATGGAAACACGATTTTAGAGTCTAAATTAACATTTTCGGGGTCAAGGAATGCGATGGAACTAAAGACAAATATGTAGACTGCCATAAACCAAAATGGCGGACAAAATGGCTGCCAAATATCTTCAAATGGTTATTAGTAAAGCCATGTATGTGATGGAAACAAGATTTTAGGATCTAAATTAACATTGTTCGGGTCATGGAATGCGATGGAACTACAGACAAATATGTAGCACTACCAGTAAAACAAAATGGCGGACAAAATGGCGGTCAGGCTGGAGTCGTGTTTTCTTGGTCAAAGCATACAAAGGAAGTAACATTCTATATGCAACATTGATGTTATTGCAGTTTAACCATAATTATTTACATGACATTTTTAGTAGTACGTGATTGCAGTTTAACCATTTTATACATTATTCGTGTTTCATGACTTGACTAGAGCTATTTCAAACATTTTGCAGTCAATGCAATTGCACATAAGTGTGCATGACAAGTTCACACTTCGACAGCAGCAGTGCTTGGTGCTACACTTATCAACTTTGCATGATTTACAGTAGACAAACTCTAGACACAACTGTGGCACAGGACCAATTGTAGACCAGACTGGAACGAGAACACCTTCATCCACACTCCATCCTTATGAATTTAACCCATTTTAGTCCCACTAGTCGCCATCAATGATGAAGTGATGAAATGATTTTATTTTATTATGACCTTGAGGCTTGAAGTCGAAATCCTCATTAATAATGAGTCATTATGGTGCTTTCTGCATTAGCTATTAATAATAATTGGTCTACCGTCTATAATAAGCTAATGATTGCCATTCAAGAAACCTGGATCTCCATTTCGTCCTCTAACCCCCATATCTCTGATTGCACTCCTCCTGGCTACTCCTTGCAAAGCTTTTCTCGCATCAGCTCCTCCTCAAAGTCTGCAAAAATCTCTGGTGCGGCACCGCATTCTTGGTCCGTGTGAACCTGCTGTCGTCCTAAATTCCTCTCTCATACCTTTTCCTCTTTTGAATGCCCCTCCACAACTCCTCGACTTCCCCCGACGTACTCGCAGTTTTCAATATCTACCGCCATTCCACCTCGTCCGCCTACTCCTTCAAATCCTCTATCTTCCTTGATGAATTCGGCTCCCACCTCTCTGTCTGTCTGTGTTCTCTGTTTCTTTCTGTCCCTGTCTGTCTGTCTGTCTGTCTGTCTGTCTCTCGCTGCCACTACTCCCAACGAGTTCTTACTAACCGGTCATTTTAACATTCATGTAGACAATCCCTCTGACACCCTTGCCTCCGATTTCCTCGTCTCTTCAGTCAATCTCACCCAAAACGTCCACTTCCCCACCCATGTCAAGAAAATGCACCCTTGACTTCCTCATGACCTCCACCGCTTCCATCATCACCCAAACTACACACTCAGTTCTCAACATTACTGATCATTATCTTATCATGGCTGACCTTGAAATTAACCCTTTTCCTCGGCCTCCTCCTCCTCCTACTCATTCTTACCGTGTCACCGGATCCACTGACCGTCAGGCCTTCATCCAAGATATTCTCGACTCACAACTAGTGCTTAACCCTCCATTTTCTTTTGATGACCTCTTTTCATGTCACAAATCCACACTGGCCAACGTCTTTGATATTTATGCGCCACTCATCACCAAAAACAGTTCACACACCAGCAACCACTGGTTTACTTCCTACCTGTAGGCTACCTCCAAGCCTTTAAAACCTTTCTTAGGCGCCTTAAGCACATCTATCAGGGCACCTCTGACTCAGCACCTAGAGCAAATGCCCTCATTACCCACAAATAGATACCATAAACTCAACACTGCTGAAAAAATTATTATTTCCTCACTCATCCATCCTAACTCCTCCAACTCAAGACATCTCTGGAGAACTGTCAACTATCTACTTCATTGCAAATCTTCCTCAAGACCTCACCACTGCCTTGCTCCCTTCCCTCCCCTTCTGTCGCTGACACCTTCTGTTCATTTTTCTCTGACAGAATCTCATCCCTTCCCTTCGCTTCACATTACAATATCTTCTAGACCCATACTTTCCCTTGCCTCCACCAGCACTGATTCACTCCCTCTCTCTCAACCCTACGCCTCCTGCCTCTCAGTCATCGCTCTCAATTCTCTCTCCTGCCTCCGAAGAAACACTATCACTCCTAAATTCCCTTCCAACAAGCAATGCGAACTTGATCCTATCCCCCTTGTAAGCACTCTCTAGTCATTTCCCCTTCTCAAAAAATGAACTCAGTTCCAGGCCATTGCAGGACTCCTGTGATGTGTTGTAGTTCAGAGCTTAGGCCTACTTGCCCAGAGAACGCTTGCGTGTGCAGACCGCTTTCGGCTGACATCCAAAATATCAGCGTACTGTTTCCAGAATGCAGTAGGCCTATAACGAGATCTGCTCTACTTGTACAGGAAAGTTCATAGACTGATGGCCAGCGACAGTAAGAATTGACGAAAGCTGTGCGGACAACGTCTTTGCTGTCAACGAGGCCTTCTGAATGTACTTCGGCCATTTTGCGTGATAACGGTCGCAAATCGTTAGCGTAAAATAAAAAAAAGGGTGTGTAAAACTTATGTAACCATCCTCGAGGATTTGGAAGTCCGGTTCATAAGCGAAGTAAATAATAAAAATCCGTAACACTGAGATATAAAAACAAAATATAAAACACAATAAACTTGAAAATTTACCGAAAATACTAAGGTTTTTCAACGCATAAAATCCTTGAGCGTGCACCTTAGCCACCTGGCGACTAACTTTCTTACAAATTAATCTTGACATTTTGTACAAATTCAGTCTCTAAGTTCTTATTTCTCCGACCTCTTTTTCATGCAGACTCATTTTTTACGTGTAACACACATGCTAAACTTTATAATAATACACAGATTCATTCCCCCGCATTTTCATAAAGTACATTACATTAGTAGATAATGGACTAAGGGTAAGGGTATCGATTCTGCTCAATCCGTGGGTGATATTCGCCCTATAGGAGAAAGCCCGGTCCTGAATTATGCAGTACGAACGGTGAGAGCTATTCATAAAAATTAAACACCTCTTTTAAGTTTGACACTCACCCCTTAAGTGATTGCAGAATAACTGATCTGCATTTCCGTTGCGACGCGTGGCTTAATAAACCAAGTAAAGTCGATCGGTCCTTGATAAGACATATCAACAAAAACAGCTGTAATAATATTTTATGACAAATAATTTCTGTCGACGTCAACAGCCTTTGTTGCCACAAGACGCCGTTAAACTGTGGATCCATCCACCCGACCCTTATTAATTGTCTATGCTATCCTATGCAAACATATCTACCCGTTTGTGTAGTTGGTAATGTATGATATGACGTCAACGGACGATGTTGCCATGATATATATATATATATATATATATATATATATATATATATTTATTTATTTATTTATTTATTTATTTTATTTATTCCAGATATTTCTATAGCGCCTCTCGAAGTCAACTACTACTCAGAGGCGCTCCCGACTACAGCATTTGATACTGTGCCGGAATTTTCACGCCGAAGCGCCACGAGCAATTGCGAGTGAAGGACTTGCTCAAGGTCCGTACGCAGCGGCTAGAGTGGGATTCGAACCTGCAACCCTCCGGTCACAAGGCGCCGAACTTGCCACTGAGCCACCACGCCCCACATAGTATATATATATATATATAACATAACATAACATAACATAACATAAGTCTTTATTGTATCTCATCAAGCAAAGAGTACAAAAGATGGAACAAAAAAACAAAAAATTAGTCATCATACAGTCGATATCAGCTACATTCACATTGTTTCGATTGACATGTATAAGTTGGATGGGATACAACAGGGAGATCCAAAAGGGATGGTATCCCGCTAGGTAGGGCCCCCCGGTGGCATCATTATAGATAGAACAAGACGAACATGACATATAATCAATCATTACGCTAACTAAACTATTTAGTCTTAACTAGATAAGATAGCATAATCAGAAGGAAACGAAACTATGATGGAAACAAAGAAGGAAGAAAAAAGAAGAGAGGAGGGGGTGACCTGGGCGATCCAAATATTTGTATTGGTTAAATCATCAGATGTGTTCGTAGAGACCTTTTAAAAGATGCTAGAGATGGAAGACTGCGCAGATTGCAGGGTAATTTGTTCCAGATAACAGGGCCCATGAACTTGATTGAGTGCCTCCTGTAGTTAGTGCGGATGCTTATTGATCGAAGAGTGTCCTTGATCCTGGTATTATGACTATGCACATCCTTGGTGAAAGTAAAGTAGTTGGTGAAGTCTATCGGATGGGAACCATGAACGAATCGAAACATAAACATCCCAATTTGGAATTGTTTTATCTGGTCAATATTTAATATTCTCAAATGTTGATACAAGTGCAAGGTGGGGGTATTAAACTTGCTCTTGGTAATAATTCGTATAGCCCTCTTTTGAAGTTTCACCAATCTGCACAGTCTAGTGGGGTAGGTTGAAGCCCAGCACAGGTTACAGTATTCCAGGTATGGATGAATCAGTGTGTAATATAAGTTAGTTAGTATGTGAGATGGAAGCAGGTAAGAGACCTTGCTCATGACCCCGATGTTTTTAGCAATCTTAGTTCCAATATTATTAATGTGGACATTCCAAGTAAGGTGTTCATCTATGTAAACACCTAAAAATTTTGCTGATTTGACTTGTGGCAACACTGAGTTGTCAATGAGCAGTGAGTAATTCAGGTGTGGCAGCAGCTTCCTGTGAGATCTAAACAGTACAAAGTTAGTTTGAGCAAGTTAAGCGAGAGTCGGTTAGCCCTAAACCAATCGGCAATAAGTGCTAGTTCCTGATTTGCAGTGTTAAATAAATCCTCGATCGATCGGTTATATATATATATATATATATATATATATATATATATATATATATATATATATATATATATATATATATATATATATATATATATATATATATATATATATATATATATATATATATATATATATATATATATATATATATATATATATATATATATTATGTAGCTTATAACACGTACTGTGGTGGTTCGAGACTCCTCTGAGAAGGATTCGTGATGAGGATCATATCGCAATAGTTCAGAAACATAATAGGGCGCATAATAAATCTACCGGTTCATTAAACAAATCTAATACCTTTTTATCTAACGAGTCGACCTGTTTTGCTACGTTTCTAATCGTCATGCGCACTGGCGTCTGGTGAAAAACAAACAGGATTACGTCATTGCGTCTCGTTTTTGGATGCACACTCCTTCCGCGGCTGGCCTCGTTTTCGCCCACCGGTGATTACCTCAGTCATGTCGACCTTTGCGGAGATGATCTGCTCAGGAAGCGAAAATCACTACGAATTTCTACGTGGGTGTTACTTTTATGCATATATGTATGTTTGTTTGTGTATATATATATATATATATATATATATATATATATATATATATATATATATATATATATATATATATATATATTATATATATATGTGGATGCATGGTGAATGTATGTATGCACTGTGTGTGTGTTTGTGTGTGGATAGGTATATTTGTCTGTATGTAAGCATTTTTATCTGTTTATGTGTATGTGTGTATGTGTGCGCGTGTTCGTATGTACGTGTGTATGCAGGGGCGTAACTTTAGCCTAAAATGTGGGGGGTACCAATACCTTGGTCTAAAAAGTGGGGGGTACCAATTTCTTCTCCATTTTCGTTTTTCGCATGATAACCATTTTGAACATATTCCCTGCCAGTATTCTCATTAATTTTGGCTCTCGATTTACCTGTGTATCTAAGCAATTTCATACTTTTGGCGGAGATAGCGTTCTCTGGGAAGGCACAATAATAAAATATTGATTGGCATGTTTAAAAAGTGGGGGGTACGGGTACCCCCCAGTCCAAAAAGTGGGGGGTACGGGTACCCCTCGTACCCCCACAAATTACGCCTATGTGTGTATGTACGTATATATGTTTGATTTATGTGTTTGTATGTAGTCTAATTATGGCTGCCTGGGCTGTTGATTAGATGGATTGCAACAGTTTAATTGCATCTTATAACAGCAAAGACCGTTCTCAATTTTTACCGTTAAGTGTACGTGTATGTATCAGATGTTGCGAACGCGATAGATCATTCTGGTTTTTATAAAGCACCGTGGTAAAAGAATTAAAAGGTGTCTAAGAATATCTGAAGACTATCAGTAGTAATTTTACAAATACATTTTAATTTCGTTTACGATATCTCCTGGACAACAGATCTTGTGAGCTATTGATTGAATGAAGCAAGTTTAACGTCGCCTTAAGACAACAAAGACCGTTGACGACAATTCGAAATTGCGCTTATTGTAGTTTGGAAATAAACGACTTGAATGTGTCTAAACAGAGCACAACGTTAGCAGCAGTTTTGGCGTTTAGCGACATCTTACGACTGTAAGGGTTGTTGACGCTGGCTTTACATAAACTGTAGTTCTGGTAAAGTCAGCTGCCGATTGAGTAGTTTCAGTAAGTAGTTAACGACATCTTATAGTTGACAGGTTCGTTTATTATACATTTTTTCAAGTTTATTGATTTAGGAAACAAGGCGACAACTATTGAGGATCCGAAGAGCAAGATTTAAAGATGTTCTTGCAGAGACTAATCTTATGCTTGTATCCAACGTTTATATAGCGGCAACTTGTAATTTTCACTTTGACAATATAAAGGCAGTTTACGCGCCTGTCCCTCATACAAATTACTGATTTTTATTCAAAGGTTTAACGTCATCATATGACATCAAAGGCTGTTGACAACAATTCGAAGGTATATACAATACTGTGAGAACGAGAGGTTTATATATCTTCCGAAAGACATAATTTAAATTTGTCAAAAAAGAACTTTATTATGTCACAAATATTTATTGTTTAACGACACAGACACAATTGATGGTCAATTATCGAATGCATAAAGTAAGCATAGTTATATATAAAGAGGGAGTCAATGATTCAAGGGTGGCTAAAATGTTAGTTTAATTACGACTAACAGCAATTTTACGTCTGCTTTGTTTCATACATTTGACTTATGTCGATTCAATTATTACCTAAGTAAAAGGAATGAAGAATATATACAGTTGTGGAAAACGACTTACGGGTGTCTAAACGTTGCGAAAACAGTAACGCTCCAGAAGATAGATGCTGATGAAACTTGACCCAGATGATGCTGATGAAACTTGACCCAGATGATGCTGATGAAACTTGACCCAGATGATGATTATGAAACTTATCCTAACAGTATAATATCCAGATTTTAACTAAATCTTGTGTAGGTCACAGCCGCTGACTTCGAACATACTTAAACATTAAATTGTGACTTGCTGTAGCAAAAGGAGGCAGAAGTCGCCAGTGATAAAACAAGAGAAATTAGAGAAAAAAAACAATCAGATGAAAATTATTCAGTTATCGATTTTTTGCATGCATCAATAAATAAGATCTTATATCATATGAACAAAAATTGATTTAAAAATATTTCACCTATTTCATGACAAATTTAATAAGTTTGTGGGATTGATAAAAATTATATGAGAATTTAAAATCATTTTTAGGACCAGTTTCAAGAGTATTTTATGGCCTTCGTTCTGTTAGGAATGCCATGTGATGATGTGTAATACGTCATTGGAAAGTTTATGGATTCAGCTTGCTAGAAATAACCTCATTTGGCGGGTTCCCATAGTGATTGCCATAAGTTTAACTCACTGTTTAAGGCTAAAAACACTGAAACTTTGAGATTTATGTTTCGTTTGTATTCAGATAGTAAACTTTGCATGTGTTTTTCTCGAAATTGTACTTCCGAGTAGCAAAACATTCTAAAATTCATATCTCTGTAACCAATTAAGATAGAATGATAATTTTTTCAACATTTTAAACAGGAATTATTATTTATCGTTTTAAGCCCAAAATATACAAAACTAAATTTTTTGACAACAGCCTTCTTTTGCCAGAGCAAGTCACAATTTAGTTGCTATTCGATGTTAAACGAATCTTATGACTAGAAGGGACGCTTGGTTTCACGTTACAAACCTTGTCTTTCGCAAAATTATACTACGTACCTAGCCAGGGTAATATGTAGCTTCGAGAAACTCAATTTGAAGGTGTCTAAAAACCATTATATTTTCGTAAACTATGCAGCATGTAATGACATCTTATGGCTGTCAGTGACGTTAACACCCACCTTACATAACTCATTCACGAACAAGTACCGATGCTGTGTCATCACAAAGATAATTACCGTCGCCCTCCTCCAATTTTCAGACTTGGGACTGACACTACCTGAGTACGAGCATTAATGAGTTGATTGACGAAGTTAGCGATAGAGAGCAGTTGTTTCAGTTTAACGACACTGTATGACAAGATCATCAGCGTCGCCCTCCTCCTTCTTTCAGGCTTGGGACTGACACTGTCAGAGTAGAGCGGCAGCGGGTTAATCAATGGATCCAGAGAAGTATATATAACGTCAAAATGACTTGATTTAAAGGTGTATAAAAATCCGTTATATTACTCACGAAGAAGTAGCGCCCAATTAGCGGCAGGTTGGTTAGTTGCTGTTTAACGGCTCTGGGTCATAAGAGAGGTGATTGGGTCGTCCTTATTCTTTTTCCATGCTTTGGACTAACGCTACCAGATTACGAGCCGTGACGGGATTTACGTATTTAGATAGGATATGATCCAGAGAAATATATATAGCGTCGAAATGACTTGATTTAAAGGTGTTTAAAAATTCATTATTTTAATCGTAGATCATGCAGTGTTTAATGACATCTTATGGATGCCAGGGCCGTTTACGCCGACCTTACCTTACCGCTCCGTAGCAAAATTAACAGCTTAGTTAATTACTGTTTAACGACACTGTGTCATGATAACGATGCTTAGCGTCGACCTCCTCCTTGACCCAAACTTCGGACTGGCACCACCCAAGCAGTGGTGGAGTTGATACTATTGCTCAACCACATGTCAGATAGTGATGCCATGGAAAACGCGTCGAGTTATTGAAGCAGATTCTAACACTACTATAACAATAGCCCCCACACCCCATTTTATCGATGCGCCTACAAACTTAATCCTTTGCAAAGTCATTGCAAACCTACCAGAGGAGCAGTTCCCTCAGCTAACTCAGGTAGGTAGCTATTTTATCGCTACGCAATGTTAACGACTTCGTTTTTTCTCGGCCTTGGCATATGCCGGCGGATGGCAGGTCCTTTACATCGTTGCCTGAACTTAACACTAACAGCGTAAATGTTATTGTTAGTCTAAAGTTAGTTGCTATATATAACGACGTGCGCCAAAACAAAGATGATCAGCGTCGCCCTCCTCCTTTATCCAGGCTCTCGGCTGGCACCACAAAATGGCAGTGATTGGATTGCTTAGTCGAAGAGGAGTTATAGTTCCCATTGCCTAACGACATCTTACGGCTGTCAGGGCCGTTGATATCCATCTTACGTCACCCATTGCCTACTTGACCTTTCATAGTAGAAGAGGTTAAGGTTGGGTTCTGTTAAACGACGCTGTATCATAACAAAGGTGGTTAGCTCGCCCTTCTCCTTCCTCCAGGCTTGGGACTGGCACTGCCAGAGTACGAGCAGTGTCGGAGTTGAAGATGGATGGGTTGATCCGGAGTTTAACGACATCTTGTGGCAACAAAGGCCGCTGACGTTGACAGAAATTAATTTGACACTTCTCATAATACAGACACTAGCGCTCACACCATGACCAAATGGAGATACAAAAGGTTCGTGCACCCAAAAATAAATAAAAAATAAATCTACGTTAAAAAGGTGTCTGAAAACATGAATCACTTTCGGACCAGTTGTCATATATAGCATTACCATTAGTTGGTCATTCTACCCAAACTTGACGGCAGCAGTCCAGCATTGAATTTTCGCTTTGGTCCGACCATTTTTTGGTCGGACCATTTTTTATTCTAACCATCTGCGATTCCAGCTTCTTGACCTTTCCTTGTTTCCTTTCTGCGAGCGCTTTCAAACCAGCCTCTTCTTTTCTGGCTTCGCATTTCCAAGTCTTGGGCTATTCTCCGATGAGATTTAGTTGAAGTTGCTATATATATATATATATATATATATATATATATATATATATATATATATATATATATATATATATATATATATGTATATATATATATATGTATATATATATATATATATATATATATATATATATATGTATATATATATATATGTATATATATATATATATATATATATATATATATATATATATGTATATATATATATATATATATATATATATATATATATATATATATATATATATATATATATATATATATATATATATATATATATATATATATATATATATATATATATATATATATATATATATATATATATGCGATTACAACGGAGGATTAGCCGCAATATTATTGTCTGTACATGCGGCCCCACCAGACACTGTTTAGAAGCGTGGCGACGTCAAATTTCTCGTAGGCACCCTCTCGCTTTATATTTTACAATGCCTTTATCTGAATTCTATTTCCAAGACGACTTCTCGCGTCCAATGAAGAGGCAATAAGTCGGTTCCAGTAAAGCCATTGTCTGCGATAACCGCTCCACTTAACCCCTCCCCTATCTCGGTTGCACATTAAGCACGTGACCGGAACATCCGCAAGTGTTCAGCTAATGGAGCGTCTTAGCCTTAGCAACACCTAGGTGGCGCCACAAGGTTTCGTTGCCAGGAGAGAGAATGGCTTGATTCGTAAACATCTTGATGCATATATGCATACAGACAGACAGACATACACACATATATACATAAACACATACGTGCATACATGAACACATGCACACATTCACATGCATACAAACATATGCATACATACACACATGCATACATAAACACAGGCATACATACACACATGCATACATACACACATGTAAACAAACACACATGCATATATACGCACATGCATACATACACACATGTATAGATACGCGCATACATACATACATACATACATACATACATACATACATACATACATACATACATACATACATACATACATACATACATACATACATACATACATACATACATACATACATACATACATACATACATAAATACATACATACATACACATACATGCATGCAACAGAACGGAAACATCACAGAGAGCAATACAAAAGCGTTATTGTTTATTGAACACTTTATCCTGTTAGACGACGCCGTCTTAAGACCCGATGGCCATAGACAACAGTGCGTCCAGCGCTTGCCCAATGCTCTATTATGTCTACGGACCTTATTAGTCGGGCGCCGAATCTTTATACTCCGCGATACAGGACCAACGCTCAACCAATCCATGTACACCTACACAAACACAAACCAGCTAAAAAAAATCCTACTCCAATTAATAATAGTAATAATCTTCTTTATTATTTCAAACTGACAGACGCAGTAAGATTACATTGAAACATGAAAGCACATCAAGTTCTTAATTAAACACACGGTTTGGCAGCCGTGCAAGGCGCCGCCCTATATAGAGCGGGTTACGGGAATCGATCCGCGTATCTTATGCTCTCCTGGCCATGAGTGTCACCATTACTCTATCCCCCTCCCAATTGTCATACCATAGAAAAATGTAAAAGAAATAGCAATGCCACAAAACCAACTCGGGAACTTCAACTCGAAAAATTCAACTTACTACAACATGAAGATTTTTAAAGCGCCAGTTTTCGTCTTCAATGCATAGCAAATGTCATATAACGCAGGTGAGATGTTAATCCCAGCCAACAGGTGTGTCTACGTCACGCGATCAATGATTGTCCAGCAGACGGAAATTTTCTCTTAAGGAATTATTGGACATTTGACGTCATCACATTTATAGAAACTGTCTTTCAACCACTCCGATTGGTTTTGCTCGTATTGAGGCGAATTTTAAAGTATCCTGTAACCTCAGTCGTAAAATAATTGTATAACTTGATAGTAAATAATGTAAGACTAATTGTAAGAAATGTTAACTCAAGCAATACGTTCTTATGCAATCGTAACTTGCAATGAGTGTCGAATTTAATTTCATTCTAGTATGTGCAATATTAGCATGGTAATTTAACAAAGTAAATTATGATTACGTTCTTAATGACGTACAGCAGTTCCCTAATAAAATAACAATCAAACGTACTAGGTAACAATATGTATGTAACAATACCGAACAGTGTCGTGATACATGCATACTTTACACAAGTACTGGTATACTGATAGGTAGTGCATGCTGAATACAATGAATTACTGGTAGGGCGATACTTTTTTTTAAATATTGGCGTGCACAAAACAATAATTCCTCGTAACTCTTTTTGCCCGGTCTTGAATTGGCGTCACACCGGAACAACTTCTTACCTCGAGCGACATCTTATTGGAGCCAGAAAGAAGATCGGTGCAAACATTTGCGTTGGCGCTTTTACGTACTAAGTGATTGAAATATGATGTCATTGAGAAATCGCCGACACACACACACGCTCACACACTCACACGCAGGGATGAGATAAGGAGGTCGAGATAAGATCGATAGCCAGCCATCGATAAGAAGCATCAGCTGACATGAAAGGACTTGAGATGGGGCTCAGCAGCTGCCAAGCACCTGTCTACTTGCGACAGAGTAATGACGTCTTTGTATTAATATCGGTCGATCTTCATGAATGTATCCGTTCTGTGTCTGTATTGTGTTGACGTTCTGCTGCTTGTATATCTCTCACCCGATCTCTCTCTCTCTGTGTCTCTCTCTGTCTCTGTACCTGTCTGTGTCATTGTCTCTGCCTCTCTCTCTCTCTCTCTCTCTCTCTCTCTCTCTCTCTCTCTCTCTCTCTCTCTCTCTCTCTCTCTCTCTCTCTCTCTCTCTCTCTCTCTCTCCATTTCCCTCTCTTTCTCTTACTCTCTCTCTCTTTCTCACGACCTCTTTTCTCTGTCTTTTCTCTCTCTGTCTCTCTCTCCATTTCCCTCTCTTTCTCTTTCTCTCTCTTTCTCACTCTCTATCTCTCTCTCTTTTTTTTCTCTCTCTCTCTTTCTCAATCTCTTTCTCTTTCTCGCTTTGTATCTTTCTCTCGTAGATCCTCTCTCTGCATTTGTGTCTCTATTTGTGCCTTTATCTCCTGCAATCTCCGTCTGTGTGTGTGTCCATGATGATGATGATGATGATGATGATGATGATGATGATGATGATGATGATGATGATGATGATGATGATGATGACGATGATGATGATGATGATGATGATGATGATGATGATCATGACGTCTTTGTATTAATATCGGTCGATCTTCATGAATGTATCCGTTCTGTGTCTGTATTGTGTTGACGTTCTGCTGCTTGTATATCTCTCACCCGATCTCTCTCTCTCTGTGTCTCTCTCTGTCTCTGTACCTGTCTGTGTCATTGTCTCTGCCTCTCTCTCTCTCTCTCTCTCTCTCTCTCTCTCTCTCTCTCTCTCTCTCTCTCTCTCTCTCTCTCTCTCTCTCTCTCTCTCTCTCTCTCTCTCTCTCTCTCTCTCTCTCTCTCTGATCATCATCATCACCATCATCGTCATCACCATCATCATCATCATCATCATCATCATCATCATCATCATCATCATCATCATCATCATCATCATCATCATCATCATCATTACAATCAACTTTATCGAATATGGCCCAAAGGCAATTCATATATTACATATATATTATATATTTTATATAGATATATTATATTATTTTTATAAATATTATATTTAGTTTATATATATATATATATATATATATATATATATATATATATATATATATATATATATATATATATATATATATATTACTAGGAGGTTTATCCGGCGTTGCCCGGGGTTATATGTTTCAATCCCTGTAGCGAATAACTTCGGAATAAGCAACAAATTTAGGTATAAGTTTAAATCCGTGTAGCGAATAAGGAAGAAATTTAGGCGACCTGTGGGGGAGACTGCTTTGCAGTCTAGGCGTGGACTGACTGCTTTGCAGTCGCCCTCTGGCGACGACTGCTTCGCAGTCTCCCGTGGACTGACTGCTTCGCAGTCGAGTGGCGACGACTGCTTGGCAGTCTCCCGTGGACTGACTGCTTCGCAGTCGAAGAGGGTGAAGCCGGCGTTGGCGGGTTCAAGAAAACGCCAGAAATCTAGCCCTCACTGCCCTTAGTAAAGCAGAGTCTTTGAACATGCAATTTTGCTGTAAAACGATGAATATAGTTCGATTCGATCGTAATTACATTTTGTGCGGAAGTAAACAACGTCGTTATTTGCATTATTAATGACGTTGGGGAATACCGGCGCCATAAATAGAAGCGCTTCGCGCTGGGTCGTCAGGGACGGTCGGTTGGGTAGAGTTTTGGGGGATTTTCACCATGTTAGCGGTGAAAAGGGGTACGCGAACCCCTCCACTGGGTGTCCGGTGCCGAGGCCGACACAGTAGTGAAGGTTTCGAGTGAGAAGGTGAAAAATTGTAGAAGTTAAGCCCGGTCAAACAGACAGACAGACAGACACACACTCACACACACACACACACACAGAAATCTCGCTTTATTTATATAGATAAATACATATAAAATTTATTTTATATATACATGTACTATATATTTTATATAAACTATATTTTATATAAATTATATATTTTATATATTATATTATATATATTTATATTATATATTTTTATGTGTCATTGTTTTTATTCGCAAAACACATTTCGTGCGCATCTTTAAAAAACTCAGCACGACATGTATCAGACTAAGAATCCGAAAGCGAAAGACAGCATCTTTGACGAAGGAAAATTGCTGCATCCATCGACAAAGAAGATGCTCTTCGCTCTCTCTCCACCCGCTGAAGCAATTACCCCTTATCAGCCTCATCGCTTTTGAGATGAACAAAAATGCGATAAATTAAGTGTCATCATACACACATACACACACATACATACACACATACGTACATGTATACACACATACATACATACATACACACATACGTATACATACACACAAACACACATGCGTACATACACACACACATATGGATATACACATGCATGCATGCATACATACACATATACATACGTACATTCACACAAACACATGGATACAAACATACATGCATATATACATACATACATACACAAATACATGTCTACACACATACATAAGTACATACACAGAAACGCACATGCATACAAACACGCATATATACGTACATACACACATACATATGTACATACACACAAACACACATGCATGCATACAAACACGCATATATGCGTACATACATTCATTAAATCGTTTAATCAACTTATCTCCAGAAAGTTGCGTTAAATTTTCTGGATGAGTTCCGTCAATGACGGCTTCATGAAAGAAGCAGCTGTAAGACGCACCTGCGATCTATCGAGTACATCATTACGTATACGCTGCGTGGGAAAAGTGGACACGAAGTGGTTTTCTTTTCCCAGGCAGTAAGCTCTCCCGTTAATAAAGAGGATTTGGTACGTTCTGAGGTGCGAGATTCTTATGGATATTGATGTTATTAATTACGAGTAATTATGGATAGTGAGAGCTATTGAGATCTAGATTAAAGACTGGAATATTATACATATTAATAATTAATTAGTAAGGTTAAGATTAAGAACAAGAATTTTATAGATATCGTTTTTGATGTTGTTATTATTATTATTATTATTTCTACTGCCACTACTGCTACAATTAATTCAACGGAGGTAGAAATGAACATGCAGGATCAAAAAAGTATGTTAAGAGTATAAAATTATTGTTATTGTTGTTGTCATTGTTGTTGTCATTGTTGTTGTTATTGATGTTGTTGTTGCTACTCTTATTACTAACATCATCTTAGGCGAATTCAACGCATGTGTTACCACATCTTCATCATCACTTATCTTCATCATCATCCAACTTCTTCGTCTTCTTCTTCGTTTTTTTTCTTCGTCTTCTCCTCCTCCTACTTCTCGTCCTCCTCCTTCATATTCCTCCAAAGTCATCATCATCATCATCATCATCATCATCATCATCATCATCATCATCATCATCATCATCATCACCGATAGCCAACCTAACTGATCATAGCACGATAAAGCCTTTTCATGTTTGCTTCTTATTTATTCATCGTTCCAGGCCGACATCTCGTCTTCACGAAGCGCCTCGACGGACCTCCCGGAGCGATCGGTCGCCTCGTGGGGCCCTGGAAGGGACCGACGGGACCAAAGTGCCAGCTCAACCTCTCCGCTAAGGTCGACTACGTGCCTCCTTCTCCGTCAAATCCGGCGGCATATGGAAGAACGCTATCCATCTTCATTAAGCGTCAAAACGTCAAACCGGAGAAACTGTGGACGCTGGAAAACATGACGATGTCAGCGCTGCACAGGTCAGAAATAATCGTAATCATAAGCGTTGTGCGTATGTGTGTGTGTGTGTGTGTGTGTGTGTGTGTGTGTGTGTGTGTGTGTGTGTGTGTGTGTGTGTGTGTGTAGGTGTGTGTGTAGGTGTGTGTGTAGGTGTGTGTGTGTGTGTGTGTGTGTAGGTGTGTGTGTGCGTGTGCGTGTGCGTGTGTGTGTGTGTGTGTGTGTGTGTAGGTGTGTGTGTAGGTGTGTGTGTGTGTGTGTGTGTGTGTGTGTGTGTAGGTGTGTGTGCGTGTGCGTGTGCGTGTGTGTGTGTGTGTGTGTGTGTAGGTGTGTGTGTAGGTGTGTGTGTGTGTGTGTGTGTAGGTGTGTGTGTGCGTGTGCGTGTGTGTGTGTGTGTAGGTGTGTGTGTAGGTGTGTGTGTGTGTGTGTGTGTGTGTGTGTGTGTGTGTAGGTGTGTGTGTGCGTGTGCGTGTGTGTGTGTGTGTGTGTGTGTGTGTGTGTAGGTGTGTGTGTGCGTGTGCGTGTGTGTGTGTGTGTAGGTGTGTGTGTAGGTGTGTGTGTGTGTGTGTGTGTGTGTAGGTGTGTGTGTAGGTGTGTGTGTGTGTGTGTGTGTAGGTGTGTGTGTGCGTGCGTGTGTGTGTGTGTGTGTGTGCAATTGTGTTTATGTGTGTATGTGGCGTAATGTGTGTACGTGTATGTATGTGTGTATAGGTGTGTATGTGTGTGTACTTGTATATATATGTGCATAGGTGTGTGTATGTGTGTATGTGTTGTACTTGCATATATGTGTGTATAGGTGTGTGTATGTGTTGTACTTGTATATATGTATATATTGTATACTTGCTTTCTCGACCTCGGTCCGGGACTTGGGAGTCATCCTGGACCAGGAACTTGCATTCACGCGGCACATAAATCTTCTCTCCCGCAGTTGCTATTACCAGCTCCGGCAACTCAAGGTTATCTCCCGTTCTTTGTCTCCCGGTGCAGCTTCCACGCTTGTCCATGCTTTTGTTGTTTCTCGATTGGACTACTGCAGTGCCATATATGATGGACTCCCGGCCTGCCGGATTGAGTCCCTGAATAGAATCCTGCGTACTGCTGCCCGCCTTGTAGGCCGCATCCCCAAGTTTGGCAGAGTGTCTGCGTATATGAGGGATGTCCTCCACTGGCTCCCCTACCCACAGCGCATCACTTACCGAATCTCTGCCTTGGTCCGGCGGTGCTTTGAAGGTTTGGCCCCTCCATACCCATACCTGCGGGAGCTCTGCTGTCCCACCTCATGCTCGCAGCGCCGTTCGTCTCTCCGCTCAGCTGCGCAGGCTGAACTTGTTGTTCCCCGCGTGCGGACAACCATACGGCAGCGCCGTGCCTTCTCTGTGGCTGCCCCCATGACCTGGAATGGGCTTCCTACCAAGCTCCGTCAATTACCGATTGGTCATTTCACCCTGTTTCTTACTGTCCTCAAAACTGCGTTATTTGACCGTGGTTGGGCTGGGAGTGCTCCTGAGTAGGCAATCTTGAAGGGGCGCTATATAAAACTACTTTAATAATAATAATAATAATAATAATAATATGTGTGTATAGGTGTGTGTATGTGTTGTACTTGTATATATCAGTCTGCATGACATGTGCGTATGTGTATTTATACCTGTCCTGATGCTTTGTGTATATATACACATACAATACGTACATGCATACATAATTACATGCATACATGCATACATAGTATATATACACACATATACATACACACATACATGCATACATACATACATACATACATGCATAGGGCCTACATACACACCTGCATATATGTAACGCATACATACCTACATACATGTATATGCTGTCTAAGGAAATGCCTTTTAAGACTTCCTCAAGCGCCCGGTGGTTGTCGAGTGGTTAGCGAGCTGAACTGTCAATCGGGAGTTCGGGGTTGAAATCCCCACCAGGGCATAATTAGTATACACTGACACTGCCTGTCAGTCGGATGATCAGACGGCGAGGGAGAGGACTGGTTACTAGCTCTCACATGCCGAGGGTGAGAAAAATGAAGTCGCTAACAATAAACACACACGACTGTTTCTCAAGGCTAGATTAAGGTATATGCTGGATGAATGAATACAACAGTTTAACGACATCTAATGACAAAGATCTGTTTTGACGAGTTCAATCAATCAATCAATCAATCAATCAATCAATCAATCAATCAATCAATCAATCAATCAATCAATCAATCAATCAATCAATCAATCAATCAATCAATCAATCAATCAATCAACTAGACATTTATATAGCGCGCTCTTCAAGGCAACTATTCAGAGGCGCTCGACGAAAGAGAGTTGAAGAGTTGAAGAGTTCTCACCGTTCGTATAAGTTCTAGTGTTTATGGACACCTAATGCTGCCAGGGCCGTTGACGCTGACCTTAATTGAACTTGTACTTCGATACCATAATACGACGAATGGATGGATCGAGAGTTTAGCGACATCTTAAATCAATAAAGGCCGTTGACGCCGACTGAAATTGCATAATTGAACTACGAGACCAGCAGATTGTATCTAAAGATACCGTACTCGCGTGTGCTTTCTCTTATAGGGCGAATATCACTCTTAAAACAGTTGTCTAATTATTTGAAACGGTTCTTACCGTTTGTTTGACATAACGCAACTCCTAAAATCCAGACATAATGAAATCACCGATACAGAATGCTCGGCTGCTTTTACTTATAGCGTGAATGTCACACCTAAAACAGGTGTCTAATTATTTTGAACAGTACTTACAGGTCCTATGATATATTGCAGTTCCTACTATAAATTGTCCATAATGTGGGCATGAGTTCTGAGCACAGGACTGCTCGTCTGCTTTCACTTATAGGACGAAGATCAGACTTAAAAGGGATGTCTAATTATTTCACACAGGTCCTATGGCATAAGGCAGCTCCTACTATAATATGAACCTGCATTGTGAATACAGGATTCTGCTTCTGCTTTTAGTTATAGGACGAGTATCACATTTAATGGGTGGATCCATAGTTTAACGACATCGTATAGCAACAAAGGCTGTTGACGTCGACAGAAATTAGTTTGGCATATTACAGATCTGATTTTAAAAAGGTGTCTAATTAATTATTATTTAGACAGTTCTCACCGTTCGTATGGCATAGTGCAGATCATACCAGATGAATTTATCAGCTATACAGGATTGGATGAATCCAAAGTTTAGCGACATCTTATAGCAACAAAGGGTGTTGACGTCGACAGAAATTAGTTTGGCATATTACAGATCTGATTTTAAAAAGGTGTCTAATTAATTATTATTTAGACAGTTCTCACCGTTCGTATGGCATAGTGCAGATCATACCAGATGAATTTATCAGCTATACAGGATTGTATGAATCCAAAGTTTAGCGACATCTTATAGCAACAAAGGGTGTTGACGTCGACAAAAATTAATTTGGCAAATTAAAGTTCTTGCAAGTGCCTTGGCGTGCTGCTCTTCTGCTTTAGCTTATCGGGCGAATATCAACTTAAAAGAGGTGTGTAATAATCAGTTTGGACAGTTCTAACCGATCCTATGGTATAATACAGCTTTATGATTAATTCTTTTTATCGAAATTGCGTTTTCGGTTCTTTATAATTATAGGCCCTACTATTATTCCAATTGGTTAGTTGCTGTTAGACGCTGTATCATAACAACGATGATTAGCGTCGCTCTCCTCCTTTCTGCAGGCTTGGGACTGGCACTACCACACATAGGGCAGTGCCAGAGTTTATGAGGGAAGTGGTAGTGGTAGGCCCCTAGTAGTTTCAGTTTAACGACACTGTGTGATAACAAAGATCATTAGCGTCGCTCATTATTCAGAGTAGGGACTGGCCCTGCCAAAGTACGAGCAGTGGCAGAGTTTATTATGAGGAATGTACGTCTACGTTTACTTATATGATGAAGGTAAAGCTTTAAAATGGTGTGCAAGGGATTGCACTTCTTCACGCTAATTTCCCATTGTATTAGCTGAACGTCTCCTGGTCCATATTATGACTAACCGAAAATATCACCATGGAAAATACCGGATGAGCGAAGTCGGCCGCCGACACACCTGTCTTGGACCCGCACAGCTTAGCATTTGGTCTCTGCACAGTGTTTTGTAATGAACGTCAGCGGTATTGCTAGGATATTTTGCGCCCGTGGACGAACTCCTCCCTGTTTTATTTATGTCACTTTTTCCAAATACATCGAATAGCAATTTGAATTTTAATTAAATAGAATATGAAAAATACAGATAGTATATGGTGCCCCTTAGTGCTCAACAGGGCCCCAAAATCATTCCTGACAATTGGTTTGCATATAATGAGGACATAACTGGATATTTTTGGGGCGTCAAAATTAAATCTCATAAATTTAATAGGAATAAATTAGTTTAACTTGCATCAAAATATAGAGTAAAATTATTTATTTTAGCCCTCATTTTGGCGCCCCTTCCTTTGGCGCCGGTGATACATGACCCTTTGTACCCCTAGCTACGCCTCTAACTATCCAAGAATAATCTTGACGGGATGACTTTGTTAAAATTAATAGGCATTATCAATCGAGCATTTAAATGAGACACTTCGATCTAGGATGCAATAAGTAGGGTAAGGTGGGCGTCATTGGCCATAAGATTTAAAAATGGAAGTACTACTACTGCATTTACATCCTAAACGAAGTTGTAGGAGGCGGAAAGAACAAAGGGACCGCCCTTCTTTGATGAAGAAGAAGCCGCTGAAGAAGGGCCAAGTTGATGGATTTTTCATGGATCGTCCCTCTGGCGTAGGCCTAATTGTAATTGCAATTGTAATTAGACAGCGCCACTTCAAGAGCGACTCATCAAAGACACTCCCGACGCAACGATGGAAAACTAGGATCGAGCAGAGGTTTCAAACCGCTCACGGTGCAATAGAAGAAGGCCAAGGAGCTGATGTCGTATAGGGAGCTAAGCAACCGATTCCAAGTTTACCAACCCGGCTCTGCATTTGCTTAACTTCACAGCGCGTGCTGGCATTTATCACCCAGATCAGTTCTTCAAGCAATGGCAGGTATGACCACTGACCAGGGTAGCGTTTTTTCAACTCCAGGTCCTTATCGGGTGTTCCTTTGAACTTATATTTTGATTGCTAATCCTCCGAGTATTTCGACGCCGAATAGTAATACCTGTCAAGGTATACGATGACGCACCTAAACGAGGAAGCGGCTTGACATCAAAGAGGGGCGGTCCCTTTGTTCTTTACCGCCTCCTGGAAAGATGACAAGTGATTAAGTAATACACATCCGTAAATATGCAAACTGCTCAAAGCGTGCCGCAGCTTAGCGAACAATTGCAGACATTTTTCTTACCAAGAAATACGTCTGTAAGCCTTAGAAATGCAATATCCACCAGGGTTACAACATTGTGCTTCCATGTGATGATGATGGCTAACGATGTAACAGTGATCCCTGTGTTGTCTGCATTTCCAAGAACATAAAGAAACCTAAATGCGTAATTGATAAGTGTCGTGTGATGTAATTGTTAAGTCCTAGTTAGGTTGTTATGATATAGCTCCGTCGTTCTTAGAACACTGTCTTAGCTAAACATACAAAGATATCAGTAAACCAAACAACGCAATTGATACGTGACATAAGATGTGCTTGTTAAGTTCTAGTAATTCTAGATTCAAGTCAAGAGGCAGTAACCTTTACTCAGGTAACGACTAAACAAGCAATTACGTGTAGTATAATGTTAATAATTCCAGTGGCGGCGCCAGACACGTTTGG
>OY744610.1:59679616-59684616 GCA_963556255.1 Allolobophora icterica | reverse complement strand
GAATGAATGAATGAATGTATGTATGTAGGTGTGTGTGTATGTATGTATGTATGTATGTATGTATGTATGTATGTATGTATGCATGTATGTGTGTGTGTATGTATGTATGTATGTATGTATGTATGCACGTATGTATGTGTGTATGTATGTGTGTATGTGTTTATGTAAGTGTCTATGTATGCATGTATGTGTGTATGTATGTATGCATGTATATGTGTATGTTTGTATGTATGTATATATCTATGTACCTATATGTATCCATGCAACATAGACACTGTTGTGCGTATATATATTTAACAACCACGACTTTGTAAACCTCCGAAGGGCGTTTTCGCCATAGCGCGAACGGAGATAGATATCTGAAAACTCCCTTCAGTGGCTTCAGTCTACGAAGTGTTCCAAGTATACGACAGATCCGGAACTGCAGAAGGATTCCTCTGCTAAGCAACTCCTAACCAACAACTTCAAAGCCTGTGTACTCACGGCTTTGTCACGCCCACGTATATACGTAGGCGTATACTTGGCTTTCGGAGACATGCCCAAGAGATTGTCTTATCAACAGACCATTATACATTAGGGTGGGGCAAAAAGTAATAAAAACTCGAGTTCAGTTCCCGGACAAACCTAAATCGAAGGTCCATGTTAAAGTTGATATTGCACCAAATATTGATTTTTGATATGTATCACCGTTTTCTAGCAACTTTGTCTGAAACATCAGACCGAAAACGCAATATGTTGTAAAATGAGAGCTGGTCTTACATCAGCCGATTTAATGGTTATGACTTTCAAATTAAGAACCCAAAGTTAAAGCTACAAACAACAATGAGTAATAAAATAAATGAAAAAGCATCTGACACAGTACTGCAGTGTAAATGTTTTAACTTAGTTCAGGAAATCAGCTTTAGTTTCTGTAGTTGGCAAGTCCAGTCTTGATTTCTTCATTTGAATGATAACACCGTGGCGTGAGTCATGTCCGTGAACTCGGCCTCAGACTGCAGAAACTCTACTTAAACTGTCCTCTTATCTCTCCTCTCTGGTTGCTACACTGCGTTTGACAGATCCCAGATCTCGTTGCTTGCTCTATTTGACATCTCTGCTGCCTTTGACATGGTTGACCATGAGATCCTCCTGCAACGTCTCGAGTTCTCAAGTGGTCTCAGGGGCTCATCTCTTATTTGGTTCCGGTCCTATCTTACAGATCGCACACAAACGATAATCTGGGGTGACTCCAGAACACACTGGGTTACTGTCAAGTTTGGTGTCCCCAGGGATCAGTACTTGGCCCACTCCTTTACCTGTTTTAATCAGCTGATATTACCTCCAGCTTTGTAACGCATTTAACCACTGGCCGCCTCTATGCTGATGACGCCCAGCTCTACGTGCATGGGTCTCCGTATGCTCAGCTGTCTCTTACTGCTCGCATTGATGCTCTCTTTCATGATCTTCAAGCATGGCAGTTCTTAAACATGTTTTCTTTAAACCCAGCAGAGACCCAATTGATTTAGTTTGGCACTCGTCAACAACTGGCCAAGGTTGACTACCCTCTTTTATCTCAAAGCTTTCCTTTTTATACATTCTCTGCATCTGACCGCAACCTGGGTATAATTCTTGATAGCTCCCTTTCTTTTTCTGACTATATCTCTAATCTCACCCGCTTGTGCTACTACCATCTCCGACGTCTCAAGGCTATCCGAAGATCTGTCTCCTCTCCAGTCTTTACTCCCATTGTCTATGCCTTTATCTGCTCTCGCATTGATTACTGTAACTCCCTCTTTGTTGGCCTCCCCAAAGTCCATCTCTCCCCTCTACAATCTGTTCTTAAAGCAGCTGCCAGACAAATCACCCGTCTCCCACGATTCTCCCATATTTCCACATTCATGTTTGAACATCTTCACCGGATTCCTCTTACTGCCCGCATCCAACTAAAGGTACATATATGACTTATTTGTTCCCCAGTGAGAAAGGTGATGGTCCAGTCTCGTTCCAACTAAAGGTACTTATCCATATTTGCCGATCTTACCTGGGTCTTGCTCCTAAATACCTCTGTGACCCACTACGTCTTCCAACTTCAGCTACCTCCCTTCGCCCTCTTCGCTCCTCTGATCGACTTGACTCATTTGTTCCCCCAGTGAGAACGGTGATAGCCCAGTCTCGTTCCTTTGTTACTATTGGCCCTTCATTGTGGAATCAGCTTCCTCATTCGGCCCGGGCTGCAGTACTATCCGGTGGTCCTCATTCGGCCCGGGCTGCAGTACTATCCGGTGGTCCTGCCACAGCTTTTCGTTGTCTTTAAACTTGCCTTTATTCCCGAGAACCTTCGCACTGGGATTGATTGGTGGGAACTTGGTAGAGGCACTTATAAGTTTTTAAATACAATACAATACAATACAATACAATACAATACAATACAATATAGTAGTGTACTGTGTAGTGTGTAATTTGTGTATTAAAGTGATTGTGTAATATATTATAGTCGACATTAATGAGTTTCTATGACCCTATTGTAATAAGATTAATGCATTTGTTATTTATTTCTAATGAACTATATGACGTCACACATTTTTCAAAGTTGCGACCCTTAGACATGATACAAAATATGAAAATTAATTATTTCATTAACCAGTAGATGAGGGAGCTTCTATTTATCGTTGTCTGGTTGAGGCAACCGGTATTTGCCCCACCCTATTATACATGTATCGTGCAGTGGGCTTACACGCAATTATACGTATAATAGTTATTCACGTTATATATAAATATATAAATATATATATAATCAACTGGGTTGTCATGCCCACTTGTATATATATATATATATGTATATATATATATATATGTATATATATATATATATATACAAGTGGGCATTTGTATATGTATCATTATATTCATATTGAGATATATATATATGAGTGGGTGTGCACGTGGCACGTGGGTGGTAATCGTCTAGTTTGTGGCCCATGGAAGATGATGATCTGTGCTGTGATGTCAATCAGGAGATGAAAAGCAGTCGACAGAACGCAGAATTGGAGAGAGAGGAAGATAAAACGACTCCACTCAATCACACGATCGCTTTCTCACTCCTCCGTTTATTCGTTCGTTCGTTCATTCGTGTGTCTGTAAGTGAGTAAGTAAGTAAGTAAGTATATTTTTATTACTACCAACTGTTTATACCGCATTTTGGGTTACATACAGTGTATACAATATGAAGGAGTTGTTTAGTTTGTTATTTAGGCCTATGAATTCATTAATTAATCTACATTTCCAGTTACCATTTCACACATTCACAATTGTCTAAAGTACAAAGATGTGCAGATCTATATGTATGTATGAATGCGACCAAATATACACGACTCACGTAGTAAGCATATACACACAAGCAATACTCCCAGAACAAGACACACATAGAATACACCCGAGAAGAAGAAACACACACACACACACACACACACCTACACACACAAACAAACCTACAAGACACACACACAAACAAACATGACGTGTAACTCATGTATGCCGATGATTGTCAATTGCATAGCAAAGATCATATAGCTCGAACAACCAAACAAGATGGAGGCATTTCCCACGATCACCTCCTTGTTTCTAACTTCCGGTTAAGCCGCCAGTGCTCCGGCCGACCTCCTTCCGGTCTGACATGCGCGACAAAAGCGACGCCAGGCGGCGCACAATCTCTCGCGATCGGAAGTGGTGCTGGTGACATGCGCAGAATGAGACCGGATGTTTTGCGCAAATGATTGTCTGTCAACACAGGAGTGCGTGAGAATGATGACGACGACGACGACGAAGATGATGATGATGATGATGATGATGGTGATGATGATGACGACGACGACGACGAAGATGATGATGATGATGATGATGATGATGATGATGATGATGATGATGATGATGATGATGATGATGATGATGATGATGATGATGATGATGATGATGATGATGATGATGATGATGATGATGATGACGACGACGACGAAGACGATGATGATGATGAAGAAGAAGAAGAAGAAGAAGAAGAAGAAGAAGAAGAAGAAGAAGAAGAAGAAGAAGAAGAAGAAGAAGAAGAAGAAGAAGAAGAAGAAGAAGAAGAAGAAGAAGAAGAAGAAGAAGAAGAAGAAGAAGAAGAGTAGCAAACATAATTAACAACAGTAAAAATTGTCCCTAACAATTAACTTTCTACCTCTTCCAACGTCTAGCAATTACCATTCAGCTCTTAAATGTCGCTGCCTTCCATGGTACTTTTTCTCAGCCAGAACTTGACGACTTAAGAGCCGTTTCAGACATTTCGCTTTATTTTCTCCGGACATTGTTTAAAGAACCTGAGGGATCATAGCTACCGCAGGAAAAAAAAACAATCATCCGTGGTGTTAGTCAGTATATAGGCCGAGTCCTCTATATATAGGCCTATATCTGACGAGAAAAATATCATCCAATCGAATAAGTTGTCGTAAACAGCCAATCGGAACAGTCGTTGTAAACAGTCAATCGGAACAGACGTACGGAAGCCCATTGGGGAACACACCGCAGGGCTTCATTTCAATTCAAGTGAATCACGTCAACGTTGAGCTTCCTAACATGTCTGACGTCTAATATGTTAGAAAATATTTATGGTCTTAGAGCTTACAGGCGACAGCGCCGCAGTAAGCGTGAGACCGGGTCGCTTGCGGACTAAAGCTGTTGTCGAAGTACATGAACTAATGATATTAATATCGTACGCCTCCAGACAGACTTTTTATTAAATCCACAGTATGACGTCTCACACTGTTGTTGACGTCAATAGATATTTCTTTTCACGTCGCTTGATTCTGCTACAGCCATTCTATTTCTGTTGACGTCATTGGAATTATGTCGACGTCAATTTATTCTCTTGCCGTCATTGGAATTCTCGTGACGTTATTGGAATTCTGTTGACGTCACTAGAATTCTGTTGACGTCATTGGAATTCTGTCGACGTCACTGGAATTCTGTTGACGCCATTGTAATTC
>OY744610.1:59669616-59674616 GCA_963556255.1 Allolobophora icterica | reverse complement strand
ACTGACGATGCAGTTGCAGGTGCAGGAGAAGTCAAACATCATAAAGACGCTGAGGTCGGACGGCTGATGAGATCTGTGGAAGTTCAAAGGTCCCACTCCGTCGACAGCAGACAGTCCAGAGTTGCAAAGGAGATATTAACAAAAGACGATTTCTTACAGAAATATTTGCTGAATCAACAAATGCAACAGATACATAAAGTTCAAGAAAGCAAGAAAGAAGCTGGTAAGGAAAGTCACCAACATTCTAAGAAGAAAATGAAATTAAGAATTGAAGTTAATTCTAAGATTGATCCTAAAAATGATAATGAGAATGTTGTTGATGTTGAGGTAACAAATAGGGTTGATCAAAACATTGTCACGTATGAGAATGTTGTTGATGTTGTTGATGTTGAGGTTACAAATAGAAATGATCAAAAGCATGCTTTTGAGAATGATCTTTTGAATGATCATGGGAATGTTGTTGATGTTGGTGTTGATGTTGACAAAACTAATTGTATCAATGAGGTTAATGAAAATGTGTTTACATCTGGTGAGAAAATTCTGGATGAAAACGATTTGGAAAATCAGAGGTCAGGAACTAGGGACAGATTGTCTGTCCATGGTTTGCCTGAAATAACTCTTGAATCAAATACATTGATAAAGCATAGTGGTAAAGTAAATACACTGGAACCTTTGGATGATTCTTCTATACCTGTGATTGGTAAAATAGATTATGGACAGGAACAGTCCAGAAACATGCATTTAGTGAGGGGTCAAACCCGCCCTCCCTTGACGGAGGAACAAAGAATAAGATATAGAAACAACTTATCTAGGACAGTCTTTGTGACTAGTGAAGCAAATATATTACACAAGCTTTTCAGGACTAAACCTGTGCAGATGTTTAAAGAAATTACAGCACAGGCAGGAGGTGAAGTAATTCAAACAGTTCGTACAGACAAAGGCTTACGAATACTAGCACAAAACGAGGCACAGAGAAATAAACTTTTAAAGTTAACAAATCTCTGTGGCAGTAGTATTACAGTCAGTCTACCCTATTCCTTGTCAAAACTACATCCTTCTATACCAATTCATAAGGTAGGAACTTCCACAACGGAAGCTGCATTTCTGGTAAAAGGGGTAGTTTATGGAATAGAGGAGGATGACGAAAACCTGTCTGAGCTGGCCCAGGTCATTGGAGCTGTTCGGCTCAAAAGGATTGGAAATCCTGAAACTAGTAAAACAACCCTAATCACTTTCTCAAAAGGAACGGACTTACCGCCTTTTATTGAGGCTTTTGGCAGAAAATTTAAAGTACATGAATATATTCCTAAGCCAATGAGATGTGACCGCTGTCAACAATTTGGGCATATCAAACTTGAGTGTACAAATCCTGTCATTTGCAGCCGTTGTAGTGAGAACCATTTGTATAGCACTTGTCCTAATAAAGACATTAAGAAGTGCATCAAATGCCATGAAAGTCATAGCGCGGCTCATAGAGGATGCCCTATGTATATTAAGACACAGGAAATTTTAAGAATCAGGGCTGTACAAAAGGTATCTTATGCAGAGGCTGCCAAAAGATATCTTGGTCAAAACAACACCATACTTCTTGACATAAACAAACAACCTACATCAAACAACACCATTCTTCTTGACACAAACAAACAACCTACATCAAACAACACCATGCTTCTTGACACAAACAAACAACCTACATCAGTTGAAAACACATCAAATAACCATGACAACGTCAACAACAGAAATAATTCTTCCGATCAGTTAACCGAAAACACTAAATCAGTACCTTCACCTGGTCAAAGTACAAAAGAATTCCTAAATTTCAATTACGATAATTATAAGGCAATAAATGTGATCCAGCCCAATAAAACCAATATTGATGAATATGATCCTCTAAAATGTAAACTAATGACATTTGTTTTGGGTGTTCTGGCAGCTATCGATAAGTCAAAAACCAGATTGGAAGCCAAAAATCTTATTTGTGGCGGAGCCTCAGATTTCCTGTTCGAGGGGGAAATCCAGTTTCGATGGAGAATACCAGGACAATAAACACATATAAAATTAAATAGTTCCCCATCATGGCTATTGTTATCGCCCACTGGAATGTACGTGGTCTTAAAGCACATTACTATCAGCTTAGAAACTATTTGGATCAGACAAGAATTTCACCAGACATTATATGTCTGCAAGAAACATTTCTAAAAGAAAAACATAAAACACCTAAATTTAATAATTATAATGTTATTAGAAAAGATTTTACTAAACACAGCAGAGGAGGAATAGCCACCCTAATTAAAAATGGCATTAGTTTCACAGTGCTAAACTTAGATGAAATTGAAAATGTCGAAATATTAGGCATAAAAATTAAAACTGAAAATGGTCACTTGGAAATTGTAAATACATATATTGCTCCAGAAAATAAATTAACTAAAATTCAAATTGAAAAACTCTTCCCACCTAAAAGAGCCATAGTTCTAGGAGACCTTAATACCCATAGCAAAAGCTGGGGGTGCACAAATGCCAATGAAAGAGGACAGATCTTAGAAGAAATTCTAAATGATAAGCAGTTGACTGTCTTAAATACTGGTCAGCCCACACGGATACCTCCTATAAATTCAAAAAATCGTTCAGTCATAGACCTATCGATTGTGACAAGTGAACTGGCTTTAAATTGTAAACACTATGTTACTAATAATAGCATGGGTTCCGATCACTACTTATGTAACATTATTATTAATGAAGAGGTTCAGATAGAACCTAACATGAGCATGCACCTTTGGAAGTTGAAGAAGGCTGACTGGAAAGATTTTAAGAATAATAGCCAATATTTTATTACTGATGGTCTTATCGATGATAATAATAATGATACTTTCAAAAACATTGTAGAATCATTAACATCGTTAGCTAATGAAACATTACCTTGTAAAAAGATGAACTACAATAATATTAATCTGAATAGTAAACGTAAGCGTATTCCCTTCTGGAATAATAAATGCACTGAAGCTATTTATAACAGAAACAAAGCTAGAAATAAGGCCATAAAATCCAAAGAGTTAAAAAATTATGTAGAATATAAACACCAGGAGGCAATAGTGCGGATGACCTTAAAAACAGAAGCAAAAGCCAGTTGGGAAACTTACTGCTCTGAATTGACTGATCAAACAAAGTTGGGAGTAGTGTGGGATATGGCTAGACGAATGAATGGCATAACATCTTACAATTTCATCCCTACTCTAAATACTAATGGTTTGATTGCTGAGAATAATTTGGAAAAATCTAATCTATTAGCACAAATGTATGCTAAAACTAGTAGTTATGCAAATTATAGTCCAAAATTTGTAGACTACTTAAAATATGCCCAAACTGAATACAAACCTACTCCTTCAGATATTTTACCAGATCTAGATATTGAGGCTCTTAATGAAAATTTCTCAATAAAAGAATTAAAAGATGCCATTTGCAAATCTAAAAGTAGTAAATCGCCAGGTGATGATAAAATCCCATATGAATTTCTTAAACATTTGCACAAACATGCACTTAGGATATTGTTAGCTTTTTATAATAAGATCTGGACAGAAAGTAAATTGCCAGATGATTGGCATCATGCCATCATCTTGCCCCTTCTCAAACCGAATAAAAGTGCAGATAGCCCTGATTCATACAGACCTATATCATTAACCTCAACCATTTGTAAAGTCATGGAGAGACTTGTCACAAATAGATTACAGTGGTTTGTAGAAAGAAATAAACTGCTTTCAAAGAATCAGTCGGGATTCAGAAAAAACAAAAGTACCATTGACCAAATTCTTAAATTGCAGGATAACATTTTGAAAAAATTAAAAAATAAAGAAGACGTATTGGCTATCTTTATTGATTTTGAGCGTGCATATGACATGCTCCATGTTCCTACACTGCTGAAAAAACTGTTAAATATGGGAATAAAAGGTAAAACTTATCATTGGATAGTAAACTTTTTATCTAAAAGGACATATCAAGTCAAAGTTGGAGCTTCTTTTTCAGACAAATACACTTTGGAAAATGGTACACCTCAAGGGTCTATTATATCACCCTTACTATTTCTCATTATGATTAATGATATACCTAATGGGTTGGATGGGACTGAGATGACTTTGTTTGCTGATGACAGCTCCATGTATGCAGGCCATCGGAACCATAAGAAATTAGAAAACAGAATCCAGTTGTCTCTAAATGCAGTTAATGAATGGTGTAATAAGAATGGATTTAAGATATCTATCAATAAAACCATAGGAGTTTTATTTACTAAGAAACGTAGGTTACCAAGAGTTAACATAAAAATTGGCAGAGAGTCCATTAAAATTGAAAAAACAGCTAAATTCCTTGGAGTCATTTTTGATCATAAATTGTCGTGGAAGCCACATATAGAATATGTGATAACCAAGTGTAAAAACCGCATGAATCTTATGAGAGCTGTATCTGGTAACTATTGGGGAGCTTCAAAAAAAGCGCTACTTAATATTTATAGAGCCCTAATTAGATCAGTTATTGATTACGGTGATGTAGCTTATTCTTCAGCTCCTAAGTCATATTTAGATAAAATATCCTCTATACAGACTGAGGCGTTAAGGCTGTGCTGTGGAGCTGCCAAAGGTACTGCCGCCTCAGCACTTCAAAATGAGTGCGGTGAACTGCCCTTACCACTGAGACAATTACAAAATTCCTTAAAAATGGGTACAAAAATCTTGGGTAACCCAGATCATCCAACAAGAGCCGTTTATCAACCTCATTGGACAAATGAGTTCAGAACATTTGCCCATAAGGACCAATCCACTTACACACGAACACACAGCTTTTTCCGTTCTCTTAACATCCCTTTTCAGGCACCATCGTTTCCTACAACTCCTCCTTGGCAGAATAATGACATTGAAGTCGATATCAGTCTCCATAAATCGCTGAGCAAGAGGAATGACAACTCTGAACTTCTCCGCCTTATCTCTTTAGAACACATGCACAAATATCACACA
>OY744610.1:59663348-59669416 GCA_963556255.1 Allolobophora icterica | reverse complement strand
AATCGACGACAGATGGCAGCAATGAAACCGGAAGTGTCACCATCGGTCAGACCCTCTTCTTCAACTGTGACCCAAGTAAGAGCACTCGACGATCATATTCAAGATCCAACTATGAAAACTAAAGCTATGTACTTCGCTCGGCTGAATGAGGAGATCGTCAAGTACCTCGCTTCCATACACATACATACATACATACACACTTACAAACATACATACATACACATGCACAAACATAAATACATACATTCACACATACACACATGCATGCACACATACATACGCATGCATACACACATACATACATACATACATACATACATATATATATATATAAACATACACATACATGCATACATAAACATACATACATACATACATGCATACATACATACATACACATACATACATACACATACATACACATACATACACATGCATGCACACATACATAGATACATACACATACAAAGATATGGGGAAAGTAGGAATAAGAGGAAAGGGGCAGACTCCAGTGGATAGCACGTTGGACTGTCGATCTAGACGTCTGAAATTCAAATCCCAGCCAAGGCAGAAATTTTTTTTAGTTGCATCCCCTAACAACCTGAGCTCCTGTGTACACTGTCAGTGAGAAGATCTGGACCCAGAGTTTAACGACATCTTATGGCAATAAAGGCCGTTGACGTCGACAGAAATTATTTTGGCCTATTACAGCCGCTTCTTTTATATTGCTAATACAAGAGCGCGTTTCTGTTTTTACTTCAACGGAATAAATGTACAAACGCAAGACTTATTTATTTAATCCGAAGTTTAACGTCGTCCTTTGGCAACAATGGCCGTTGACGACAATTCACAAATACAATTCTGGAAAACGATAAACTTATAGTGTCCGTATAACACCATGTAAAGGTGTCAAACATAAGCTTACAATGTCAGTTATGTCACATCACCCAAAGCAACATATCTAATGTTATTTATAATACACATAGCTATAAAATGTTCCGACGCAAACCAAACAGTACATCGCAACTAATGTCACTCGCTAGAAATATTTAAACAACTTCAGACAAATGCACAGCACATATAATTATGATTATGACATTATATTCCCATTCTATTATTGAAATGTTTAATTGATCATTTCTTATTCCTCAGTTCAATGAGATCTTATAGCAATATGTACCACTACAATCATATCATGTATGAAATAGTACCAATCTCACATACATCATGCATATTAAATGAAACGTATGGTTATACCAAGTACCATGCGGCTGCTTTCACTTATAGAGCGAAAATCAGCCCTGAAAGAGGTGTCTAATTATTCTAAACAGTTCCCACCGTTTGTATGGCCTTAACACAGCACCCAAAGAAACAATACAGGACATCTGTTACCATTAACTATAAGCTTGAACACAGTATACATATAGTAGTAGTAGAAATTTTTTCAGTTTGACGACACTGTGCGGTAACATATTGTATTGTATTGTATTCGGATATTTATAAAGCGCTGTTAGCGCGGGAGAGCCATTCGGAAGCGCTCCCAATGCGAGAGACCCCGAGAGAAAACGCAAGTTTTAAGAAAGGTAAAAGAGGAAGAGACATTACCTGAGAGAATAGAAGAACGAACGAACGAACGGAGGAAGCTCATTCCAAAGAGCAAAGCCAATGGAGACAAAAGACCTAGATTGTGCCAGTGAAGTCCTGACCCGGGGAACAAGGAGGTCTACACGGTCAGAGGAACGAAGAGGACGAAGAGAAGCAGCAGAGTGAGGGCGATGAATTAAGTCACATAAATATTTTTGGAGCGAAACCATGTTGAGCCTTAGAGACAATGATGAAGACCTTGAATTGGATGCGGGCAGAAAGCGGGAGCCTGTGGAGTTCTTTTGCCCAAAAGGTGGAGATATATCATTAGTGTTACCATTCCCTGCTTAATACAAGCTGGGGACTGGCAGTTATAGTGGAATGTCACCCTTAAAAGTGGTGTATAATAATTATCTCAAACAGATCTGAACAATGTCTGCAGCTAAATTAAATAACAGCGCGTCTCGTTCTTATAGAGCGGTTATCACGCTAAAAAGAGGTGTATAATTATTTGGCGCAGTTTTATCGTTTCTATGGCATAACATAGCTATCGCATTATTGGATCTGTGGTAACCAGAATCTGAGTATATGCAGTGGCTCGGGTTGCTTAAAAGGCGATATGGAGCTTTAGCATGAACGTGAGTTTGACAATAACAACCATTTTTGATGCTTCTTACACTTATATGGCGAATTTAGTCCTTTAAAAGGTGTGCACAGAACTGCGACGCTAAGGCGCTTCCTGTATTTATTTACACGGAGAATATAAATTTTTAAAAGAGGTGTGTAAGGGACTGTTCTCATAACATCAAGAGATAGAAGTTCATACATTTACAGTGTATTTGTTCTTGTGTCCAGATCAACCTTCAACCTTTGAGTGCAGCCTGCGTGAGTTCCTCTGTCCCTCTACGTCCGTCTGTCTGCCTCTGACGTCAGTCTGCGACTACCAGAACGATTGTCCCAGCGCGGAAGACGAACTGGACGAGATCTGCAGTAAAGTGACCTTCAAATTACCTTCAGATTACCTTTAAATTACCTTCAGATTGCCTTAAAATTACCTTTATATTGCCCTCAAAATATCTTCCAATTGCCGTCAAATTGCTCCATGTTGCCTTAAAGTTACCTACAAATTGCCTCCATATAGCCTCCAAATTACCTTCAAATTGCCTTCAAATTACCTTCATATTGCCTTCAAATTACCTTCATATTGCCTTCAAAATATCTTCCAATTGCCGTCAAATTGCTCCATGTTGCCTTAAAGTTGCCTTCAAATTGCCTCCATATTGCCTCCAAATTACCTTCAAATTGCCTTCAAATTACCTGAAGACGCGTCATACCTAACTGTATCTGACCTTCTACTGACCTTACCTTCCTTACCTCACTTTGACTTAACTTGCCTTACCTGATCTCACCGTATGTTAAAAAGTCTACACCTGCGCGTATGCTAAAAAGCCTACACCAGACCTGTATGTATGTTTAAAAGTATACACCTGTACCTATGTTAAAAAAAGTCTACACCTATACGTATGTTAAAAAGTCGAGATCTGTACGCATGTTAAAAGTCTATACCGATGTTTAGTAATATGAAGGCCAATTTTCAGTCATCATTGGATAATTTTGTTTGTCTTCTTGGCAGATAAGTAGTGTGTATTTAGCTGGGCGTCTTTTAAAATACCTGTGAAATTCATTAATAATAGCCTGTACCCGTCGTCGGTAAGCCGATTACTGTACGCTTACCTACTTATACGATATACTTAAAGACTGCCAATCGGATCATAGAGAACTATGAAACCTTCTTACTATAAGCCGTGTTAGACAATATTTTCACATTTGTCTGAAAAAGTAGCAAATCTAATAGCCAACGATACTATGATAAAACTAGGTCTGTGTTATAACGTCAGTGGCTATAGGAATAGATATACGGAAAGAATGGATGTATAGATGCATGCGTGAATGATGAATGGATGCATAAATGCATGCAAATAGGTCCCTCTCAGTTAGCGACTTTCCGAGGTTGTGAATCATGTCCAATTAGCCCAAGTTGTAGAGTAACGTTGACGAAAGAAAACGCAAAATTTATTTCATTTTCTTTTAAACAACAGTTCACACCCAACACTACTTCAATCGCCATTAAGTCTTCGATGCGCACGAATCTATAAATTGCCATCGTCAACAATAATCAACGACATGTTTAACTAAATCAACAGACAGTGCACGAAAAAACTGTTAATGCAACATCTAATAGCGTTTTCCGCACCAAGCATTTGCGACCGCCTTATAATAGGTCTCTCCCGTCTCATCAACACATACACCGCTGACGTCAGTCAATGCGCGCAAAGTCACAAGCGTAAATTAAAATTAAATTTAAATGTTATTTTATTTGAATTTGATTTTTATTTTATTTAATGTACGCTAAATTACTGAAATACGCTTGCCTTAGCATAAGACGTGCACCAGTCAATTCATGTATGTGGTTATTGTTCCTGGTAGCCAATAAAGCGTATCCAGGCAGCTGTGACTTCGAAGTGGATACGTGCCAGTGGCAAACATCTGCTCCGGTTCAACCATCTGGAACGTCCTGGAAGAGACGGCATGGACTCATCCGGCCAAATGCCTCGTCACTCAAGAACCCCTCGCAATCGGATTCTGGTAGGATGGAACAGGGAGTGGCTTTCGTAACTTATGATTTCTCTTATCGTCTCTAGGGTCACGATTGGAATGGCTAGAGGGTTCAAGTAAGGGTAGAAACTTTGAAGACTTTCTTAAAGTAGGCTAGTTTAAAAATAGAGTAGTGGATTGGATTGTAGTGAACTGAAGTGGAGTGGCTTAGAGTAGAGTGGATTGGAGTGGACTGAAGTGGACTGGATTGGAGTGGAGTGGATTGAATGGAGTGGCTTGAAATGGAGTCGATTTGACTGAATTTGAGTGGATTGAAGTGGAATGGAGTGGATTGGTGTGGATTGAAATGGAGTATTTTTATTTTCTTTTATTTCTGATATTTCTATAGCGCCTCCTCAAGTCTACTACTACTCAGAGGCGCTCCCGACTACAGCATTGATACTGTGTCGGAGTTTTCACGCCGAAGCGCCACGAGCAATTGCGAGTGAAGGACTTGCCCAAGGTCCGTACACAGCGGCTAGAGTGGGATTCGAACCTGCAACCCTCCGGTCACAAGGCGCTGAACTTACCACTGAGCCAACACGCCCCAGTAGATTGAAATGTAGTGAATTAGAGTGAATTGGAGTGGAGTGGAGTGGAGTGGATTGGAGTAGATTGACATGGAGAACATTGAATTGGAGTGGTTTAGAGTGGATTGAAATAAAGTGGAGTGGATTAGAGTATATTCAATTGGAGTGGTTTAGAGTGGAGTGAAGTGTAGAGCGGATTAGAGTAAAGTAGAGTGGAATGGAGTACAATATAATAGAATAGGAGTGCAGTCGAATGCAGTGGATTACATGGGATAACATTAGAATTCAATGGATCAGATTGGAATAGAGTAGTGTAGAGCAGAGCAGACTATATTAGATTAAATTATATCTATCTATCTAAAACATTTATATAGCTCCCCTTCAAGGAATCTACTCAGAGGCACTCCCGACCCAGGCCCAGTCAAAAAGAAATGTCTTATATGGCCAGATAAGAGATGCAGCTGAGGGATTGACATTCAAGTTGATAAAATCAATGTGTACCGGAACATACTCGTATGTTCAGACAGACAGACAGACAGACAGACAGACAGACAGACACACAGAGTCCGTCTAATTGTACGGTCGGCAGAAGCAGAGGAAGAAAGAGGAGAAGCAGAAAGATTACAGTCTTATTCGATACGACATCTGCTCGATAAGAGTTTGACCTAATTATCTGACACAAGAGAAAAACCGAAACTGATTTCCGAATAGAAAGAACGACAACGAAAAGTCTTATATATATATATATATATATATATATATATATATATATATATATATATATATATATATATATATATATATATATATATATATATATGAAGCACAGTGAGCCTAATAGATAGCGAGCTTTTCAGTTGTCAGTGAGTGTTTTTCAACTGTCTGTGGGCATTGCAGTTGTCAAAGAAATTTCTCTGTTGTTAACGAGCTTATTTCAACTTTCAATCTGCATGACCGTCGTAGCCTCCTTTCCGCATCTCTTTTCGACCTGGCTTCTTCAAGTCTTAATTGCGGTTACACTCTGAGTGACATTAGCGTTATTACAGCAGCGCTGTAGAAATAATAGCGGATTATTTAAATTCTGGTTCTATATTTTGGAATTCCCTCTTTGGAATTACGCAGCGGTCGTGAATAAGCTGGGGCCCTCCGCTTAGCTTTAAGTAGCGCTTTAGGTATTTTACAGTTCCGATTACGATTAGATCGCACAGGGAATATGTAAGGAATTAACGCCGGCGTTACATGCTTGGTAACCTTAAATTCACGTTCATTTGGTTGAAAATTTTCAGTGAACCATTTCCT
>OY744610.1:59593348-59658348 GCA_963556255.1 Allolobophora icterica | reverse complement strand
ATTTCAGACGCCATATAATTGTTTGTCGATGTCATTGATGTCACCCTCCTGCTTTTCTCAGGCCTAGTACTGGCACTACCAGAGTATGGGCAGTGGTGGAGTTACATGTAGTCACGATTTTCGTTACGAATGTGATGTGAGATCGACATTAACGTCTATTGCAACCGGAAGATGTCGTTCAAGAATACTTATTATGTTGCTTAGACACCTTTAAATCAGATTTCAGACGCCATATAATTGTTTGTCGCTACTAAATTTCCTGTTTGACTGCAATACGATGACGTTAGACGGTTAGATTGTTAGATAGGCCTACATCTGCTCGATCAACTGCAAATTGTAGCTTAAATTTTCTACAACTTGAATAACAGTGAGAACTGTACGAGATTATATATTTCCCTGTCGAAGTAAGCAGCCGTTGTTGCCGTAGGATGTCATAAGAACGTGTTCTTATTTTCGTAAGAATGTCTTAGATTTCTCGATTTTTAACTCGATTTAATCGTATAGAATATTTTCCTTAGGACTTCGAAGGCTTTTGATACAATAAGATGGTCTACTTGGATGGATCCAATAGTCTAGCGAACTACTGGATCCATGATCCATCCAAGTAGACCCGCAATTTTATGATTTGCTTTGACACCTTTAAATCAGTGCTGCCGAGGCTATATGAATTTAAATTTCTCTTAACCGTTAATTGATCGCCGTACCTGGACCTCGTGGGATTATGCTATAGGAACCGTGAGAACTGTTCAAAACGTGTATCTAACATAATTTGTTTATGTCCTAAATCAACGGATGTATTTATCTAACGATCTTTTCTGCCGACGTCAACGGTCTTTGTTGCCATAAGATGTCGTTAAACATTCCATCCATCCATCCATCCAGCCGTTCCTGGACGTACGCCTAAAATCAAATTACTAGTAAAAACTGTACAAAACCTTTTCCTTTCGACGTCAACGGCCTTGGATGCCATATAGTATGCCATCGAAACGTGTTAATATTCTCCTACTCATTTTTAGATCATTAACGCTATTTAATTCTACAGAATTGTTGCTGTTGACGTCAATAGCTTTTTAAGTCAGAAGATGTGGTTAAATACTGTTGTATCCATCCAATTCTTAGGTGCCTTAACCGCACGGGGTTAAGCATATATATAATAGAAGAATAGCCTATTTTATATATAGGTCCTTGTATTAAAGGTTGACGTTCACGTGGCTAGTAGCAGCAACAAGATGGCGCTGCAACCACAAAATGTCCGACAAATATGTTAGCTCTTGATAGAAACCTTAAAACCGTATTAATATCTTTCTAATTATACCTTAGTTGCGTTCATTCATCGATAAGAATTGTAGATTGTTTCCTACAGAAGTGAACGGCCTTTGATGCCTTAAGACACCGTTCAACGCTGTTCAACACAGTGATATCTTACACACCTTTAAACTGATTTTTTGCGTACAATATATAATTTATACTCTGCAACCAGATTAATTGCGTGTGTTGGTTCATAACCGTAATCTGCGGTTGAAACTATACGAACCTTACTTCCCATGGAAGTTGTAAGGTGTCGTTAAACTCTTGGTAACCGGAAATCAAAGGACCCATAACACATAGGACAGGAAAGCCCTTCTTTAACGTCGTGTGACTAGTTTGAGTACGGACCTCTGGCGGACAGAAGAATACCGCGTCCAATTTACATAATAAATATATTCAGTTAATAATTATTCTGAAGGAAAAGAGACGAATGATTACAATAGTACATTAAAACATTGCCTGTGGCGTTTTAAAACATTATATTTTTAATAGGCCTAAATAATGATCTGTTTGAATTGACGCGGGCGACATTTGTGTGTTAAGATGCTACCTTAAAGAGGTGTCTAATTATGATGCACAATTTTTAAACAAGTTGCCATTCCTCTATATGTAAGCCTGGATTCCTGGCCGAGTAGTATTATTATATTCCATGTAAGGTATCTTAAAAAAAACTCTTCCGGGAAGTCATAAGAAATTAACGTTACGCTGTTTAACCTATTTACGTAGTTTAATGTTTGTTTGGACAACTTTCAATCGCAAATCCTGGAGCTAATATAGGGATAATATTTGCGTCATTGATAGCTATCCAGCCATTTTTGGTTGAGAAATATTAGCTGCATTATGTATACCATACGGTGTTGCCATAAAATATCGCTAAACTCTGGGTCCATCCATTCCTCTTGAATTGTAACGTTACTCAACTGGCTGTGTTACGTCACACGAACGGCAAGAACTGTTAAAATTAATTAGACACCTCTTTTAAGTGTGAAATTCGCCCTATAAGGGAAACAGCAGCGCCTTCATGTATATTGGGTGTGTAGCTTAGTTCGGCTGTGTTATGAACACGTTTATGGATTACTAGATTATTGCCCGTCCTAATCCGGGAAGGGAAGACCCTGATTCCCAGTAAGGGAAAACAATGGATAAGCTTATAAATTTGCGAAAAGCCGGGAAAATCGTTGGCTCACCGTTCCTTCGTTTCAGCGCGTTGCGCCCAGAGTGAGAATTGTCGGGGGGTTGGTGGGGGGTTGAACCCCGATAGTCTTTCTTAGATCCCCATAGTAAAGTCTTCATTGCACACTCCAACTCCATGTGAATCAAAGCCTAACTTCCCCCCCCCCAGTCTTTTTCTACAATAATAATAGCAGAGATTTAAGTGCCATATAGTTCGTAAACAGTCGAAAGGAAATCGATGCAACGATTCAGAAGCACTTCTCATACTGGTTGCGCCTAAGTTTAAGCCCGTTTTAAGCCGTTAGTTTAAAAGAGTAGCCACATAGGCCTACGGTGTATATTTATAATTATTTACTTTGATTTTTGCTATAAACCAACCGTCCGCTTCAATGTGGCGATTTTGTTAACAGTGACGTCATTCCTCATTAGTTAGAAGCGGCGGACCGTTCGTGCGTTTGAAATGTGGCCACTGTGCAAACAGTCACGTCGTTGAGCATGAATAGGCCTATTATATTAATCAGTTCGAAACAGTCAATGAGAGAAGCGTAACTGGACAGACATTTCTGCTTGTTTATAGTATTGTTACGCCAAACTGACAGAAGCAACAACCAAGACCGATACAAAAATTAGAAAGCATAGAGCGTTAACTAAAGCCAACAACAGATTGGCTCACTGTACAAATGTCATTAAAAAAAGCAGGGTAATGAGTTCAGTTCTTTTTCTCGTGAATACCAAACCAAGGCAATTATCACACTGCGGTAATTATCTGATAATTATATTACGAATATCTTTATTACGCCTAGTAGGCAATAAACCGAAAAAAGGAGAAACAAAAAGAAAAAGAAACATGTAGAGCATTAAATAACAACCGTCACAGATCACTTCAATGTACATAAGATATCAAAATCACTATACAGTCGAGCAAATGGCATCATGTTTCTTCACGAATACCAAGGCAAGGCAGTCATCATTATGGTTATTACCTGATAAGTTTGTCCACAGCAGGTTATGAATAGCAACATTTCCGAACAGATCAAATGAAAATACAGTTTACAACGACGTACTTTTGACAAAAAAGAGTAAGATTTAGTCTGCCCAATCCATTAATTAAACATATGACAATTTCCCATTTATTAAACCCGAATACAAGACGATATACCGAATTCCAGCAGACGTTTAGTTCATTAGATTGTCTTGCTAATAGAGTCAAGGCAACGATGGCATAGGTCAAAAGGGGCAAGGAATAGGTCTCTTGTAAGTGAAGGTGTACAATTTCATCTAAGTTAGAGGCATGGGATGCAATTACAAGCCCGATAGAACGACCGTTTCAAAGGGTCAACGTCAAAAGTACTTGTCTACGGCCACCAAATAAATGAACACCCAAATACTTAAGGGAATCAACCCAGTGAATTTCCTGTAGGGTGGTAACTCAGTTTCTTGGGTTGATTCCCTAAAGTATTTGGGTATAGGAACGGTGAGAACGGTGAGAATCAATTGTGTAGGAACGGTGAGAACTGTTTGAAATAATTTCTGTCGATGTCAACGGCCTTTGTTGTCATAAGATGTCGTTAAAAGCTGGTTTAACCATCCAGTCCTGTATCATACCATACGAACGGTGAGAAATGGCCTTTGTTGCTAAGAGACGTCGTTAAACCCTGCCCTACGGGATGCTGACCTGATTACGGTGTGGGTTTGGAGCTCCGTCGGTTGATGCCTTGTGCATAAGCGTAGACTCTGGGGGGCAGCCGGGGCACGTGCCCCCCAATAATTGAGATGGACTGTACACCCCTATGCAACAAGTGTAGAATGAATAACCATATGCCCCCCAATATTTTGGACAAGTTAACGCCACTGGCCTTGTGCATTTGAAACCGGTGATCTAGAGAGTAGTAATTAATCAACAGTCAGTATCACAGCTCTGTCTTCTACGTGTGTTCGTTACCGTTTTGCTGACTGTAAGTAGGTCTATGTAGTGAAGCTTAGAAGCCTACAGGCGCAAGAAACTGAGTGAAAAAATAGAAAGTGGATTAATTATCAGTACAGGTGGGATATATATCACTCGTACATTCTTAACATAAGTTTTATTTGTTTTGGACTATTTATCTGTTATATGTTTATTTCTTTTGTTTATTTCTTTTTTTTATTTCTTTTATTTCTTTACATAGACCTACTTATGGATTTACCTATTCGTATATTATTTATTTATGATTATAACTGAGCTTATACCTATATAATTATGTCTATGTGTGTGTGTGTCTATGTAGGTATGTATGTATGTATGTATGCATGTATGTATGTATACACACATACATATATGTACGTATGTATGTATTTCTTATTTCTGAACGCCCACTTGAGACACCCTATTAGCCAGTGTTTAATCTACACGTCTTTGGGGGAATGTCCCCCCAGGATTGATGTTCCCCCCCAGAGGCGAGCAATATTACAATGTAGAGACCTTTAGGGGAGGAAAATCCCCCCCACGATACATGTGGAAAAGTCTGAAACTTTTTCAAGATGGATGGAAAAAATCTTGTTTAAATACTTTGCTCCCCCCAGAAACCTTGTTTCCCCTCCCAGAAGAGGGGGACTAGATTAAACACTGCCTATTAGCAGACAATAAATATGTTACTTAGTTTCCACAACTTGATCAACATTGAGAACTGTACGAGATTATTTCCCTGTCGATGTTCATATTTTCGTTCATTTTTAGATTATTAACTCGATTTAATTGTCAACAATAATTGTCTCCTTTGGATGTCGACGACATTTAATGCTATAAGATGGTCTTAAACGCTTGGATCGATCCAATTTGACCCGGAATATTAGGATTTGTCTAAACACCTTTAAATCAGTGTTCCGGAGGCTATTTGAACTTAATTTTCGCGTGAGCGTTGGTTGTTCCCAGCTGCAGACGTGATTTTTCTTTCGACGTCAACGGCCTCTGATGCCATAAGATGTCATCATCTTCTTCTTTGGTTCTCTGCCCTTAGGCAGGTTCGTATGTCCAACGGCGCCATCCCTCTCGATGTTGAGCTTCTGCTTTCATCTGTCTGTAGCCGTCCCTCTTTGTTGTCCAGTCTAAGAACATCATTCTTGGCCTTCCTCGTGTCTTTTTCCCCTCCATTCTACCTTCGATGATATTTCTCAACAGAGAATCCCCTCTCATTATATGGCCAATCCATCTTCTTTGGCGCTCTCTGATTGTCCTCATCATGGATCTCTCCTCTCCCACCATTTGCAGTACTTCGTCATTTGTCTTGTGCTCTGTCCAGCTGATTCTCTCCATTCTACGCCATATCCACATTTCGAAGGCTTCTATCCTTTTGATGTCCTCCCCTCTAATAGTCCACGTTTCAGATCCGTATAGGACCACACTCCATGCCAGCGTCTTAACCATTCGCTTCTTCAGATTCCTATTTAATTTTCCTCTCAAGAGCTCCTTTCTTTTATAGAATGCATCTTTTCCCATGGCTATTCTTCTTTTTATCTCCGCATGGCACTTCACATCCCTCGTGACCATACTTCCTAGGTAACAGAATCTCTCAACTTGTTCGATGTCCACTCCATTTACGGTTATTCTAACTTCTTTTTCTTCTCTTTTGCTTATCCTCATGACCTTTGTCTTCTTGGTATTTATTTTCATTTCGTATTCTGTTGAGATCATATTCAGGCGATCCATCATTCTCTGCAGTCCTTTTTGGCTTCTTGCTAACATTGCCTGATCATCCGCAAATCTCAGCGCTTTCACTAACCTACCTCCAACCTTTATTCCCTCATTCACTTCTTCCATCGCCTCCCGTACAAGCTCTTCGATGTAGATGTTGAAGAGAGCGGCCATCCTTGCCTCACTCCTCTGCCTATTCTTCCCGGCTCTGAGTATTCACCATCTATTCTTATTTTTACTTTCTGTCCCATGTACAGGTTTCCAATAAGTCTTCGCTCTTTCCAGTCTACCCCTATTCGTCGTAATGCATGCATTAATTTCCTCCACTCCACCCTATCGAAAGCCTTCTCATAGTCGACGAAACACACATAGACGTCTTGGCCATGCTGGAGGCTTCTTTCCGCTAGTATCCTCACCGCTGCAATTGCATCTCTTGTTCCTCTTCCCTTTCTAAAACCAAATTGATCCTCCCCTAAGCAGTCATCTGTTTCTGCCTTGGATTGCAGTCTCTTCGTGATAACTCTTAGTAGAATCTTGGATGCATGGGTGAGGAGGCTTATAGTTCGGTGGTCTTCACATGTTGTTGCATTTGGCTTTTTCTTGAGCGGGATCAATGTGGTCTGTAGGAAATCTTCCGGCCAAACTCCCGTGTTATATATGTCTTGGCATAACCGCACTAGTTCTGTCATTGCCTTCTCTCCCAGGTTCCTCAGTATTTCAATTGGGATATTATCAATTCCTTCTGCTTTGTTGTTTTTCATATCACTGATTGCTGCCAGAACCTCCTCCCTGAGTACGTCCGGTCCTATGTTATCGGTACTTGGTGTTTGTTCTTCCCCGAGATCTTCTTGGCTACGTTTTCCCATATATAAATCCTCAACATATTCCTTCCATCTTTTCCTGATATCGTCTGCGTCCTCTAGCAACTTGCCATCCTTGTCCTTGAATGCGCTTCCGCCATCCATATTCTTCTTATTTGTCAGTGTTTTGACCTTTCTATATACCAGGTCGTGTCTTCCTCAATTCTGTAGCATCTCTAGCTCCTCACACTGCTCTTCCCACCAATCCTCTCTTGCCTTATCTGTTGTTCTTCTTAGTTGATTATTCAGCCTTTTGTATTCACTCCTTGCCTCTTCTGTGCTCTGGTGTTTCCATTTTCTTCTTTCTTCCATATCCCTGAGCATCTCCATTGTAACCCATGGCTTGCGCGGTCCTGTACCCATCTGGAACCCCACAGTCTTTGTCGTTTCCTCAATCACGATCTCCTTCAGACTCCTCCACCTTTCATCTGTTGTTATCTCCGTACTCAACTCCACCACCCGTTCTTCTATATTTTCTGAGATTTCGTTACTCTTTGTTTGCATTCTTTCTCTATTCCATTTCTGTTTAACTATCCTTTGCTTCTTTATGAACTTAAGTCTGAGATGTATTGTCATGGCAACCAGGTTATGGTCTGTGTCTGCATCGGCTCCTGGGAGAGTTCTTGAGTTCTTGACACTGTTTCTGTACCTTTGTCTGATCATGATGTAGTCCAGTTGGTATCTTGCTCCATCTCCCGGTGCCTTCCATGTGTATCTTCTCCGCTTTTCCTGTTGGAACCAAGTATTCGTTACCATGAGTTTTTGTCTCTTGCAGAATTCCACCAGTTTTTCTCCTCTCTCATTTCTGTTCCCCAGTCCATATTTTCCTGTAGCCTCTTCCTGTTCTTTTTCACCAACTGTTGCATTCCAATCTCCCATGACAATCACATAATCTTTGCCTTTGATGTCTCTAAGGCTTTCCTCTATCATCTCGTATATGTCGTCCACCTCCTCCTCCTCGTGTGCTGATGTTGGCATATACACTTGTATTATTGTTATGTCGACTGGGTGTGCTTGCAATGTCACTATGAGCATTCTATCCTCACGTCTCTCCACCCTTGATACGCATTTGGCGACTCTCTCCGACAGCAAGTTGGCCACACCATTTTGACTCTTCTCTCCTCCAGTGTATATCACCCTAATGCCGTCACTCATGAAGTCTCCTCCCTCTTTCCATCTGACCTCCGACAAGCCCAAAATGTCCAAACCTGCTCTCTTCATCTCTCCCACGACATTAGCCAACTTTCCCGGTCTCAGCATCGTTCTTACATTCCACGTTCCTATTTTTAGCTTTTCTTTTTCTTGTAAGGTTTTCGCTGGATGACGACCGAGGGAGCCTTGTTCCCCCCCCCCCTGCCGAACGCGACTCTTTCCAGTATCTGGATTGAATCGTTCACGTTGTTCACTGAATTCTTCTCTGGCGTCATTTTACATTTAACTCGGGATAGATAGGGAGGTGGATTCCTGTTGCCTTCCTCCCGGTGTTTTTAAGGAGACACCATCTCTCAGCGGCGATGACATCCATCGTCCGTCCTTCGGTTTCTTCGCCCATGGACACTCACTTATACCGGCGAGGACTCGGTCGCCCACCACGCACTCTGTTGAAACAGAGGGACCTCGTGAAGGCGGCGTGGGTGGATATTTGGGCAGCAGAGGCTATCTGAGACGCTTGCATATCCCATTACCCCCCCCCCCCCAAGATGTCATCAAAACGTGTTAATATTTCCTTCGGATACCTCAGTTACACTCATTTTTAGATCATTAACGCGATTTAATTGCACAGAATTTCGTCCGATGGACGGCCTTTTAAGTCATAAAATATGGTTTAAACATGTTGGATCCAATCCTTAGGTGCATTAACCGCACGGGGTTTAGGGCCCGTTAAGCACATAGAAGAGTATTATCGGTCCTTGTATTAAATGTATACTGCCGACGTGCACAGGGCTAGTAGCAGCAACAAGATGGCGCTGCAACCACAAATCTCCTACAAATATCAAACTATTGATAGAAACCGTGTTCATATTTCTCTATGTATACCTTAGCTGCGTTCATTCTTCGATAAGAAATGTACAAATTGTTTCAAATAGAAGTTGTGACCGGCCTCTGATGCCAGGAGACAGTGTTCAAAGCTGCTAAACACAGTGCTAACTTATACACCTTTAAACTGGGTTTTAACCACATCATATATACTCGGCAGCTAAGTTAATTGAGTAAATTCATCAATCTCTTGTTAGCTACAGTGGTGAAAACTATGCAAAGTTTTATTCCCATGGACGTCGCAAGATGTCATTAAAGTGTTGGTAACCGGAAACTGAAAGACCAATAATTTTAAATAGGACAAGAGAGCCCTTCTTTAGGGTCGTGTCACTAGTTTGAGGACGGACATCTGGCGGAATGAGAATATCGTGTCTTGTTTTCAAAACGCATATTTAGTTAATAATAATCCTGTAGGAAAATCGACGAATTATTACATTAGCGCATTAAAACATTGCCTTTGGCGATTTAAAAAATCACATAGGTAATAATAATAATAATAATAATAATAATAATAATAATAATAATAATAATAATAATAATAATAATAATAATAATAATAATAATAATAATAATAATAATAATAATTACAGTAAACGCTAGAATTTACGCGGGGCGACATCTGTGTGTAAGGAGGCAACCGAATATGTAGAATGTTTAAACAAGTTACCATTCTTCTGTATGTAGGTCAAGATTCCCGGCCAATTACTTTAATTAAATTTCATGTAAGGTATGGTTGACGTCAAAAACTATCCTGGGAAGTCATACATGACATTCATGGTCACACCATGTTCTGCTACAAATTCTAGAGGACTCCGATCGGCTGCACGAGGCGATTACACCATACTTCGCACCAACCGGAAGTTTGGTAGTCGTGTCTTCTCGGTCTCAAGACCCGTTCAATGGAACAGTCTTCCAACTGCAGTCCGTCAATGCACATCTGTCACCTAGTTTAAATCCGAATTAAAAACTCATCTATTCACATTATACTATGATTAGGAATGTAGCTTAACGCGCTCTCGTACAAGACTTGTTTTGTTAAAGCGCACTATAAATGTTTAGTTGTATTGTTTTGTATTGTAAGTCATAAGATCTTAACCGCTGCTTAACTTTATTAGTGTAGTACTAATGTCTGTTGTGATAAATTTCAGTTGCGTATCTCGGAGCTGATATAGGGATAATATTTTCGCCATTGATAGGTATCATGCCATTGAGAGTTGAGAAGTAGCGGTTTCGTGCTAGACCCCGTTCTCTCTCTATCTGATCATGTCATTAGTGTCTCACGCTCGTGTTTCTTCTATTTACGCCAACCACGTGACATTCGCCAGTCCCTTCCGCTGCATGCGATCGTGGCCTTGGTTCATGCTCTGATCTGCTCTGGGATTGACTACGGGAGCGCTATTTATATTGGCCTGCCCTCTACTAATGCATCTAAGCTTCAGTCCGTACTTAATGCGGCTGCCAGCCTCATAGGGGCATCATGAAGTTTGCCCATATCTCTTCCTACATCCATAAACTTCCTACATCCTTCACTGGCTTCCCAATCACCAACGCATCCAATTTAAGGTCCTTTCCTCATGCCTTACTGTCTTGTTGGCTCAGCTCCGCTGTATCTCAGGGCTTACTGCACCCCCGGTTTCCAGTTTGCCTGGTCGGTCTCTCTCCGATCATCTGTCCGTGGCCACTTGGTTGTTCCTCGGATGCGCACTGCCACGGCCCAGTCTCGTATTTTTGCGGTTTTGGGCCCTTCCAGCTGGAACCGCTTGCTTCAGGCCCTTAGACTTGACCTCCTCTCTCTCCTGTCCAGTTCCACAAGCGCCTGAAAACATGTCTCTTTGTCAGTGAAGACACTGACCCGGGTCGGGAGCGCCTCTCTCATAGTGGCGTCACATAAATTCTCAATTACAAATTACAAATATACCATACGGTGTTGCCATAAGATATCGCTAAACTCTGGATTTATCCATCTCTCTTTGATTGCAACGTTGCTCGACAGGCTGTGTAGCCCTATGCCATACGAACGGTGAGAACTGTTCAGAATAATAAAACACCTTTTTACGTGTCATATTCGCCCTGTAAGAGAAAGCTGCAGCGCCGTGTTGTATGTTTATCTGGTCAGGCTGTTCAATGAACACCTTTATTACGCCAAAGAGGCAGAAGCAACACCTTAAACCCGATACAAAAATAAAAAAGCACAGAGCGTCGAGTAGTCAACAACAGATCAAGCTCACTGTTATCAAACTGGCTATAAAGTAGAGCACTGAGTTCGGTTCTTTTCTCGTGAATACCAAACCAAGGCAATTATCGTTGTGGTAGTTATCTAATAATTATGTTATGAATATCTATATTACGCTTAATAGGCAGTAAACCCGATAAAGGAAAAAAAGAAAAGGAAACATAGATCATTAAATAACAACCGTCAAAGTTCAAAACTTATGTACATAAGAGATCAAACTCACTATACAGTATGTATGTAAGTATGTAAGTAAGTAAGTATGTATGTATGTATGTATGTATGTATGTATGTATGTATGTATGTATGTATGTTGTATGTATGTATGTATGTATGTATGTATGTATGTATGTATGTATGTATGTATGTATGTATGTATGTATGTATGTATGTATGTATGTATGTATGTATGTATGAATGTATGAATGTATGTGTATATATATGCATGTATAGATGTATGCATGTATGTATACATGTATGTATGTATGCATTAATGTATGTAAGTATGTATGTGTAAATATATACATGTATGTACGTATACATGTATGTATGCATGCATGTATGTATGTATGTATGCATGTATGCATTTATACATACATACATATATGTACGTATGTATGTATTTGCTATTTCTGAGCGCCCACTTGAGACACGCTATTAGCAGACACCTTCCCTACCGCATAATATTCATTTCCAATTTCAGGATCCAGTAACCTGACATCAATTGAAGACGACAGCCAACCATCAACGATGACCATGTACAGTCTACTGGCCCTCACCGTTGGATCATTGACTGTCGGCGCCTTTGTCGTTCTACTTATCGTCGTCTGTGAGTCTCCGTCTACTTCCGTCAGGTTTTTTTATACGAATGATACGACAGGAAGGAACGATGGAATAAAGGAAGGAAGGAAGGAAGGAAGGAAGGAAGGAAGCAAGGAAGGAAGGAAGGAAGGAAGGAAGGAAGGAAGGAAGGAAGGAAGCAAGCAAGCAAGCAAGCAAGCAAGCAAGCAAGGAAGGAAGCAAGCAAGCAAGCAAGCAAGCAAGCAAGCAAGGAAGGAAGGAAGGAAGGAAGGAAGGAAGGCTGAGTGAGAATGAAGAAGTCGAAGAAAGCGACGATGTTAAAAATTACGTTTGAATGACAGAAGTCGATGATTCGATTAAGGATATTCTGACTGACTGACTGACTGACTGACTGACTGACTGACTGACTGACTGACTGACTGACTGACTGACTGACTGACTGACTGACTGACTGACTGACTGACTGACTGACTGACTGACTGACTGACTGACTGACAGAGAGTTACTCAATGGTTTATTGACTAGTGAGTTAGTTAGTGACTGACTGACTGACTGCCTGACGGAGTGACTTACTTGCTCATTCAGTTACTGATTTCCTGACTTACTTACTTGCTCTCTGGAAGACAGTCTTATGAACGAACGAAAGAAAGACAGAAACAGGAAAGAATGAATGAACGAACGAGTGAAAGAGCGAACGACAGAAAAAAGAACGAATGAATGAACGAACGAGTGAAAGAGCGAACGACAGAAAAAAGAACGAATGAATGAACGAACGAATGAAAGAGCGAACGACAGAATGAAGTATTGAATGAATTAACAAATGAGTGAATGTAAGAACGAAATAACGAACGAATGAACGATTCGTTTTTAGCATCACTGAATGCCCACCGGCGACAGAGAACAATGAAGCAGGAGCTGCAGCTTCAGCAGCAACAGATGCAGCAGCAGGATCAGACGAACACGGATGTTGACCTTCAGCTCAACCTCATCCGATCGAAGAGGAATGCCTACCTCGGAAAGATCGTCAACTATAATCCTTGTTACGAATTCGCTGGAAATCGATATACGGCCAACGACCTAACAGCAGTACCAAGGACCAATATCACCCTCGTCAAGTAAATCAATCACCGATCGATACAGCGATTGATTGATCGATAGATCGATTGATCGATGGATTTTTCGAATTATTGATTGCAATTCATCTTGAGAAACCCGATCAGAATGGTCATCGAGCAAATGGATCGCTCGATCGTTCATTTATTCAATCAATCAATCAATCAATCAATCAATCAATTTATTCGTTCAATCATTTATTAAAACAATCGATCAATCGTCTATTTATTAATTCTATCATTCATTCATCCATCCGTTCATTCAGTGAATCAATCAATTCATCAAGTAATTCATTTATTTATTTATTTATTCAAGCAATCAATCATTCGTCCATTCATTAATTCAATGAATCAATCATTCATTTATCCATTCATTTGTTCGTTTATTCGTTCATTTCACTATAACAATGGCAGTAATTGCAATTGTGATTAGTAACTTCTAACGCGCCGGTGTCTAATGCAACAGGCATCAACCGACGGCCACGCTCCAAACCTAAGCCATGGTCAGGTCTGTCTGTCTGTCTGTCCATCCGTCCGTCCGTCTGTCTGTCTGTCTGTCTATCTGTCTGTCCTGCGTTGTCCGTGTCGATGTATGTCTCTCTAGTTGTCTAATATCTGTTCGTGTGTCTGTTGCGAAGGGCTCTCGGCCATGGTGCATTCGGCGAAGTCTATCAGGGAATCGTCATCGACTCCACTCAGCATCCCACCAGATGTCCCGTTGCTATTAAGGTAATCAACAAAACACGTATTACTGTAATAAATCCCAATGCACTTTCATTAATATTAATCGAATCTCCAAATTGTTCATGTTATTGCATAATTATATGCAATCAGGTCAGTCTGTTGACCAATCAGCAGCCGGAATACCGTTATGAGTGACCTTCTGGACCAATCCGCAGTTAGCATGCCGTTCTCAGCGCCATTTTTAGCCCCTTTTGCAGTACACAAGTCCCATAGGGAAATATTGGTCTATGTTGATCCTATATTGGTCCTATATTGGACCAATTTTGGTCCTATATGGGCTTATAATAGGTCTGCTGGTATTGATGCTGAGCAAGAGGAAGTTACGTCAAAGTCGGCCAAAATTCGGTCAGCCAAAATCCAGCTAGCCTTAAAAATCTAAAACCAGGCTAATGCAAAGCCAGCCAGCAACAAACCCGCCAGCAGAAACCAGTTTATTGTTAAGATAAATGAAGAAGTCAATCAATGACTGGTTTGATTTCTTCTTGTAGACTCTGCCTGCTTTTTCTACGGGTCAGGCCCAGAATGATTTCATAATGGAGGCTCTCATCATGAGGTTAGTTCAGTACTATCGGTTGCCATGGCACCAAGGGGTAACAACCCAGCCATGCCTCCATTTGCGTTAGGGTTCATGCTATTACGTTCCCCAAATTTCGCCCAATAAATCTTACAGTGAAAAGGTCAGGATAAGACTGGGAAGTTAAAACAAGGTTAGCAAAATCTGGAAGGCTAAAAGATCATAAAAATCTTCGAAAACTAAAGAAAAGGTCAAAATAATACGGCCTTGCCTCACCGGCCCCACTTTCCCACCTGCCCCACTTTCCCCATCTGACTCAATTTCTTCACCTGCCCCACTTTCCCCACCTGCTCGACTTTTCCCCACCTGCCTCAATTTTCCCACCTACCCAACTTTCCCAACCAACCCAACTTTCTCCATTTGCTCCATTTCACCCTCTTGCTCCACTAGTTCTATCCCATCTGTCCCACTTGCTCCACAACTCTCCCTGTTTAAACTTTTATTTCCGCAGTTGTCATTACCACTGCAGCGATGACTGAAAATAGAAGACTATTAGGAGCTGACCAGGCGATTAATTGATTAATTAGTTCGTTTCCTCATTCGTTCAGCCTTCACCCATTTAGTCAGGTATTCAGTAAGTGAGCATGTCAGTCATTCAGCCATGCGCTCAATTACATGGCTCATCCACCCAGCTGTTCATTCATTCATTCGTTCATTCATTCATTCATTCATTAAGTAATTTAAGTAGGTAATTGGGTAATTAATTAAATAAATAAGTAATTAAATGACTAAGTCAGTAGGTCATTAGATAATCAAGTAAGTGAATAAGTAAGTAATTAAGTAACTAGGCTATTAGGTAATTAAGTCTTTTAATCGTCAAGACGTTAAGTCGTTAGGTCATTTAGGCATTAATTCATTAATTCATTCATTAAGTAATTGATTTATTTAGCAATTCACTGTCAGTCATTTTGCCATTCATTCATTTACTTCATTCATTTTTCATGCATTCATTCTCTCACTTATTGATTAAGTCTCTAAGTCATTCACTAATTCACTCAGTCATTCAGTCAATCGATCATTTTCTCATTCCCTCATTTATATAGCGCTCCATTCACTCAGGCCATCGTTTTGAATATGCGTTCTACGTGTCGTCGTGTGTTCGTGTGTGGCAGCATGTTCGACCACCAGAACATCGTCAAGTTGCTTGGGGTCTGCTTCGAACGCCATCCTCAGTTCATCGTCCTTGAACTCCTCGAAGGAGGAGACGTCAAGACTTTCCTCTATCGCTCGCGACCAAAACCAGTACGAACCACACTAACTGTATTTGCAATTAATTAGGAACTTCTATTGCGCCCCTGTCTAATTAATTCACAAGGCATCAGCCGATGGAGCACCAATATCATTATCAATAGAATAATAAATGAAGATCTAAATAGGATATATGAATATAAATCTAACTAAATAAAAGCAAGCATACACACACGTATATCAATCAACAACTAAGCATTTATACAGCGCCCGTTCAGGGAAGCTATTCAGAGGCGCTCCCAGCCCAACCCCGGCGAAAGAGAAGAGTCTTTAGAGCAGAGAAGAAAGCGGTGGACAAGTCTCGAGGAAGAGACCACAGCTCAGGAGGAAAGCCCATTCCAAATTGTGTGTGTGTGTGTTTGTGTGTGTGTGTGTGTGTGTGTGTGTGTGTGTGTGTGTGTGTGTGTGTGTGTGTGTGTTTGTGTGTGTGTGTGTGTGTGTGTGTGTGTGTGTGTGTGTGTGTGTGTGTGTGTGTGTGTGTGTGTGTGTGTGTGTGTGTGTGTGTGTGTGTGTGTGTGTGTGTGTGTGTGTGTGTGTGTGTGTGTGTGTGTGTGTGTGTGTGTGTGTGTGTGTGTGTGTGTGTGTGTGTGTGTGTGTGTGTGTGTGTGTGTGTGTGTGTGTGTGTGTGTGTACACATACATGTATGGATACATATTACTATTATTAATTATTTTATTATTATTATTGTTCTTGTTGTTCTTGTTGTTCTTGTTGTTGTGCATTTATTAAGCGCCGTGATCTAATGGCCAAGCATCAATCGATGGCGCTGAGCAATTGTGAGTGAAGAACTTCCTCAAGGTCCCTACACAGTAACCATCTTAGAGTAGGAGGCTCGAGGCTCGAACCCCTACACCGCGCTACAAGGCGAACGCTTTAACCAATTGGCTACTGATCGCATACCTTTTCAAGAGGAATAATAACAGGTGTTCAGACAAATCTCTTTGTACTGATGAACAGTGCAGGGAATTTGATCAGAGCTAGACTACACACACATACATACATAGATATACATTCATTCATACATATGTCGACATACATACATACATACATACATACATACATACATACATACATACATACATACATACATACATACATACATACATACATACATACATACATACATACATACATACATACATACATACATACATACATACATACATATATACATACATACATACAGAGGGGATAGAGTAGTGGTAACACTCATGTTCAGGCGCTTTGCATGGCTACCAAACCGTGTGTTAATTAAGATATTGATTGTACTTTCATGCTTCAATGATCTTACTGCGTCTGTCGGTTTGAAATAATAAAGAATATAATTATTATTATTATTATTATGATCGACCAGAATATTTTTCTATGGATATTGATGGCTTTTGATGTCGTTAAACTCTTGGATCGATCCAACTTGACCCATAATATTAGGATTTATCTAGACACCTTTAAATCACTGGTTTAGAGGCTATATGAATTTAATTTTAGCTTAACAGTCACCTCAACCTGGACCAAAGTTAAATTAATAGCGGAACAGTTACTATACAAAGTCTTTTATTTTCGATGTCAAGGACCTTTGTTGCCAAAACATGCCATCAACTTGTTAATATTTTCCTACGAATGTCTCAGTTACACTAATTGTTAGATCATTAACTCAATTTAATCGTACATAATTTTTTCATGTGGGCGTCGACGGCTTTTCATGCCACAAGATGGCCTTAAACTCTTGGATCCGTCGAAGTAGACCCGCAATATTAGGATTTGTTTAGACACCTTTAAATCACTGTAACTAACTGATGCTATATGAAGTAAAAAAATTTACTTAACCGTTGATTAGTGAAAGCTGTAGGTCAAATTCATAGAGAGAACTGTGCAAATCCTTGTTGCCAAAACATGCCATCAAAACTTGTCAATATTTTCCTACGAATATATTAATCAGAAATGGGTACGATTAGTTAAATTGCTAATGGATTTTTAATTAGAATCATCTTCTCGAATTTACTAATGAAGTAGAATTAGCAACAGCTAATCAAATTGGAATTAGAATTAGATTTCGATAAAATTAATTCATACATATATTTGCTTCATGATTTTATCAAAGTTACTCTAGTCTATTATAGGACCTATGGCAACACAACTGCCATGTCAGAACAGTCCATAAATCAGCAAGCAACAAGACGCCACATCGGTCAATACATGCTGCAATTATTGACATTGCTATTGCAGAAGCTCACCATGAACAGATAATTTAAATTGACTTCAAACTCATTAATATTTATTAATAAACCCATTCTTAATTAACTCGTTCTTAACATAATTTCAAAAATCTATTCAATAAGCTAATTGTCTTACGAAATAGAATTACGTAAAAAATTGAAAATCAATTAGAATTAGAATTAGAACCAGGCGACCGCTAATCGATTAGAATTAGCTGTTTATCTAATCGATTAGCTAATCAATTAGTTACCTATCTGAAATATCAGGTACACTCATTTTACACTATTAACTCGATTTAATTGTGCAGAATTTTTTCTGTATGCGTCGGCGACTTTTAATGCCATAAGATGGCGTTAAATTGTTGGATCCATCCAAGGAGACCCGCCATATTGGAATTTGTCTAGACACCTTTAAATCATTGTTACAGAGGCTATATGAATTTAATTTTCGCTTAAACGTTAACTCAAATGTATCTCTAAGACTCTAAGTCATATCGTTACGCTAAAGGAACGGTTAGAACTGTTCAAAATAATAATTCTGTTGGCGTCGACGGCTTTTGATGCAATAAGACTGAGTTAAACTCTTGGATCCATCCAAGTAAACCCGAAATAACAGGATTTCTCTAGGCCTAGACACTTTTAAGTTACTGTTCCCGAGGCTATATGAACTTAATTCTCGTTTAACCCTGCGCCAAGTATGGGCAACTTCTTTTAACAGAGGGCCGCCTTAAGATTTTAAGGGTAGCACAGGGGCCGTATGCCAATCGCCGGCAAATTTTTTCCAGATTCACTTGCTTCAGAAAATGAGACAATATTAATTTTATTCAAACTAAATATTGCGGAATAATCGTGACGGTTAAACTTTGATTTTAAATGAAGATAATTTTTATGACGAAAACATAATTTTCCTAATACCTACAGTAGTAAACAAAGGTTCACCAGTCACTCTGGTACAGAGTAAAGCAGGGAGGCGACCTGACCGACGACTCTGATGAGCGTAGACTCGGATCCGACCTGGGCTGGTGAACCAAAGTCCTCCGTGCCCACCTTCTCGTGGTGCGGACCGTTAGTACCCTTCCTAGGAAGTACTCTTCCTAGGAGGGGGAACGAACGGGCACGGCAGGCAAAACCAGGGGAAGGCAATGGCAAACCACCCCTGTTAATCATGCCAAGAAAATCGTCATGCCACACACCAAACCACGCCGATGGTCGCGGATGGAGGGACTCCCAGGCCGGAGCGCTGAGGTGGGACTCCCAGGCCAAAGCGCGACTCAAGGGCTACTGGGAGAAGTAGCAAGACGGCAACGGAGACTGTGTGGCATGACGATCGCTAGGGCTCCTAGAGCCGACGGCACAAACAAACAGTAAACACCACAATAAAAACAAAAGAAGTTATAAGTTTCTTCAGTTTTAAAAATACGTAAAACTTTTAGTCTGTACAACGTATCCATTTGCTTTGTGTCCTATATTTAATGATTATTGCGAGATCTGACGAAGTGTCAGATCTCGCAATAATCTCACAACACAAATCCGGAAACAGATGTGTTAATGTCGGCCTACGTACAGAAATCCAGACATTCATGTATGCCCGGATAAAAGGTTCCCAAGTGCCAGGTATACAATGCTAATATAAGACATGTCAAGGGCCGGTCCAAAGGTCCCCAGGGGCCGGACCCGGCGCGTGGGCCGTATGTAGAGTCTAATTATATATATATATATATATATATATATATATATATATATATATATATATATATATATATATATATATATATATATATATATGGTTTCTAGATTTTATATATATATATATGGTTTCTAGATTATATATATATATATATATATATATATATATGGTTTCTAGATTAGCCTACTTCTTGGAAATATTGCAATACATGAGAACCAACTTTTTTCAACGATTTAAATGACGTCCAATTTTTTCGTCAGCAATTTGGTAGCACCGCTCCATCCCTCCTGCTTCCCTCCGCTCCATCATCTGCGCCTCCTGGTGTTCGAATTTTCATCATTTTCTCGTTCATCCACTTCCGTCATTATACCCTCCTTTTCATCCACGTTTTTCATCTTCCTCTTCGTGCTTCTCTTCCTCTTTCTTCTCCTCCTTCATCAACCCCTCCTCTTCCTCCTCTTCCTCCTTTCTTCTCTTGCTCCTCCTTTCTTCTCTTGCTCCTCCTTTTGACCCTTCCTCATCTGCCTTTTGTTTATCGTCTTCCTCTTCCTCTTCTTCCTTGTTCTTTCCCACCCTTTCTTTGAATTGCTTTTAATAGTTTTGAATTGTTTTGAATTGTTTTTTCAATTGTTTTCGATTGCTTTCAATTTGTTTTCAATTGTTTGAACTGTTTTGAGTCTGTGCTGAACTGCTCTGTCGTAGAATCAGGCGGTTGAGTTAACGGTCCAAGATCTGCTTCATCTGTCGCTCGACATCGCCGCAGGATGTCGCTACCTGGAGGAGAACCACTTCGTCCATCGGTAACCAATACCAGTACCTCTGTCGACGAATAGAAGAACGACCAGAAGGACGAACGGAAGGACAATAAGAAGGACGAAGAAAAGGACGAACAGAAGGACGAACAGAAGGACGAAGTGAAGGACGAATAGAAGGACGAAGAAAAGGACGAAGAGAAGGACAATAAGATGGACGAAGAAAAGGACGAACAGAAGGACGAACAGAAGGACAATAAGAAGGACGAAGAAAAGGACGAACAGAAGGACGAACAGAAGGACGAAGTGAAGGACGAATAGAAGGACGAAGAAAAGGACGAAGAGAAGGACAATAAGATGGACGAAGAAAAGGACGAACAGAAGGACGAACAGAAGGACAATAAGAAGGACGAAGAAAAGGACGAACAGAAGGACGAACGGAAGGACGAAGAGAAGGACGAAGTAAAGGACGAAGTGAAAGACAACAAGAAGGACGAAGAGAAGGACGAAGAAAAGGACAAACAGGAGGACGAACAACCTGGTTATTGGACAGACGGCTAGGCGGATAGATACATGAATGAAGAGACGGGCAGGAAGGCGGACAGACGGACGTACAGGAAGACTAATAGACGGACAGAAGGACAAAAGGACGAATTGAAACGGACAAGACGACGGACTAACGGACGGACGAACGTATGGATGCAAGAACGGAGGGAGAGATATGAAGGGATGATGACAGCGAGGGAGGGCAAAAGGTCATGTGATATTAATACCCGTCCCATTGAGCGTTCAGCGTTAAGCGATTAATGTTGACCGTGTACTGGAGATACGTCTTGTAAGCTGTCGAGGGACTTATAAAACGAGCATCTCTGATTACTTCCTATTCTTCAAGCGATTGAAATCGACGATAGGTTGGTCGCCTCTCGACCCTCAATTCCCACATTTGACCCTCAATCGGAGACGTAATTCTGTGGCAGTTGGCGTGTCCACCACTTTTCAAGCCGCTATTAAACAATTCCCATAAACTTTTAATAATATTAATAATAATGATGATGATGATGATGATGATGATGATGATGATGATGATGATGATGATGATGATGATGATGATGATGATGATGATGATGATGATGATGATGATGATGATGATGATGATGATGATGATGATGATGATGATGATGATGATGATGATGATGATGATGATGATGATGATGATGATGATGATGATGATGATGATGATGATGATGATGATGATGATGATGATGATGATGATGATGATGATGATGATGATGATGATGATGATGATGATGATGATGATGATGATGATGATGATGATGATGATGATGATGATGATGATGATGATGATGATGATGATGATGATGATGATGATGATGATGATGATGATGATGATGATGATGATGATGATGATGATGATGATGATGATGATGATGATAATGATAATGATAATAATAATAATAATAATAATAATAATAATAATAATAATAATAATAATAATAATAATAATAATAATAATAATAATAATAATAATTATAATAATAATAAGTCCATACCGCACCAGATCAGCTGAGGTTGCGGGTGCTGCTGCCGAGATAGCAGCAGATAGAAAAACATCCGAATACACTAGCATTAATTTTTGTCTTCGTACTGCTTCATGCCCTTGGCCATTGAAACTCTGGGACCAGTAAACCAAGATGGCCTCGCATTGATCAACCTCCTCGGCTATCGCCTGGCCCAAATATCAGGAGGCAACAGAGCGACTACTTTTCTCTTTCAGGGCTTATCTACGGATATCCAGCGCTTCAATGCAGTCGCTTTTTGTAGCACCTTTTCAACCGACATAGCCATCTGCGAAGACTAGCCATTCCAGAACAACACTCCCCTAATTTTTGCAATCCCCAGGGATCATAATGTACTTCGAGGAAAAATACTGATAATAACAGTGATGATTATGATGATGGTCATGATCATGATCATGAAGACCATGATGATGATCATGATGATGATGATGATGATGATGATGATGATGATCGTGATCGTGATGATGATGATGATGATGATGATCATGATCCAATCACAGTAGTTTGCTGAACCGTTTTCGCCTTCTCTAATCTCATGACTTCTATTGCGCCGTTATCTTCATGTCCAAAACATCAGTTGATGGTTAAATCGCAATAAAACAAATCGTAATTCACTGAAGAAGCCAGAGGTCGAAATCCGAATAATCCTAAGTATGAAAAAAACGTGGTGAACCCCAAAAAATTCCAAGAGAACTTTTTATGCTGATTTTCGGGTTCATTTGGTCTGGAGATGACAAAATGGTGGCCAAACATCTTCGAATGGCTGTGTGTAGGTGTGTGTGTAGCCGTGTGTAGGTGTGTAGGTGTGTGTATGTGTGTGTGTATGTGTGTAGATGTGTAGGTGTGTGTATATGTGTGTGTGTATATATATATATATATATATATATATATATATATATATATATATATATATATATATATATATATATATATATATATATATATGTGCATGTATGTATGTATATGTGTAAGTGGACGTGTTTTTATGCTTCTGCGTTCTGTGTTCTATATCAGAGACATCGCCGCTCGTAATTGCCTTATTACAACGACATCTTGGGGTCGCGTTGCCAAAATCGCCGACTTCGGAATGGCCAGAGATGTCTACAAGTGCGTATCCAGTCTAATCTAATATAATCTAATCTAATAACTTCCAAAGCGCCCTAATCATATTGCACGAGTCTTCGATCTGGCGCACGAACAATAGATCTATTTAAATACTAGGCCATTGTCCGGAAAGTTCACCGTGAAATAGTCATCAGCCGTGCGAGAAATGATAGAGGATTAGCTACGTAAGCTGAGACAATTGATGTGGGATGTGACAATAGATAGCACCAAAACAATCAGACGAAGTCATGAAATACTGATTGCGCAATTTTAAATAGCCACCTGAGTCTTTGGATCATGAAACAGGAACAATCAGGAACAGGTGAGGGGTTTCTTAAGGAAAGGTCAGTGACTCTCAAAGGAACTCCAGAACAACAGTAATTGTAATCTTAGATGCGTATATCACCTCTTCATGAGACAATGATATGAGGCGCTCTCTGTGCTCTCGTATACTGATACAATTGCAAGTATGATTGATTTAGATTTCTGTAAAAAAATGTGAATAACTAGAAAACTCGCCGCTGACGAGCACCCGCACTCACGTAGAGCCTATCTACTTGTGATGGACGTAAGACAAGAAACGAATTCCGGATACTCCACTGTCCACCCCACAGCTACCACACAATCCACCCCACAGTTATCCCACAATCCACCCCACAGTTGCTCCACCGTCCACCAATCCCTCACTTTAAAAACATATGTTTCCTCTTGCTGTTGATGTCTTCGTCAAAACTTGAAACTAGGAGATCGCAATTAAAACAGTAGGCAATTAAAGTATTAATTGAACAAAGTCGATAGCTTAGCGACTGGTTTCGACTTGAGGTTTTAGCGGCTCCGGGGACTAGCAGCAGGTAATGTAGTCGTTACAGAAATCTGATGAGCACCAACCGCAGCCTGACTGCCCACGCAAAGCTGATGATGTCGGGAAGCAAAGGGAACTGTTTTCTCGGTTTCGGATGATAGGTTGGTCGGATCGAGATGCTTGTTCGAGATATCCGATCCCAAAGCGTCCGTTCTATTCTCCGTTTGCCGATCTATTATTGTCTGTTGGAGAAAAGAATAAATGCCAGAGGGGGAACTCGATTCGTCTTATTTGAAACTTCATGTTTTCAAATTAGAAAATTTCCTGGGCTGAAATGAATCTTGCGAGGTGTCTTTTTCGGCAATTCAGATGATCCACTTTTTTAAAGGCCACAAATAAATGTTCTTTATTGTTTTGCTGTCTTTGGCTTTTGTCTATGAGTTTATTGTCTCTTATTGTTTTACTTTTATCTCTTACCTTCGTCATTTGTCTTTGCCTCTACAATTTATCTCTTATCGTCAGCGTCTATCCTTATGTCAATCATGATTTTCATAATTTAATTTTGTCTTTTATATCATTCACTTCTCTGTATCTTTGTGTGTCATCTTAATCTGTTCTTTATCTTTGTCTTTCCTCATTCCTTAGATGTTACCTGTCATCTTTTTGTTTATATTTTTCATTTTCTTTTGTCTTTATTTTTACTTTTATCTTTATTTTCTGTGCATCTGTTTCTGTTAGCTTTACCTCTCTTGTTAATCTTTAACCTCTATCTGTTATAGTTTTCTTCATCTACTATCTTCATCTTCATTTGTTATCTTTGTCTGTATACCTGTTTCTCTTACCTTGCGCAAAGGAAGCAAGATGATCTTCCCTCTCTAAGTGCCACGTTGAGCTGTGGCAGACTGTACAATGAATGTCGATATCTGTAGGTCAGACTATTACAAGAAATCTGGTAAAGCGATGTTGCCAGTACGATGGATGCCTCCCGAAGCTCTGCTCAACGGAATGTTCACCACAAAGACAGACGTCTGGTACGTTGCTCACTTGCTCACTCACGTGCTCACTTGCTCCCATGCTCCCTTGTTTATTTGCTCAGCAGCTCAGAGCTCAGTAGCTCACTTGCTTGCTCAATCGCTTATACTTGCTCACGCTTTCTCATCAATCAATTTGCTCACTAATTTACTCGCTCACTGGTTTATTAGCTCCATTATAAGCTCACGCTTGCTCATTGGGTTACTTGATCACTTGCTCGCTAACATATTTTCTTCAATCGTGTCATTGAGTGACAGCCTGTCAGTGTTTAGCTGCATTTGAAAAAGAAAATAAATTTCTATCTATCAATCTGTCAATCAATCAGTCAGCAATCATTCAATCAGTCAATCAGCGCGTCAGTCAGTTACTCAATGAATCAATAAAAATTCAGTCAGTCAATCAATCAATCAATCAATCAATTTTGATGATTGATTGATGGGAATCACTGAATCAGTCAACCAATCAATCAATCAATCAATCAATCAAACATGAACTCGATTCTGTCAGGTCTTTTGGTGTTCTGCTGTGGGAAATCTTCTCCCTCGGTTACCGACCGTATCCGGGTCTTTCGAACCAGGAAGTGATCCAGCTGGTGACATCCGGGGGCCGGCTCCAGGCGCCGGAAAACTGTCCGCTGGCGGTCAGCGCCATCATGAGCCTCTGCTGGACGGGTCCAGTCAACGAAAGACCTCAGTTTGACGTCATCTCGAATCTCATACAGGAGTGTCTCAAGGTAGGATGGATGGATGGATGGATGGATGGATGGATGGATGGATGGATGGATGGATGGATGGATGGATGGATGGATGGATGGATGGATGGATGGATGGATGGATGGGTGGGTGGGTGGGTGGGTGGGTGGGTGGGTGGGTGGGTGGGTGGGTGGGTGGGTGGGTGGGTGGATGGATGGGTGGATGGATGGATGGATGGAGGCATGGATGGATGGAGGCATGGATGGCTGAAGGAGCGGTCGTTTGGCGGGGTAAGTGGGCAGCTGGATTGAACTGAAGGTCAGGATCGGAATGTGTCGTTTTGTTTTAAAGTCCTCACTCAAATTAATTTACATCTTTCGGTTCTTAGTGTCGTTGAAATATTCCTGTTATGTAAATTTTAAATTTTTGTGTTAGTTTGTGATGTGATTTTGTCTTCAATCGTAAATGTTTATAATTATGTTAGTCCCTGTTCTAGTGAATTCATTTGGTTCTGGTACGCCATCGACGGGAACGATGGCCAATTGGTTACAGCACTCGCCTTGTAACGTGGAGAGCTTGGGTTCGAGTTGTAATCCTTGTGTTAATTTAGACACCTTTAAAATGGTGTCAACCGATGACATATAAAGATAGGAGTCGATATTTCGTTGATAACAACCGCGCCCTAATGAAACGAATGAGAAAGTACTCTCTAGACACCCTTTATTGAGATGCTGGTGAATGTATGTCTGTACAAGTATCGGTCACTGTATACAATTGGTTGTATACAATTATTTAAACACCGCCACTGCTCTTACTTTGGCAGTGCCACTCCCAAGCCTCGATAAAGGAGGAGGGCGACGCTAATCATCTTTGTTATGACACAGTGTCGTTGAGCAGCAAATAACTAACTAATATAATTGGTTGGAGCGCTCGCCTTGTAACATGGAGAGTACGGGTTCGAGTCTCCTCCCTTGAGAAGGTTACTGTGTAGTGACCTTGAGCAAGTCCTTCACTCACAGTTGCTCAGCGCCATCGATGTTCTGTCGTATACGTCTGTGAACTTCTGAACTTTGGAAGAAGGGCAAAATAAGATACAGTCGTTTTGTATTATATAGACATGGATGGATGGATCCAGGGTTTAACGACATCTTATAGCAACAGAGGCTGTAGACGTCGACAGAAATTTGTTTGGCATAATACAGCTCTATCTTGACTTTTTTATCATCGGCGCAATAGAAGTTATCCATTGAACATATTTCTTATTTGAGGTGTTTAACTGATTTGCTCGTTTACCTGCAGGGTCTGTCCCTCCTACAGGAGCCTCAGCCGAACGACCCCCAACAGACCAGTCCACGCCTCTCCTCCAACAACGAAGACACGAGGATCCTCGTACCATACCTGCCGATCATCAACGATGACAGCAGCAGCCACCAGCCTCTGAACCTGCATCCTTCGGAGATGCACACCCCATCCTCTTCACCGCGTCCTCTACCCTCTCCCAACTCGGCAATCCTCGACGCCACTGGGTCCACGACAGTTGACTTCACCTACGATGACTCCTGCAGCAGTTCCATCTCCGAAGAGACGGTCCAGCCTAGTAGATCGGAGCTGATCTACCTCGAGCCACTCCTCAGTAGCACCGCTGGCGCCCTCTGATGGGAGGAAGCTCCGATGACAGCAGACATTAACGTGGCCGCGCCAAGAAAGTGTCTGGTATTTTAAGGACGGTCGAGTGTGGCCTAGCCCTAGAGAAGAACGTTTGCTAAAGTAGACAAATGTGGCCCACAACACTAAAATGCCTGATATGTATGCATGTGTTTGTATGTATCTTTGCTGGTATGTATGTGTGTATGCATTTGTATGTATGTACGCTTGTATGTGTGTATGCATTTGTATGTGTATACGTATGTATGTGTGTCTGCATTTGTATGTATGTACATATGTATGTGTGTGTATGTATTTATATACGAATGTGCATTTATGTATGTATGTGTACATATGTATTGTGTACATATGTATGCATGCATGAATGTGTATATATGTATAAAATTATGTATATATCCAACCACCCACCCACCAAGTCACCCATCCATCCATCGATCCATTCATTCATCCATCCATTAATCCATCCATTACTTCATCCATCCATCCATCCATCCATCAAGCTCGCTCAACCATACATCCATCCACCCATTCAGCTTTCATCCATCCATCCATCCATCCATCCATCCATCCATCCATCTATCCATTCATCCGTGTTCCCATAGCCAATTTCCATCGCCTAGAAAGGCATTGTGTAAATGTACATAGATAAGCATATAATATATTTATATACATACATGTACATAGCTAATGTTCGCGTAAGGTATTAAATCCGAACTAATGGAATAGACAGCATACAAGGGTAACGGCCGTGTCATCCACAGATGTCGCTAAATGCTGGAAATATTCGTGTGCTTTTCTTACACACCCTTAAAACGCTTTCCAACTACGTCAACGGCGTCCGATAGTGGGCGGTGATAATCATCTCTGTTGTGACACAGCGTCGTGAACAATTAATTAGCCAATCAATAGTTAGTTTAGAGTAATCCCTTTTCTGGTGACACAGTGGCATAATCGATGCGAAATGCTCTGTCGGCCACAGATGTCGCTGAACACTAGATAACAAAATGCTTTTTCTCGCACACCCTAACAACGATTTTAGCCGATAATATATATTTATCAGTGTCCCGCGACTAGATTGAATAAAGATTACGCTTGGGACATGAGGTATACGGTATATACATACGGTCGACGTCAACGGGCCTGACAGCCACAGGTGTCGTCAAACATCAGATAATAAAGTGATTTTCTTACACACCCTAAAAACGCGTTCTACCAAAAATATATATTCTTAGAATGCGCGTGATAAATAGTTTTATCAGTTCTCTTCGTTGACATGGTAATGGCAAGTCTAAGGTATACACCAATGGCCCTAACTCCGCTACAGTCTGTATTCTAGTAGTGCCAGTCCCACCGAGGACGAAAGAGGAGGGCGACGCTATCATATTTGTTACGACACAGCGTCGTTAAACAGAACAATTAACGGATGAACGGCAATGAAAGACACAGAAGTCGTTAAACTACTAGGATTACAATTATAATTACAGCAGTAATTACAGTTGTTAGAGTTGTATTTAAAACCGTAATGTGTTGCCTGTGTTTTTGTGCAGCGATATAAAGCAAGAAATTAACCCACACGTGCCTAATGTACGAATCACTTGAAGCCAATGATGGAAGAACTTGAGTTGTTAATTTCCACTTGAAATCTGATTTGTTAACATTTCCAACTGTTTATGTTAATACCAAGTTATAATTAACAATAGTTTGATTAATTTCAGTTTTTACTACTACTAGACCTAACACTGCTGCTGCTACTCGTACTGCTACTAATACTACCACCACCACCACTACTACTACTAATACTAGGCCTACTGATACTACAACATGTGGGACACGGTAGCGGATTGGTAAGGCTACCCTATTAACGCTGAGTATGGGTTTGATTGTCTTCTCCTCTGAGACGGTTACTGTGTAGGGACCTTAAGCAAGTCCTTCACTCACAATTGCTCAGCGCCATCGATTGATACTTGGTCATTACATAGAGGCGCTTAATAAATGCGTAGTAACACTAAAAATGTACAGCTACTAGTACTACAGGTACTGTACAAATAACTACTACTGCTGCTACTACCACCACTACTATTTCCACTACTGCATGCTACTACTACTACCACTACTACTACCACTACTAATACTACTACCACTACTAATACTACAACCACCACTATTGCTATTCCTGCTATTATGATAAACCTATGAAGCACGCAGCGAGCTTAGTCCGAGACGTGGCTGCAATGACTTGAAGGGAAATTTCGTTTTCTCTGCTATTACCAAAGTATCGATTAAATAGTTAGTTGTGAATCGTAATTAACCATAATTGCATCAATTGTGTTACAAGATGTTTGTCGGATCGGGTGTGACTGATCCTTTTTGAAGAAAGCTGTGATTTCGAGATTATTTGTAAAATATTTGTTAATCCATGATTGTGAATAAATAAATAAAAACTGATCTCTTGAAAAAAATTGATTCCAAAGAATCACAAACGCCATTGTCTTTTCGCAGAAAAAGATGGGTTTGTTTTTAAACGAAGTCATCCACAATCCATAACCCGAGTATCATGGCCAATCTAGGTTTAGAGGTCCCATACAATCTGCATTTTGAGGTCAGACACAATCTGGATTTTGAAATCATGTGCAATCTGGATTTTAAGGTCATGTGCAATCTGGATTTTGAAATCATGTGCAATCTGGATTTTGAAATCATGTGCAATCTGGATTTTGAGGTCACATACAATCTGGATTTTGAGGTCATGTGCAAACTGGATTTTGAGGTCACATACAATCTAGATTTTGAGGTCATATACAATCTGGATTTTGAGGTCATATACAATCTGGATTTTGAGGTCACATACAATCTAGATTTTGAGGTCATATACAATCTGGATTTTGAGGTCATATACAATCTGGATTTAACGTTAACTCCGATCCCAGGTCTTCCACAAAATTCAGATATTATGGTCAACCCAGATTCTGAAAAAACTACAACCCATATTTAAAGGCAACCCAGATCTCCAGGTTACCTACAACCTCGATTTAAGGCTAACCTACATTCTGATATCATGTAAAACCTCGATATCAAGGTTAACCCAGATGTTAAGGTCATCTACAACCCTGCAATCGGGTTAACCCAGATACTGAGGTCAAACACAACCTGCATCAAAAGGTCACCCGGTTACCCACAGCCATAATGCTGAGGACTAGCCAGATCCTAAAGTCACATATGTAACCACAGTTCGAGGTTAACCCAGATCTTGAGGTCACCACGATTTTGAGGTGCCACCAGATCATCAGAAAACTGTTCACGATTTCAGTAAGTAAGATTGTATTCTGCGAAAACGACTAGGTTGACATTGGTCAGTGTTGCAAACCAACTACAAACACAGAAACCTACTACAGTAATCTAAAACGCAAATGTTAATTTACAATAATATACAACTTAACGAGTTTCCATCGATTCGTATTTACACCACATCTTAAAATTGTCATTTTGGAAATCATATCAAAATAATTTATACTTCCAACTGCAATTTTCAAAGACGTTAGTTCTCTTCGCGCAATTAAAGTCCTGAATATCCGACACAAAAAAAACACATCAACTTCTACAAGAGAACTTCCATACAGTGCAGAACTCAGTAGTTAGACGAGGAACCTTAGCAAGGTCCGTGAATAAAACTGGCAGTAAGTTACACAGCGCTAGAAAAAAGAACACTGTAAAATACACTATAATTACTTGGGCTGCAATGTTACGAGATTTCCAGTGTTAAAACCACATCATTTATTTGGGCTTTTTTCAACCAATTCACAAGCAAAGCAATTGGGCTTTTTAACTTACCCATAATTATAGTAATTGAACTTTTTAACTTACCCATAACTAAAGTAATTGAGCTTCTAAACGTACCCATAATTAAAGTTATTGGGCTTTTAAACTTAAAGTAATTGGGATCTTTAACACACAATCCACAGGACTTTTTGACCTATCCATAAGCACAGTAATTGTATTTCTTAACTTATCCATAAGCAATGTAATTTGACTTATATACTTTACCTACAGACACAGAAACGGGTTTTTAAATTAACTATAAGCAAAGTAATTGGGCTTTTTAACTTACCCTATGTACACAAACAAACCATTTATACGACTTTGAAAAACGACTTGGGTGATTGTCTAAGGAAAAGTGCTCCACCTAAAAGCTCAAGACCCATTTTTTAGACTATCATATGACTGTCACTAATTGCTTAATTCAAGTACGGCGCATTGCTTTTCATCTCGACTCTGCTACGGTGCTATGTAAAATGTCTTATTATGATAAAACAAGTTCAGTTGGAAAGCCTGAAGTCCCTCCAATATCTTTCTCATGGACCTTAACACAACACAGAACCTTGACAAATTTCCGATTACCGAGGCTCGAATTACATCAACAAAGTTAAAAATCGGCAAAGGTAACAGATTTCATTACATTTCTCAACTAAATTTTCCTCAGAATTGTTGTCCAAAGGTAAATAATCTAGAATCTGAAGCACAGTAACGCACGTTTTACGTTTGTTAACAACGTCCTGTCACACATAATTTTCATAACAACCTCGATTTAGAGGTCAACCCAGATCTTGAGGTCACCTGCAACTCTGTAATCGGGTTAACCCAGATCTTAGGGATCGAATACAACCTCGGTTCTGGTCACCCTGGGTCTTCAGGTCACCCCAAACCTCAACGTTGAGGTCAAGCCAGATCTTGAGGTCACCCACAATCGGGTTAACCCAAATCTTGAGATTAAATACAACTTCAGTTTTGAGGTCACTTGAGATCTTAAGGTCACCAACAACCATACAGTCTGGTTTACCTAGATCTTTGGGTCACATTCAGTCTCGATTCTGAAGTCACCCCAAGTTTTGAGGTTATCCTCAACCACTGATTTAGAGCACATATAACTGATGAAGTATCAGATTCTGAGGTGGGGAAGATTGTTCAATAGGGGCATTTACAATCGATTTCTGTAATTATTCTGTAATAACACATTAATACCAAATTATCATTCCTGAGTTGAAGTCATTTCACAGTACACGTTTCAACTTCATTACTTGTCTTCGACAATCTCCCAAGGTCTCGACAGTTCAGAGATGGCTGTTCAAGGATGGCTGCTCAGAGATGGCTGTTCAGAGATGGCTGCTCAGAGATGGTCATTCATGGATGGCTGTTCAAAGATGGCTGTTCAGATATGGTTATTCAGGGATGGCTGTTCAGAGATGGCTGTTCAAAGATGGCTGTTTATGGATGGCTGTTCAGCCATGGCTGTTCATGGATGCTATTCAAGGATGGCTGTTCAAGGATGGCTGTTCAAGGATGGCTGTTTAGAGATGGATGTTCAGGGATGGCTCTACAAAGACAGCTGTTCAGAGATAACTGAGGCTGAGTGCGTGATGAAGAGCTCGCAGATCGGAATGCTTTGATATTTGCCAGAATGGCCATGACATCTGTCAACAAAAGCAACAAAGGAAAACATTCATTTAAAATCATGCAAAGATAATTAGTACTTAATTAGTAACAATGAAAACAGGCATCAAACCACATGAAAATAATTGCAAAAATGTAAAAACCATTAAAACATTTGTTAAATGACGTAAAGATCGTTAACAACATTCAATAGCCAAAAACATCAAAAAAACAGATTAAATTACACAAGAAAATTAATAAATAATATTGAAAAAGAAACGCAGTTGTGTCAAGCTATACAAAGCAGTCTTTTGACACGTGATAACTATGAGGCTTGATCACCATTGCTTGAAATCTTGTACTTTATGTACAGTATTACAGAAGATCCAGAAAAGATAAGATTTGGTGTATTTTAGTACAAATATGTACTTGTGTGTGCACTTCCACGGCACAATCCAGGAGCTTCGCCTATGTGGGTTCCTCTGCTTGGAACTGTCTCCCTTTGTCTCTCCGACAATAGCTTCTTTTCCTCTCTATGCTCCAGTTCCCTAGGCGCCTGAAACCTTCCTTTTTGCCGGTGCTGGCATTGATGCTGGTTAAAAACGCCGCTGATCCGAGTGGCGCTATATAAGTTTTCAGTTACAATTACAATTACAATAACAAGGGCAGAGTACGACATGAATGAAAAAAGTCCTTCATAGTGTATCGTAGCACCACCTAGCGAATAAAGCAAGGCGCACACCGGCAATTGCAGTGCCACCTAGGGAATATATACGTAAATCATGCACAAGAGCGTCGTCTAGTGATAAATGTCGGCAGACATCTTCAAGAAAAAGAAGGAGAATAGTCCCTGAAGCGAACACCGACTGAGAGAGAGGTCATGAAAGACGCAGAGAAGAGAAAGTGCAGTCTCTTAAGCACCTCTTTAAATGTTACAATTGACCTATAAGTGCAAGCAGCACACACCTCTTTTAACCGAGACATTTGCCCTATAAGTAGGAGTAGATGCCCGCATCAGACATATTGGATAAAAGCGTTATTTTAAAATCATTGACGTCAATCATCTTCGATATGACGGCGTCGTTAAGTAAACGTTACAAACGAGCACCAGTTACACTGTTTATTTATTTATTTTATTTATTCCGGATATTTCTATAGCGCCTCTCGAAGTCTACTACTACTCAGAGGCGCTCCCGACTACAGCATTTGATACTGTGCCGGAATTTTCACGCCGAAGCGCCACGAGCAATTGCGAGTGAAGGACTTGCCCAAGGTCCGTACGCAGCGGCTAGAGTGGGATTCGAACCTACAACCCTCCGGTCACAAGGCGCCGAACTTACCACTGAGCCACCACGCCCCACAAGTTGTGTTTAGTTGTGCAAGCAGAAAGAACGAACGAATGACTGAAAGATTGCATTATTTTAACCAAATGTTTCGCTACACTCGTGAATAAGCTGGTGGTCTGCGCTTCGCTTTAGAGTAGCGCTTTATAAATCTAGAGTTTACTATTACGTTTACACTGATTGTCGACCTCACCTGTTTTGCCGCCTGGTTCTCTTCTGTTCCATCTCCGATTACCACGTACGTGCACTTCCGGCCAAATCGCGACCGAATCCTCTCGAAGCAGCTTTCCTTGCCTAAGGACAGGTGAGATTATAATCAACATCTTAGAACTTCTATAGCGCCAACGTCACAACGTTCAAGGCATGCATATCGAATATTACGTTCTTTCAAAATTATCATCCTTGCTGATCCCCTTCGTACATGACGTATAAACCGTATAGTGTAATAATTTATAACGAATGGCACTTCAAATTTCGGGCCTCCCCGCAGGCCACACACATCAACTCTAATTTAAGAACTTATATAGCGCCAATGTATAATGCTCAGGGCATCGGTCTGTTTAGTCAAAGTTGTGCAAGTCAAATTCCAGGGTCGAAAGTCAAGAAAGGAGTCCTCCAGGTAGACAAAGCCGAGGAGACACGGAAACATCCTAAGGCGGAAACGAGTCCTAGAAGAAATGAACTTAGTCGACATTTGAAGGCGAGAAGAGATTTTACAGAACAAACGTTTGTCGTAATTGCGAATGCAAGTTTACCTATCGCACTTCACGAGAGACTTAAATTGACACGAGATATGATACATGCCTCTTGGGGACCGGTTCAGAGATCTGGGGCTCTCAGCTGTTAAAGGATGCTTAGCCTCAGTTACAACCGGGACCTATTCCCTGGAGATGACCTTAACGCTGCGATCCAAATCCCTATCCACGTTAAACCAGAACTCTACAACAATCTCCTCTGTAAATCTTAAGTGGCGCTATATAAACTTGCAATTACAATACAAGACTGCTATAATGAAGCCCATTCTCTAGCGATGACTTTCATATCAGAATTCGGGTCGTAATGCAATACGTTATATCGACGCTCCGTTGTAATTTTCCGTAGAACAACTCACCGACTTTGGCGGCGCTATAGATGTTGTCGACCTTAAAGGACGAACCGATGCCGTAGAGAAGGACCTTCGCCAGAGCAGGAGCCAACCGCGTCGATGTGACCAACACGTTGACACTGGTTGACCTATGAGGAACAACGGAATAATATATATAAGGGTGGTTCATTGTACATCATTTATAGTTAATGATAATTATCTACACCATCAAAACAAAAACAAAAACGCTCACAATTATCATCATCATCATTGTTGACATCACTTATATCATCAAGATGATTATCATCATCATGACTGCAAATGGATTGACGATGATGAGTATTGTTTTGATTATTACTGACTGATGATTAATTGACGATTATCCGGTGATGAGGAGGACGAGATGATTATCATCATCATCATCATGAATGACTGAATGACTGACTTATCAACATTCATGATGACAACGACGACGACAATGATGATCATGATGATGATAATGTTGAACAACCGAGTGACACTAATTCATTGATCAACTGATCATATTAGATTGTTGATGATTGACTGATGATCGATCACGATCCAACAATGATCTTAACTTCTGATCATGATCGATTACGATCAACGATGAACGACGGTGTTAACAAGTTTTTACAGACGACAATAATTCCAGTAACGAAGAAACAACTTCATCGTCATTATCTCATTTTACAATCATCGTCATCATAATCTGATGATGACTATGATGAGCAATGATGATTATTCAATATAATATTAGCTGCTGAGCAAAAAAATGGAAGGATGAGGAACAAGCATCTGATAGTTTGGCACCAGATTATCGGTTATCCCGTGGGGTCAGTGGACCATGACCGCGACGGTGGTACAGGTATACGTATACGGGATACACCCATTTCTTTTGAACATGTACATGTGTAGACTATGGGTAATGTATATCGTACATAATTATACATTTGTAATATAGTGTACGTAGTATATATATACACGTGTATTGTAATATATATATTATGTAAAGTATATACATCACAGTATACACACATGCAATAAATAGCGTATACATGTACAAATCAAATTTGTAACACGCAGTGGCGTCCTGCTATAGGGCAACAGATAGAAAAGAGCTGGGAAGCACTCATTGGCAAAGACTTCGTACTACACAGCCCCAGTTGGGGTATCCAATCAGAGCAGTAGGAACAGGGAGTGAGGGAGGGAGGGAGTGAGAGTCGTGTTGCCCCACTGAGGGAAATGCCTTCCCCAACCTCTCCCTTGCGGCAACATAAAGCAGCTGGGAAGCCCCCTCCCAGTCTTCATCTGCTAAGATTCATGGAAGAGCATACCTCACCCCTTGTCGCGTCACCTCCCAACCCACCACCCCTCCTTCACCACCACCCCACCCCTCGCCGACCAAAAATCCTCAAGGGCCTAAACGATTTGTTCTCGTTGAAAAGTGAAAAGCGCCTGCCATCAATTGGAAAGCACTTGAAAAGCATTAGACGATGACAATGACAGAGCAGGAGGAGGAGAGGAAAGGATTTACAGCAGTCATTCTCTATGACACGCGTTCAAATCAATCTCTCCCCTCCTCTCTGCCTCTGTCTGTCTCTGTCTGTCTCTCGGTTTCTGTTTCTGTTTCTGTTCTGTCTGTCTGTCTGTCTGTCTGTCTGTCTGTGTCTGTGTCTGTGTCTGTGTCTGTGTCTGTCTGTCTGTCTGTCTGTCTGTCTCTCTGTCTGTCTGTCTGTCTCTCTCTCTCTCTCACTGTCTGTCTCTGTCGCCATGGTTCTGCTCCTCTCTTTCTCGTATCTTCAGCGTTATCTCCCTTTCTCTCCTCTCTCCCTTCTCCCTCCCTCCCTCCCTCCCTCCCTCCCTCCCTCCCTCCCTCCCTCCCTCCCTCCCTCCCTCCCTCCCTCCCTCCCTCTGTATGTCTGTCTCTCTCTCTATCTCTTCATATATTTTGCTCCCCCAACAGGTCCTACCCTCTTACCAACCAATTCAGATCATTCCTCAAATGAAGATACATTCCGCGTGCATTTTGCTACTCCCCATATGCAGCTATTTATCCCACCAGTTCAAACTATCTCCAAACGAACGTGCATTTACCCCATATACATCGCTCGTGCCAATCACAGCTCCGTCCTCTGCACTCCGTTTTTCAAACACAAATCACACCCTGATTAACAATCACACACCGAACGATCACACACTGAACAACTGCACACTGAAAATCACACACTTAAAGATCAAACACTGTACGATCACACACTGAACAATCACACCCTTAACAACTGCACACTGAAAATCACACACTTCAAGATCATTCAGATAGCAATCACACACTGAACGGTCACACAATGAACGTACACGCTGAACAATAAAGACACAATCAAAGGAAACCCACCGTGAGAGAAACCTCACCTTGAATTAATTATCTCCAGACATTTCTGCGCCACCGTCAGCCAGTTATCCGTCAGAGCTTCAATCTTCGACCGCAACTGTGCCCATTGCTCACACTTCGTTCGACCAAGCAACCCTAAACACAATTAATTACCACAGATTACAAGATGGGTCACTGAGCGAAACTGCCCTGCGCAGTTCGTAACTAGGTCATTTACAAATACAAGTTATGTTATTGGATAAACAAGGAGCTAACCCCGCCCACTCCAGCGTGTGTTACATTTGTTTAAACTTTAAAGTCAAAGCGAGGTCATAACATAGTATGTATGTATGTATGTATGTATATTCGTTTAATTCTTGAAATCAAGCTTTGCTGGCAATAACGCAGCAAAGTACAGATAGGGATAGGGAAGATGCTAAGTGTCTTGGATGGGCCTACGGGAGCTCCTAAGTGTCTTCAGGTGTCTACTAGAGTTTAAATTGAGGTTAGTAAATGTCTTTGTATAGCATTCTTGGAATAAAGTTTCGCTTTATAGTCGTACTGAAGCAGTTTTATTCGAAGTCCTTTAGTAAAATTTAATATTTTAGTCAATCTGAAAGTTAGGTAGTATTCTGCACACTTCTGCAACCATTAATTGTGGCAATGTGAACTCAAAACAACTTGGGATCTCATTTTTTCTATTCTCACGCGAAGATAGGCTACACGGTATGGGTACTACGCGCAGACAGACCAGAATGCATCACGCGACCTAGTTACACAGTTTCGATATCACGGCCAAATTGTTTTCACTTTTTCAAATCTTTATTATTACCAGTATTTTTTCAGCCGGAACGGCGTTTCGGCACTTTTTTTCTGCTACTAAAAAAATTATTTATTTATTTTAATAATAAAAAATAATTTAGTTTTAAAATTTAATTTCAGTGTTTTGAACTGTTTTCAGTTTTCAGTATTGAGGCCTATTGAGACCCCTCCCAGCCCCCAATCCCGTTTTTCTCGGGCTTTGCCCTCGATTTTTAGCCCTTCCATAATAATATTGTTCAGTTCCGGAACCTATTGTTCAATTCCGGAACCTTTTTTCTGGAGAAAAGCACAGATTATTACCTATGCATGATAGACTCCTTGCCTACAAAACAATTATGTGCTCAGCGCTGAAATTCTCTTCATACGAAATACACTAACGAAAAAGAAAAGGCGTCCGGAAGATCAAATTAAAGTCCAGTGGTGAAAAATTTGCGGGTCTTCTAATAGCACCATCCGAAAAATATTACCGTCCATCGTCACAAATTAGAAAGCTTCGTCAAAACGCCGCTAACTAAAGACTGTAATTTTCCTCAACTATCGCTCACATCAAACGCCAGGCGGCGATGGATTGGTCGGCCAACGGCTTTCAACGTCCTTTGATTATGCACTTAATAATGTCCCTTTCTTTGTTTCTTTCTTTGTGCCGTCGGCTCTAGGAGCCCTAGCGATCGTCATGCCACACAGTCTCCGTTGCCGTCTTGCTACTTCTCCCAGTAGCCCTTGAGTCGCGCTTTGGCCTGGGAGTCCCACCTCAGCGCTCCGGCCTGGGAGTCCCTCCATCCGCGACCATCGGCGTGGTTTGGTGTGTGGCATGACGATTTTCTTGGCATGATTAACAGGGGTGGTTTGCCATTGCCTTCCCCTGGTTTTGCCTGCCGTGCCCGTTCGTTCCCCCTCCTAGGAAGAGTACTTCCTAGGAAGGGTACTAACGGTCCGCACCACGAGAAGGTGGGCACGGAGGACTTTGGTTCACCAGCCCAGGTCGGATCCGAGTCTACGCTCATCAGAGTCGTCGGTCAGGTCGCCTCCCTGCTTTACTCTGTACCAGAGTGACTGGTGAAGCCTTAGCGTCCTTTAATAATGTACGATATTTTCACCGGTAAATTCGGCGAAATCTGTTGTATTTTTGTCGACTGGTCACAAATCATAAGTCCGAAATGAATCCGGGGAAATTGGTTCAACATCTGTCGGATTCTAGCAACCATCTGGGCTTAATTTCGCACAGGAACTCAATCGGAACAAGTCAATGACGAAATAATCGTTCTCTTAATCGCATGGCCCAATGTACATGTATAGCTCAACCTTTTTAGCGCCACCTAATTACGAATCATTAAGTACAATTGCAGTTTTTTTCTTCTTGAAAACAGATAATGTGTAAATGTGGCAGAAAATAACCTTTTTTCTACCTATAATATCTTTCCCGGCAAAATGTTCAGTTATAAAGGAATTTGCTCATTTGGACACAAATAATTGATTCGCAAAGCAATTAAATGGTCAGCGTGTAATTTATGAAACTAATTATAGGAAGAATAATTATACGTGTATCTCTGCATGCATCTGAATAGCCCCCCGCGGAACCGCCACCTCAGCCGCCGCTAAGCGACTAAGTCGAAACCAGTCGCTAGGCTATCGACTGCTAGCGACTTCGCTCACGTTAATATTTTTCCGTATTGCTTTAATCGCGGTCTCCGAGTTTCGATTTTGGACGAAAACATCAGCAGCAGGACAGAAGCAACACTTGCTTATAAGGTACGAGTTAGCAACAGACTAACGTTCTAACAATCAGTTGATGTGAGGTCAGTATAGTTCCTTACTTACTACTTGCCCAAATGGTGTCTGTAACTTTGCATAACGTCACGCAATCGTTTTCATGGAAAATGGCGTCTATTCGTAGGGCAAACGTATCGTTGAAAATACGTTGGCTTCAACGACTATACGGCCAGTCGACTAAGACGCTAAGTCAGTCGCTAACTCATCAAGTCAGTCGGTATATCCTTAGCGAGTGACTCCGGGGACTATTGAGAGGCGCTGTAGCAACCTTTTATAAATACAAGGAACACCCAAATACAGCCAGCATGCAAGCAAGACAATTAATTATACGAACTCGATGCTGACCTGATTACGGCTCGGTTTTGGTTCGCCATTGGTTGATGCCCTGTGTACTGGACACCGGCGTGATAGAAGTTCTAAATCCCAATTACAGTTAAGTATCTTGGGCAACATCGACGAGTAGGAACACATGACTTTGAACGTACCTGAAACGTTGTTGCAATACGTGTTGTAGATTTCCTTGATTCTTCGATATCGATAAGCGAGTTTTCTGGTCCAGTCGACTCCGCCTCGAACCCCGGTCGCTATGCAGATGTTACCGTTCGTTGCCATCGAATGAAATCCATCGGCGGAAAAATTGTAACTGCTGGATGTCCAGAAAAAAACAGGTAAACTGAGTTTATGAGCTGAAAAAAGAGCTGCTGGTGTAAATCAAGAAACCAATAACATGAATAGAATTATATGAATATAATATGAATAATAATTAATCTTAATACAATAATATGAATAATGAATAATTATAATATGAATAATGAATAATAGGAATGCAGTACAGTGAATGAATGTTTGTTAATGTATTAGAGTGCTCGCCTTGTAACCCGGGGAGTGCGGGTCTGCGGAACTGAGCCTCTTCACTCTGATACCTGCTGAGAGAGTCCAACCCCTGCCGAAGAGAACAGCTTCCAACAAGTTCCAAGTGTTTACACAGAGTGAGTACAGAATTCCTAGCTTAGAATCCTTAGATTAGTTTAGATTAATGCAATAAGATTACCTCAAGTCATGACCGTTGTCATCTGAGGAAACGTCATCGATGTGCACTTGATCGCAATTCTACAATACAAAAATGTACAGTGTAACCTCACATGATCATCGCCTTACATGATCCCTGTCATCTTACATGATCCACATCACCTGACATGAACCAAATAATCTCACATGATCCACATCACCTCACACGAACCAAATAACCACACATGATCCACATCACGTCACATGATCCGCATCACCTCACATAATCCAAATCACCTCACACGACACACACCACTTCACATGATTCTCATCACCTCATATGGTCCAAATAACCTCACGTGACCCATATAACCTCACATGATCCACATCACCTAATAGATCCACATCACATAACACATCCAAATCACCTCACATGATCCACATCACACATCAGGTGACTTTAGATTGAAGCGTTGCACATTATGATAGCGGCTCTAAACTTAAATCACCAGATTATAAGAGATTAAACTCCACTAGATTAGCACCGCTGCCTTGTCAAGTTGAAAACACTTTTACGAACGGCTGGTTTTAAATTCCATTCGACCGGTAAACATTTTCCCAGTACAACTATCATCTTTCACTGCAGTTATTTTCCGTATTTTTAAATAAAATCCGACAGGCCCCGCAATACTAATTAACTCCTCTGAGTGCAGGAAATGCTGAAGCGGTCGGGGAAAGCAAAGCTCGGGTAGAAATGAACAACTGTCGCGTCTTGTCCCCCTATCCCCCGCGTGGCTTACAATTTCATTGCGATTATCGACGGGCTCCCTATATAGTAAGGTTATTATACAGAGGTCCTTGGATTATCCACCCCTCCCTACCTCAACCCGATTTGGCAGTTAACGTCAATCATCATTACGAATGGACTCGCTTTGCCGTTGTTGCCCTCTCTTACACAACCCCTCGGGGTAAAAGGACTGCCGCTTGGGACAAGTGGGAACGGACAGGCACACATACACACACAGACGCAAGGACATACAGACACACAGAAATACACACAGACAGACACACAGACACAAACACACACAGACACACGGACACAAACACACGCAAACACAGACAGAAACACGGACATAAACACAGACAGACACACAGACAGACACATAGACAAACACACGGATACAAACACAGGCAGGCAAACACAGACAGACACACGGACACAAACACAGACAGACACAGACATACACACACAGACATACACACAGAGTCAGGAAGGCACACAGATACACAGACAGACCAAACCGAGCACAAATAATGCCACACATACCTAGGTATCAACGCACACAAACAGCGACTGAGAGCCGTACATACGCGAACCAACAATGCACATACAATCACACACACCTTCACACACACACACACACACACACACACACACACACACACACACACACACACACACACACACACACACGGACACACACACACACACGGACACACAGAGCAACCCAACGAGGCAGACACAAAATCTGTCCACACAGATCCACAGAGCCGGCTATTTAGGCATACAAGCAAAGACATGCACACATACGTACACTGGAGGGAGTTTGTACAGACAGGCAGAAGTATGTGGAAGGAAATGAGAGGCAGGCACAATTATTAAACCTATCAGCAGCTCTGTTTTCACCACCACATTTCCGCCAACACCACGACTAATGCCACCACCACCACAACCACCTCCACCACCACCTCCACCACAACCACAAACACCACCACCACCAACTCCACCACAACACCACCTCCACCATCGCTACCAACTCCTCCCTCCACCATCAAAACCACCACCATCGCCAACTCCTCTACCATCACTACCACTACTTTCTACTCCACCACCTCCAGCACCACTACCACCACCCAGATCCCTCCTCGATCACCACCTCCTCTACAAGTGACTACCAACACCTCAACCTTTTCTACCACAAGGACACCAGCATCAGCCTAATCACTACCACCACTCCCTCCTCCTCCACTTCCTACTCTACCACCTCCCCTACCACCTCCTCTACCACCACATGAACCTCCTCTACCACCACCACCATCACCATCCGCGTAACCACTACCACCTCCTTCTCCACCACCTCCTCTACCACCACCTCAACCTCTTCTAGCACCACCATCACCACCACCTGATCTGCTCCGCGTCATCTTAGAAGCGGCGGGTGGTGCTTGTACTAACCTCGAGATCCTTGAAGAACAGGTGACTGTCACTGATGCAGAATATCAGGCTTTCCATGTACATGCCGAGCGAATAAGCCACTTGTTCATCCTACAACAATACATCGAAACTGTTCGAAGACTGATCAGGAATCAAAAAATCTAACCTACATAACAGTCTCACCCAAATACATCTTCAGTTACATCAAACAGTACTAATCGAGACAATTGAAAAAGATGGAAGTCCCCTACACACCTCTTTTTGTCTACCTTTTGCCCTATACAAGTTAAAAGTAGAAGAGTACAATAATATAATTCATTGCTTGGATAATAATGAAATAATTATTAACTCCGCCGCTCTTCGTACAGTGCCAGCCCCAAGCTGCAGAAAGGAGGAGGGCAACTATAATAATCTCTCTAATGACGCAGTGTTGTTAAACAGCGACTGACGAACCAACAAACGGTGAGAACTGTTCAAAATTATTAGACACCTCTTTTAAGTGTGATATTTGCGCTATAAGTAAACGCGTAAGCGCAGTACTTTATTATTACTGAAGTAAGGTTAGAGCTGTTGACGTTAACGGCCATTGTTGTCATAAGATGTCGTAAAACTCTCGATCCATGCAAACCCTCAAGCTACGATTATACTTTTCCTTAAAGTGCAAATGCCAGAACTTACGCTAAACTATAAACTCCGTCACTCCCCGTATTGAGGTAGTGCCAGTCCAAAGCTGGAGAAAGGAGGAGGGCGACTATAATCATCTCTCTTATGACGCAGTGTCGTTAAACAGCAACTAACCAACCAACAAACGGTGAGAACTGTTCAAAATTATTAGACACCTCTTTTAAGTGTGATATTTGCCAATATTTGTCCTATATTATGTGACTTATTTCATCGCCCTCACTCTGCTACTTCTCGTCGTCCTCTTCGTTCATCTGACCGTTTGGACCTCCTCGTTCCCCGTGTCAGGACTTCTCTGGCTCAATCTAGGTCGTTTGCTTCCATTGGCCCTGCTCTTTGGAATGGGCTTCCTCCGTTTGTTCGTTCTTCTATTCTCTCAGGTAGCGTCTCTTCCTCTTTTACCTTTCTTAAAACTTGCTTTTTCTCTCGGGGTCTATCGCACTGGGAGCGCTTCTGAATGGTTCTCCCGCTAGAAGCGCTTTATAAATATCAGAATACAATACAATACAATACAATACAATATACAATAAGTAAAAGCAGAAAACCAGTACTTTATTCAAAAGATATCAATGAGCTGTTGACGTTAACGGCCATTGTTGTCATGTCACAAGATGTCGTTAAACTCTCGATCCATCCAAATCTTCGAGCTACGCTTATACTTTCCCTTAAAGTGCAAGTGCCAGACCTTAAGCTAAACTCTAAACTCCGCCACTCCACCTACTGAGGTAGCGCCAGTCCCACGCCTGGAGAAAGGAGGAGGGCGACGCAAGCAGCTTTGTTATGACACAGCGTCGTTAAACAGCAATTTACAATCTGTTAAGGTTAAGCAAGGCAGCCACGAATATAAAGTGTAAGCAACTTCAATTTCTTAGTCTCGGCATATATGGGCGGATGGCCGACAGTGTACAGTCAGTGTACTCATTATAATTCAGTTGGATAGAGGGTCATTTGGAACAGAAACAAATTTCCGCCCTGGTGGGAATTTGAACTTCGACCTCTCAGCTGATAGTCCAGCACACTGGCCACAAGACTATCGCGAACCTTACACCGGACAATTAACTCTGCCGTCTCTGTGTTATTCAATCCACGCCATAAAACCGCGCAAAACAGCAGGTGCTCTTAAAAGTACATCAGAACCTCGTAAAAACAAATGAGAGCAACAGCGATATTAATAATTAATGGCTAAAACACAGCGATGTCTAATAGCCCAGCAGTTTCTGTGGCCAACTTCTAAATATCAATCAAATATCAAATAACTCTTTATTAGAATATACACAATACACACAATCGATGTTAATAATCAAGATAAGATCCATCCAACAAAATTATATGATCATCACTCATTTGAGTAAAGGTAAACTGAATGGAAAATACTATAACAGGTGTATATCTAATGGGATGCCACTAAGGGCAAGGCCCGCTAAACTGTGGCACCCCAATAGATCACTGGCTGAGCAGATTAATTGCTGGTCACGACTCGACAGTGTGATTAATATAGTGTGTCTGTTCATTTAAAAAATCAAAACTTAGCTAGAACTTAATTAATATGAATCTAATGTTTAAATCAGATTTCAACGCAATCAATCACATTACAGATATCACTGTGGTTCATGAAGAAAGTAGTACATAATTACTATCATTAAGAGCCTTTTTGCAAAAGCTTAATAAGCCCAAAATACCTTGAGTCATAATAAATTAAAGAGGGAGTGGCCTATCCCTTCCCAATGAGATGCAATCTAATTAGCTTTTTAAACGTGTGCATTTGTGATATCAGAGTAAGTTCTTTAGGTAGTGCATTCCAAAGGGTGGGGCCAATACATTTAATAAATGCATGCCGATCGACAAGCAAGGCCACGCTCTTGTCTCTAAACCATACAACTGTATGTTGCCAGTTACAGAACTGCTGTTGTATATATTTTCCAACTTCAACACGTGCCTCAGATTCATACATTTGTGCTTCAGAGTCGGTTTTACTGACAATACATTACAATACATTACAATTGCATTTGATGCTGCCCTCCGTTCAATGTTCAGAAGTGCACACACGACCATACGACAGAACATCGATGGCGCTGAGCAATTGTGAGTGAAGGACTTGCTCAAGGTCATTGCACAACGACCCCCTCACTGGAGGCTCGAACCCATACGCCTCACGTTACTGGCCCAGCGCTCTATCCATTAGGCAATCGTGCCCCACTTTGCGTATATAACAAGTCATTAAAATTAATTAATTAATTAATCAATGAAACTTGAAATGCTGAAAAATAGTCTCAGCCTCCCATAGCACACCAATGGTTCGAACCCCTACACAGGCGGGAAAAGGCAAGAGCGTTAGCCATTGACATTGGGATGGCATGGTCTTAATAATTAGGCATAGAACCCAATCAACAGGGGCCCTCCTCTGGTGCGTGGTGCTGGGCCGTACTACCCCCACTTGCTCAACAACTACCCCAAGTGTCAAAAAACGCAGTCACAACCTTTATAAAGTACAGGGATTCGAAACTTCCCAATCTGATTCACAGAGGAGAGGCGACAGGGCAAAAACATCAGCCACTGGTATAGAGTAAGGGCATGGTGAGGTATTAGTCAAACAATTCACTCAACGAGGACCCTCCAGGGTGTGATACGGGCCGAACTACCCCCGCTTTACAATCGCTCAACAGGATCGATAAATATTTACGTCTTTTGTTTGTTACGATTATCCGTTTATTAGTAGCAAACGAAATGTTTATAATAATACTAAACAAAAACCAATTGAGAGATGTTATGACTTTTGGTGCCAGAGCCTCTCAGTCCCGAGGACAGCTTCAGGGTGCGCTCCACTTCCGGCCCCGGTTCGCACCGAGCATGCTCCGACTTGACACCACGACGTGGCATAGATGAATTTCCGCGCCTCAGATTCGCATTTCCACGCTTCAGATTCGCATTCGGCGTCTCAGATTCGCATTTCCCGCCTCAGATTCACATATCCCCGCTTCAAACTCACATTTCCCATCTATGGTTCGCATTTTACGCTTCAATTTCGCATTCGGCGCCTCAATTTCGCATATCCGCGCCTCAGATTCGCGTTTCCCCGCTTAAAACTACATTTCCCCGCCTCAGATTCACATTTCCGCGCTTCGGATTCACATTTCCCCGCCTCAGATTCGCATTTCCCCGCTTCAGATTTGCATTTCTGTGCGACCTTGCGCGCGTAAATTTTTCTTATAATAATAACACGCTGTTCCGAGGCGAACATACCCGGGGTACACCCGGTGCATATATGGATCACATCCACACGTTCTCTGTCGTCTTACTAACAGCGAGTCTGACTTGACAGCTGCTAAGTGTTGACGCTAATTCAGACGGAAAACGCGGTCGTGCTAAAATCCTGACTGGCCCGGGTTAACCGTCTCCCGGTTCCAGGGTTGCAGAAGAAATAAAAAAGGAGACCGAGCAAGGACAAGGGAAAAATTCGGTCCCTGCTCGGGAACATGAAGATTAAATTATAAACCAGACAAAATAGGATTAGACAATTAATTATATAAATCATTTATCGCGGACGATTTTTACAACAAAAATCCGCGAGTGTTTTCTTCGGAAATTCAACTGCCTCATGTCTGTGGCATTTTTACTGTACCACAATCTTCTTCTCTTCCTCCTCTTTTTCCTCCTTCCTATCCTCCTCCTCCTCCTTCTCCTCCTCCTACTCTTCTTTCTTCTTCTCCTCCTTCTCCTCCACCTTTATATTCTTCTTATTTTTCCTCCTTCTTCTTCTCCTCCTCCTCCTCCACTTCCTCTTTCTCCTCCACCACCACGTCCTACTATCAATCTTCCTCCTCCTTCTCGTTATTATGTTCCTCGCTCTCCTGCTCTTCATCCCCTTCGTCATCCTCCTTGTCTCGCTTCCTCCTCTGTTCTCAACGCCTCCGTTTCTCGTCATGCACCACCTCCTCTTCCGCCTTCTTCTCATCCTCCTCTATCTCCGCCTCTTCCTCTTCCTCTTTCTCGTCATTCTCCTCATCTTCTTTCTCCTCCTCATCTTCCGTACCTCCTCCTCCACCTAATCTTCTCCTTCGTACAACTCCTTCAACTCCTCTTCTTCCTTCTCCTCCTCCTCCTCCTGCTCCTCCTCCTCATCTTCCTCCTCCTCATCTTCCTCCTCTTCATCATCATCTTCCTCCTCCTCCTTTTCTTTCTCTTCCTCCTCTTCGTCTTTCTCCTACTCCTCGTTATCATCATCATCATCATCATCATCATCATCATCATCATCATCATCATCATCATCTCGTTTCCTCTTCCTCTTCCAATTCATCTCCCTCCTCCTTCTTGACATTCTCCTCCTCCTCCTCCTCCTCCTCCTCCTCCTCCTATTCCTCCTCCTCAGCGTCCCAAAGCGATCTGTTCAGCTTCACGGTTTACAGCTGAAGTGTCACCGAGAGTTTTTTCGGAGGCGAAAAACGGCTGACAGGACTACAAAGGCGATCGCCGATCGCCCCAATCTGCCAGCCATCAGCACGTACTTGAAAACACCGGCGGCCGAAATGCCCCTTCCGAATGCCCCCAGGGGGAATCAATCATTCCCCCGTCTCTCGTTCATTCAGAACCGGCGGAAATCATAGCACCGCTCGCTCGGTCATGTCTGGATGGGGCAAACACTGACGTTACCAAGGAACTCATATGATCTCGTTATGTCTTAAACCGGAGAGAGAGAAGGGACAGACAGACAGACAGACAGACAGACAGACAGACAGACAGACAGACAGACAGACAGACAGACAGACAGACAGACAGACAGACAGACTTGCACACACATGTGGGACACGGTAGCCGACTGTGGGACACATACATGGACGGTGCTGAGCAATTGTGAGTGAAGGACTTGCTCAATGTCCATACACTCGTTCTCAGATTCTAACTGGGGGAATTTCTGCTACTTCTCGATGTCTTAAGACTTTTCTTTTCTCAAGAAGCTCTGCGCACTGGGAGCGCCTCTGATTGGGTTGTACTGCGAGAGGCGCTTTATAAATGCATAAATACAATACAACCAGGGCTGTAGTGGTAAAATTTGAGGTGAGTATACGCTAGCGGTGACCAGCGGCGTAAAAAATAATTTGAAGACTTTTTTTAGGAAAAATTTCTGACTTTTCACCAATTCTCAGACAATTTTCAGACTTTTTACGATTTTGTCTCTGAAAAAGTTGATGACCTTTTTTTTTTTTTTTTTTTTTTTAGTCATTCGCCCTAAAAACCTCTAAAAACCTCTCATTTTTGAAAAATTTCGTTCCCAGAGGTAAGTATACGCTGTATACCCTCGTGAGTATACGCTCTCAAATTTCTCTAGAGGTAAGTATACGCTGTATACCCGCGTATACGCTCCACTACAGCCCTGAATACAACACAATACAGTAACCTTCTCAGAGGAGGAGGAGGATCGAACCCGTACTCTCCGCGTTACAAGGCGAGCAGTCAAACCAATCGGTTACCGTGTCCCAGAGTCGGTTACCGTGGACCATCCTTTTTATATACACCCATTCAAAACCTTCTCGATGGATGGATGGATCCAGAGTTTAACGACGTCTTCTAGCAACAAACGCTGTTGACATCGACAGAAATTATAAATTATTTTTGGCGTATTACAACTCCTTTTAAACCTTCCCTAATAAAGATTGTCTAAGATAATTACACACGTCATATTAAACGCCTACCGTGTCCCATCCTTATATAGCATCGGTTGATACCATTTTAAAGGTATTTATGTAGAGTGCTCTACGCAATCTTTTGCCTCGTACCGTTATGCATTAATTTCTCTTCGTCGACGTTCTGTATGTACATAACAATGGTCCGTGTCCTGTGTTTATATAGCAACTGTTGACACCGCTTTAAAGGTGTCTAAGGAGAGCGCGTCTACACAATATTTAGCCTTGTACCGTAATGCATTAAATGGTCGTTCACGTCCTGTGTTTATATATAACAGCGGTCCGTATCCTGCGTTTATATAGCAACTGTTGACATCCTTTTAAAGGTATGTAAGGCGGCCCTCTAACCAACTGTCTATGCCTGGTGTGCCTCAATGCGTTAAACGCTTCCATTGTTAAAATGCATTAAATGCACATAGCGTCCTAAACTTATATAGCATCGGTTGACTCCATTTTAAAGGTGTTCAAGGCGAGTACTTTAACTAATCGGCTACCGTGTCCAATTAGTACCCGGAGTCAGTCGCTAAGGAGTTAGCGACTGACTTGATGACTTAGCGACTGACTTAGCGACTCAGTCGACTAAGTCGCATGCTTATCGACTGACTAAGTCGCTTAGACTTATCGACTGACTTAGCGACTTGCTATCGACTTCTCATGTAATTTGATATGTCCATTGGGCATACCTGATTATTTAACAATAAAATGCATTTTTACCGCATACTGTATTGAGCGTGCCATCATTTCCGTGGACATTAAATGGGACCAATATGAACTCTGTATACGGGTTCAGTATGGGAATATGGGTCCTACATGGGCTCCACTTCATGTGCGCATGCCCGATGACTGTGAAAATCAATGCTGATGTGAATTTTTGACGCATTTCAGTGTTTATAAAAGGAATAAAGCATACCACTTAGTCAAAGCCAGTGATATTTCATTTTTGAAAATAATTACAGTTTCAGCTTTAATTCAGTTTTGGTTCGTAATTTTTATTTCAGTTCAAGTTTCAGGTGTGAAATAATTTCAGTTTTTTTATTACAGTTTCAATTCCGTGTTCGTTTCAGTTACTGGAAAATTTCAGTTTTTCTACATTATTTGCATTGATAGACAACAACATGGACGTACAATTGATTATAATATGTTATCAACTGTTAACTAGTAGAAACACTGTTCTGTCATTGTTTACTTGAAAACCGCGATTAAAACAACAAGCAAATATTAAGTGAACGAAGTCGATAGCAGTCGATAGCTTAGCGACTGGTTTCGACTTGAGGGCTTAACGGCGGCGGCGGATGGCGGCGGCGCCGGGGACTATGTCCAATAACAGCGAATCTGCTTGGACACAGCAAAAAAAATTCAACTCTTCTAGACATAAAAGTGAATGCCGTTGACAGACATTGTTGTACACAAGTAAAGCCATCGAAAGACCCAGAAGATAGAAAACAGTGGACAGACTATAACTGCTGAAAACCGGTGCGTTAACTATGGAAATGTTTCAGAAGGTATGTCCTTTTTAGAACACTGAAACTTGTCGCAGATCTTCACATTTCGGAGTTGTATCGGGTGCACCTTATAACAAGGTTTCATATCGTGTGTCTAATGGTTAGCATGCATGGCTGCCAATCTCAAGGTCTGGGTTCAAATCCTCCCCAGGGCTGTAAAAACGTTTCAAGTCTGTCTGTGTGTGCTTGTCTTTATGTGTGTGTGTGTGTGCGTGCGTTCGTGCGTGCGTGCGTGCGTGCGTGTGTGTGTGTGTCGGTACGTGTTAGCGACTTCATTACTTAAAATAATCTTTCATGAAATAAAAAAATGTTGTTAAAAATAAATAATTTATCTCCCAGGTGTCACGACCATCCGATAATGTGTCTCTGAATGCGATGGCGTTGTGGAAAGACGTTGGAAAAGGAAATTAGTTTCCCGTTGATCTCCAGAGACACCTGGAGATCGACGGGTATTATTATTATCAGTACTTTTTCAGCCGGAACGGCGTTCCGGCACCTTTTTCCAGCTACTGAAAATAATTTATTTATTTTAATGATAAAAACAACAATTTAGTTATTTTAATTTAATTATGTCTTACACCAGAGAGAGAGACAGACAGACAGACAGACAGACAGACTTACACACACATGTGGGACACGGTAGCGGACTGTGGGACACATACATGGACGGCGCTGAGCAATTGTGAGTGAAGAACTTGCTCAAGGTCCTTACACAGTAACCGTCTCAGTGGAAGAGGATCGAACCCATACTCTCCGCATTACACGCCAAGCAGTCAAACCAATCGGTTACCGTGTTCCACAGTCGGTTACCGTGGCATTGTTTATATCTACACCCATTCAAAACCTTCTCGATGGATGGATGGATCCAGAGTTTAACGACGTCTTATAGCAACAAAGGCTGTTGACGTCGACAGAAATTATTTGGCATATTACAGCTCCTGTTAAACTTTCTCGCATAAAGATTGTCTAAGTATATGATTCACTCTCATTAAACGCCTAAAGATAAAATAAAAGTTGTCTACGATAATTCCGCAATCTCATTAAACACATACCGTGTCCCGTCCTTATATAGCATTGGTTGATACCATTTTAAAGGTGTTTAAGTAGAGTACTCTACGCAATCTTTTGCCTCGTACTGTAATGCATTAAATAAATGCTCTTCACACATGTCCTCCTGAGGAGCATGATTCCGACAGATGACTTAAGGAAATTAGAAGAAGAATAGCACTGGGTAAAGAGGGAGTCACAAAAAGGAAAGAGCTATTGAGAGGAAAAATGAACAGGAATCTGAAGAAAAGAATGGTAAAGACACTGGTGTGGAGTGTGGTGTTGTACGAATCAGAGACGTGGACCATGAGGAAAGAAAACATCAAGAAACTGGAGGCCTTCGAGATCTGGATGTAGAGAAGAATGGAGAAGATCAGCTGTACAGAACATAAAACAAATGAAAAAGTGATGAGACTGATTGGAGAATAAAAGATCCCTGATACACACATTAAGAAAGAGGCAGAGGAAGTGGATCTGGCACACGCTAAGAGGGGACTCTCTCCTAAGAAATGGCATCGAGGGAAGAATGGAGGGGACGAGGAATGGGGGAAACCAAGACAGATGATGCTGGATTGGATCATGAAGGAAGGATACAAAAGACTCAGAGAAGAGGCTCAAAATCGAGGGAAATGGCGACGTCGGACGTTTGAACCTGCCTGAAGGCTGAAAATCAGAAAACCCACGACCTTTATTTATATAATAATGGTCCATGTCCTGCATTTATATAGCAACTGTCGACACCGTTTCAAAGGTGTTGAAGGAGAGCTCTCTATGCGGTGTTTAGCTTCCTACCGCAATGCATTGAAAGTTCTATGTCGGCTTTTTATACAACAATGGTCCAATGTCCTGTCATTATATAGCAACTGTTGACGCCATTTTAAAGGTGTATAAGGCAAGCGCTCTCACCAATTGTCTATGGTGTGCTACATCATCGTCATTGTCATCATCGTCATTGTCATCATCGTCGTCGTTATCATCATAGTCATCGTCATTATCATCCTCATCTTCATCGTTAAACGCCTCTATTATTTCAAAACATTAAACGCATCTAGCGTCCTACAATTACATAGCATCGGTTGACTCTGTTTTAAAGGTGTTTAAGGAGAGCGCTCTATACAGTCTTTGGCCTCCTACCGTAATGCATTAAATGTTCCATGCCCACCTATTTTATACAAAAATAGGTCCAATGTCCCGTATTTATATAGCAACAATTGACGCCGTTTTAAAGGTGTCTAAGGCGAGCGTTCTAACCAATTGTCTATGGTGTGCTACATGCGTTAAACTTTCAATGCATTAAATGCCTCTAGCGTCCTATAATTATATAGCATCGGTTGACACTGTTTTAAAGGTGTCCAAGGCGAGTACTCTAACCAATCGGCTACCGTGTCTCACAACAGCGAATCTGTTTGGACACAACAATAAACACGAGTCTTCTAGACATACAAGTGACTGCTACTGACAGCGAAGCACTCGGCAGATAGAAAACAACTGACAAAAACAATGTCCGTTAAACAATGGAAGTGTGTCAGAAGGTATGTCCTTTTTGAACACTGAAACTCGACGCAGATCTTCACATTTTGGAGTCAAATCGAGTGCACGTTATAACAAGGTTTCATTTGACGGGTGCGTGTCTAGCGGTTAGGGTGCAGGGCTGTCAATCTCAGAGTCGGGGTTCAAATCCCCGCCAGGCTAGAAAGACGTTTCGAGTCTGTCTGTGAGTCTGTGTGCGTATCGGTGTGTCTGCCTCGTCTGTGTGTCTGTCTGTGCCTGTCTGTTTGTCTGCCTATGGGTCTGTCTCCGTGGTTGTCTGTCTGTGTTTCAATGTCCGTCTGTGTGTGTGTCTATTTGTCTGTCTGCTTGTCTGCGTGTGTGTCTGCGTGTGCGTGTGCGTGCGTGTGTCTGTGTCTGTTTGTCTGTGTCTATGTGTCTGTCTGTCTGTCTGTCTGTCTGTCTGTCTGTATGTCTGCCTGTGTGTCTGCCTGTGTGTCTGTCTGCCTGTGTGTCTGTATGCCTGTGTGTCTGTCTGCCTGTGTGTCTGTCTGCCTGTGTGTCTGTCTGCCTGTGTGTCTGTCTCCCTGTGTGTCTGTCTGCCTGTGTGTCTGCCTGTGTGTCTGTCTGTGTGTCTGTCTGTGTGTCTGCCTGTGTGTCTGCCTGTGTGTGTGTGTGTGTGTGTGTGTGTGTGTGTGTGTGTGTGTGTGTGTGTGTGTGTGTGTGTGTGTGTGTGTGTGTGTGTGTGTGTGTGTGTGTGTGTGTGTGTGTGTGTGTGTGTGTGTGTGTGTGTGTGTGTGTGTGTGTGTGTGTGTGTCTGTCTGTCTGTCTGTCTGTCTGTCTGTCTGGAAGTGTTAGCTACTTAATTAAATCTCAAAATATTCTGTCGTTGTGGGAATCTGAACCCAAGACCTCTCGGCTGACAGTCAAGCATCTCAACCACTATACCATCACACCACCGACAGAGACGCAGAGGACATTCACCTCCACACCCTCCTTCCACCCTCTGCAACCAACCCCGCTCATTTTTCCCTGCCAGGGTAACTACTGGAATGCCGGGCCGACGTCAACATTCCGCGGCATCATCTGGTTCCCATTAGCAGCCCCGGGTCCAGGTGAAATACAACAGCCTCCTTCCCTCTTACCCACCCTCCGTGGGTCGAAGGTCAGCTCCACATAGGGGCGACGCAAGAGACGAGGGATTTGTTCGGGCGGCTCAGGGCAAATTGTCGCGGGACGGCTGATAAAACACCCGATGCGAAGACATCTTTCAACGGATTTAATTTAATCTCCGAACAGATTCAGCAATAATAGAGACCAGAGAGACTTCAGAAACATTTCGTCGATAACAACACATCCTGATAAGTCTTCGTTCCTTCCTTCATTCGTTCGTTCGTTTATTTATTCACTCATTCGTTCATTCACTTATTTGACTAGTTCACTTATTCACTCGTTCAAGTATTCACTCGTTCACTTATTCACTCGTTCACTTCTTCGCTCACTCCTTCATTCACACATTCACATAATCACTTAATCACTCGTGCGTTCACTCCTTCGCTCACTTGTTCATTCACTTAGACTATTAACTTATTCACTCGTTCACGCGTGAGATTCGTTCATGAAACAAAGCGCTTGTGTAGCGTCCATCCAGGAAAATCGTAACTGTAATTAGTAACTTCTATTGCGCCGGTGTCTAATGCACATGGCATCAACCGATGGTACACCAAATCCAAGCCGTAATCAGGTCAACATCCAGATCAGTCCATAAGACAGAGAGGCAGCCTCTGGTGGATACCTACTCTGAGACGCTCCCAGCCCAACTCCGGCGACAAAGAACAGTTTTCAGATGCTTGTAAAAGGTGTATACAGGGTCCCCCAAGTAAGAGAACACGTAGATCTGTGGGAAGGTTATTCCATGTGGTGGGCCCAACCACTGAAAAGGCACGAAGTTGCATCTTTGAACATCTTTGGAGTGCGCGTTAAGAGAACAAGTTTTCCTTGAGACGCTGAGCGAAGACGGGGCAACAGAGCTGCCGCAAGTAGCCAAGGCACTCCCTACCCCTGACAACGACACGCCTTAGAGCATTTGAAATGGTACTTACTTTAGCGTAAAAGGGTGACTTCTGACAACAGACAGTTGCCCATAACACGGGTGAAGATGGGTACATAAAACCCTTCTTCTCGACCTCTGACAGGGTGGCCCGTTTTAATGGCCCTTGCCTGGGTGCGTTTAAAAAAAATCAAAGATAATTCTAAGACTACAGAAGATAATAAACGATGACAGTAGACAGCATCTTGGTATCCAAACAACTCTGTTAGATAAAGTCGTTCAACGAAGACTCCGATGGTTTGGTCATGTTTAAAGAATGCCAGTTGAGACTCCCACACAGTGCACTACATGTAAGATTGGAAGGGAAATGAAACAAAGGCAGACCAAGGCTACGCTGGATAGATAATATAAATGAGGACATAACATCATTTGGACTAACATTAATTAGGGGGCAGTGGACTTGACAAATGCCCGAAGACAATGGAGATCATTTATTCGTACCCAACGCCGACATATGGCTGGCGTCAGGAACTGATGATGACGACGACGATGATGAAACCGACGACGACGACGATGATGATAATGACGGTGATCGTTTCCAATGCGTAACTCACGCATTCAGGTAAGTCGAAATGATCATTCAAACATCTTTGAGAGGTTCATTCATTCATTCATTCATTCATTCATTCATTCATTCACCGTATTTACATATTATCATACCTTCTTGACATATCTACGCAGACAGCCCGATCCCAGCAATGTGAAAAGAAAGCAGTCTTCACACACACGCACACGCGCACGCGCACGCGCACACGCACGCGCACACGCACACGCACCATGGCCTCCTGACTGTCCCTCGTATGCATAGTGCTACAGCTCAGTCCATAAGCTCTGCCTATGTTGGGATCACGAGCGCCTCAAGTCAGTATTATTCCACAGCTATTTCACTGGTTCAGGTAGGGAGCGCCACTGATGCGTTTTTCTTGAAGCGGCGCTTTATAAATGTCAGATTACAATTACAGTTACAAAATGCGCTAAATAACAATCAGATATAATTATACACGCATACATTCTAGACACAGCAGTCTCTCCAGTTTCCAGACATGAATTTAAATAGCGTGGCCAAGACGATTCGAATCTTTTCACGGCCAGACTTCAAAACCAGACATCATGGGGTAAAGTTTAGTCCAAACATTTCTAAACATTTTACGCAGGTGCTGGCGTTGAAGAAAAAACAGTGACGAGAGACGAGATTTCGAATGAACAACACAACATCAAGATGGAAATCCTAGCATATGAAGTCTGTCTTATCTTAGGCACATAAGCTGTCTGGAAACACGGCACAACAATTACTGCCTACAACCAGACATCATGGGGTAACTGTGTAAGGACTTTCGGCAAGTACTTCACATACAGTTGCTCAATGCAGTCGATGTTCGGTCGTATGGTCGTGTGTGCACTTGTGATCTATGGAAGGAGGGCAATGTCAAATACAGTCGTAGTGTAAAAATATAATGTAATTATCACTACAATGTTTTTTCCGAGGTACATGTGATTTTTGAGGTCTTAAAAACATGCCAAAGGAAATTATTACTTTTATTATTATTATTTAAAATTACTTTTTATTACTATTTTATTTTTATTATTAGGATTATTATTATTTTATTTTCATTGTTTGAGGGTGAATGAGAACAAAACGAGCATGAACGGTCCTGACCTTTTGGTGAGCTTTGGCGTATGATCCGTTCAGAAGTGAGTAGAATAGAATGATCGTTTCGTCTAAGTCCCAGACGAAGACTCGCTCCACTTCCCCACCGCCAGGGCTCGGAGACTGGTTCGTTGGACGACGACACCGCGACTTGGCGCGACCTGGTGACGAATAAGCAAAACACAAACTGAATGCAAAAGTCACTTCGTTTATATACTAAGAGTACAGGAAATACCACCAAGACTATCATCAAGACCACTAACAAGACCACTAACAGGATCAATAACAAAAACACCAACAACACCATTAACAATTTGACTAATAACACCACCATCAAGACCGTCAACACATAATTCATCACAATCACCACCCCTTCAAGACCACCACCAAGACCTCAACTAAGCCCTCAACTGAGACCTCAACTGAGACCAACACCAAGACCATTAATACTACCCCGAGACCACAGAATTAGCCCGTAATTATTATTGATATTAACTCGAATTCCGTGGTACGTTGGTCGGGAACGTTGATCGAGGTTTCATTCTGAATGCGGCCCAATTAATCACAAGCTCATTATGAAGCATTGCAAAGGTAGATTTGCCATTAAGGTCATATGTGGTTTGTCATTAAGAGCACAGAAAATGCAGGCAGAGAAGCTCCATCACATTAACAATGGCATGAAAAATCCTACTCTTGATTAGAATCGGATGAGACGAATCGGTCGCTCTCATTAAAATGATTACGTTTTTTAATCAGTTAAAAAGTCTAATATATGCAGCCACGTTTTCAGTGGCAAGCCATGACAATATACGATAAGGTAAGGAAAAGTGTTCAAGGTAAGATAAGGTAAGAAATTTAAGGTAAAGGTAAGATACTGAATATAAGGTAAGATATTTAAGGTAAGGTAAGATATTTAGGGCAAGGTAAGATATTTAAGGTAAGGTAAGATATTTAAGGCAAGGTAAGATGTTTAAGGTAAAGTAAGATATCTAAGGTGTCAAGGTAAGATATTTAAGGTAAGGATAGATATTTAAGGTAAGGTAAGATATTTAAGGTAAGGTAAGATATTTAAGGCAAGGTAAGATGTTTAAGGTAAAGTAAGATATCTAAGGTGTTAAGGTAAGATATTTAAGGTAAGGCAAGATATTAAAGGTGTTAAGGTAAGATATTTAAGGCAAGGTAAGATATTTAAGGTAAAGTAAGATATCTAAGGTGTTAATGTAAGATATTTAAGGTAAGGTAAGATATTTATGGCAAGGTAAGATATTTAAGGTAAAGTAAGATATCTAGGGTGTTAAGGTAAGATATATAAGGTAAGGCAAGATATTAAAGGTGTTAAGGTAAGATATTTAAGGCAAGGTAAGATAATTAGGGCAAGGTAAGATATTTAAGGTAAGGTAAGATATTTGAGGTAAGATCAGGTAAGAATTTAAGGTAGGGTAAGATGCTGAAGGTAAGGTAATGTCAGATATTTAAGGTAAGGTAATAGATTAAGGTGAGGTAAGGTAAGACAATGCAAACTAATTAAAGGTGAGGCAAGATAGGGAGGAGTAAGATTTGGTAAACTTAGGTAAGCCAAGGTAAGTTAAAGTAAACTGGGCTAAGGTAAGGTAAGAAAAGGTACATACCTACCTACATACATACATACACGCATAAATACATACATACATACATCTTATCTTATCTATATCTTATATAATTATTTATAAAGCGCCTCTCACAGCATAGACTATTCAGAGGCGCTCCCAGCGTGTCAGCCCCGAGGGAAAAGAAAGGTCTTTAAGCAGCGGAGAGAAGAAGGCGAGATCCCAAGCAAAATCTTGCTACGGAGAGAGGGGGGCAGGTCATTCCAAAGGGAAGGGCCAAGGATGGCAAACGCACGATGCTGAGCCATCGAAGTCCTTGCACGAGGGACAAGCAGATCAAGGCGGTCAGCAGACCGAAGAGGGCGGGAAGACAGAGCAGATAGAGGTTTGCGCATTAGGTCACAGAGGTATTTAGGAGCTTTTCCCAGTTGAGTCCTAGAGACCAGGAGAAGAACCTTGTATTGGATGCGGGAAGCAACAGGAAGCCAGTGAAGTACATCAGTCATAAAGGTAGTTATGTGAGAGAAGCGAGGAAAACGGGCAATGAGCCTGGCAGCCGCATTCAGAACAGACTGCAGAGATGAAAGGCGCACTTTAGGGAGCCCAGCAAACAATGAATTGCAATAGTCAATGCGCCAGCAAATGAAGGCATGGACCATAGTAGTAAACACTGAAGGAGAAACTGATCTTCTTACAGCCCTCAAACGCCTCAGATGATAGAAACAGGAACGTACATACATACATACATACATACATACATACATACATACATACATACATACATACAAACATACATACATACACACACACACATACATACATGCATGCATGCATACATACATACATACATACATACATACATACATACATACATACATACATACATACATACATACATACATACATACATACATACATACATACATATGTACATACAAAACCTAAATGCCTAACGACAGCCACACAAACACGTGTCCTAAACAAACGCACACTATCTCCCTCTGTTGACTGGCAGAGGCAATGGTTTCGTGCACGTGATGTAGGATCAAGATATTCGAGTTGCCGTTCAAGGCAAAAGAACCCCAAGATAGAGAGACCTTCTTAAGAATCTACAGGCATCTTCTACGTGCAAACAAAATTTCATCTCTCTCTTTCAAAAGAAGAAGTCGACGACGACGAAGATGATGATCATGATGAAGACAACAATGATGATTATGACGATGACGACGATAATCACGATTATGATGATTACGACTATAACAACGATTATGATGATGACGACATTGACGACGACGCTGATGATGATGATGACGACAACCCTGATAGTGATGACGATGATGGTGATGATTATGGTGATGGTGATGGTGATGATGATGATGACGATGGCGATCATGATGACGACGACGACGACGACGACGACGACGACGACGACGATGATGACGACGCGACGACAATGATAATGATGATGAGTGACGTCAGTTTGGAGTGTGTGCCACCAATTAGGAAGTCAACAACTCCACGGAAGGGATGTGACGGATGGAGAGGGCAAACAGCCGGACATCATCATCCATCAGGATCTGGTGGACGCACAACGACCACTTGAACGAGTCCTCCCAAGATTACCTATCACTACGATCACGTCAAGTGACTCTGCGGTACTCTGACTTCACCGAGAGACTTTCTATAGCGCCGTCATCTTAGTCCAGCTGCAGATATTCCTTAAAACACACTTACTTACACACAAACATGTACACACATACGTATACACACTTAGGGCACAGTAGCCAATTGATTAGAGCGCTCGTCTTAGACACCTTTAAAACGGTGCCAAACGATGCTATATAAGCATAAGACACTCGACGTCGTTTAATGCATTGGAACATAGACAATAGATTAGAGCGTTCGTCTTAGACACCTTTAAAACTGTATTAAGCGATGCTATATATAAGTATAAGCCACGGGAGGCATTTTAATAGTTTTAAGAAATCGATAGCCGGTTGCTTAGAGCGCTCACTTTAGACACCTTTAAAACGGTGTCAACCGATGCTATGTATAAGCATAGGACAGTAAAAGTGTTCAATAAATTTTGGTGCACGATAGTCGATTGATTAGAGCGGTCGCCTTAGACACCTTTAAAACGGTGTCGATCGATGCTATATAAGCTAGGATACAATGGTTGACTAATAGGTCTTGCTTCTAGCTCGTAGACTGTTGTACTTAAGAAGGTCTTGAATCTATATATAAAAAATTGTGGGTCCATGGTAGAGACAGGTTCCCAATCAGGTATTCAATTCTTTAGAGCGCTTGTCTTGTAACGCATACAGCATGGGTTCGACCATCTTTTTCTTAGACGGTTAACGTGCAGGGACCTTGAGCGAGTCCTTCATTCACAATTGCTCAGTGCCATTGATTGATGCTTCGTCATTAGATAGTGGCGCTTAATAAATGCCAAATAATAACACACACGCATGCATAAAGACGCACACAAACATACACATACACATAGACATATACATAAGCCTAAACACATACACACACAAAATCAGAAGCTTCCAAATCCTTTAAAATGTACCATTATGAAGAGTGAATAGACTTCAGGTGATCCGTAAGCACGAGTGTTTTTACCTCACACACACACCTGTCCCCTAATTAGCCTGCATAATTAGTAGGAATGTTAATGTCGAATAATAATTCGAGAGATAGACAAACAGACACACAGACAGGCACAAGCACATACAGAGACACAGAGACACAGACACAAAGAGAGAGACAGACAGAGAGACAGAGAGAGAGAGACACACACACACACACACACACACACACACACACACACACACACACACACACACACACACACACACACACACACACACACAAACAAGAACAGATAGAAAGAGCATGACAGACACAGACACAGGTAGACAATAGACATACAGACAGATATACAGACACATATAGACAGACAGACAGAGTTATGTAGGTTGAACATCTTTCGAATGTTCCACTTCCACCTACAGAACAAACACCCTTCCCACTCATCGGCATATTCTCCCTTCATCTTTAATAAAGACCCCACTATGCATGGTTGCTATGGGAGAGAATTAAGCTAGCCAGCCCCCTACAAAATTTTCCAGGCTAGACCACAAACACCACACTATTCCATAAAGCTAAAGATCCCTGTTGCAACCAACTGCAGTTACCGCCCCCACTCAAAAAAAGACCGGCCCACCTGGCCTACTATATAACGTTTATTAAATCAACTGGCAGGCTTAATCTGCACATCATTCCCCACACCTGTTCTTCGCGTTATTCTAACTCTAAACTCCACCCTACCCACGATTAATTGGCAGATGTTGATTTTGTATGAATAAGATTTCGTGGCTGTTCGGCTCATTCGAGTGTTTACCAAGGTCGTATACGCTGTTCGGTTTAACCAAATCACCAGTTTAACAATTATTACGTTCAAATAAAGTTTATAGGTTGCATTAAGTACGGTGTCATGATATAAAGTTTCCCAAAACCGAGTCTCCCAGGACTTAAATGATGTCTCCCCTGTATCTTTTTTCAGTTGCCCTCACAAACTTCATGTCATTAATATAGTTTAAAACTACTAAATAGTTTTACAATAAAGTTAGAAAATCCAACGAATTTAACTTATCATATCTAAACCAATATCTCTCAAAGAATAAAGTTTCTCCAGGGGATAGAATATGATTTTCTTTAAGCATATCATCTCCATAGAGCGAATTTATTCTCAAACAAGATAGATTCTCTAAGGGCAGACTTTTCCAGGATCCCTGCAGCCTCAAGTATGACCACAATATGTAAGCTGTTGTTACGGCACTAATTTTATTGGTATTAAGTATATATGACCAAAAAAAGTACGGAACAGCCAATAAGTATTGCAGCAATCCGGATACCAGTAATAAATATCCTTACATGAATTGTCAGGATAAAGTATATTTTTGTATTAAGTATACTGGTATGAAGTATACTGGTATTAAGTTTTTTGGTATTAAGTAAATTGGTATTAAGTGTATTGTTATTAAGTATAGTTTTGTATTAAGTATATTGGTATTAAGTATAGTGCAGTGGTATTAAATACAGTGTATTGGTTTTAAGTATATTTTTGTATGAAGTATATTGTATTAAGTATATTGGTATTAATTATTCTGGCATTAAGTATGTCACTGCCATATTGCATTACACAAGAAGGTAAATAAGTATGGAGGCGTGAAGAATGGCGGCGTTAAGTGTGGTAAGGATAAAAAGCTGCTTACTTTTGCTGTCTTCCTCCGTATGCGAAGGCCAGATTCCCTCTTCGCTTTTCCTCTCTTGGACCACGGAAGCTGGAGAAGAGGTAACAGGTAACGATGGAACGAACGGTGAATCACCTAAATACGAGGAACATAAGTGGAACGCTTCATTGAAGTGACTCTATGGTCTATGTAACAACTCTATGGTCCATGTAACAACTCTGTGTTCCATGTAACAACTCTATGGTCCATGTAAAAACTCTATGGTCCATGTAACAACTCTATGGTCCAATTGACGAATCTGTGGTCCTAGCAAATTAATTACCCATTACTCTAGTCAATACACAATAACATATTCACAGAACAATTACTGTGGCTAATGTAATGAACCTAAGGTCTTCCAAGTTACTCTATATAATAACAAAACAAAAAACAGCTGTTAATGTAATGACTCTGTGGTCTTCGGCGCTACTCTATGGTCCCATAGTTAGTCCCGTAGTCAAGCCCGTTGCAGGTAGGTTTTGTTTGCCTCGGGCTTTTCTTTCGGCCGGAGGCATCCAGGTGTGAAAAACTCGAGAATGTCATACCTGTCGAACTAATTGTCACCTATGCTAATCCGCATTTCACAAATCTATGCGAAAGGGAGCGAAGGCCGACTTGATCAGTTACCCAACCAACCAATCACGTTCAAGATTCCAGCAATTATTTGCATACAGTGCTACTGGCCCAAATATACAAGCAGTATGTACCCATGTATATATATATATATACACATAAATCATATATATACACATAGATCATATATATATATATATATATATATATATATATATATATATATATACATACACAGTTACACACGTAATACACACTAAAATGTGAAAAGCCTTATATGGCATGATAATGACAGCTTACAAAGGTAGGCTATGATAGACCTGTGTATATAATATGCAGTTATACGGCCATTTATATAGCACCTTTTAGGCGCATAGGTGCGTGTATGTGCGTAATTACGGATTCAGATGTACACAGTCACATGCACACACAACCACAAACACACAAATGCAAACACAAACAGCAATATATGCAGACAGACAAACATGTCTAAAGAAAGAGACAGACAGACAGACAGAGACAGTGAGACAGAGAGTGAGAGACAGTGAGTGAGAGACAGTGAGTGAGAGACAGAGAGAGTGAGTGAGAGTGAAAGAGAGAGAGAGAGAGAGAGAGAGGCAGATAGACAGACAGAGACAGTGAGATAGAAAGAGTGAGTGAGAGACAGAGAGAGCGAGTGAGAGGAGAGCAGAGCAGAGCAGAGCAGAGAGTGAGAGACAGACAGACAACAGAGAGACAGAGAGAGACAGAGAGAGACGCACACAGAAGGTCAGACAGAGAGAAACACAGAAAGAGACACAAACAGACAGATTGAAACTTTAACCAACCAATTAATTAATTAACACTAAGACTCAATTATTGTACTTCATAATAAGTTAATGATATTAACCTGAAGTGGCGACTTCCGTTGTCAGAAGCTGGTATGTTTGAGACGTTGATATTCCTCCAACTACAGAACACGGATCGACTATGGACGAGGAGGATGCCAGAGAGGAGGACGAAGGAGGATGAGGATGAGGATGCAACGGAGGA
>OY744610.1:59577663-59593148 GCA_963556255.1 Allolobophora icterica | reverse complement strand
TCAATACATACATACATACATACATACATACATACATACATACATACATACATACATACATACATACATACATCATCAATCAATCAATATATCTTTATTGCAATCAATAACAACAATCAGTAATAAGAATACAGGTCATGTACTAACAGAAACTTCCGTATATCTAGATTTAATAAAAATAAGTAATATTCCGTCTTGTCTGACCGCTGAAATGGTGCTATCGATGACAATGGGTGGCCCCAAAGGGATGGAAGTCCCGCTAAGCAGGGATACCCGACCAAACAAATTATCATCTTTTTTGTAAATGACTGTTCGAATAGAATTTTTTGTAAATTATAATGTTTAACACAAAAAGAAGAAAATGAATTAATAATTGCCTTAACTACTTCTTAATTAATGGGACGAGAGGAAAGAAGGTGAAGAGGAAAAGGAGAAGAAAAATAGCGAGGAAAGAATAAAAGAAGAACTTAACTAAATACTCCCGGGGAAGTTCCACCCCGGTGTGACCCCGCCTTCCAATCCCACAAGAGTTAGTAACATGCTGCTACAGATGGTAGATCATGATGTGATAAGAAATTGACGTAACCTTTTTTTGAAGTCTTGTCGATTTGTTGCTGATCGTATTTCTAATGGTATTGAATTCCAGATAAGGGGACCATTTGACCTTATGTTAAACGCTCTTAAATTGGTGCGTGTCTTTTCTGGACGGTATAGTGAAGCACCTCTCGTGTTGTGTTCGTGCAACGTTGAGCCAAGAGCAAAGTAATTAGAGTATGAAGCAGGGAGTAGTTTATGTTCATATTGGAAGAAAAAATCACCAACCTGGGCCACCCTAATTTGTTTTATAGTTAATAACTTTAGTTCCTTGAAGATAGGGGCAGAGTGGGTGTTTCTTTTAGCTCCCTCAATCATTCTGATAGCCTTTTTTGAAGGATTGTTAATTTTTGAAGTCGAGAGTCGTAATTAGATGCCCAGAGTAGGTTGCAGTAACTTAAGTACGGTTGGATTAACGTGTGATATAAACTGATTCTAACCTCTTTAGGAAGCAAATGTGAGACTCTAGATATTATCCCAATGTTTTTAGCTACCTTTAAGGAAATATAATTTATGTGGCTTTTCCAGGTTAGATGCTGGTCAACAATTACCCCGAGGAATCTAGTAGAGTCAACCTGAGATATGGGAGCATCATCTAGTACAAGAGATGGAGTTATTTGCTGGATTTTTCTGTGTGATTTGAACATAATGAAATTTGTTTTGTCAATATTAAGTGTGAGTCTATTTGCAATGAACCATCTGGTCACTCGCCGTAGTTCAAGATTAACTGTATCCCTGAGAGTTTGCCAAGAACGGTTAGAATAAAACAGGTTGGTGTCGTCTGCAAAAAGGATAAAGTATAGTGTTGTAGAAACATTTGCTAAATCATTTATGAATAACAAAAAGAGGAGTGGCCCAAGATTTGAACCCTGTGGAACTCCATAAGTTATATAATCAAGGTTAGAGAGTGCTCCATTGCATACTACTCTTTGGGAACGATGTTCCAAATAACTAGTAAACCATTTTATTTGATTGCCTCTAATGCCGTAGTGGAATAGTTTTTTTAGCAAGATGGAGTGGTCTACGGTGTCAAAGGCTTTGGCCAGGTCTATGAAAATTCCTACCGAATATTCGTTGTTGTCTATGGCCTTTGTGATTCTATCTTCCATATCTAACAAGGCCATGTAGGTTGAGTGGCCCTCCTGGAATCCGTGTTGGGAGGTATGAATGAGATTAGCCTTATTAATGTAGGAACTGAGTCGGTTATACATAATTTTTTCTAGAAATTTTGCAAAATATGGGAGTACTGAAATTGGTCTATAGTTCCCAATGCATTCTTTGTCACCCTTCTTAAAGATCGGTGTTATCTTAGCAGATTTAAGGAGGTGAGGGACTATCCCATTAGTCAAGAAGCTATTAACAATTTCAGTGAGCGGTCTAATGACCAAGTGCAAGTTGGGAGTAGCTATATAAGGGTCAATGTCATCGAGACCTTTGGTGTGTGTTTTTCTTAGGCCAAGTCCAACGTTCATAAGTTCCTCCGGGGAGGTTAATAATAATCCCATAGAAGTTAAGGCAGAGGCCGGCATAAATTCATCAAAGGAGCAGGGAGGGATAGGGATTTTTCAGCCAGATTCTTAGGTAGGTTAGTAAAATACGAGTTGAAGGCATTTGCTATTATCTCTGCATTATCTGTTCTAGTGCCGTTAATAATTAGAGAGTCTACTCTTGAAAGTTTATCTTCAAGGTGCATTGCGGAGCGAATCAATTTCCATGTCATTTTTAAATCAGTGCTGTACTTAAAAAACTCTGTGGTATAATAGTTCCTTTCGGCATTTATCCTTATGGTTTTAAATTTATTTCTGTAGATCGTAAACTTTTGCTTATTGGCTGTGTTGGGATTTTTTAAGTATTTGATGTATAGCAGATTTTTTTCCTGCAGGATTTGAGAAGTCCCGGGGTCATCCAAGGTTGGTTGAATTTGATCTTACTCCCCTTGTAATTCGTTTTGAGTGGAAAGGCGTAGTTGTAAGCCTTAGTATAGTTTCCAATGAAATTTTCATAGGCTTCATTTACAAGACCTTGATTACAAAAGTTATATACATGTTCCCAATTTATATCTTCAAGTGTCTTTTTAAATAGATTCATGCCTTCCGAAGTTATAGACCTGTATTCAGTTTCTTTATGTTCTCTATTGCAAATAGTCTCAAGGGAGAACTGAGCAAAGACAGGTAAGTGGTCAGACAGATCAGAAATTAGAATCGAGGCAAGCTGTAGTTTAGACCAGGAGGTGCAGAAAATGTTGTCAATTAGGGTTTTTGAGGTTGGGGTGATTCTAGTGGGTTTCGTTATGGCCGAGAGATATTGGTGAGAAATTAGAGTGTTGTAAAAAGTGCTGGTGTCTGTACATACATACATACATACATAAATGCTCGTATATATACAATTATTGCATATATACAATTATACTTTGCATACATTTATATAACATACATGAAAACAAAGAATATAATATACACATACATCAGTACATCCTACAAGTGGGCAACTTATTGTGAACCACCCATCTATATCAATATATACATACCTACATACATAAATACATGCACATACGTACATGCATACATACACACACACACAGATACATACATACATACATACATACACAGTTTTTTACACGTACATACATGAACATACTTACATACATAAAAACAAGGAATATAATATGCACAAATCATCCGCACATCCCATAGAAGTGGGCAACCTATTGTAAAATATATAGAAGTATCTTGCTACTGACGATGCTATTAATTAAATTGTCGTAATTACAATTACGACTACAGTTACGACTACACTTATGCTTACCTGTGGCATGTGACCGAAGTCGTTCATATGTGCGATTGGAAAGCTGGTATCGTAAACGGACCCGAACGACGGTAGATCCGGCTGACCGAGCGTCATGTAGTTGCCGCTGTAGACCTGCGGTAGGACGACACTGCCACTCCCCGCACCGGAAGTCTTAGACTTAACGATGGACGACGCTGGAACAAGGAAGACATCGTCAGCACAACCATACTACACCGTTTGATTATTGTGCATCATTTATTAAGCGCCACTATCTAACAGCTCAGCATCAGTCGATGGCGCTGAGCAATTGTGTGTGAAGGACTTACTCACCGTCCCTGCACAGTAACCGTCTCAGAGGAGAAGACAATCAAACCCGTAACCTCTGTTTTACAAGGCGAGCGCTCTAACCAGTCGCATACAATGTCTCAATGATTATAACATGTGCACCCATTCACCACCTTTTCAATATAATTATTATATCTAAACAGTACTTTTCAGATATTATTAATCTCCTATCGTGCCCTAAGTTTATATAGCATCGGTTAATAACGTTTTAAAGGTGTCTAAATTAACAAAACAATATAAATTATGTATTTTTAAGCGCTACTATATAATTACCAAGCATCAATCGATGGCGCTGAGCAACTGTGAGTGAAGGACTTGCTCAAGGTCCCAACACAGTAATCGTTCCAGGGGAGGAGGATTGAACCCGTACTCTCCGCGTTACAAGGCCAGCGCTCTAACCAATCGGCTCCGTGTCCCAGAGTAATTGTAATTGTAAATGTAATCGTAGATTATATACCGTCGATTACCTGGACCGTTCGAGTTTCTGAGAGGTAGGCTATAGGCATGGGTAGAAAGCCTTACTGACTTCGTTTTCTCAGCCTCGGCATATTGGTTCTGGGTGCCAGTCTTCGCCTTTGCCATCTGATCTTCCCAACGACAGTGCGTGGTCATTGTGTGGTCACTGAGTGGTCATTGTATGGTCATTTTACTTATTTAATAGTTGAGTTTGTCAGATGGTGCAAGTTGAGCAGCAATCTTGTAGTGTTGTTTATCGTGTGGGGATTTTAACCCTCAGCGCTGGATTGATAGTTCCAGTCTCTCTTTCTCCTCTCTACATCTTTCCCAGTCTCTCTCATTGCCTCCATTGCTCCCCTCTCTCCCTCCCTCCATCTCTCTCCACCTCTCTTTCTCTCCCTCTCTCTCCTCTCTCCCCTCTCCCTTCCTATCTTTCTCTCTCCCTCTCTCTCTTTCTGCATGATTGAATCTTACTTCCATCCTTTCCGTCTCCTCTTCTCCCAATCCCTCACTCCGTATATCTCTTTTCCGATACATGTCTCTCCTTCTATATCGCTCTTTCTCTCCCCAGCCCGTAAAACACTTTCAGTTTCAGAAGCTTTATCGACATCAACAGATCATTCCAAACATGTTTCGCCACGAAGCAGAGAGTCGGCTGACGGTTCATAATGTTTCCTGTTATGCAGTTTTAGTGTATGCACTTAATTTAGTAAGAGTGCATTATCAAATTTCAGCTGTATTGTACTGCATTGTATCGTATCGTATTGTATTGTATAGTATTGTATTGTACTCAATCGTTCGTTTATTCAGAGCATTTATACAGCGCCTCTCCACGGTCCACCACAAGTACGGTAGTTCTCAGAGGCGCTTCCAGTCCGACATCGGCGGAAAGAACAGTTTTCAAATAATTATTTGTAGAAAGTGGATGCAGAATGCCCAGCTAAGACAAGATGCAGTTCCAAAGGAAGGCCTTTCCAGGTGGATGGCCCAACCACCGATAAAGAGGAAAAGAAAGGCTGAGGAGTTCATTTCGTAGGTTTTACATTTGACATACAGTCAGTCAGACAGACAGACACACACAGACAGACACACAAAGACAGACACACACAGACACACACAGACAGAAACACACAGAGAGACACACACAGAAACACACACAGACAGACACACACAGACAGACACAGACAGACACACATACAGGCACACACACACAGACACACACAAGCAGACAGACACACACAGACACAGACACACACACAGACACACATACATACAGACACACACACACACACACACACACAGACACACACACATATAGTCGTTCATGGCTTATAGCACGCTTACCGTCTGGTCCATAGGGCGTGACGGTTGCATACGGAATCGGAAGAGAGGCGGAACAGACTCCGCCGGAATTCTGAAGTCCGAAGGAAGTCGTGTGGTCACCGTGTAGCGTGTGGTACGCCTGCATGGCCGCTATCAAAGTTTCAGACTTGGGCCCTGCTGTTCCGAAGGCAATGGCAGGCACAGCGGGGTTGCCACCGATAGAAAAACGCTCAGTCGCTGGATAAATTCCTGGTGGTTCATACAAAAAAAACAATAAACTTTATGAAACATAAAAAGAAGAAGAGCAGTATGCCTTACACACCTCTTTCAAGTTTTACAGTTGACATATTATATGTAAGCCGAACCGCAGTTCCTTAAGCACCTCTTTTTAAGTTTCTATTTACCGTATATAAATAAGTAAAAGTAAGAGCGATTAGTTTGCTAACGATAATTGTGGAGTAAAGAGAAACTTTGTGTTATGTCATAGGAACGGTGAGAACTGTTCGAAATAATTTCCGTTGCTACCAGATATCGTTATAAACTCTCCATCCATTAAGTTTCGTATAATCGTTAATGCAATCTATAGATTTCTACAAATAAGGTGAGATAGATGTCAACGCCCCTGTCAGCCACAAGATGTTAAACTTTGAATAATAATAATAATATTACTGGGCCTGCTTAGACACCTTTCTTTGAGATTTTTAACTGTATACTCAGCCACTACTACGAAAATATCAGGTTCTCTTTCAACACCTTTAATTCATATACATACCACGTTACATATTTCTGATTTTCGTTTAATCGCTAAATCATCTTGTCACCCAATTCGAGTTCTTATGTATACAGAGTAGATGATAAAGGTATTAAAAAAAACTACGCAGTTTTAAAGTAAAACACTACATGCAAGGGACATTGAATGTCGTCTCTTAAGCTGTATTGTGCCGTATAGAAACGTGAAAACTGTTCTAAATAATTTCTCTCAACGTCAACGGCCTTTGATGCCATAAGATGCCGTTAAACTCTCGATCCATCCATTTTCCGTTAACTTTTGAATTAGTAAACCACTGTAAGGTATTTGTAAGGTTGACGCCAACGGCCCTGGCAGCCGCAAGATGTCGCTAAACACTGACTACTACTAGAATTTTGAGCGTCTGCTTCGACACCTTTAAATCGCTCACTCTTACGCAATATAATACACTCTCGATCCCACATCCATCACTCTATTCCTTTTAGGTGGAGAAATATCGTTATAAGGGGAAAGCATAGCATTCAAGAACATTCCAACAACAGTTGTCAAAGCTCACTGACTACATAAGATGACGTTGAACCTTGAATTGATAAATTATAATAAAGTGCTATAAGCTACTTCCCGAAAGGCAGTCATAGGTATGAAGTGTTAGCGACTCCATTCTCATAGCCTCGGCAGTCGGCATACAAGGTCGGATAACCGCTGGTCCTCTGTCTCTCCTTCTTTCTGTCTGTCTGTCTCTCCTTGTCCCTCTGTCCCTGTCTGTCCCTGTCTGTCGCTGTCTGTCCGTCCGTCCGTCCGTCCGTCTGTCTGTCTGTCTGTCTGTCTGTCCCTCTGTCTGTCTGTCTGTCTGTCTGTCTGTCCCTCTGTCTGTCTGTCCGTCTGTCCGTCTGTCCGTCTGTCCGTCTGTCCGTCTGTCTGTCTTTCTGGAGATTTAGAAATCCGAAGACTTCCATTACGCAGTTCGGGTCAACACGATGACACAACCCTCTTCTCCAGACGACATCAGAAAACACAACAATAATTACTCCCTCCGTATTTCTAATCACGGAATCCGACAACGGACATCCTCCTCCTCCTTCAACTCCTCCTCTTCCTCTTCCTCCTCCTCCCTCTTGTCCTCTTCCTCCTCTTCCCTCTACTTCTCCTTCTATTCCTCTTCCACCTCCTCCTCCTCTTCCTTCTGCTCCTCCTCTTCCTCCTCCTCTTCCTTCTGCTCCTCCTTTTCCTCCCCCTCCTCCTCTTCTTCCTCCTTCCTCTTCCTTCTGCTCCTCGTCCTCTTCCTTCTACTCCTCCTCATCCTCTTCCTCCTCCTCTTCCTCCGCCTCCTCCTCTTCTTCCTCCTTCTTCCTTCTGCTCCTCGTCCTCGTCCTCCTCCTCCTTTTCCTCCCCCTCCTCCTCTTCTTCCTCCTTCTTCCTCTTCCTTCTGCTCCTCGTCCTCGTCCTCCTCCTCTTCCTTCTACTCCTCCTCATCCTCTTCCTCCTCCTCCTCTTCCTCCGCCTCCTCCTCTTCTTCCTCCTCATCCTCTTCCTCGTCCTCTAGTCAACCTACCGGTTGTACTGCGTGACTCCGCGCGAACTCCTTGTCGAAGACATCGGATGACAATTTCCGGAATTTAATGAAATACAAGATGGCTTCCTGAGCCATCGTCTACGTCAATCGGGCACACAGACACAGATCACGGGGTTATGACCTCAGTCGTAGTATACCCACCCAACACAAAAACCCCACGCCTACGCACTACGCAGTTTACACGCTTAGCCAATCAAGCGCTAGCTCCTGTCAGCGCTAACCTTAGTTAACGTTAGACAAAGTCAGCGCTAAGTTTAGCCAGTGCGGACTCCACTCCGCGTTAACTTTAATCAATGCTATCTCTCAGCTATTGCTGACATTTTCAGCAGCCCTTTACGCTAGCCATAGGGCAGCCATGGGTATGAAGTGTCGGCTACTTCATTTTCTTAGTCTCGGCATATGAGGGCGACTGGCCAGTCATCTCCCTCACCGTCTCATCTTCCCACAGGGTACGGTCGGTGAACTCGTTATTGCTGAGTTTGCTAGGGGGCACACGCCGAGCAGAAATCTCGAACCAAATTTCTGCCGTGGTGGAGATTTGAACCTCTGACAGTGCAGCACGCGAACCACGTATACGCCGACATTAATTACTTCTAACTCCATTCAGCGCTAGCTTTACTTTACCTAACACTAAACTATCGAGGCAGTTGCGGTTCCGTCTAAAGTCAACACCTGGGCCAATCGTACTTTGAGAGCACCCCTACTTCACATCAGGCAAGGACCCCAGTTGTGGGCCCTTAGTAACCCTACTCTATTTAGCAGTGTTTCCTAACCTGGGTGCCGCGGCACCTAAGAGTGCCGTGAACCTGATCTATAGTATAGGGGTGTCCGTGGAGACCGAAATATCTCGGAGTCCCCGGGGTGTCACAGCTGGATGACAGAATGGCACAGCCTACAAACTTTCTGCCCAAAAATGTTAAAAACAAATTTTTATCACTACTAACATATGACTATGTTTTTAAACTTAAAATGGCGTAAAAATATAGTCGCAACACTACGGTTGAATACAAGGAATATTGGTAATCCTCAAATAAAGATCTAACTGGAAGAAAAATTAAATGAAATTAAGACCAGGTGTCGCTGACTGAATAACACAAAGGGTGCTGTGCCTTGAAAAAGGTTGGGAATTACTGCTATTACAGGGCCTAAAGTTCTGACCCATTCAGCGCTAACTTTACCTTTAACAAGCAGCTGAAAACTGTTCTTTATCGCCGGAGTTGGTCTGGAAGCGCCTCTGAGTAGGTATCTTGGAGGGGCGCTATAAAGGGGTCTGAACGAACGAACGAATAAATGAACCAATGAATGAAAGAATCAATCAACCAACCAACCAACCAACCAATCAATCAATCAATCAATCAATGAACTTCGGTTTGCTCTACTTTACTCAACGTTAAACACATTCAGCGCTAACTTCACAGAGCGCTAATCCCCCAAATTTTCAGCAGGCTGTGGCAATCTCGCGCGCGCGGGTACCGCGTGTAGCCTACGCGTGGTGTTGGGAGGGGGCGCCAAAGGGCAAGGCCTCCCCCGTTCGAACCGTGTTCGTCAGTGTTTGCCCCCGGCGTCCAATTTATATGGTAATCATCGTGTGTAGAGGCGCGGAAGGCTTGGCAAACACTGGGAGGGGGTCTCCAAAACGGATTACAGACCCACAACTCTGAGTAAGCAAGCGAACAAGCGCTTGAGGCAAACGCGTCACGACAAATAGAACCACGCCGTCTCTCTTGTTAGCAACTCCGGAGATCGCGTTGAGGAGGAGGAGGAGGAGGAGGAGGAGGAGGAGGAGGAGGAGGAGGAGGAGCAGCAGCAGCAGCAGCAGCAGCAGCAGCAGCAGCAGCAGGAAGAAGAGGAGAAGGGGGAGGAGGAAGAGAAAGGGGAGGAGGAACAAGAAGGAAGAAGAAGAGGAGTAGTTGGAATAATAGAGTAGGAAAAGGAGGAGGAGAGGAGGAAGTGGAGAAGAAGGTATAACAGAGTAGGAGGAGGAGGGGGCGCACACGAGGAAGAAGAAGCTGGAAGAAGGAGGGCCAGAGGAACAGACGGAAGAAGAGCAGACGCTGGAAACGGAGGGAAAAGAGGAGAAAGAAAAGGAGGAATATGAAGAGCAGAAGGCCTCTGTCCGTCCGTCCGTCTGTCTCCCTGTCTGTCCGTCCGTCTGTCTCCCTATCCGTCCGTCCGTCTGTCTCCCTGTCTGTCCGCCCGTCTGTCTCCCTGTCTGTCTCCCTGCCTGTCTGCCTGTCATCCTCCCTCTGCATGTAAATCCATCCTACACTACAGTCCACGACAGAAAACCCTACCGAGTCCCTCCACAGATTGTCAGAACGCAGAAAGGGAGAATAAGCTACCCGTCTAGCACCCCGCGGCCTCTGTGGTCATAAACCCTTTCCAGCACAGACATGGCTGACATCTTTCTGCCGCCGACATGTTAACCCCATCTACCCCTTCACCCCTACCCCATTCCGATGTTCCGCCCAAGCAACGACAGCGTATAAATACGACCACATCTTATATAGCGCTGTATTTTTTTAGAGCCCGCTGATTGAGTAAAAGCTCCGCCGCAGAACGAATGAATGGACAGAATCCAGTCTGCATGGCAAGGAAAATAAACAACGGAATTTATTACATTGTATGCATGCAGGCATACATGTGTGTGTGTGTGTGTGTGTGTGTGTGTGTGTGTGTGTGTGTGTGTGTGTGTGTGTGTGTGTGTGTGTGTGTGTGTGTGGGTGTGTGTGTGTGTGTGTGTGTGTGTGTGTGTGTGTGTGTGTGTGTGTGTGTGTGTGTGTGTGTAAGAGTGTATGTGTGTGCATGTGTTTGTATAAGTGCATTGTGTATGTATGTATGTGTGCATGTATATGTGTGTGACACTGTGTGTACTCGTGTATTTGTGTGTGCATGCATGTATGCAATGTAACAAAACATTAACGTAGCTAGTGCCTTGCCTGCACATCAAAACAAAACGGAGGAGGAGGCGGAGGCGGAGGAGGAGGAGGAGGAGGAGGAGGAGGAGGAGGAGGAGGAGGAGGAGGAGGAGGAAGAGGAAGAGGAAGAGGAAGAGGAGGAGGAGGAGGAAGAGGAGGAGGAGGAGGAGACGACGAAAAAGTCCCCTAAGGGGCACCCATGGGTATGAAGTGTTAGCGACTTCATTTTCTTAGCCTTGGCATTTGAAGGTGTGTGGCCAGTCCTCTCCCACACCGTCTCATCTTCCCACGGACAGTGTACGGTCAGCGTACTCAGCTGAGTTGGTTAGGGTGCAGATGGAGCAGAAATCTCCAACCAAATTTCTGCCCTGGCTGGGATGTGAACGTCGACCCCTCGACTGACAGTCCAACAACCTAACCACTACACCAATGAGCACCCTGTGATTGAAGGACTTTATGATGTGGTATGAACGTAATTATTTACCAGAAAATGCCGGTGTCTTTGTTGTCGAGAAAACTCTTCCACTAGGATGGATGACGATCAGCAGCTGAAACAATACAAGATGACCGATAAACATTACAAGATGACCGATAAACATTACAAGATGACCGATAAACATTATAAGATGACCGATAAACATTACAAGATGACCGATAAACATTACAAGATGACCGATAAACACTACAAGATGACCGATAAGCATCACAAGATAACCGATAAACGTTACAAGATGACCCTGATAAACATTACAAGATGACAACATTACAAGTTTATAAGATGACCAATAAACTAATTCTGTCCCATTTCAAAATATCTTTATAACAGTGCTCAAAAGTATGCAATTCAATGGGCACTTCAGCAGGCGGTTTCACTGACTCAACTACCTAGACATGCTACCTGTTTCTGCTAGCCAAGTGTTTCTGCTAGCTAGCTGTTTCCGTTAACTAGCTGTTTCTGCTAGCTAACTGTTTCGGCTTGTACTTGTTTCAGCTTTCTGCCTCTTTCAGATTATTACCTGTCTCGGCCTATTACCCGTTTTTGCTTGCTATCTGTTTCAGTTTTATACCGTACATGTTTCAGCACATTATCTGTTTCAACGTTTACCCCTTTCAGCTTTTAACGCTCAGTTAATTGTCTGTTTGTGCTTGCTAACTGCTTCGGCTTGCGAGTTGCGACCTGTATTAGCTTAAAAAATGTACCAGCAACAATCATTGTGTCTCTTCAGCTTGCTACCTGCTTCAACTTATTACCTGTTTCAGCTTATACCTGTTTCAGCTTATCAACTGTTTCAGCTTATTACCTGTTTCAGCTTATTACCTGTTTCAGCGTATTACCCGTTTCAGCTTATTACCTGTTTCAGCTTATTACCTGTTTCAGATTATTGTCTGTTTCTGCTTGCTACCTGTCGTTTCGGTGTGCAACTTATCTAAGTGCTGCCAGTTCAACCAGGTACCTATTTTAAAGTGATACTTAATTTTGCCATCTGCTTTCAGCATACTGTTTCAGCATACTAGCTATTTCAGCCATTCTTTCCAGCGCGTATAAACAGCACAACTCTCCTCCGTAACGGACCAGGCTTCACAGCGCCATCGATTGATGCTTTTAGCAATGTAACCGTGGCGCTATCGAAGTCATACGATAAGACGAAATATGAGAAGGAGAGAGACAGACAACGAAGAAGACAAACAGCGATCATTCTCACTTGTAAGCCATCAAAATGTCAACCGTGTTTGTTGGCTGCGGAGAGGAGGACGCACCTCCGTCCCCCGCTGCCAATCAATGGCACGAAATTGCTAAGCACACACTTCAATAGAGATGCAACAGACCGACAGAGACATACAGACACACCGACAGACACACAGACAGACACACAGACGTGCAGACAGACAGACAGACTGAAAGACAGACAGACTGACATACACACAGACAGACACGAGAGGCAACAGGCAAACAGAGAAGGACAGACATGGACAGACAGGCAGACAGGCAGGTATATGCAGACAAGCACACAAAGAGACACAGGAACAGAGACACAGCTACACAGAGATAGAAATTGAGGGACACGGGGACAGAGAGAGAGACAGACAGAGACAGAGAGACAGATACAGAGAGACAGAGAGACACAGAGAGACAGACAGAGACAGAGAGACAGACAGAGAGACAGAGACAGACAGAGAGACACAGAGAGAGAGAGAGGAGAGAGAGAGAGAGAGAGAGAGAGAGAGAGAGAGAGAGAGAGAGAGAGAGAGAGAGAGAGAGAGAGAGAGAGAGAGAGAGAGAGACAGACAGACAGACAGACAGACAGACAGACAGACAGACAGACAGACAGACAGACAGACAGACAGACAGACAGACAGACAGACAGACAGAGACAGAGACAGAGACAGAGACAGAGACAGAGAGACAGAGAGACAGAGACAGAGACAGAGAGAGAGTCATGAGTCAAGGGTTTGCTTAAGAACGCCATCTGCTGAGGAATATCGAGAGCGTAAGTGGACCCTCATAAACGTCGTTGCTAAGAGCCGCTAATTAAGAGGGTAATTGCCCCTAATTACCTAACGCCAACCCACCACTTTGATCTGTTCCGCTCCAGGCATACGCGCAACAGCTGATTTCTTAACATCATTCCATCTCCTCCACCTCTACTTTGTCGTCTTCCTCATCTTCATCCTCCTCTTCCTCCTCCTCTCACATCCTCCCTCCTCCTCCTTACTATCCATCATCATCATCATCATCATCATCATCATCATCATCGTCGTCATCATCATCATCATCATCATCATCATCGTCATCATCACCATCATTATTACACATACTATGTACATACGATAAAAAAAACTGTGAAGTGAGATAATCCTCCAGGCGTGTATGAGTGTATTTCAAAGAAGGTAAAACCCTTTTCAAAGGTGTCTAAATCTAAATTATGATTATTTATTATCATTTTTACTACTGCTACTACCACTACCACTACCACTACCACTACCACTACTACTACTATTACTACTACTATTCTATAATTTTTATTATTATTATTATTATTATTATTATTATTATTATTATTATTATTATTATTATTTTATTCCTCTTTTCTGGGGTTTCTTCACCTCACGATTTCAAAAAGTAGGGATAGCATTATTCTGGGATGGCTAGTCTGTCTCTCTACCTATCTCTGTCTCTGCCTCTGTCTCAGTATTTGATTTTGAAGGTATTCAACGAGCGAGATTCATCACCACCCACTAACTGTTTGTTTGAAGCTGAACCGCGCTAGTTTACGTTCTCCGACTCCGCAGTACATTTGTAATATTGTGAAAATGCGCTATAAAAACATTAAGATTTACTTATGCAGTTGTAGATTGGTTAGATACTGTTTAAAGACGCTGGACACAACAATGTATTCACTTAGAGGACTGCATTAATCTTTATATAGGGCGTGTAGTGCACGTTTTAAGGGTGGGTACGGTCATCTAATTATAAGTCTCAAACAACACCTACCAATACATACAGTTTTACGTTATATTAATTATTATTATTTGTAATTATTATATTTAGTATCATTGTTATTTTTATTATTATTATTATTTGTATTATTATTATTATTTATAAACGCCCCGATGTACGTAAGGTCCCTCAGGAACTTGAATATCTATTATTATTATTATTATTATTATTATTATTATTATTATTATTATTATTATTATTATTATTATTATTATTATTATTATTATTATTACTATTATTACTATTATTACTATTATTATTATTATTATTATTATTATTACAACTATTTTTATTACAACTATTACTACTACAATTATTATTAATAAATGTTATGTTTAAATAAAGGACTGGACCACTTTCTTTCCCATCGAAGACCCTGTCGTATATACTTGAAGGCACGTATACGCTAGACTTGGGCTTCTTCGCAATAGCTGACCAATAGTGACTCTGAGTTCCCCAGTATTGGTTCTCAGTTCCCCCAATGAGTTCTCCAATCTTGGCTCTGTTTCTCTTAGTTGTCAGTCTCTTGCACAACAGTACTGTATGTATTGGTAAGCGTTGTTCGAGACCGATTATCAGATACTTCTTAAACACCCTTAAAACGCTTACTACTCAGGCTATAAAAATATGGAACGCTACATCCAACAACTCGGAATGGTGCTATCGGCTGCTGTTGAACAGCGTTGTTAAACAGTAACTAACCAACCAATAACTGTATCAGTAAATCTTAATGTTTATATAGCGCCTCTTTACAACCTTCCAACTGTAGGCTTACTGCATGCGTAGTCGGCGAAAGTAAAATAGCGTGGCGCAACTTCAAACAGACAATTAGGGGTGATGAATCTCGCCTGGTGAATACCTTCAAAATCGGAGACTGAGGGAGACAGACAGAGAGACAGACAGAGAGACAGACAGACAGACAGACAGACAGAACACAGACATACAGAGAAAGGCACATAGGGATACAGAGAGAAACACAGAGACAGACAGAGAGAAACACAGAGACAGATAGAGATACTGAGAGACAATGCACAGGGCCGCTGAAAGCATGCATTGCCTTCCAACAGCCACAATGTATTACCAACAAGAATGTTCCTCATGAAAGGGGAATGTAATGAGTCTAAAAGTGAATTATTAGATCATATTCATCTTCGGCACAAAGTCTGGCTGTGCGTGCAAACGGATTATTTAACAACTAAATGTTTAATTTTGCGGGGAGGTCAACAAACACTGCAGTTGATG
>OY744610.1:59522663-59572663 GCA_963556255.1 Allolobophora icterica | reverse complement strand
TCTCTGGAAGTGGAACCCCCTCTGGTTTGACGCAGCGCTTCTGAATAGGCTGGTGCCCTGCGCTTGGCCTTCGAGTGGCGCTTTAGAAGCTTAGAGATTACGATTACGATATGTATATGCAGCTTTCAAGTCAATAATGGTATTTGACCGCAACCTTTAATGCGTGGCGACGTCAACGGTTCTAGTCTACAGTTCCCAGATGTCGTTGAACAATGACTACTACACTAACATGGTTGAACTCTATTTCGACACCTTTATATCGTGTTTCCCATCTCTATATAATTGTAATTGGAAGATATTAATGAATAATATTAGACTACAGTTATTCCTTAGATGCCACAAGTTCTCGTGAAACTTTTGGAATTCTCAGTCGGACACGTGTAATTAATTACTCAATGCCGTACCCAAGTGATGCCAGTCCAAAGCCTGGATAAGGAAGAGGGCGACCCAACTCATCTTTGTTGCGTCGTTAAACAAAACCTATACTTAATAGGTAGCTCGCAAATTGGTTACTTAAGTACAAGATATCGTTAAACAATGACGACAAATAAAATCGTTAGTGATTGCTTAGACACCTTTAAATTGTTGCTTCAGACGATATATAGCCAGCGTTTCGCTCAGAGTGTTGATTGCTTCTAAGAATTATCTCTCGAAACCGTAAGGAACAGTGAAAATATATTATCGGTAAAATGTTGGCATCGTTAATCGGGAAAATATGATCAGCCACTGACGCTCTCGTGTGGTACCAGTCCCAGTCCAAAGCCTGGATAAAGGAGAGGGAGATGTCAATCATTTCGTAATCACATGTCGTCATTAAAATAAACTGCCACAATATTTTATCATTCGTTGATTTATAAATTGCACTAAATCAGAGCTGTGGTCAACGGCCATTGCTGTCTAGAATCGTCAAACACCGAATACTACTTATAAATTTGTTAGTTAATGTTTCTATACCTTTAAATCGCTTCTTCGAACGCTATAGGCGTATAGGCCTATATTCGTTATTTTGTTCCGCCACTGTTCGTACTCTGGCAGCATCAGTCCCAAGCCTGGATAAAGGAGGAGGGCAACACTAATGATTTTTGTCATCACACAGTGTCGTTAAAAAGCATCCAAGCAAACAAGCGCTATATAATTTTAGTATTATTTTTACTTGTCACTACAAGATAAATGAGATAGTATATATAGCGGTAGTACCATGTGAAGATAAATGTGAAGAATAGCCGTGGAAAAAGACACATTCTGTAAGAGAAAGGGATTAATTAGAGGAAAATTAAACAGACACTTCTAAAAAATAATTGCAAAATCTATTATATGGAGTGTAGAATTATAATACGGATCGGAAACATGGACAGTGAGAAGGGACGACATAGGAAGACTGGAGGCTTTCGAGATGTGGATACGGCGAAGAATACGGCGAAGAATGGAGAGAGTCAAGTGCACGGGTGGAACGTAAGACAAATGCAGAGATATTACAAATGGTGGATGAAAGAAGATCCCTAATAAAAACAATCAGAAATTGGCAGAGAAAATGAGGGGAGATTCTCTCCTAAGAACTATAATCGAAGGAAGAGTGGAGGCAGGCCCGAATAAAGGGGTGCTAACTTCTAAGGGTGGTGCAGCACCCGGGCCCGTAGTTTTGAGGGGCCAGCATTTTCGGAAGTACATTAAAAAATGTATTGTACTTGTAATTGGGCCTCGCACTGATGGCTATATAGGTAATCATAGCACCCGGGCCCACACTATAGCCTTAATGCGGCCCTTAGTGGAGGGGGCAAGAACGACAGGAAGACCTCGAGTGATGATGTTGAATTGGATGATTGATTGTAAGGCGCCCTTGTAACGGCATGGCTGTGTTACGGCGCCATATAAATTGTCGTTATTATTATTATTATTATTATTTTTTTTTTTTATTTTTTATTATGACGAAGGACGGTTACAGCGAACTGAACGAGATGGCCAAACGAGACGAATGGCGACATTGGACGTACGAACTTGCCTATATATAGGTAGACAGAGAACTGAAAGAAGAAGAAGGTATAGTGCCAAAAGAAGAAGACACTTGAAGACACTTAGGAGCTCCCGTAGGCTCAGCCAAGACACTTAGTATCTTCCCTATCCCCATCTGTAATTTGCTGCGTTATTGCCAGCAAAGCTTGATTTCAAAAATTAAACGAATATACACATGTATACACATAAGATGTTATTAGTAAAATAAATTTTATACTCGTTATTTTCGTTCCAGCGTTCCAGCTTGTGAAAGCTGTATTATGCCGAAGGAACCGAGAGAACTGTTTAAAATAATTTCTTCCGACGTCAACGTCCTTTGTTGGGTAAACGGACACTTATCCCCCTAGACATATTCCCCGGACATATTCCCCACGGACAGTTACCCCTCCCCCGGACAATTTTCCCCCCATGCTAGGACATTTCCCCCCTCAGTGCAACATACACAGAGCTTTCTGTTTTAATGATCAAAACATACATACATACATAGATACATACATAAATGTATACATGTATACTTACATGCATACATACATACATGTATACATAGTTACATACATACGTACATACATACATACATACATACATACATACATACATGTATACATGTATACATGCATGCATACATATATACATACATGCATAAATACATGTATACATACATGCATACATACATAGATGCATACGGCATATGTATGCATGCATGCATACAGACATACATACATACATGTATGTATGTATCTATGTATGTGTATATGCATACATGCATGCATACATGTATGCATACATGCATACATACATGCACGCATACATACTATCATGCATGCATACATACATGCAAAGTCATACATGCATACATACATGCATATTTACATACATACATACAGACATACGTACATACATAAATCCACAGAGGGGGAATTTGTCCGGTTGGGAAAATGACCTACTGAAATTCGGGGGTGAAAGTGTCCGGGGGGGTAATTGTCCGGGGGGAATGTCCGGGGGAAATATGTCCAGGGGGGTAACTGTCCAGCATTCCCTTTGTTGCCACCAGATGTCGTTATAAACTCTGAATCCATCCATCCAGTTTCGTTTAATCGTTAATGAAATCCACAGATTTCTACAAATAAGGTGAAATTGGCATCAACGGCCCTGGCAACCATAAGATGTTGTTAAACTGAATAATAATATTATTCTTTCTCGACCTGCTTAGACACCTTCTTTGAGCTGGTTGACTTTACTCCGGCACTTCTACGAAAATTTCAGGTTCTCTTTCAACACCTTTATTTAATGATTAAGCTACGTTATATATACTTGAGTTTCGCCCAGTCTCTAATCGAGTCTCGGACAAGCTTAATCGGATTATGCGTGGGAACTGTTCAAAAATGGCCTTCGTCCTCAATTGTAGAACTTTGAATATTAATAATATATTATAACACTGGCCTGCTTAGACACCTTTATTTGAGCTGAGATTTCAACTTTACAATACGAAAATGTCAGGTTCTCTTTCAACACCTTTAATTGAATTACAAGCCACCATATATACTTAAAGAGCTTCTGATACTTGGGAAGTGTGATAACAACATATGGAAGATGCCAAGGCGATATAACACGTAGGATAGTATTTGGAAAAGATGCGTTCATGAAAAGAGGGGAGTTGATGAGAGGAGGACTGAGCAAAGATCTAAAGAAGAGACTTGTCAAGACACTGGTATGAAGTGTGGTACTGTATGGGTCGGAGACGTGGACCATCAGGAAAGAGGATATCAAGAGATTGGAGGCCTTTGAGATGTGGATATGGAGAAGGATGGAAAAGGTGAGCTGGACGGAGCGAATGACAAATGAAGAGGTGTTGCAAAGAGTAGAAGAAAAAAGATCACTGATGACAACATTAAGAGAAAGACAAAAGAACTGGATTGGACACATATTAAGAGGAGACTCCCTCTTGAGAGAAATCATAGAGGGGAGATTGGAGGGAAAGAGAGGGAGAGGAAGACCGCGACAGATGATGCTGGGATGGATGATGACCGACGGATACAGCGGACTGAAGAGATCACAGCGAAGAGAGGAATGACGTCATTGGAAGTTGAAACCTGCCGAAGGGCAGAGAACTTAAAAGAAAAAGTATATACTTCTGATCTTCGTTTAATCATCGGCCTCATACCTATGAAGAACTAACGTTATCGTATCATATACGAACGGTGAGAACCATTCAAACCAATTTCTGTCAAGAGTCTTTGTTGATATAAGATGTCGTTAAACTCTGAATCCATCCACCCAATATGGTCAATGTATCCCAATGTCGAATCCATCGCTATATTCTGGCTATTTTTCAATCGGATAAAGAAGGAGGGCGATGCCAGCGATCCTGACGGTCATAAGATGTCGTTAACACTGGAACTACTGCATGCATGCAACCGGTATACTAGGCCCGAATCTGTATTTCCCATCAACTGTGTGACGAACATGTCAGTGAAAACTGTATTTTAAATATTGTTCCTATCGACGTCCAAGGCCTATAACGTTATGATGGATTCCTTTATCTGGAAAATATAATCAGCTGCTGCCGCACTCGTGTGGTACCAGTCCAAAGCCGGGATAAAGGAGAGGGCGACGCTAACCATCTTCGCTATAACGTCGTAAACCAGCAGCAACCATGTAATCGGTAGCAAATTAAAAATTTAGATTTGCCTACAAAAACACGATCATTCCACGTCGTTAAACGTCGTTTACATGTAAATTTGTTTCATATTGAAGATACTGAAGATATAAATAAACCTCTGTTTTCATTATGAATTTCTAATAGTATTTCAGTTCTGTGTCTCTGTTTTTCTGTTTCTGAAGAAGTTTGTCTATACTGAAACATATTATTTAATATTTCAAGAAATTCTGTTCTCAATTTCTTAGGGAATGCTCCCGCTCCTCAATTATTGGGGGCACGCGCCCGGACTGGCCCCCAGAGTCTACGCCTATGAACACTACTAAAATTGTTTCAAATTGCTTAAACACCTTTAACTCTCTTCATCCGATGCTATATAGTCGTCAATTTCGTTCAATTGTTACTCCCGGGAAACAACCAGTAGGCCTATATACTGTAACACAGAAATTTCAAAAGAAGATTGCATTGAGAAAGGAACATGGCATGCAGGAAATAGGTGAATAATCAATTCACGAAAACGTCTTCGTAAACCTCAGACAGACAGACACACAGACACACATTCACACAGACAGACACACAGACAGATACACAGACACACACACACAGACACAAGTAGGTTGGTTCGTTGGCTGGCTGGCTGGCTGGCTGGCTGGCTGGCTGGCTGGCTGGCTGGCTGGCTGGCTGGCTGGCTGGCTGGCTGGCTAAAACGGACATTATCCCCCCCCCCCGACATTATCCCCCGGACAGAATCTCCCCCGGACAGAAATTCACACAATCCCCCGATTTTCGCTAGGACATAATCCCTCCCGGACAAAATCCCTCCTCTGTGTAATAAGCCTATTTCTACATTTAATTGATCAACCTTAATAGCCCTGTTGCCCTAGTGTCAGCTTGTTAATGTTGTAAAGGTATAGACTAAACACTTATTAGTGTCATTCAGGTGTAAAAATAAGACTTGTTAGTCGCCTAGTTCTTAACTTAAGGCTTGTTAATGTCAGGATTCGCGAGGTCAGCTGCCAAAAAACCGGGTCAGGCAACCGAATGCCGGACAGTTACCCCCCTGGACATATTCCCCCCGGACATATTTCCCCCCGGACAGTTACCCCCCGGACACTTTCCCCCCCGAATCTAGGTAGGACATTTTCCCCCCCCCCCGGACAAATTCCCCCCTCTGGGGATTTATGTAGGTATGTATGTATAATCGTATGTATATGTGTATATATGCATGTATGTATGCATGTATGTATGCATGTATGTATGCATGCATGTAAGTATGTATATATGTATGCATGTAAGTATGCATATATGTATGCATACATTTATGTATGCATGTATGTAAGTATATATGTATATATGTATGCATGTATGCATGCATGTATGTATGCATGTATGCATGTATGCATGCATGCATGTATGCATGTATGCATGCATGCATGTATGCATGTATGCATGTATGCATGCATGCATGTATGCATGCATGCATGTATGCATGTATGCATGCATGCATGTATGCATGCATGTATGCATGTATGCATGTATGCATGTATGCATGTATGCATGTATGCATCTATGCATGTATGCATGTATGCATGTATGCATGTATGCATGTATGCATGTATGCATCTATGCATGTATGCATGTATGCATGTATGTATGTATGTATGTATGTATGTATGTATGTATGTATGTATGTATGTATGTATGTATGTATGTATGGATGCATGTATGTAAGCATGTATGCATGCATGTATGCATACATGCATACATATGTGTATGTATGTATGCATGCATGTATGTATACATGTATGTATATATGTACGTATGCATGTAACTATGTATGCATGTAAAACAGAAAGCTTTGTGTATGTTGCACTGGGGGGAAATGTCCTAGTATGGGGGTATTGTCCGGGGGGTAACTGTCAGAGGGAATATGTCCGGGGGAATTTGTCCAGGGGGGTAAGTGTCCGTTTACCCTCCTTGTTAGTGTCACTTAGGTATAGACTTGTTAACGAATGAATGGAAGTTAACTGAACGAATGGAAGTTTGTAATGTAATTATTGATAAACCTTAATAGTTATTTGCCCTAGTGTCAGGTTGTTATGTCAGCTGCCCAAAAAGCGGGTCAGGTAACAGCGCCAAGTAGCTCCAAGCCGTCTGCTGCACTCCTTGTTAGTGTCACTTAGGTATAAAGTCGAATTTTAACGCCACTGTTCGTACTCGGACAGTGCCAGTCCCAAGCCTGGATAAAGGAGGAGGGCGACGCTAATCATCTTTACTACTGAATGGAAGTTAACTGAAAGAATGGAAGTCGTCATCCGGTAGACCGTTTATAAAGGAAGACGAAATATAGGTCATTATTTCCTAGCCTGGGGGATTATGTCCTACCCCGGGGGATTCTATCCGGGGGATAATGTCCGGGGGATTATGTCCGGGGGGATAATGTCCTACACTCGACTGACTGGCTGGTTGGCTGGCTGGCTGGCTGGCTGGCTGGCTGGCTGGCTGGCTGACTGACTGACTGACTGACTGACTGACTGACTGACTGACTGACTGACTGACTGACTGACTGACTGACTGACTGACTGACTGACTGACTGACTGACTGACTGGTAGGCAGGCAGACAGACTTGCATACAAGAGATAGACATGGAGGCAGGCAGGCAGACAGACAGACAGACAGACACAGGCAGGCAGGCAGGCAGGCAGGCAGACTGGCATATAAGAGATAGACATGGAGGCAGGCAGGCAGACAGACAGACAGACAGACAGGCAGACAGGCAGGCAGACAGACGGACAGACATACAGATGCAGACAGACAGAAATGGAAAAAGTCAGACAGTGAATACAATCGAAGACGACCAGAGTGAAGTCATCAAGAAAACACAAGAGTACAACCGCATCGATCTTACTTACTTCATCACTCCCAACGTTTAATTCCGTTTAGCGTCTACCTATAGGATACGCAACCTCCTCTCATCTTCACCCGCTTCGGATTTCCCATTGTCGGGCAAACCAAAGCACCCCAACTGAAGATCAGATTACCCCACTATACAGACCGAAGATGTACCTGTCGTATTTGCATATTACCCCTTGCCTACCTGTCCAGGCATCAGGTTACCTGAAGAACGATCGAAAGGTGGGTTATACACCTGGTAACCGGACGGAATATCTTAATTAAAAGAATATATGACGTTTACATTGTCATGTTGCATAAATGGGGCAAAATAACCATAGTTATAAATCATTAGCATTTCTTTTGTATACACAAATCGGGTGTCGATAAGGACACAGACAAAGGGGAAGAAAGAGAAGGATAGAGAGACGAAGGGAAAGGAAGACTGTCTGTGAATCAAACGATACATAATTATGTAGATGTTAATAATAAGGATCGTTGGCTTCTGAGGATTTCAACAGAGGTGTGTTAACCCTAATTACCTGCTACTGTCTAGAAAGATTAGAGTTCGCGACGGTACATACAAAGGGAGAGAGACAAAGACAGAGACGCAGAGACAGAGACAGAGACAGACTCAGACATATATACTGACGGAATAAGGCGAGAATGTGTTGTATGAGAGGGACAGCCAGACATACAAGCAGACAGACAAAGACTTGAGGTGATAATGTACACGCCTCCATATACAAAGCGAGAGTGAGACAGACAGACTGAAACTGAAAGACACACAAACAGACAGACAGACAGACAAAGTATACACAGCCATGTATCTACGTTCACAAGTTGTTATATCTCCACAGCCAAGAACAAACGAAAAGCCGGCATTCGTAATTAATTATTATCGCAATTTGGAAACTTCTGACGCCCCTGTCGTTGATTGGAGAGCCAATCCCTAAACCCAGCGCATGCGGTTGAGTCTCTGAAATAAGGAAGTCAATTAATTCTGTCTGGTATACATGTACGAAGGAAGGAAGTAATTAAGCAGGTAATTGGGTAAGTAATTATGTAAGTAATTAAGTAAGTATGTGGCCTTTATATTCTACTGACAAGCGCATTCGCATTCCACACGCTACCATGGTCTTCTAGCAAAAACAATAATAATCAGAGGTATACCACATCGTCAAAAGACATATTCTCATGCGGAAGAAAAGTTAGCATATAGAATAGAATATTCTTTACTGGAACCAATTGCAAACCGCATTTTTGTGTACAGCAACGTAAACACACACACACACACACACACACACACACACACACACACACACACACACACACACACACACACACACACACACACACACACACACACACACACACACACACACACACACACACACACACCTACACTCACACACACACACACACACACACACACACATATATATATACTTATCTTCGTGAAACGACTGGCGTCTCAACCTGATGTTAATATGTACACTATATATATGTATACATTCATATATAATACATAATTATGCTTATTAGACCATAATAAGTACAGGATACGTAACCTAAGACCGGCCTCAAGTTACACATCCTGTATATTACATTATGTACACGTAACATAATACATACATATCCACACACGTATATATATATATATATATATGCGATTGCAGTAATTGTGTAGGCCTGGTTATATGCATATGTATTTTCTAGTTGAGCAAATGTAATAAGTGAGTTGCTGCCGATAGCATAATCAAGCTTTATCAAGAAGATATGGCTATCGACAGAGAACAATTAGCGCGGAAGGCTGTCTGGTGGGACACAAACAAAAGATCAAAGGACCGCTAATCTTCGGCTAACACGCACATCAAAGGAAGCCGACTTCCGACAGTTCCAGAAGAAAGAACCATAGGCCAACAGTGTATACTGGGTACACATGCATGCCGCCTATTGTTCTAGACTTTTCTGGGATAGTCGAAAACTGTCAGCTTTCATCAATGAAATGGAGTTGAAGCCGCGTTTTTGTTTTTCCAGCCATTATGTTATACGTATCAAGACTCTTAATACAATATACCTTTGGGGAACCTCACGAAAGCGCTTTGTGTATTTGTAACAAAATAGGGTTTGAAGCTCTTTTCCTCTACCTACTCGTTCTGCTCAGTTGTTACTCGGGTCATTTCGAAAGTGGGTTCGAAATCTCTAAATAGATGTCTGCTCTGAAGGGGATTTGAACTCCGACCTTCCCACTGTCAGTCCAGCAAGCTGACCACTGGACTATTCTGAATCCTCAAAGATTAATATAAAGATTGACATTGTCTAGACAAATTGTAACATTTCCACAGGGTCTGTATAATTTTTATGTTCCCCGAAGACTTCACCCTTCTTCCGTCTCTGGTTCGTCTTCCTTCCCTTATGCCTCCTCATGAATCGCAGTAGAAGTCTGGTGAAGAGACGAGACAGACAGACAGACAGACAGACAGACAAACACAGACAGACACAGAGACACAGACAGAGAGACAGAGACAGATTGAGAGAGACAGAGAGAGGCAGAAATAGAGGGTAGGGGGAGGAAGAGGGAGAGCGAAAAGGAGAAGGAGAGGAAGAGGGAGAATGAGAGAGAGGAAAGGCGGAAGGGTATGATTTTCCCCACACCTACATGGTTCACCCCACACATACATTCACGCACAAAACGCCCCACCCTCTACGTGGGGTTTATAAGAGCCACCACGACCACCCAGTCTTTTCGTACTCTGACAGAGTGACAGTGCCAGTCCCAAGCCTGGATAAAGGAGGAGGGCGACGCTTATCATCTTTGTTATGACACAGCGTCGTTAAACTCAATCTACTACTACCCGGTCTTTCAACCAACCCTGACTTCTCTCACCCTATTAGTTAACCCAAGCCTCTCCAAAGCGCACTCTAGTGCCATAGACACATGGTCCATGTGTATGCGTCAGTTGAGTATGTGCTGCGCACGACGGGCTACTGTGCAAAAGACGCTTTCGAAAACACGGTCCGAGATATCGGGGTTTCTTGGCGTACTTCGAAATTGTTGCAAATGTAAATATTCGAAAAATTTCTAAGCGTCACACAGAGCTGCGTTACGAAGACCAGCTCAGTCACAGTCGCTTTATCACATCAAGCGTCAAGATCTCGTGGTTGGGTGACTTGGGTCAATTTCCTGAGGGAAAGGGATCATACAGAGGAGACAGCGTGGTTTGCCCCAACTCGTACCGGTTTCTACGTGATTTCAATCGCCAGCTTTTCCCAGGCGAATCCGCACACGAACAACACAACGCCCACATCGACCGGGACATTGGAAAGCCATTTAAAGAAGTCGATGATAGAAAAGTGCAATTTATCAATTATTTACGGCGCCGTGGACGATTCCCGCAACACTTAGCAACACATGACGAGATCCCACACACTCGCGCGACACCAACGCCTCGGAAGGGCGACAGACGCAAGACGGAACAGCGGCGCGATATCTGTTGCACGCTGCGTCCAGTGAAAAGCAGAAAGACATCAGTATTTGAACAGTTTAGTGATTTTCATGAACGCATACAACCCTGTCTCGCCAACCGGTGTTGATTTTGCCCCATTTTCTTCAGCACCACCTCAGAAGCAGACGAGAAAACGTGTCCGTAAAGAAGCAGCGATGACGTCGTCCATTACGCCGCGCTCCCTCCGCCAGTAAAATGGTTGCGCGTGCATATATCGTGGTCGTCTTTGTCTCGCTCCCGACGCGACGCCCACCCTGGGGGTTATTGACCCTGGGCGGGAAGAAGGCGAATCGCTTTGTTTACATAGCGGTAGGGTGGGAAAAACGGAAAGTATGCAGTTCAAACACGTAAATGGATGGTCATCGATATTTCCGGAGGCGGAGGGGGCACGAAGGAAGAGCCATTATTGGACGCACGCCAATAAACTATTAAGACGAGCTCAGGGATGATAATGACGAAGAAAACGTGTAATTGTAACTGTAATCACGTATTTATATAGGCTAGCCTAAGGATAAACTCACCACACTCCCGACTTGACAACCGATAACACGATGGAACTATAAATGATTCTGGTGTTTAATGAGCAAAGGAAAACAACGGAGGTTTGACGTCAGTTGTAGTAATTGACGTCAAAACCTCCTTTGTTTTTCTTTGCCTCATTAAACACCAGAATCATTTATAGTTCCACCGTGCCTTCGGTTGTCGACGTCAACGTATTCCGGCAAATTGGATGATGTCGGTGATAACGAGGATGTAAATGACGAATATGTTGATAATGATGTAACGACGATGAAGATGCTGCTGATAATTGTGGTGCAATGACGACGATGATGATGACAATGGTGTTAATTATGATGACGTCATTATGATTATGACGATGACTCTGATGACGATGACGTTGAAGATGATGATAATAATAAAGACGACAGTAATTACGATGACGATGATGATGACTTGTTAGGCTCATTTCACCCTCTGGAACAATCGGACGCTGAAACGTAGGCCTATACCTCATGACATGGATACGGTTAACATGATGTTTCATCTGTTTGAAACAGACTTTGAGACACAAGATGAAATTTTCAGCTCGCCTCGGACTTTGCCTTTGAGCTTCGCAGGAGGCTCAAACCTCCTCACCCCATCCCCCCAAAAAAAAACAATCGTAATCGTAAATTTCAAATTTCAACTCGAGCTAAGCGCACAGCACTATTCACGAGCGCTGAGCAGCTTATTCAACCCTCCCCGATAGACCATCACCACCACCACCATCTCGCCGCCGCCTCCACCACCACCACCACCAGTAACACCTATAATAATTTCCAGTGTTTAGCGACATCTTATGGCTGCCATGGCCGTTGACGTCGCCGTCCTTGGCTTGGGACTAGCACTACCAGGGCACGGGCCGTAACGGGTATACAGCATCTCGTTTTCCCTAAACAGTTTTGACCATTACGTGATTAGCATATCTCTCGTCCTCTGGCCAATCGGATTAAAAGGTCAATATATTGAATATGCATGAGTTCACCTTCGTTATGTTCTGTGTTATCGCTACACTATCATTAATTAGTTGGTAGGGTTAATCAGAAAAGGTTTTGCAAGGTGACAACTCGAGTGCACGTGTGTCGCGTAAAAAGCCAGTGACATCCGGACACAATTAATCCAATCTAATCTAATCTAATCTATTCTAATCTTTAAAAAGAATGCGAAGAAGAATGAGGTGCCTAAAATACTCAGAAATGTCAATTGCATACTCTTCCTCAAACTGCCAAACTGTATTCGAACTGGTAAGTAAATTTTCAGGTACTATAGAACGAAGTCGTGTGTAGCTGACTTGAGCTAATCTCTCAAAAATTAATACTACATCAATCTTTAATTCACCAAACATTTGTAGCACAAAACAAGAAGAATTTGAAAAACAAAACAAAAACTCAATCACTTGAGTGTTTGAGAGAAAACGCATAGATATCTGACAACATCAATGTCATACGAAAGGCGTTCTCAGGATAAATCGCAGTCTTGTTGTTTTCTATACACACTGCACATTCCAGACAATTCAACTGCACACACGACTGTGTCAACTGCACACTGTGTCGGAAACACTATTTCAGGTCCTGAAAGAAAATGCGAAGAAGCAAATGCGAAGTTTACGAAAAACAAGAATGCGAAGACCACCCCCTTCCATCGAATGGAATTGGCGTTCGGTTCCCCAGCCTCGGTAAACACCCAGACCGGGTCTCCAAATCCCCGTTCGGATTAGGTCCTCGCTCGGGACTTGCTCCTATAAAAGACCGTTCTTTCGCAGCCTATTCCCTCGACGGCTTAACGAAATTATCGGTCTGCGGAGCCTCCGAATCGAGTCACGTCGCCAGCTGTAGAGTCCCGCTCATGTTTAATTCGCAAGGGCCGTTGTTGGCCGGAAGGTCGGTGGAGCGTCTGGGCAAACAAGACAAGACGCCTTTCGGGACGCAGGAGAACAGTCTGGAAAGCAAAGCGCCGAATTAAGACAACCGCCAGCGACGACACACGCTAGACGAGAACAAAGAACCGGCCGGAAATCCGGACAAAAAATTACCGAATTTAAAAATGACCGATAATGACCGAGGGAAGATAGAAGCTCGTGCACACAAGACCTGACGTACAGCTATGCTTATTGCTTTCTTGAAAAAAAGCTTTATGTCTCGTATACACGTGAGAACACTGTAGTGTGGTCCTAATATTGCAAGTAATTGTAATTGTAATCGTAAACTCCAGATTACTAAAGCGCAACTTGAAAGCCAAGCGCAGGGCACCAGCTTATTCATGACCGCTGCGTAAAGTTTGCAGAGGGGTTTGCAAAGGCTAGTCAAAATGTGATCCGAGTCCGGTTTCCAGAGGGTCCAGATGAAGAGAGGAGGAGCAGCTGCTAGGTAGAGGGTGTTGAGGTCGAGAATTGGAAGGCGGAGGATCAGATGAGTCAGGGTAGGAAGGTGAGACTAGTTTTGAGTAACTAACCCGGGGGTGATAGATAGTGGTGCTCAGCAATTGTGAGCGAAGGACTTGCTCAAGGTCTGTAGCCTATACACAGTAGGCCTAACCGTCTCTGATGAGCAAACTCGAACCCGTACTCTCTGCGTTACAAGGCGAGCTCTCTAACCAGTCGGCTACCATGTCCCACAATATTCATTGTTGGCTGACCAGACAATACGTCAATTAGCCAAACTTTCAACAGGCGTCACTTTTCCCACGCAGTTCGGGAGCCCACATTATCTCGACGGAGGTTTTTCATTTTTCGCAGAAACTGATTTGAGGATGAAAGTCGGCGGTCCCCTTTAATAACACGACTTTCCTCTGCCTTTCCGCCTGCCAAATAAATACACGATCCAACATCAAAAGTACTTTATCGATAATTAACGTTTGCCGACGTTTTATAAATAAATAATCACGTTGAAAGCGTTTTCACTGACAGCCAACGATGTTCCATCAATCATTTCATTAACGTTATCTCTCGAACTCGCAAGAAGTTAACCAGAACACTGGTAAGACGCGTAGACTCGGTCATTTATTTATGTATTTATTTGAGAGCACATTTAAGATCGGAAACATTAAGTAAAAATAAAAATATAACGTCGTCGTCGTCGTCGTCGGAAAGTGCCTTCGCTAATGGATGTGGGTGGGCAGAGAAAGACAAATAAATAAGAACAGATGTCACAGCGGGCGAAAAAAATGAACGCCGCGTCGCCATATGGTTGTTCCGATCGGCAGTTAATTATTTCAACCAGGGGCCGCGGAAAGAATTCAGGTAGGAGCCTGCAGTAGTTTCTAGTTCTCTATATAAACACCGAAAAGTAGGCTACGTGTACATAGACTAACATAATGAGGAATTTCACGAGGCTAAGTGGGTTGCTGCGTCTGCAAAACGTTTCAGCCGTTGGTCTATTTATTAAAACCGTCTTGTACGTAATATAGGCTCATATATATTATTTGTCTCTCTGAATTCCTAGCCTTTTAAACGCCAATATATCTTTATACAAGTAGTGCCAGACGCCATTGACTGTAGTCTGCCTCCCTGCCTCTTATGCTGTCATTCCCCCAATTAATATTCTCGGCTTTTAGGCCTAAATCATAAACTGTGAACAAGTCCCCACGGTCGAGAACGTGGACGTCCACAGGAATGTTTAGGGAGGGCCAATGTTTTTGAGGGACAAAATTTTTTAGGGGAGGGGGCAAAATGACGTGTTTGCATAGAATAGTTCACTATTCATGAACACAGAACACGTGACAACTTTATAAATAAGTAGGCCTAATGGTCAAAGACTTTACCTATATAATTTTTTACATTGAAAATCGTGTTGGGACTGTCATAATAATCACAATAATCAAAATATTTTATTTATTTTTAAATATTTGTAAAATCCCACGGGGCAAATGCCCCCTGCCCCCCTCCAGACGCCCATAGTCAAGATTAGCTCAAATCTGAACGACTGTGAAATGTACGTGTGTTGGCAATTACTATAGCACCTTTTCGTACCTCAGAAAAGCGTTGCTTATAAATAGACGCTAACCTGTCCGATGTTTGCGTCACTTAGAACAAAAAGTTAATTAGCGAACTGTATGCTCAGATGACGTTGTTCGCTAATTGATCAATTTAAGTAGCTTAATTGCTCGTATATATGCACAACAACCGCCCTGACATATAGAAATATCCGATTGTCAGCCACAAATATTTTTCTTGTCTTTCAGCCACAATGGTTCTTGCTTTTACCAGACATTACTTTTAGCAAAACCGAGTTAATGACATAACATCCTGCTTATTTCTCAAAGACTAAACCTGGCATATATATAGCTGGAGGCCATCAGTTGAGTGTACTCCAGTGAGTCATATACTTCACCTATAGGTTTCCAAATTGCTGTATCCACCATGAGCTGGCTCTCTGTCTCAGTGAACTGGATCTTCTAGATACTTATCTGATCACGGCTTAGTTTTGGTGCGCCATCGGTTATGTATGCATGTATGTATATTTGCACGTATATATATATATGTATGTATTCATGTATGTAATATGTATGTATATATCTGGACATAATAAAGCACATCTAAGAAACCCCTCAAAAGCCAAGTCAGCATTGGGCCTCTTTTCCTCTGCAGAACCGTCCATAGAGCTGCAGGGTGTCCTTTTGAGTTTCAACTATACTGCCGCTCTACGATCATCTCTGACATCTCAGCAGCACTTTAAGGACTGTTTACATTACGTTTACATTTCCATTACATTTCCATTTCCACGGTTACATTTTGAAAACTGTTCACCCCTGTAATGAACCGCGTAATGTGACAAAAGGTGGTGTTAACAATCTGCTCGAGGGGCTTAAATGTAACCTTTCCTGATTGGAGAGCTAAATGGGCGCTCTATAAATGATCGTCATCAGCTTAAGCGACATATTCACCTACCACCACCACCACCTCCACCACCACCACCACCACCACCGGCGTATATAGAAGGGATCTGGTTGAATGTATAGCAGATAACCTCTGTTGACCTTCTTGGCATACGCGGACGGACGAATGGGTAGAGATCCATAAGAAATATCGTCAGATCAAAGAAAACCTATGTTTATAGTAGAAGCGATTAACTAAATCGAGAACTAATGGACAGTAATATATATACAAATGTCTTCCATTAACCCTTCGGGATTTTCCTCTTCTTAGCGCCAGTGGAAAAGAGCTGCGGCCCATCCATCCATAGGAACACTCAAACAGCAGATGATGAATTCGAATAATGGCTATACTAGTAATATGGCCACACTTTCAATAACTTACTCCTTACCTTATCTTACATTACCCTACCTAACCTTATCTTATTTTACCTTACCGTATCTTTTCTGACCATACCTTATCTTCTTTTACCTTATTTTACCTGATCTTGCCTCTTACCTTTCCTTTTACTACCTTATCTTAGTTAACCTTACCTTACATTACCCTACGTTGCATTAAAGGCGAGTATTGACAGTTGCTGGTCCCTCCATTTGGAACTGTATACCTCGTCATGTTCGAAACTCTCTTAGCGAGACTGTCTTTCGCTCTAAACTGAAGACTTACCGGTACTTCTTCCAATCTACCTAATATGGCTCTTAACGGTTACCCAACTTCAATGTGCACTTCTGAACTTTATAAAGCTGGCATTATCTCAAATTACGGCTGTATTGTATTGCATTGATTTGTATTTTCTATAATAATATCTATCTATAATAAACTTATATAACGACCCTTCAAGAAATCTACTCAGAGGCGCTCCCGACCCAGGTCCGGTCAAAAAACAGGTCTTAAGGTTTTTTACTGTATTGCATTTCATTGTATTGTACTCTGTTGCATTGTATTTTGCTGTATTGTATTGTATTGTATTGTATTGTATTGTGCGCTCGGCCTCCCAGGGTGATTTTCCTGTCACCTATGCGCGTACCGTACTGCTATGGCGCATCGTAGGGCATTCTCCGTGGTGGGTCATACCGCTTGGAATGACCTCCCTCTCTTCCTTCGCTCTCTCCCTAGAGACCTCTCAGGAACTTTCTATGGCCTTCTTAAGACCTTTCTTTTTGACCGGGCCTGGGTCGGGAGCGCCACTGAGTAGATTTCTTGAAGGGGCGCTATAGAATTTCATTATAGATAGATAGATAGATAGATAGATAGATAGATAGATAGATAGATAGATAGATAGATAGATAGATAGATAGATAGATAGATAGATAGATAGATAGATAGATACATAGATACATAGATGGATGGATGGATGGATAGATAGATAGATAGATAGATAGATAGATAGATAGATAGATAGATAGATAGATAGATAGATAGATAGATAGATAGATAGATAGATACATAGATACATAGATGGATGGATGGATGGATAGATAGATAGATAGATAGATAGATAGATAGATAGATAGATAGATAGATAGATAGATAGATAGATAGATAGATAGATAGATAGATAGATAGATAGATAGATAGATAGATAGATAGATAGATAGATAGATAGATAGATAGATAGATAGATAGCTAGCTATATAGATAGATAGATAGATAGATAGATAGATAGATAGATAGATAGATAGATAGATAGATAGATAGATAGATAGATAGATAGATAGATAGATATGTATGTATGTATTGTATTGTATTGTATTGTATTGTATTGTATTGTATTGTATTGTATTGTATTGTATTCCTCGTGCTCCGCGTGCCTTTCGTGGTCAGTTGACGTTCCAGTGATAAGTGCGAAAAGAGTTATCTTGGCCATTCTTGGGCATTATTACACAAGTCATAAGATTAGATAAGATAAGACTGGATTACACTGGATTGGATTACATCATTGATTAGATTAGTAACTTAAAGATTTTCGTCGGAAACTATTTCTTCCGACGAGGTCGTGAACCGCAGTCCGACGACTTCCCCCTGCCCCAGTATGTCGAAGCCGTCTCCCCTGCGCCACGGAAATCTTGAAAACTAATTACACAGGAATAAAACTAATCAGGAAGCAGTTATGGGAGACTCAGGAATCCACCCCCCCCCCCAACCCTAACCCCACTCTGCCCCATTACGCGGCTTTCGAATCTGGAGCCTATCTGGCGTAACCATTTGTTTGAAACAACCCTTTCGAGGGTTGGTGGGACGCTTCAGTTCTTGCGGAGGGGGAAACCGGGGTGGCAGTCTTTGAAGTAAATCACCCCCTGGCTAGGCCACCCCTCTGGACTGGCGTCTGTGCGCTATGGCCGACCGGGGGCTTTTAAACTCTCTCAGGGCCTCGGGTCGTGACCTTACTTTAAGTCTAATGAACCTGTTCCGGGTTTGCAAAATCAATTAGCGACAGTGGTAAATGGAACGGAGGGTTCCGCATCAGGACCTCTGCATCTCTGGGCTGCTGCTGCAGCCGCAGCCAGCGGGGGAGGCAGACGAACAAGTGACCGCGGAAGGGCGAGGGAAGTGGAGCCACGGGGTCAGAGGTTGTAGCGGGTCTAGTAAATGCCTGATGAGGAATAAAGTGCCACCGCTTCCCGCTCGTGAAGTGTAGCACTCGTAGAGGGACCTCCGAAAGTAGTCAACCCACTTGACCGCTCTTAGGACTAGGAGTATTGTCTAGCACAACCAGACACTACGAAGACTTCTACCATTCTCAACTTTTCCCTCGCTGACGGCGCCTCCCGCCCCCACTCCACGCATACCATATAGTTCAACGTTTCCCAAAGCATGTTCCGCGGAACCATATGGTTCCGTCAGGAGAAGAGACGGGTTCCGTGGGGGAAATTCGATGAAAGTCTGCCCAGAGATGCGTTCACATCAGTTTGCAAAATACGGATAAAATGTTCAACCCTCCCCCACCCCAGTCTTTATCTATTATTCCCACACTGACCTCTGGTGAGTTTTCTTGAAAAGGCGCTACATAAATAGGCACTACAATTACAATATATATATATTATATATACAGAAGCTTCTGTAGTGTAACCCTGTCGGTCTGGGGTTGAAGCAGAGATCATTAGAATATAAAGAGCCTTGTTTGGATGACAGAAAACAGACTTTAATGAATTTAATGAATTCTGAAACATGACCAACACAACACGAATTTAATGGCTGCAAAGCTTAGTAGTCCGAAATCTAATTAACTCATATATATATATATATATATATATATATATATATATATATATATATATATATATATATATATATATATATATATATATATATATATATATATATATATATATATATATATATATATATATATATATATATATATATATATATATATATATATATATATATATATATATATATATATATATATATATATATATATATATATATATATATATATATATATATATATATATACACACACTATAAGATTAATAGCAACCCACTGCATTGCAACACATATTTAGGTGAACAGCAGTATTATATTACATATACTGCAACACAGCAGTACTATGCCTATACATACATAGACATAAATTCACATATATCTATATGTGATAAATATATTTACTAAATATATATATATACTTTTAATGAAGACCTATGTATACTAGTATATGTATATTACATATACATGTACATTTCATAGGCATACATGAATATATATATGCACACATGCATACACTATATTTCTATCTGTGCATAGATATATACATATACAGACATATATATATTTATATATTAGGTATGTACTCTTTTGTGTATATATATATATATATATATATATATATATGTTCATACACATAATTATATGCCCTCAATATTGAATGGTGAGAAGCACAAGCTAATATAAGCCATCACACCTGCCCACACCTATTCCCAAACACCCACAAACAAGCACACATATACATACAAACACATATACACACACAAGCATACATACCCACGTAGTGCACATACATACAAACACATACAAGAAACCCACACATGCATAGAGGCAGACACATACAAGCACACATTCCCACACATACATACATACATACATACACACACCGATACATACACACATGGATACATACAAAAGCTTACACACACACACACACACACTCGTACGCACGCACACCACACACACACACACGCACACATGCAAGGCTAAGTCTAATATTGGAATGGAGTTCAGTTATGTAAGCATACAATAGTATGCATAGATCTGCAGTTTGCATAGATTTGCCTAGATTTGCATTGATCTGCAAGTTGCATAGATCTGCATAGATCTTAAATGTGCATGCATTGCATACTAAATTCCTGCTGCCACCCACCCACCTACCCACCCACCCAACCAAAGACAATTTTAACCCAGTCCATGGTTAAACCATGCAGGTTCATCACAGGTCTCTGATAAAACACCCACCTGTCACATAAATTCAGACTTGGTTCACATTAAATTGCCGTCCTAGATGCCACGTCATTTATGGCACTCAAATGCAGGCTTATTATTATTTTTTTATTCCGGATATTTCTATAGCGCCTCTCGAAGTCTACTACTACTCAGAGGCGCTCCCGGCTACAGCATTTGATACTGTGCCGGAATTTTCACGCCGAAGCGCCACGAGCAATTGCGAGTGAAGGACTTGCCCAAGGTCCGTACGCAGCGGCTAGAGTGGGATTCGAACCTGCAACCCTCCGGTCACAAGGCGCCGAACTTACCACTGAGCCACCACGCCCCGGGCATGTGTGTAAGTATACATTCATGTATGCACGAATATGTTTATGTATGTATGTGTGGTATGCATGAATGCGTGTATCTGGGTATGTGTGTATGTATTTGTGTATGTATGTATGTATGTACCTGTTTATGTATATAAGTATGTATGCATGTGGGTATGTAATATGTATGTGTGCATGTATGTGTGTATGTATGTATCTGTTTATGTATATATGTATGTATATGTGCATATGTATGTTTGTATGTAGGCATTTTTGCATTTTTATAGTGCCTTCACAAGTATACGCTGGTTGCTAGCTTAGATGTAACATGCAATCAGACATTATTTTTGGCCGACTACAATAAACCAACATTGCGATGCAGTACAATGCAATACAATGCAAAACAATTCAATTTAATACAATGCAACGCCATGCAATGTGTCATGCACCAGTTGTAAACAACTTCGCTAAGTATAGTGGGGTCAATAAGAAACAATAAACAACTGAATCGTTCAAGTTATATGTACAAGCAGCAAACTTTCAAATTTAAAACCTTAAAATATATAAAAAAATAATCTGATATACTAACACCTGTGAATATGATTGTAAATAATGAAATTTATTCACTTTTTGTAAAAGATGACAACGCCGTCTACTTGGGCTTAGTTGCGCACAATTGGGCTGATTGTGGTACATCTTTACGTGTGTTTTACGTTGATATGGGTTACCAACTTGGGTTTTAATTCCCTTACGCTATCGTTAATAATAATATAAATAATATAATTATATTACAATTATGTTAATGATATAACAATTTCGGGAGTAAATCCTTAAATTAGCGCTGTTGTCGTCTGATTACCTCCGTCAGCATAATAACACTGTAGGGCTATCGAAGTGTACAGTATACGAACTCGGCAATGCAATTGTCACGGGTGGGCAAGCGTAGTAAATGTATGTTTTGCCAGAGGGTGCTAGGAAAGTGGTCATTGGTCAAGTGGCGATGTGATTGCAATCGAGGCTAAATACCACCCTGCTTAGTTGCTAGATCTGTTACGTAAAGCAGCATGTCACATGTGAAAATGAAAATGTAAAGTGTATAACCTGGTTAGATGCGGAATCAGTCGCATTAGCTGAAATTATTGCATATTTGGAAGAAGCCAGAGCCAACGACATTTTGCCTCCAGCATTCAAACTAGCTGAACTTAGTCAACTTTATGCAGAACAACTATAGCATTATGGTATTTTCTTGACAAGTAAACCTAAATTAAGCTACTCAACATAAGGATCATTTACTAGATAATTGTAAAGCACTTCCAGTCTTTCACTCTGAACCTATCTGAAGTCACAGATGACATTGATGAAGCAACTATAGCAGTTTTAGAACGGTTTGTCATAATCATGTATGACAAGACCAGTGACTGCACTGACCTTAACACAGCGTGTAGGCCTAAACAACTCTTTACCAAGAAATCACAGACACTTGAATTATTACAACCTACATCGGATGCATTCATTCAACATGTCAAAAGAACCGTTCTTCAAGGAGTCCACTGTTGGGGTAATTGCCTCAATAAAAACCTCAAATGTACAACCCTGCCAGGAGGTGTAAATGTTTGAAAGCTAATCTGTGCACAGCTTTGTGTGATTGTGATGAGTGTTGGCCTACCCGAGAATCAGCCTGAATCATCAATCAATCAATCAATCAATCAATCAATCAATCAATCAATCAATCAATCAATCAATCAATCAATCAATCAATCAAATCCTTTATTGAAGCAGTTTGAAAACAAAGCAGTATAACATAACAGTATCAGCATTTGCAACAAAAGGAGACCCAGAAGGGATAAAAAATCCTCCTATGTAGGGCCACCTAAGGTTCAATACTATCACAATAAATGTCATTATAAAAGTCTTTCAATCAATATTCTAATCAATTGCTTTGATCAAGAAAAAAGAAGTGAACAAGATAAATCTAAATTAAATGAGTTCAGTTAGAATTTAATTCAACTCAAATCATGACAGCATGATCTGAGCAGATCCTTATGGTGGAGTCTCTATCACGGGATCTCCACCTCTAGATGATGGCAAATAGACTTGGCTCAATCCCTCAAAGACCCAGTTGATTTGGTTTGGAACCAAACAGCACTTGTCAAAAGTTGACCTACTGGCCTTACTATTCCAGACTTTACATTCTTCTCTAGTGTTCGTGATCTAGCTGTCATGCTTGATAGTGCCTTGACGTTTACTGAGCACCTAACACTGCTTCTATCACTACCAACTGAGGCTCCTTAGAGCATTTAGGAGGTACTGTCTTTACGACCATGGTGCATGCCTTTGTATGTACACGCACTGACTACTGTAACTCTGTGCTAATAAGGCTTCCAAAGACCTAAGAGCATTTGGTCTTAAATGCTGCAGGCAGATGATGCAGGGAAAATCCTTACCACACATATTTCGATGCAATTTATGGGCACCACTGGAATAAACCGATATAGTTGCTTCATCAATGTCATCTGTGACTTCAGATAGGTTCAGAAATGCTTCAATGGCCACTGGATATGAACTTCTCGCTTTACAGGCTAATCTTTATCCATTTACCATCTACTACCAGAAAGATTTAAAATACAGTGTTTCAGCACCTGTGTTGTGAGTGACATTTGCATATGATGCCATCACACTTCATGCCATGATCAAAGGGCCTGGCCTCCATACAACCATCAAGACTATAGAGCATTTCAGTGATGAAACTGCTAGCAAGCACAAGAACTTTAAAAATCTTAGCATTCTCATGAACAATCTAGGTGATTTGAAGCCGAGTGTTGAATGGCTTCTTTTTGCTGCTATTGTCCTTGTAATGGAATTAATGGTACAGTTAAACGACTTTTCTTCAAACCGTCACAACAAACCACATTTTCAGTGAACAGCAACTGTTTCTTTGAGCTGACTGCAACATCTTGAACATAATCTCTTCTATGTGCTTAATACATAACTGATGTCGCTAAGAGCTGAATACTAGACCTTATTTAAAAATGCAAAGAAAGTGACAGACACATGAATTCACCATTGCTACAGGGATCATACGTTCATTCCAGTGGCCCAGAAATAAAGATGATTATTGGGTGCCATCCATAACCATCGCACGATGGCATTATCAATTGGATGACAAAATTATAAATGAAACATTTGTTTAAAAAAATTTGCAGATACACACTTTTAAAAGCTCTCCATTTTACATATTGAATGTGTGCTTGATTCACAACTTAAGCAGTGTTTTAGTTGTCGGGGGGTTGGGGGTTCAACCCCCTAGTTTTCTTTCTAACCCCCTCAGCTAAGTAACTGAAAATATGTTGGGGGGTTACTTTACTACAAAAAACCTGTTTGGTCTATGTGATTATGTGATTTGGTAATCTGCAAATTTTTGACCCCCCCAGTTGTTTTTGGTCAACTAAAACACTGAACTTAAGAATGCATTATTGAAACTTTCTATGCTAGTTACTTTCAAATTATGTATGTTGTGCATTTGTTAATGTACCACCGCAAACTGCAAATATCATGGCTTTTGAAAACTTTTTTACTAACCTAATCTAAAGAATACCAACAAGAGTTTGGTATCAATAAAAAGGTTGTTCTTCAAGCTTTCCATTGATGCATGTTTTACTTGTTTATCAGGTGATACACTTGACCATTTGGTCAGTTAAAAGTGACCACTACTGTGGAGATGAAGAGGTTTTGGCAAAGTGCTACAGTAGTTCCTGTCGACCAAGACACAAATAAATTACACATTTACAACTCCACCAATAGCTGAATAAAAACACACAAAAATTATTCCTTTCTGACATATACTGGAGGTGTAGTGTTTCAGCAAACATGGCAAAAATTGGTTCGGCAAGAAATTTTTGACACTTTTCAGCAACTGTGGCTAATTGCTCAGATCAAAGACAACAAATTTTGTTTCACCTTGTAAATCTATGCAATGCTTAGAACTCATAACTGAAAACCAAATGTGTGTAGCTGCTCTAGATCAAAAGTTATGGAAGTCTCAACATGACAAAAATTCGTGTACAATTTTCGTCCTACCCTGCAACTTCAACAGCCTATATCTCTGTCAATTTTTGCTGTAGACACCTGAAATTTTCCAGTTGTTCATACCATATGATCAGGAATTTTTGGTGAAAAAATCAAGAAATTCTGAATTGTCGAGTCGGAATCATTGGTTGAGTTGAGTTGACCCATTGAGCAGAAAAAATTCGATTAATTTTTTTCTATTTCTCAGGATGTTAGTATATCAGGTTATCATCAGCTTTGTTTCCTGATTCTAAATATGTCTTCCTTTTGCTTGTACTCCCAATTTGAACAATTCTACACTAAGAAAACCAACTAGTAAACACACTCCCACTGATCTTTCAAACATTATGACGATGGCACTACAGCAATCTACGTAATTACGTAGAAGAATAAGATTGATTGATTATTCGTTTATTTTCATCGCACGTTGCCACACCGCAACATGTTACAGCAAGCAAATAAAGAAAAATATAAGAAATAACTAGTTATCTCGACTATCTAGAGCAGTCCCTTAAGCTATAGTCTGAGCCGCAGCCAAGAGTGTATAGTAAGTCTTAGCAACATCATTAAATACTTGGCCTCGGCTTATGACGACGGGTGATTAGACCTTTCCATCATCACCTGATCAGCCCACCGATTTCTGGCGGGAATTTGAACCCCCGACCTCTCGATTAATAGTCCAGGAAGCTAACTACTGGACCACTGCACAATCTATATACTGCATTTCAAACCATTTAATTGAAAAAAACACGGTAACATGAGTGGATGGTATGGAAAGCAGTTATTCCTGGCACAACACCCATTGTTTCCACGTTTACCTTGTGATAATTACTGATCAACCGGCCTACATCCGTCGGATAAAGTTCCCTCTGCATGGCATGAGCCAAAGGTGTGTCTCGCGGGTGGCATTAATTTTCCGGGATTTGTGACGGATTGATTATTCTAGGGGGTAATTACGTGTCTTGGCCCAGAAATTGAAATCCACATAATGAACCGGAGACGTCGAAAGAACATTCCAGAGAATTGAAAAACAGTTTGCCGGTGCGAAGACAAATCAGCTCCCCGCGAAATAAGTTCCCAGAGATATCGTCTTTGGTTCACGTGACCAGGACACATTGATAAACATCGTGATTGGTTCACGTGACCAATGCACTTACATTTGTTGATAAATACAAAACTGTTCCGTTTGTGAAAATGGTGTTTCACGAAGCCTCCACTGGTTAATGGTAACTATTTGCTTCTTGAGTCCCTATTTTATGACTTATTAAACTGTTGTTGTTGTTGTTGTTGTTGTTGTTGATGATGATGATGATGATGATGATGATGATGATGATGATGATGATGACGACGACGACGACGACGACGACGACGACGATGATAAGCGGAGTCGGACTCTTTTTCGCCGCCGAACCAACCTGACACCACACCGTCCACACGTCTACGTTCCAGACATTAAAAAACCCGCGAAGCTGACAATGTGTAGTCCATCAATCCATGAGGAGATAATTGATGCTGGATCAGTTTTTGATGGGTGGTTGGACAAAGAAAGAAACACAGTAGCCACCAGAGGGATAAAAGGCATTCCTAAATTAGGGCCATAACCTGAGAAGGTCGTGGCAAACCCACCCAGAGAAACACCAGCCAGGAACTGATTTGGGTTGGATGTCAGCCACACAGGACGAGTCACAACTCGAAAACTAGAACAAAGACATCAGACAAAGATGTCGTAATTAAACGGAAATGACTCTCAAAATAAGAATGTCTAGAAAATGCAGGCACTTCGGCGTAGCTAGAATGCAGATAGACAAAAGAACAGCAGTCCCTTAAGCTAGCCTGAGAGGCAGCCATGCGTATGAAGTGTAAGCGACTTCATTTGCTTAGCCTCGGCTTATAAGGGCGGGTAGCTAGCAGGGCATATTTTAACTGTATAACTAGTGGGACAAATGTCCCAGTAGTCTTAGGATTTGTCCCAGTAGTCAGGCTGATTTGTCCCAGGCAATGTATGTATAAAGTATAACTAGTGGGACAAATGTTGGAAGAATTTTAAGATTTGTCCCAGTAGTATTGTTGAATGACCCCCTTATTACCTTATTATTGGTTGGGAGACCCGAGAAACGTTGTAAAAAAAGGTGATGACTAAAAAAAAAGGTCATCAACTTTTTTGGGAGATGAATTCCCAAAAAAGTCTTAAAGTTTGCGGAGATGAATTCCTAAAAAATGTTCTTCGACTGATTTAGTCCCAGTAGTCAAAATTCCTTAAAATATGCACTGGTAGCTAGTCCTCTCTCGCGCTGTCTGATCTTCTCGTCAACAGTGTAGGTCAGTGTATTCATTATAGCTGAGTTGGCTATGGGACGCAGGTAGAGCCGAAATCTCGGAACTAATGTATACTGTGGCGGGGATTTGAACCTCCGACCTCTCGGTTTAAATTCCAGCAGGTTATAACCACTACACTGTGGCGATTTCCGATTTGGTCGGAGGGGTTTGAACCCCTCCAGCTTCTTTTTTACCCCCTGCTTCTAGCTTTGGCCGATCCCCGGGATCGGCTTGCCCCATCAAATTCATTACCCACAGTCCTACACCATTTGATGATTACAGAATCTTGACGTATTATGGAAGTTCGTTAACGTCATTTAAAAACTAACGAAACCTGGAAGTATTTGTTATTGTGTTTGTTCTCCGTGTGTAAATCAAAACATTCATTTTGCATACTCCGATAAATTGTATCCACTGCGACACGAGAAACAAATCGCGAATAAAAAAAATTAATTGAGTCTTAGTAAATTTTTATTATTTATACGGGCCCCTAGATTTCCGACCCCTCTGCTTCTTTTTTGACAAATCGGACCCTGGGTACACAGCAATTTCTAATCGAAGCAGGCATAGGGGGCCTACTGTTTAAAGTGTAGGCCTATACAAGAACGAGATCTACCAAGGTCTGATTATACCAGCTGGCATATGTTTTGCGATCAATTCCGCAGAATGTCATTAATGTCTCATACCTTTGTGTAACACAAGATCTGACGAGAACCGTCTCATAAATTGTCTGATTCAGCTACGTTAAAAATAGTTCCGAATGGAATTCGATTATGTCTCTGAGGTAATTGAAATTTCTTTAGCATCGTAAATATCATATAAAGATCGAGTTTTTTCATCACATAACATGTATTTGTATTTGTAAGTTAACTTTTCTAATTGGGAATGGTAGATTTTAGGCCTACTGAAAGATTTTTAAATTAGATCAAGAAGAGTAGGCCTAGTCCTTTAAGATAGCCCCTTGAGGCAGTCATGGGTATGATGTGTTACCGACTTCATTTCACTTAGCCGCGGCATATCTAGGTTGGTGGCCAATCTTGTCCCTGATCTGTACACGACGGTGCGTTTGACCTTCGAGTGGCGCTTTAGGAGTTTGGACATTACGATTACGATTACGATTACGAAACGCCACGTTTCCAATCACGCTTATTCCTCACCGCCAAACATACTCACTAAAGTTATGTTTCCATATAAATTATTTGGGTTCATGGGTTTTCCCAGCCATGGCAGATTCCAAGACAAAGAATGAAAATTATACCTTTCCAAATACTCCATAAGAATTCGATTTTCTTGAATTTAATTTAAAAAATGAAACTTGGATGCGAAATTCATGTCATCTTCAAGATGACGGAATGCGCTGAAACAGCGTTAAAATTTTAAAAGCATTGGACGTCAGCGAACTCGGTCTGTGGCGAGAGCGGTAGGGCCTATACCCGAATCCCGAATCGCCGAAAGCCCTTAAACTGCTAAATCCGCCGAATCGCCGAAAGCAGTTTTCTACCAAGCCGAAAACTAATTTGGACCCGAATAGCCGTGTGCAACCAGTTGTATTCAACAAGCCTGTCTTTAATGTCTAGTTGTTTGAAATTTGGTTACCGAATAAAACTGAATTGAATTGAAAAATAATGCATTTATATACTACTTAAATACATGTTAAAACATAGCAGGCGACACGGGTTTTCTTCACAAAATAGTTTCGGCGATTCGGCGGTTATACCATTTCTGCCTTTCGGCGATTAGCTACGCGCCCTGGCGAGAGACAGTCGCACGAGATGTCAAACTTGTTTGTCGCCCTTAGAATCTGTGTTTATCTATTTTCAAAATATCACCTTATCTATACTATTAAAGCATAGTCCATTTCGCAGAAATTTGGATATTCCTATTATATGGAATGGAAATATTTATTTGTGACTCTTTATTCCATAGATATAATTATTATAATTTTATCTATGGTGTGCTCTTATTCTACAAGGTGCGATATACCTGATCCGGGGATTTTTGGACAGAGAAAAGCGAAAGTGCTCAAGATGTTTTAACTTAGTTCATTTTTGCCGGTTGTTGGATATTTTGAAGAGTTAAATTGTTTTGACGTGTTTGATATTCAGTAAACGTTCGACATGCTAGGATTAGGTAATTAGATTTTTACTTTCTCATGCAGCAGTGTTGACATGTGAAACGCAATGTAAAAATTTACAGCTCGAGATCGCAATGTAAAAATTTACAACTCGAGGTCGCAATGCAAAAATGTACAACTCGAGATCGCGTTGAAATAAGTAAGTGAACAGTTGCAAATACATCATAAAATGTTGAGTCGAGGAAGAAACAGCTGGACCAAGTGAAGTACATTTACGCAAATTTGTCTCTTGAAATTCAGTTTTTAGTGTCGCATAGGTGCTGCTAAATGTGGGACTCGGTGGAAGTGACGGTAATTGTATTATCTTTGTGGTTGTTACGTCTTTACATGTGGGCAACATGGAGTACCGGTTTTTTGCAGCTGCTGAACAAGTTTCCCATTATCACAGCAATAGCAAATGTGTTCCTCATCATCGGCTTACTGGTTTAACACTCATTGGCAATATAAAATTCAATGTGACCAACCAATGCAGTCAAGGTAAGGTTAGAGCACAGTTTCAAAACTCACACAGTATTCTTGAATTTTTCACCTAGGGACAGCGTTACTGGAGCCCTACTTGTGTTGGACAGAAATAAACAAACCTAACCATCGCTGTAACAGTGGTTAAACTCTAACATGAACCGTGAAGTCACCAGAACCATAGAAAATATATGGCATCTGAAAAAGCAGTCTACAGTGGTTTTAACCAAACTGCGACAACAAGGAGTTATGTTATAAATAATAATATAATAATAATATTTATTCTTTAATTAAGCGCCTGCAAACGCACTGCACTGTACATGTACATGTTATGCGATAAATCTTAACTACTAACAGAACAGACAGCTTGCAATACACGGCGCAAATTGCAGCCTACAAAGCATGTCCGCCTATGGGACTCGATCTCTATACACAACAAAGACGTTGTGGGAGAATCGTGTAACTCGCCACCGTTGACTACCTGGCACACGCTTGTGAACCACAAGGAACCACCTGTGGTCCAGGAACCAGGACCACGGGTGGTTCCTGGACCACAGTTTGAGAACCACTGTTCAGAACTATAGAGATTTACCATTTTTGTGACATGCAAGAGTCCTTTGTTACATGGTATCCGATTGATTAGAGCGCTTGGCTTCCAACGCAGAGAGTACGGGTTTGAGCCTCACCAAGGTGACTCCTCTGTATGGACCTTGAGCAAGTCCTTCAGTTGCAATTGCTCATTCCATCGATGTTCTGTTGTAAGGTCGTGTGTGCACTTCTGAACTTTGGAAAGAGGGCAATATCAAAGTTCAGTTATAACGAATTCTTTTACTGTGTTGTAATATTTACCTCGGTTATAGTTGTCTGTTATTTAATGATTTGGATTCCTTGAAGGTGACAGTTTCTGGCTGATCATTGTGTCGATGTTGTGGGGCTGTACTAATCCACTTCTGAAGCATGGGGGTAAAGGAATTGAAAATGTAACACAAGGAAACGTCATTCTACGAGTCTTTTCACAGCTGAAATTTCTGCTTCTGAACTGGAGGGTAAATATAAGTTAATTTCTGTTGTTTTACCTCATTGTTGTTCTGTCTTTGTTTGCTGTTTAATACCTAAGGAAATTATAGAAAACAGTTGGCACCTTTGTTTTTCTTTCTATCTACCCCAGGGGTTCCCTAGGGTGGCCGCAGCCACAGGCAGTGCGAGATTGCATTTCAGGGGGTACGACAAAGAGGGAAAGTATGTTACTATTGTAATGTATGTATGTAGAAACTATCTGTTAGCAGTTTGTAGGGGGTGCGAACATTAATCAAACATCTCATAGGGGTGCAGGGCTTGGAAAAGGTTGGGAACCCCTGATCTACGCACTCGCTTTTGACTAGGCTTCTGAAGCAACCATTTCTTAATGCATTGTTCTCAACTTAAAACTGACCTCTTTGAAACTGCTTATCCTCAGCTTCCTCTCTGTCTTATGGACTGATCTTCCGCGTATTGATCTGATTACGGCTTGGTTTTGGTGCGCCATCGGTTGGTGCTTGGTGCATTAGACACCTGTGCATTAGAAGTTACTAATTGGTAATTAATTACAAATTACTATTGTGATAATGATGCTATAAAAGATGCTATTGAAATAGATTAAGTCTATGTTTAGTCTTTTTGTTGTTTTATTTATTTTTGAGGACTGTTTGTTGCTCGGCAGCTCTGTTGTTGATAAATATTTTGATAGTTGATGTTATTTACCTTATCATCCCCTAATGTCACTCTTGCACATTTCCCACTAATTACATCCTACAGTCGGTTCTCTTTACACACCACACTGCAACTCGACTCTGTAAAGGTTTTTCTTCTTAATTCCACAAATTACCCGTTCCTCCGCCATCTCGTCAAGGTCATAATTACAGTGATTAGAATCATTTTAAACGATGATGACAGTTGTGAAAGTTGTATACCAGTTACCAAATGTTTAGTAACTTAAGACAATCATTTCCTTCATACAAAACCTGACCCAGTATTGAAAGAGCTCTGAGCATCGGGCACGGTACCTTAACCCCATATGGTATGTAATTTCCATGAGCTGCAGTACTTTACAGGTTGCCCAGTATATCTCCCAGGGGAGGAGGTTCGAACCCGTACTCTTGGAGTTACATGACGAGCGGTCTATCCATTCGGCTACAGGGTGACCCTGAGTATGGTCAGAAATACATTTTAGAGTCGGCTTTCAACATCATTTTCTGTGTGAGGTTGTTGTCTCAAAACTGGAAGAATTTTTTAACGAGCTCTCTGCTGTCATCTTACGAAGCGCCCTCTCTTCGCGATACGCTTGAAGCTCTCTGGTCCCTTCCAAAGAACCGTTCTGCTAATATCTAACAGATGAGTTATTCGGGATTTGTTTGTTTTTTCTGTTTGTCAAGTACATGCTGCCGTTCTTGTTAAACCAGAGCGGGTCTCTTCTCTTCTATCTGACCCTGGCCAACGTCGGTGAGTTGAAAGTCGCTGAGTGGAAAAACGGAGGCAGTTGACTTGTGTTGTTTTTACGTGTCTAGCTGTCAGCCACGCTTGTGGCATTAATTATGGCTTGTGGCAATAATTATGCGCGCTTTCTTTGGGCCAAAGGTTGTGTGCGGTCTTCGGTTTTTCTATGATTAAAGTGCTTTTGTATGGCTCTTAAAAGGAGGTCTACCAAAATGCTCAGACAGTGATACATAGGGGCCTACATACATGTACATATAGGTCTACATGCATAAACATACATTCATAGAAACGTAGGTATGTACATACATGCATTCACAAATATACATGTATGAATTGTACACATGCTTTACTTGCATGCACATACATGCATACATAAATATAATATATATGTCAATATACATACATTCATACATAAACACATCCATACGTGTACCTCGTACAGACATGCAGGCAGACATTGACTAACAGTAATTGTTTGATGAAAGTACTTATGGTCGCCAGACCTTTGATGAAAATGACCCTTTCGATTGGCCATTGAAGGCAGTTAGCGAATATATAAGGTGTCAAACGAGAGTCCTGTATTATCAAGTGTTGGCAACATTTTGAGTCTGCCAGGGTCAGTGACGTGGGTCGTGCTTAACCTTGTTAACTCAGAATTATTTATGCAACTGACATGTATGCCTTAGGGTTGAGTCCTTGAACTCTCCTAATTTAAATCTTTGTTTCTTCTTTTTTCCGAAATGCACACTTGGATTTATCAGTTCTTCTTTATGATGTTGATGGTGATGAGGATGATGATGGTGATGATGATGATGTGATGATAACAGCAGCAACAACAATAATGATAATAATAAGAAGAAAAGTAAAAACAATGATAACAGTAATTATAATAATAATGACAATAATAATAATAATCAGTGTTTGAATTTGTTTCAGATTTGTCGCTGGCGATTCCCGTAACAAATTCCCTCGCTTTCCTCTTCACTAGTCTCTCTGCAAAGATGATGGGAGAGAAAATTGGCAGTCGAGGTAAATCTTTCTGGAATACACTGTACATACAAACCAGTCTGAGTTCACTAGAGGGCACCAGTTGAACTTTAAGTCTAGATCTTTCTGACTGTAGCAAGTTAACACCTTCTCTGCTATACAACATAATGGCCTTAATGTTACAGAGGACTTCTATACAACCACCAGATATGTTCTTTGAGCCAATGTTTTCCTTATGTTGTGCATGTGCTCGATAGTGTAATGGTTAGTATGCTTGACTGTCACTTGAGAGGTCGGGGGTTCAATCCCTGCCATGGCAGAAATTTGGTTCCAGATTTCTGCTCCACCCACACCCCCTAGCCAACTGGGCTGTAATGAGCACACTACTCGTACACTGTCGGTGGGAAGATGAGACGGCAAGGGAGGACTGGTCGTCCGCCCTCATATGCCGAGGCTAAGAAAATGAAGTCACTAACAATTTATACCCATGGTTGCCTGAAGTCTAACTTAACCCTTTAATGATGTGAGTGATTCGTTTTCCATACATTTTAGTGCACGCTCGTCGTTAAAGTGTTGTTGATCTTCTGTTGTAGGAACTTACGCTGGGATGCTGTTGGTGGCAGTTGGAGTGTCGATCTGTGTCTATTCCAAGAGCTGATGGATTTGACATCAGTTGTTTAAGTTCCTTTGTTATCATCTTCATTATCATCACCATCATCTTCATCAGCAGCAGTGGCAGTAACAGTGACTTCGAGGCAATGATCTCCAGTGTACAATTCTTTAACTGTTTTTATTCCATTTTTGCCAGCATGTCCACCGCCACTGCTGTCACCACCATTGTTGTCGTCATTATTGTTGTTGTTATCATCATCGTTATTGGCAGCAGCATCATCATTCTGCTTTGCCAGGACTAGGTTGAGAACTACAGATACATGAAAGGGGTTCTGTATTAAGTTACATCATCATCATTATCATCATCAGGATTCCATAAGCTGATCTGTTTGTATTAAGAAGAAGCTGTAGACATGTCTTAGAGACTTAGACTGAAGTTTGATTGAAAAATACATGAATACAACTTGTGACTGTTTAACTTTAAGGAACGTCCATGTCTCTGGATTGTTTTATGGAGCAAGGTACTGAAACTCTGTCAAAAGACGTTTTTTGATGTCTTGAATTTTCGTTAGTTAATCAAACGACAGTAGCATTTTACGTGAACTGTTTATTTTGTGAAATGCGATCGTTTGTCTTGCATTATTAGAAGGCTACTTACTTACTTTGATGAGTATTTTTAGTAGAGGCGCGCATTGAAACCGACCTGCCACCTAGCGATTAAAATTGTGCGATTATAATCGCTAGATGGAGCTCGGTTTCAATGCGTGCGAATAGCCTTGTGTGTAATGTGTATGCGTGAGCGACACAATCAAGTGCTTCAGAAGGAATAAGCTTCTGAGTTTTTCTTATATACATGGTAATAAGCGCCTTTGTGAGGTGTTAAAATGCGCTATTTAAATTTCTGGCTGCACTCTACATTGGTTGAAACAGTAGTGCTTCCACCGTTCCACGTGATGAATGTTAGGACGTAGGGTAGGCCTATTGCGCGAATATGAACGCGTAAACATTGAGTTTTCCCTATCCCAAGGTTGGCCTACATGGAAAGATGTCTGATAGACTACACTAGTGACTAAGATGTTATCATTCAATTAATTACTACACAGAGATATAGCTACGTAGCCTACGTTCATGATAAGAAATAGGTAAGTTAATGCTGAGATATTGGACGGCTATCCGAGAATTAAGTCAGTGATGCTAAGAAATAGGTCAGTCATGCTAAGAAATAGGCCAGTTCATACCGAGGCGTCGGTTAATCAGACTAAGATATATAGGCTAGGTCTTGCGGAGAAACAATAGGTCACCTTGACATAAATAGGTCAGTCATGCCGAGAAACAGGGGGGCAGTTTATGCCGGAAAACAGGTCAGTTAATTTATATCGGGAAATAGGTCGGTTTAAGTCGGGAAATGGGTCGGTCCGTTTATTGGGCAAATCAATACGGTATCCAGGCCACAGAACAGGAAAAACATCCACACAGATACGATAATCAGCCTACAGCGTATTTTCCTCAAGACAGAAGTGGACAAGAGCTGCTCGAGGTGAGCGCCGATATATTTAGAGAGGGCGCCCACTGTTGCAGCGGAAATGGCTAGAGTAGGCTAGTAACATTTCGAGTGCGTGCATGCAAGTGCCTTCCTTTGGGTCTCGCTTCAAGTGGGTGCCCTAGAGGGAGAGACTTGTTCTTATTGAGAGCATAAAAGCGAGAACGTGTGGGGCGTACAACCCACATGCAATTGGAAGACCAACATTTTCTCCCTTAACCCCCCAGACCCCACTAGGCTACCACTTTATCCCAGCTTCAATCTTGGACCTGCCTCTGGAGTGCAAGGCATATTGGAGAGCCTACGCCTAGTAGGTCTTTGTTATACGAGTAGGCTCAGACAGATCTGGGGTCGTCCATTAATTATGTCAACAAAATGGGGGAGGGAGGGGGTTTGGAAAAGTTTGACAATTCTTGACAAGGGGGAGGGAGGGGTTCAAGACAAATTGACGTCAACAATAAATTAATGAAAAAGCAACCATAGATTCGGAAAGTCTTTATGAGTGATCTAGGCCTATTTCTTGTTTTGTTTGTAATTTAATCAAATGCTAGTTTTCTTTGCTTGAAATAATCTTGTTTGCTGTTCCCAGATTATTAAGAAAATGCGCTGCATAATCTCTTAAATGCGAATATCCTAGGTTCTTTTCGAATTTAATATTTCACGTTTCTTCTCGATGGGAAGATAATTATTGGGGGGGGGTAAATTTTTTTTGACATAATTTTATTAGGGGGGTCCTTGGATGTTTGACAGTTGTTGACAAGAGGGAGGGGGTCAAAAACTGCCTAAAATTTGTTGACATAATTAATGGATGTGTAACAAAAATCAGGTCACTTTCTTTCCATTGTTTCAAGCTATCTCCATTGAAGATGGGGCCTATGTATTAGGCCTATTGCTCTAATGTATCACTTTTCCCCATGTAAATTGGGTCATTGGCTAACTTTCACAGAACATTTTATGACCCAGTGTCGGCTCTATAGGCGGCTGCCTAGAGCGGCATTTCTCAAGGGGCGGCAAATTCCGGCAAAATAAAATAATATAAATAAGAAATAAGAAATTAAATGGCAATATATGTGTTGAGTAAGGGGCGGAATTTTTGTCCTCGTGGCTTGCCTATGGCGGCCTATAGGACAAGGCCGCCTTTGTTATACCAATAATTATAATCGGCAATTTTCGGATGACATGCAATTTTTGACTATTTTGTCTTTCTATAGCTCGTCGCCATTTTGTAAGCCATTTCAACAACTTTCGTTAAAATAGCGTATTCGGCTAATCGGCTTCACTCCTTTGTGTCAAAGTAAGGGGAAGGGAAGGGGCCAAAAGTACTGTAGGCCTACTTGTTATTCTTTGTGACGACGTATAGGCCTACTCCGTTGCCCATAAGCAGGGCTTTTTTTCAGCCGGAACGAGCCGGAACGGCGTTCCGGCACCTTTTTCAGCTACTAAAAAATAATTTATTTATTTTAATTATTAAAACAATAATTTAGTCATTTTAATTTAATTTAAGTGTTTTTGAACAGTTTTCAGTGTTTATTCAGACCCCTCCCAACCCCCAATCCCGTTTTTCTCGTGATTTTAGCCAGCCCATAATTGTTGCGTTCCGGAACCTATTGTTCCGTTCCGGAACCTTTTTTCTAGAAAAAAAGCACTGCCCATAAGTCTCCCCCTCTCTAGATTCGACTGAGCTAGAGAACTGTGATGTCGGAAGTAGCTTAAAATGAGTTTAAAAGTAAATGCATAGGTTTTTATAGAGCGACCTTATTGACTCGATCCTGTTAATTTTTACAGGAATTGATTGGGTGAGATCCTTCACCACCTCTGTTCGTTTTACAATGAATTGATCGGGTGAGATCCTCCACCACCTCTGTTCATTTCACAATGAATTGGTCAGGGAGATCCTTCACCACCCCTGTTCATTTTACAATTTTTTTATCGGATGAGATCCTTCACCACCCCTGCTCATTTTTCAATGAATTGATCGGGTGAGATCCTTCACCACCGCTGTCAGTTTGAATGGTTGCCAGTGCACGCCATTTAAGTCCCCCGCGATATTCAAATTTCTGAAATAATTATGCTACCATCGAAACTTTGAAATTCGAACAACCGGGTTCCCAACGCACAAAAGTGCATTGGCCGTATGCTCTAACCAATTTAGCTAACTGGCTCTATTTCATTCTTGAAACGGGCAAATAGTTTTGATAAGCCACTCACGTTGCAATAGTATACATAATTCATGTGACAGCGTCACAGGGATTTAAACTAACAATCAACTTTCAATGGAAATTAGTAGCCTATGAGCGCTTCCTTCAGCAATAACTGTTGTACCGGTACTCGTATTTTGAACGCAGAAGTTCCATAAAATCGTCACAGTTGAAAGAAAATAATTGCCCATTTCCAGTCTTCGCACCCGCTATCGCATAAAACCAGACGTGCTGCCCGCGTGGGTACTCGGTGCACCACCTTTCCTAACCCTGATTTAGATCCCTCCGTGGTAATGTCTTTTCCTCGAAATAAATTATTTCCTATACTGTAAAGGGGCGAAAGTACACAGCAGTACGACCGCATCTGCCGCGAAGTTAAATTAGACGACGCACAAGAAGCCCAATAAAGAAGCCCAGTACACGCACGTCAACATTCTTGCTCTTGTCGATTCAGGCCACGGGAAGCGACACGGTGGGTGGAAGCGGTGGGCTGGTCCACAAGAACGGGACTATTCATTCTTCGAATCCGTGATCAATAACCACGGTCCGTCCCAGCTGCGGTCGATCTGCAGCGGACTGCAGCGACCGTCGTAATAACGGGTCTGTGTCGATACCGCTTGGCGTAGCGCCGCCTTCCGGATATGGCCGGCGCCACAAGGACAGCGCAGACGGTGCTGTGGCGTCCACATATATTATTATTATTATTATGACGATGATTATCCCGTGGAAAATAATCATTATTCAAGATGGACGACCAGCTTTTCATCGTAAATGGCGGACGGCGATTTCTAGCGAATCGGACTGTTTTCTTTTAGGTAGAGAAAAGCAACGGCGAAAAATGCGAGAAAGGTAACTCAAAGGTAGGACACATACATACGCTGTTTCGAATGGGGCTGAAAAGGGTCTAGACTCGGAGTCTCGTGCGGCCCGTGTTGTAGTCTGTACTGTGCTACGGTTTGATGTAATAATTAGGCGTATTGATGTCCTGTTCGCTGAATTAATTAGCCGACTTTTGAATTTTTCTTATTTTGTTCCAGTATATAGGACCAATTATCCTAATTTTAAGTAGTAGCCTTTTTCCTGTAGATGAAAATGAAGATTGTATGAGACTTCAGAATACGACTTTGTTGGTCGTAGATAAGCAGATTATCAAAACCACGGGTGGTTAAATAGGCCTACCCAAGAGCGAAATAAATAAAATTTGGCGGTGGATACATTATACTGGGCCAAAAGCAACCATGTTCGGTGCAAAATCGTAAAATCGTTCATCGGTGTGTAGTGTATTCGAAGTTGAATTGTGTAAGAACCTGAGTTGAATTGCGATGGTTTGAACCCAGTGTGGGGTTCGTAGTACTGAACTGAGAATTCACAATAGCTTAAGGTTAAGTGGGTCTGACGGTTTTGAGTGTTTGCCTTTCGGACAGTTTCTGAAGACCAGCTGTAAAATGTGCAAATATGACACAATACAGTCCATTTATACCCGTGTAATAATGTGGTTTGTAGCAGCAAGATAGATGTCGGCTGTGACATGATAGAGATCCGCGAGGGCGGATCCAGAGAAACAGCTATATCCCATTTGAATCTGAGACAAGCCATTGGCTTGGGTTAAACATGTATATATATATATGTATGTATGTGTGTGTGTGTGTGTTTGTGTATGTATGTTCTGTATGTATGTAATGCATGTATACGTGATGTATGTATGTATGTATGTATGTATGTAATGTATGCAATGTATATATACATGCAATGTATGTGATGTATGTATGTATGTGTGGCATTGTGTGCATCCATGTATGTCTGCATGCATATGTATTTATGTACAGTATGTATGTATGTATTTATTTATATGTAAGTGATAATGTATATGGATGTATACATGTATGTATATATCTAATACAAATTCATATATATATATATATATATATATTATATGAATTTGTATTTTGTATGCATGTGTGTTCAATATGTTTGTAGGCATGTGTAAGACCTGTGTGTGCATGTATGTACCAATATGTCTGTATGTACGTACGTTTCCATGTATGCACATATGTATGTATATATGTATGTATGTATGTCTATGTGTATGTGTGCATGTCTGTCTGTGTAAATGTGCGTATCGAGACACTTAGCAGAACGTCTCTGAAGTACCTCTACCTCTCAACCGCCCAACACTTGGGAAGTAATGTCTGAGAAAATCAGACACCATTGTGTGGCCAGACAGAGCAAACTGTATAGAGATAGTGCATAATTGTAATTAGATATTTATATGGTGCCAATGCAACGAGACAAGCAACAGACAGACAGACAGACGGACAGAGACGGACACATAGAGAGACAGAGCGAGAGAAAGAGAACAACAGATAGAGAGGGGAAGGGAACAAGGGAAAGAGGGACAAAGAGATGGAGGGAGGAGAGACAGAGACAGAGCCAGAGAGAGAGGAAGCAAGGAAGCAAGGAAGGAAGCAAGGAAGGAAGGAAGGAAGGAAGGAAGGAAGGAAGGAAGGAAGGAAGGAAGGAAGGAAGGAAGGAAGGAAGGAAGGAAGGAAGGAAGGAAGGAAGGAAGGAAGGAAGGAAGGAAGGAAGGAAGGAAGGAAGGAAAAAAATGAAGGATGGAAGGAAGGAAGGAAGGAAGGAACGAACGAACGAACGAACGAACGAAGGAAGGAAAGAAGAAGAGGAAAAGGGGTAGAGAGAGGCACACACAGACAGAGACGGAGACGGAGAGACAGACAGACAGACAGACAGAGACGGCGCCAAGGCATCAACTGATGGCGCACCAAACCCAAGCCATAATGAGGTCAATATCGCAGAGCGGATTTTATAAGAGCCATACGTTTCTAGCAACATGTGCGTCTGTTGGTTTCGTTTCCTTAGGATGGATGTTGATGGGTGGTGTCTAGAACAGGAGTCAGAACTCAACCAACTGGATTACAATGATAACAGTCGTCTTTCAACAAAGAACAACATAGAGGTAAAAGAATCTTTAAATCTACTGACAGGGTTTTTGTTACCAAACAATACAATACAATACAATAAAATACAATACAACTGTATTTGCTATTGCCCTCCTTCCAAAGTTCAGAAGTGCATACACAATCATACGACAAAACATCGATAGCGCTCAGCAACTGTGAGTGAAGGGCTGTTCAAGGGCCCGACACAGTACTACCGCCTGAGTGGAGAATTCTCGAACCCGTAATCTCTGTGTTACGAGGCGAGTGCTCTAACCAATCGGCTAACGTGTAAAATCCATCCAATCATCCATCTGACCATTTCGCCTACCACCCACACATACAACCATCCATCCATCCGTCCATCTAACCATCCATCCTTCTATCTATCTATCCATCCATCCTACCATCAATCTAACGATCTATCTGACCATCCATGCATCTAACCAACCATCTAACTATCTATCCATCCATCCGACCATCCATCTAACTATCCAACCAACCATCCTTCTATCCATCCACCCACCCATACATCTAACCAAGCATCCATCCAAGCATCCACCTATCCATACAACCAGCCATCCATCTTACCACTTTGTTAATGTCTGTTTATGAAGGTAAAGAAAGTATGGTATAAAGTTAAGTAATGTAACGTAAAGTTCGGTATAAGGTTTTGTGAAGTAAGGTAAGGTGGAGTTATGATGTACATAAGGTTGTATAAAGTAAGATAGGCAAGTGAAGGCAAGTAGGTATTAAGTAAGGTAAATAAACGGAGGTATTAAGTAAGGTTGATAAATGAAGGTAAGTAAACGATGATGAGATGAGATGAGAAGTAGGCATAAAAAGTAAGGTCCGTAAATGAAGGTATATAACTAGGTATAAAGGAATGTAGATAAGTGAAGGTAAGTAGGTATCATATAAAGTTGATAATTGAAGGTAAGTAGGTATAAAGCAAGGAAGAGAAGGTTATGGAAGATAAGGTGAAATAAGTTAAGATTGTGTGAGGTAAGGTATAAAGTAAGGTAGGTAAGTGAAAGTAAGGTATAAGGGAAGGTAAAGGAAGGTAAGTCAGATAGATTAGACAAAGGTAAGTAAGGTAAGAACATGCAGACTTAAAATTTTCTCCAAGCAAAGGGAAAGCCTTAAAACGTGTATTATTATTATTATTATTAGTTTTTTGACGTCGACAGAAATTATTTTGAACAGTTGACACCCTTCATGCTGAATAATTAATTAAACGTAATTGGAGCAGCTGTGGATTTATTTTACTGACTGGTACTGATTGAAAGTAAGTGCGGCAGATGCGAATTTATTACGTCCGTAGAAACTGTTTTAAAGGTGTGAATTTTGATGATTTTTGGCTGTCTCTTATGATGATTATTATTGTTTTACCCGAGGTACATGATCCTTATTATTATTATTGTTGTTTTTATAATTTTTTTGGCACCCGAGGTAGTTCTGTTCTCTCAGGCTATGAAATTATGTCCGAAGACTGTAGTTATTATTATTATTATTATTATTATTATTATTATTTTTTTTTTTTTTTAAATTATTATTATTATTATTATTATTATTATTATTATTGTTGTTGTTGTTGTTAATATTACATACTTATTTTTGCTTATTAATTATTGCACGTTTATTAAGCGCCACTATTTAGTGACCAATCATCAGTCGATGGCGCTGAGCAATTGTGAGTGAAGGTTCCCACACAGTAAAGCTCTCAGGCTAGGAGGATCGAACCCGTACTCTCCACGTTACAAGGCGAGCGCTCTAACCAATCGGCTACCGTGTCCCACATACCGTGTGTGTCTAGTCGTTGAATTGCTGCGGTGTGTGGTCCTTGGAGGAAATGTTACCTTTACCATAGTTTACATTACGTGATGGCTGTTGTCATTTCGGTCCAGCTCGGTTTCTGATTTATTCTGTTTACTTGAGTTTTCTCATTTTCCTCACGCTTCGTAGACGGGTTTTATGTCGGCGTCATAGTTCAGTGATAACAGACCAACAACATCGCTAATCTTTCCATCCATCCGTCCATCCATCCCCGAGTCCATTGGTCCAGCCATCCCATCCATCCGTCCAACCACATATTCAGCCATCCATCTAACCATCTAAGCAAACATGCATCCAGCCATCCAACCAACCATCCCACCGTCCATCAATCCTTCCAACCATCCGTCCATCCATCCATCATTCTAACCAGTCATCCAACCATCCATCTAACCATCTATCACCATCTAACCAACCATTCGTTTAACTATCCATCCAACCATCCATTTAACCATTGATCTAACTATCCATCCAGCCAGCCATCTAGCATCCATCCTTCCATCCATCCTTCTAACCATCCATCCAACCATCCATCCAACCATTTATTTAATCCTCCATCAAACTATCCATCTAACTATCAATGTAACCATTCATCCAACCATCAATCTCTCCATCCATCCATCCATCTAACCATCCAACAGTCCGTCGGTCCATCCATCCTTCCATCCGCCAACCGTACATTGGTCCATGCACCCGTCCGTCCATCCATCCACCCATTCACTCATCCATCCATCCGTCCATCGGGACTTCTATCAGTGCGCATTTGTGTGGGGAATACCAGTTGCGGGAGCGTAGGCCTGAGCAGCCTAAACAAAAGCCCGGTCTCGCAAGCAGATGGGAACCGACTGGGGAGAGAGGCATTTCTGCGCAGTCTCTGTGGATGGATGGGTAGGTGAGGGGGAGGGGGCACAGCCACACTACGAAGGCAGCGGCATTCACATGATCCCGCAGCTCCAACTGCGCTGAATTTCTAGATTGCGGAGGCACAGACTGCTGACTTAAAGTAACAATTGAACATCAAATGGAGCAAGACCAAAGTGGGGCTAGCGGGTTTTCATCCCCAGTTTCTTTGCAGTGGTGACTTAGAAAGCAGATGAAGAAAAAGAAGGAAAATAATAAGAAGAAAAGGAAGGATGAGAAGGAGAAAAAAGGAAAGAGGAAAAGAAAATGAAGGAGAAGAAAGGAGGAGGAGAAGAAAAGGAAAGAGGAGAAGAAAAGGAAGGAGAACGAGAAGAAAACGAAGGAGGAGAAGAGTTAGTAGTTAGTAGTTACTGTTTAACGACCATGTGTAGGCCCAATCACAAAGATGATTGGCGTTGCCCTGTACTCCTTTATCCAGACTTGTGGCTAGCACTACCAGAGTACAGGCAGCTGCAGAGTTCAAAAGTAGCAGACAAAGTCATCATTGACGCCAAAGAGCAGTCTCTAAACCTTGATCTAAGGGGCAGCCATGCTTATGAAGTCGTAGTGCTTTCCTTGAACTGCTTTGTTGTTTGTTTCGTATATATGGACTAATAAGGATTGCTTGCTTACTTACCCACTTACTTACCCACTTACCAACATACTTATCTACTTACTTCCTACTTTCTTGCATACATACATGCTTACCCACTTAGTTACCTACTTACCCCCTACTTTCGTACATGCATGCATGCACCCCAGTTTCCAGTTTGCCTGGTCGGGCCTCTCTCCGGTCATCTGCCCGTGGCCTCTTGTTAGTCCCTTGGATGCGCACTGCTACTGCCCAGTCCCGTAGTTTTGCGGTTGTGGGCCCTTCCAGTTGGAACAGCCTCCCTCAGGGCTTTAGGCTTGTCCTCCTCTCTCTGTCTCCTGCCCAGTCTCGCAAGCGCCTGAAAACATTTCTCTTTGTCAGTGAAGACACTGACACGGGTCGGGAGCGCCTCTGTTTATGAGTGGCGCTATATAAATCCTCGATTACAATTACAATTACAAAAAGTGCATACTTACCTAATTACATACTTTACCCACTTTCTTCTTACTTACTTACATACTTGCATAGTTACTTTCTAACTTTCTTACATACATACATGCATGCATGCATACTGAATTACTTACATAGCTACATACTTTACTTACTTCCTTACTTACTTACCCACCTCTCTGCTTTCTCACATGCCTTACCTATTTACTTTCTTACTTACTTTCTTACCCATGTATGCTCTAAACGTCCTCGTCCATGCTGATATACAGCAGTCCATGCACAGCTGTATGCGCTGCGTGAATATGCCTTGCCAGACGAGACCAGCAGAGACGCCGAGCAACGCAGCAACGAACCAACCAACCGGCCTGGCAATAACAACCGTTGGAATTTATGAGGAGCGTTATTATGACGGAGAACTCGCATCCGCAATCATTGGCCAAATGTCGATACATACACAGACCAGAGTGGAGCTGGTTATTGCGTCTGCGATATTCTCTCTCCTGAAGAGCCCTCTCTCTCGGAAGTCGATTAGCGGATGAGGCTTGACGTTAATTAACGCCTCTATCATGCACGCGGCTGACGTTTTATCTTGACCTGGAACCGATTTTCACCCTACCTGTCTGTCAGTTTTGTTTTGACTGAGCGCCTGTGAATGAACTGGTTCCCGTGACTTCGCTTTCTTGGGCGCTGTAGAAGTCTCGAGATTACGGTTACGGTGAAAACAGCTGCGCGTGTTCGATGGTTTAGTTAAAGACAAAATAATGACTTTGATGAGAATTTAGCAACGCTGCCGTTTGGAGATTATTTCTCGGGAGATCTGTGGATTTAAACTGCGTCAGAATGGTGAAGCTAAATCTGCTGGAGAGATTTCTGAACAGGGTAAATATGCGCTTGAGAATAATGTTAAACAGAACACAGTTACTAGCAGGAGACTAGGCCTATATATAGTAGCATGAGAATAGATATTATGCAAAGAATAAATTCTAGCAGAAAAATAAATATTAGCATAGAAAATAAATATTAGCCAGAGTATAGCAGGAGAATGAAAATTAGGATAAGAATAAATATCATAGAATCAATAGCAGTGTGAGAATAAAAATTAGGATGAGAATAAATATTAAACAGAGAAAAATACTAACAGGAAACCAAATGTTAGCACATGAAGAAATATTAGCACTAGAATAAAATTTATTAGCCAGAGAATGAATACTATAAGAGGAGAATATTTTCTTTTTTCGGCATGTTTTCGTATGCTTCAGAGTATACCAATTTATGGAAATGAAGTGAATTCTTTAACTGACGTGATGAAATTTCTCATTAGTAGCTATGAAAAATGTATTTGGTAATTAATTCAACTTGAACCAGACAAATGCTTGTACAGTTTTGTACACTGTGATTTCATAATGGATGGTCCATATTTACACAATTAACTATCGGCCTCTGGACAATCCGCTCTGCTAGATTATTAACGTCAATCAAGTCCAGCGGATAGTCAAGTGATTATGGTGCTGGACTGTCAACTAAGGGGTCAGAGGTTCAAATCGCAACCAGGGCAGAAATTTGTTTCCTCGTAGCCAACTCTGGTTATAGTGAATACACTGACCGTATGCTGTCGGTGGGAACTTGGGAAGATCAGACGGTGAGGGAAAGGACTGGCCATCCGCCCTCGTATGCCGAGGCTAAGAAAGTGAAGTTGCTAGTATTTCTTACCAATGCTCTCGGGATTAACTCAAGGGACTTCTTTTCGACTCCCTAAACAAGGTGGGCGTTTGATTTGTTGAACAGCCAAAATGTCAACCCCTTTACCCTAGACTGGGAGGGGCTGAGTTCGAAGGGTGGAAACTCTATCTACCCATACCCCCAGTGATTGATATAGGTTTACTTTCAAAGGATGGAATTAACTTAATCATCGAAATAGTGTGAATCACTCGGTTCCTCTCTTGGACTGTGGGTGATTTCCATGTGCGTAGGTAGGGTACTGGCTTGGTGGTAAATGGCACAGTGACCTTTCAGAAGTGTGCCGCCCTTTAATATATATTGCGGGTTCGAATCCCAGTGTGAAATGGACAGCTAGGTGTCAGGCAGTGAATGCCTGTGATGGATAACCTGTTGTTCTTCTTGGAAATGCCATTGTTTTCGTGTGTGTGTTTACGCTTGAGTTGACAGATGTTCCAATCGCTGGATTGTACCCCTGAAGAGCCAGTGTTCATACGTGTGTGTAACAATACCTTATCTCACCTTACTTTACCGTACATGACTTCACCTTACCCTATTGTATCTTACCTGACCTTCAGGGCATATCATACCGTGCCTACTGTACCTTAGCTTACATTCATGTATCTTACCTGACAATGCCTTAACTTGCTTTGACTGACCTGACCCAACCTGACCTGACCTGACCTTTTTCTACCTCACTGTTCTGACCTGTGCTGCCTTGCACTCCCTTACCTTGCTTGTTGTGCCTTAGCTTAGCTTACGTATACCGTACTTCACATTGCGTAACCGAAGAAGACGATGATATACTGGCAAGCACAGTGAGGCTTCTGCTACTGAGTAGATGCTGAGTTGCTGATAACGGTCATGAGTTGCATTTTTGAGCCGACAGCAGGTCTTAGAACAATGAGTCCTTTAACCGAAGTTACCTTGGAGCCGTAGAAGACGATATATACTGGCAATCACAGTGAGGCTTCAGACAGAAGCCTCTGAGTAGGTGATGAGTTGCTGTTGCCAGTCATGAGCTGCATTTTGGAGCCAAGCACAGTTCTTAGAACAATGAGTTGTTGGAATAGATTGGCAGTAAATAATTCGTGATTGTAATTGTAATTGTAATCGAACATGTATTCAAGCTCCACTCAACCATTCAGAGGTGCTCCAAACCCAAGTCAGCGCTATCACTAACAAAATGAAATGGACTTGAGGCGTTTCCGGAATAGGACGAGAGAAAGACTGAGGAGCTGAAGCCGCAATTCCTGTGGAAGACGGTTCCAACTACTTTATAACTTTTTTGGGTACACAATATTCTAGTGGTTAGCGTGCTGGACTGTCAATGGAGAGGTCGTTGATTCAAATCCCAGCCTGGGCATAAATTTGTTTATAGATTTAGACCGTTCCAGGCCAACTCAATATTAGCACTAGAATAAAAAAAATTTGCCAGGGAATAAATACTATAAGAGGATATTTTCTTTTCTTGGCATGTTCTCGTATGCTTCATAGTATACTAATTTATGGAAATGAAGTGAATTCTTTAACTGACGTGATGAAATTTCTCATTAGTAGCTATGAAAAATGTATTTGGTAATTACTTCAACTTGAACCAGACAAATGCTTGTTCACTGTGATTTCATAATGGATGGTCCATATTTGCACAATTAACTATCGGCCTCGGATTGTCCAGAGGCCGATAGTTAATTGTGCAATGAGTACACTGTTGGTGGGAAAATCAGGCGGTCAAGTAGAGGACTGGCCACTAGGGTGGAGTGAAAAAATGATTTTTAAATAAATGAATTCTAATAGTGGGCAAAAGATGCAACTGAGGTAGAGTAAGAAACACACCAAATATTTTAAATTTCAAATGACATCTTCTGCCCTCTACCGTCGATGCAATATTTCAACGTGATTAACCTAATATCACAATGGATGTCATCCAATCTACTCTGCCTTAACCTTTCCAAAACAGAATTCGTAATCCTAGGCCTTCCTTATCATATCAAGAAAAGCCCTAACCCTTCATACACCCATCGACTAACTCATCGCTTCTTAACTTTCACATCGGACCCCCACCCCGTCCATTACTTGTGATCCACACCGCTCCTTCTCTAACCACATCTCCAACCTATCGCGCTCCTGCTTCAGGCACATTTGTGACCTTCGTCGCATCCGGCCCAAGATCGACCTTAAAACTGCCTCTACCATTGTTACCTCTATTGTTCATTGACTACAGCAATTCCCTCTTATTCAACCTTGAATCCACCCAAATCAACCGTCTGCAACTTATCCAAAAGTCACTAGCCAGGGCTGTCACGAGAATGCCCAAACATCATCATATTACTCTCATCCTCAAATCACTACATTGGCTAAAAATCCCAGAGTGAATCCACTTCAAAGTCCTATCACTAACCTATGACTCCCTACAATATGTCCAGCCCAAGTACCTCTGTGGTCACCATCCAGGCAACCCGCTCCACCCGATCCTCCTCCTATTTCAGTCTTTCTCGATCTCCGGTCACTACTCATCTCAAGTTCCCCAACCCAGCCATATCCAACAGAGCACCACGCCTCTGGAACGATCTCCCCTTGAATTCCGCAGATTCGTGGTTCCTCCGTCATCATTCCAACCCGTCCTCCATCCTTCTCCTCATGTTCCTCTATCCATCTCCGGGCTTTCCACTCTAAACTGAAGTCTCACCTTTTCAAGTAGGGCCTACTCCTACCCTGACTCATTTGATCCTGTGCCTTCCAATTCTCCTCGCCCTAAATAACATCCACCGTCACAGCTGCTCTGCGTCCTCTCTTGATCTCCCCCCACCGAAACCAGACTCGGACCTCTTTTGGATTACTCTCTGGAAAACCCCCTCAACACTTACAGTCGTATGCTGGCGCATCCTGCTTGAACAGAGCTTTGGTACTTCTTTCGTTCTCTCCTAATTTTCTTCCTTTCAGTAATGTCGCTGCATTCATTAGGCGTTACAATCATAGGCGTAATTTGTCGGGGGAACGAGGGGTGACCGTACCCCACCCCACTCTTTGGGCTGAGGTACCGTACCCCCACTTTATGCACAATGCCAATCAATATTTTATCATTTTGCCTTCCCAGAGATCGCAGTCAACGTCTTGATTCCTGTATGTAAGAAATTGGTACCCCCCACCTTTTTAGACCAAAGTTACGCCCCCTGGTTACAATTATATAATCCTGTAACACACCAGAGGCGATTTCCGCAACTGACTTGAACGTGTATTTCATGAATTGTAACCGTTCGAAGACAGCCAGTTGAAGAGAAAGAAAAATAATGCACCACATTGACGTTATTCAAAGAATTTGATATGGTAAATATAAAACCGTCGGTAGAGGGCAGAAGACGTAAAGCAAAATCAACAATATTTTGAGCACTAATTACACTCACATGCTGGCAACTTTCCATCGCTATTAGAAAACGTTAGCTTAAAAAAAATTTTTTTTGCCATTTTCACTCCACCCTACTGGCCACCCTCCCTTCATATGCGGAGGCTAAGGTAAATGAAGTCACTAACACTTCATACCCATTAGG
>OY744610.1:59375163-59517663 GCA_963556255.1 Allolobophora icterica | reverse complement strand
AATGGGCACGTAAGTAAGTAAGTTACTGAGTAGCTGTAATGGGACATTTATGTAACACCGCTCAAAGAGCAGAACTAATCAGAGGCGCTCTCTGCGTTACCCTACAGTCCTACACGATATTAAATGTCGTAACGAACGAGAATATTACATAAGTTGGCAGAACAATGCGCAGTTAGATTGTATAAGTCCCCAGTGGCCGTGGTAGTCACGAGTTGATAACTCTTGTGTGTGTTGGATGAGGAATCCTCGTGTGGCTGTTGGTGTGGCCACTTCAACAAGTGAAGAGTACCGAGTACCGTTGTGCGCAGTTCTGTGTTGTAGTGTCTGTATTGTAGTGTAGCTCTGTATTGTAGTGTCTGTATTGTAGGGTAGGTCTGTATTGTAGTGTCTTTATTGTGATGTAGGTTTGTGAAGTGTATTATGCCATTGTGTTAAACCTATCCTTTCCTTCCACTTTCCTCCCTTCCCTCCCTTCCTACATTTGGCCGAAGTAAAAGAACGGGTGCTCGATAGTGTAGCAGTTAGCGTGCTGGACTGTCAATGGACAGGTCGGTAATTTAAATCACCGCCAGGGCAGAAATTTGTTTCGTTTCGAGATTTCTGCTCCACCGGTTCCCCTTAGCCAACTCAGCTATAATGAGTACACTGACCGTACACTGTCGGTGGGAAGATGAGACAACGAGGGAGAGGACTAGCCATTCTCCTTCACATGCCAGGGCTAAGAACAGGAAGTCGCTCGCACTTCATGCCCATGGCTTCGTCTGAGGTTTAGGTTAAACCAGTGCGCTGCGTCTACTGTATTTATAGGACCATTAAAACACTTAGAACAGGTGTTTAAGGTGGCGAAGCAGAGCAGCGACATGGTAAAACCGAAGGCATCTCTGTATGTGCCATGGGATTTCATTTGCTCAATTTCATTATAAGATGTAAAGCAAATTAAAATCTCACATAAATTATGTTTAGTCTAGACTCTAGATTCGTGATGTGGGCACAATATCAGATTTGTTAGAACGCTCGCCTTAGACATCTTTTAAACGGCGTAAACCGTTGCTGTATAAGCACAGGACACTATACGCGTTTAATGCACTGTGGTACGCGGAAGCCGATTGGTTAGAGTGCACTCCTTAGACACCTTTAAAACGGTGTTAACCGATGCTATATAAGGTTGGGACACAATATGCGTCTAATAAGAGCGCTCACTTTTTAGACACCTTATTTGAGATGTTGGATGTGTTTATATATATGTAGTGAGAATTATACAATATTATTGGATGGACTATAGAACATTCCTGTTTGAGCTCTTGTGCGATGGATGGTTACTGTGTACTGTGTAGGGACCCTGAGCAAATTCTTTACTCACAATGATGCTGTCATAGTGGCGCTTAATAAATGTACCGTATCTAGTAATTTAAAAGGCGCCTCTCGCAGTATAAACTATTCAGAGGCACTCAAATGTATAATAATAATAATGTTAAATAATAACAGTAATAATGATATAAATAACAATAGTGTTGGTGTTGGTAATAATAATAATAATAATAATAATAATAATAATAATAATAATAATAATAATAATAATAATAATAATAATAATAATAATAATAATAATAATAATAATAATAATAATAATAATAATAATAATAATAATAATAATAATTCACTTCGGGAGACCCAAGAGAAACCAGTTATTTGTTTCAACGTATATCCATAGCTATTCAGCGTTTCAACGCAGTTGCCTTCCACAGCACTTTCGTTGTTCCAGATCTTGACCAGGACGGCCACTCCAGAGTCAACATATTTAATTAGTATCTGACACCTGATCCTATATTCCTCGGGTAAAAAAAAAAAAAAAATAATAATAATAATAATAATAATAATAATAATAATAATAATAATAATAGTTGTAAGACCGAGGATCTCCGCCATTTTATGCGTTTGTCGCAGAATTTCTTTTGTTTCATTTTATGGTAAGATTTGAGGCGAATTAAGATTGTAGAAAACTACTGTTTTGTCTAGATACATGGTAAGACCGAGGAGCTGTCTACCATTTCTGCCTTTGCCATGGATTTACCGATGCCTCTAGCGGGCCACAGCTCCAACATTTCCGACAAGCAGACCCAACCCGATCTTCCACCTCTCATCTCTGGCCTCGACGACACTCTGAACAATGACTTCTTCTACGACGACGAGTTCACCGTTCCCTTCGACGCCAACCTCAGCGAAGACTGCCAGTCGTTGCCTCCAGGGGTGGACTCGTTGCTACGGCGACTGTTGCCAGGCAGCGACGGCATCGTTGACGACGACAACGAGGACTGGCGACGTTCGAGAATGGCGCTGTCGAAGTCGGACTCCTGTCTCTACCAGGCGGATCAGGAACTCTCCGACAGCGAGCGAGAGATGTCGATGAGCGAGCACGAGTATTCGAGCTCTTCCAACAACTCTCCGCTGCAGAATCAGTCGCTGTTCTCGTCCTGCGGAGAACCCACCGGCGTCGAGACGTCAGCGTGTAACGGCGATGGCGTCACCGAGAGCGTCATGTCCGGTAGCCTTACGCGAGACTCAACAAAGTACAATTACGACTGGACGCTTAACAAGCAGCAGTACGTTCTGATGTTCGATCGCAGTCCGACGAAAACGTGCTCGAGCGAAGAAGACTCCTGTCACCAGATGGCCGACAGCAAGACGCGAATCACGAGCTGGTCGCGGGCGAAGTCGGGAAGACAGAGGCGCAGGGTTGAGGAACAGAACTCCAGCGGGAGTCCAACGAGAAAGAGTGAGAGGGAGAAGAAGCCGTCAGCTTGCCTTACTACGTGGGGACAGTTGAAAAGCCAGCAGCAGAGCAGTCCATGCTCCGCTGGAGGAGGACTGACCACGTGGCAACAGGTGAAGCAGGTGAACACCGTCAAGGCGGTCGGGCGGAACGTTTCATCAAGCGAAGATCAACTGGTGGAAACGGCGCTCGAGGATCTGTTGACGCCGCCGGAGAGAACCGTTGCCTTCGCGGCCAAAGGATTTCCCGGAGCAAAGCTCTCGCCTGTCGACGAAACAGGAACCGGAACCCTTGTGAATATCTACTGTAAGATGAGAACGCAGGAAGAGATGAGTGAGTTTGAGAACAACGAGGCAATGGCATCGCCCTTGTCTTTGGAGAAACTGCTCGAGACGTGGACGGAGTCTTTGGAACTGACAGGTCCCGAGAGAACGGTAGACGTGGTATACAACAGCAGTCGTACCGATCTCATTCCCGTCGAAACCCGTGCTTCAAAAGGTCCCGGATACGGGCATCACGTGCCCAATGATTATGCAAGCAAGCGCGGATTGGATAATCCAGTTCTGGTGGGATTATGTCCGAGGTATAGGGACGGTACCAACGCTGAAGCAGCCTTCGGTTCCTACAATGCAAATCCAACGTATTCGATTACCACTGCCCAACAGGCAGGGTCTCCAGTTCTGACCTCTTCCCTGCTTCGAGGTCACGACACGGTAGACTGTTCCATCCAGTTTCCACCCGCTTCCATGGACTGTGCGGTCCAGACATCGTTTACGTTTTCCGAAAGCCAGCTGTCGCTGACGGAAAGCAAGGCGCAGCAGACGTCGGTGATTGCCGTTGCTGTGCCAAATCCGAAGACTCTGCTGGACAATGCGGTCGGATACTCCTCCACGATGGACAACAAAATGGTACTCAGTGCCCATCCTCTAAACCGGCCACTCCCCGACCTGAGCTTCCTCAAGAAGACTCCAAATCCCAGCGCAAGAAAATACGATGACGGGGAAACCGTTCCTAAAAGCGATTCGTCGAGAGCCCACTCGGAACCCCGCCACACCGCTGGAAAACAGTCCTCGACTGACGAAGAGGCATCACATGCATATGGAAAACCATTGTTCCAGTGTCGACGCTCGGCCGACGTCAAGGCGTCCAGTTCGAGCGACTCGCGCGACTCTTCACCGCGTCCCGTCGTCTACCGTAACCGGTCGAGGAGCTCCGATTCGACATCGACGTACAGCGTCTGTAGCACAAGTTCATCCGGAATCGATCCTGGATTCTACGATTCGTCGGGCAGTGGCACGAGAACGCCGAGAATGTCAAGGATCTTTGACGATGGAAACAAGACGCCTGTTCCAGGGACGGAAGTGCAGAAGACTCCTCCGAAACCCCCAAGGCTGTACGCAGCTTCGAGCGAAAGTCATCTGCCGATGCAGTTTGTTGAAGACAGCAACGTTCTGGCACAGAGGGAAGCGCTGAAGTCGGGTAGTTGGAGTGAAGCGGTTGTTGGTGGATTGTGCACAGCCTGCAACTCTCGGATTGCTTCCGGAAGTGGGAGCGACGGTGCGAAAGCCTTGGCGTCCTCTCATCCGATGTATTTCCGTGACGTACCCAGTGAAACAAACAACTTCAAACTGGTCGAATACCTTCAAGTTTCGCCCACGCACACCCGGGCACGCTGTTTTCTACCCGACAACCCAACAGCTGCCCCCAAAAAACTGATCCCAGACTCACACCAGCCAAGCCTTCGACACAGTTCCCCGCGTCTCCAACGCTCAAAGGATCACGTGACGCTGCGAGGAAGCCAGCAGCAAATTGCAAAACCTGCCAAATCGATCCTCGTACGCCGTCGTCAACGCAACCAGGCCAAGCATCGCTCGTGGTCAAACCCAGCATGCGAGATGGACGATCTCGGACCGCGGCACGGATACCTTCCAAGCTACCTGGTCGGTGACCGCCGTCCTGTGTCGCTTCCCGACGAAAACTTGCTTCACCAGACCCAGTCTGGCATCGCAGAGGAACAACACAGCGGGGGCAGTCTGTCCCAGCTGCATCCACCCCAACGCTGGAAGAGTCGGAACTGCGTAAGTCGTGAACTTGCCGAGGGAAACGTGACGACCGCGCCGGCAGACATCGTTGAAGAGATCGAAGCACCGCAGGAGAACGAGAAGGATTGCGAGGACTGTGAGGATTGCGATTACGACCGCTTCAAGGCGAAGAAGAGTGTGAGCTTCTCCGAGAAGATCTTCTATCATTCAACCTCGGCCACGACCAGTCCGCTCGATTCGCCAAGATGCCCACAGGTGGCGCTGTTGGAAACGACCTCGGAAAACTCGTCGGCAGCGATCAAGAAATCGGTTGAATGCAAAACGCTTAGTAAGTCTCATTTCCGAGTTTGTTAATATCAGATTTAGTATAAAGTGTCTGTACAGTAGTAAAATCTTCACGTAATTGTAATGATAAATTTGTATAGCGACATTTCAAACTAACCAGATCTGGAGTTTATCTCTGTGTTCGGGTAGACGTGTTGGATGTCATCAGGAGCAGAAAGTTCAGCATTTAGGAAACAGACCCGAGCTATGTGGAAGAGTCAGCAATGGCAGGCTCCCTCTTTTGATCAGAGCCCAACCTGTATATGTAAACTATATGTAAACCAAAGTGCTGTATAAGCAGTACTGTTGGTAGTGATAAAGAACATACTTACTTACTTATTTATTATTACGTAATTATTAAACGTCGCCATCTCTAATGAACCAGCATCAATCGATGACACTGAGCACAGTGAGCAGTTGTGAGTTGCTCGAGGTCCCTACACAGAGGAGAAACTTCGAACCCATACTCTCCGCGTTACAAGGCGAGCTCTCTAATCAGTTTCATTTCCTAGTCAGTGAAACTGGTCCGAGAATACGTGAACCCCCCCCCCCGGTGCCCGGTGAGATATCAAAGAAAATTTCTATTTCTGGGCAATTCTGCTTCTAGAGAAATCCTGAGACAGACGGCCGGCCAAAGTACACAGGCAAAGGAGTTTATTGATGGTTTTGGCTGTCCGAGAAAAATTCCTACGTTTTCGGAAGCAATGCTTTATTGATGGTTATGCTCTTCCGCCTACAGGCATGATCTGGTTCTTTTCAGAGGATTTGAACGGTAGACGGAAATCCTAGCCAATCTAAATTCGCTTTTGCCAGATCTTCCCCGACAGTTCTTTCAAACAGACGCTAATCTAATCTATTCTACTGCCTTCCATAGTACCTTTATTGTATTGCAGAATGATCAGTTGATGGTACCTTCAAGGTATGGTACCTTCAAGGATGGTACCTTCCATATTACATGGAAGAGGACCAGTCAAATCCATCACACCAGGGAACCGTAAATATATGTATATATCTGTGTGTGTGTGTGTAACTGTGTATTTGTGTATGTATGTATGTATGCGACTATGTGTATGTATAGTTATGTTTGTTTATGTGTGTATGCATATGTATGTACTATGGATGTATGTTTGTATGTAAGTATTCATTTATTCAAGTATGTATGATGTATGACATTTCTTTGTATGTATGTATGTATGACATATGTATGTGTGTGTGTGTATTCTTGTGCGTTTCTATGATGTATGACATTTGTTTGTTTGTATGTATATATTATGTATTCATGTATGTATATATGATGTATGACATTTATATACCGGTATATGTATGTATTCATGTATGTATGATGTATGACATTGGTTTGTTTGTATGTATGTATGTATATGTATATGTATTCATGCATGTATGATGTGTGACATTTCTTTGTATGTAAGTATGTATGTATGATGTAAGACATTTGTATGTATGTATGTATGTATGTATGTATTCATGTATGTATGTATATATAATGCATGTTGTTTTAATTTGACAGTCGATGACAGTAAATTCAAAACCGATCCGGACGACTCAGAAATGCCTCCGACTGATTTCATGGTGTCACCAAACCTGTCACCATCATCGTCGCTTTCAACCAGTGACGTGACACTCTCAACGGACATCTTGCACAAAAGAGGTCAGAATTATTAGAAGTATATCTGAACTTTGGAATCTAGGATGTCAGATGGTAGGTATCTATGTATGGTCTAGATTGGATTACAGATTGAGAATGCTACCCTGCTCTTTGGAATGATCTTCCTCCATCTGTTCATTCCTCTATTCTCTCTGGTAACGTCTCTTCCTCCTCTGCGTTTCTTAAAACTTTTTTCTTTTCTCGGAGTCTCTCGCACTGAGAGCGCTTCTGTATGGCTCTCCCGCTAGAAGCACTTTATAAATGTCCGAATACAATACAATACAAAATTCATTGAAGAAATTAGCAGGACTGGGGCCACACGGCCACTATAGAAAAACTCTTACACTTGTTGCACATAGTTGACTTTTGATGTTTTAAATCGTGATTCGAATTTCTTGTAGAACTGGTTTTTGATGTGATGCGCGCCGTGGAGGTCCTTGTCAAATACTTTAGCCAGACTCGGGATTCGTCAAAGAAGGTGAACGGCCATTTCATAATAATAATAATAAATAAATTAAATTAATAATAAATTTAACTTGCCTCACCTAACCTACAAGGCCTATCCCACCATACCTTACTCAATAACTTACCTGCCTAATGATATTACCTAGGTTTGGTTTGCCTTAGCTTACCTTTTTTTTATAATAATCTTCTTTTATTGATTCAAACTGACAAGCACACAATAAGATTACATGATCACAGACGATAAACAAGTTTTACAGGAGTCGAATTTAACTGTACGGCAGTACCTGCAAGGGGCCCATCTCTACAACTGCTCATTTTACAATCGCCACCTAGGGAATGAAGGCTGAGTTAACCTTGTGGAGCTAGCGGGTATCGAACCCGCGTCATTCTGATCTTCGCTTGTTGTGGTATGAATTTACCCTACCTGCCTACTTTATCCTTACCTTGTCATGTCTCACCTGTTGCTTGACAGGTTCAGCTTGGTAGCACCATGGAGAACAGTGAGATCGGGCACCTGGTGTTGGAACATCTGTGCCCAGCCATCCATGCAGTTGTCTTGGACGGTCTGAAGCCTCACGTCAACAGCCTGTTCGGCAAGGTCAAGAACTCGGCCTGCAAGGTCATGGAAGATTCGGCTGAACTCGGTAAAGCATCTGAATGGGAAAAGCCACCGTAATCTAATTGTTATTATTATTGTTTTCTTTTTTTACCCGAGGTGCATGTGATCCATTAGGAACAAGAAATTGCGATTATAAGTTGAATTATGTCGTAAATAGAATTATGTAGTAATAATTATTCCTCTTATTATTGGGATTTTTTTATAATTGTTGTTATTATTGTTTTTTTACCTCAAGTGCATATGGCCCATAAGCAACAAGAAATGACGATTATAAGTTGGATCGAGATTCCAATGTATTACATTTGGTTAAATTGTTACATGTTACATTGCGTTACCATTGTTACATTACATTACAATGTATGACATTTGGTTGTTACATTGTGTTCACTGGTTTCTTCAGGTCAACCAATTGATCTGATTCAGGGTCTGGTTAAGTCGTTGAAAAGTCTCAAGTTCCTGAACACTCCCTGGCTGCTCTTCAACGCTTTTATATTTGGACTCCTCAAGTGAGTCTTTTCTACCAGGTCCTTCCGTCCATAATTGGTCTTTACGAAAGACTTAAAATTCTCACATGTTTGTATGAATGCATGGTTTGTATGTATGTATGTATGTATGTATGTATGTATGTATGTATGTATGTATGTATGTATGTATGTATGTATGTATGTATGTATGATATGTATGTATGTATTTGTGTATGCTTGTATGTGTGTGTAAGTATATGTGCAGTGTCTCGAAGACATTGAGGTATTCTGACTCATACATGAAAGGACTGATGCAAACATCTAACAACATGATGTGGTTTTGCAGTTACAAGGCGCTCGACTTCTGGCTGACCTATATTCACAATCACAAATCTCTTCTGGCACGACACTACACTTCATCCAGTTTCATTCACCTCAGCAACAACGCCGCTCACCGCCTTTTCCTTGACATGATCACATCGCTCCAGCCGCTCGCTCAGATGCCGTTCCGCCTCGAGTACATCTTCGAGACGCGCATGCTCGAAAGACGACAGCAGGATCAGCTCGCCGAGTACCTGCTCGATCGCCACGTGTCGCGATCCGTCGAGACCTACATCGAGGGCCAGCAGTTTCTAACTCAGCTTGAGAATCTCTCGTCTAGTCAGCTCGCGCTTCAACAGGATGAGATGCTATCGGCAGGCGCTTCCGAATCAAAACTGAAGCAGCGCACGAAAGAGCTGTGGCAGAAGACCCAGCGCCACCTGGTCGAGAAACTCAGTGCGAGCAAGGAGCGGCTTGCGAGCGAGAGCTCGACGCTCATCAGGAGCGTCACGCGAGCGGCTGCAAATGAAAGCTCGACGCTCATAAGGAGCGTGACGCGAGCCGCCGCAAGCAGGAAACCACGACCGATGTCACTTCCTGGGACTTTCCAGGTTGATGACTTGAAGTACGTTAATCCGCCAGCGTGCGTCAGTTCGGTGCGGAGTCTGGCACCGTTGGAAAGCATGGAACTGTTGGGAGGCAGCGACGCTAGTTGCATGGTCGAATCATCTTCTGGATCGGAAAGCGACGGCGGATTTTTCCTGCGCCTCACGAAACAGATAAAGGACATGCACCTGGGAGATCGGGTCTACAGGCGCGGTGCGACAAACTACAGCTTCGAGGACTTGAGTCAGAAACCCGCGGTCGCAAAAAGCGATTCGAGCGAACGTGAAAAATTTACGGGAACCGACATAAAAGAAAGCGCGACAAGTAAATCGGACTTACATCAACTCACCAACATTGTTAAATCTGACAACTCGCGGGAAACTGTGAATTGCTCTTCACAGTGTAACTCGTTTTCCGACATCCAGCCAGGTTCCTCAGACTCTGAGAAGGCGCATTTACGAAATTCCAGACCCTCTCAGGCGCTCGGCTCTTCAAATCATGCATCAGCTCCCGCCAATCGACACTCTACTTCTGACACCATGGGCACATTAGGAGCACGGGCGGTCAATCTTGCAAACGGTCAGTCTTCTCGTAACCCAATGCCTTCGTCGCTGACCGCCCAAACAGTCTCGTCAACGCTGGACGAGAGCGTCACGAAGAAGCGTTGGAGCGACTTTGGAACGAGAATCGTCAACATCTTCGATCGGCTGTTGCTAAGCGACACCATGACGACGACAGCCGGAAGTGCGTCATCGCCGTCCGTGGTGAAGTGCCAGTCGATGGGTCAGATAAACAGCAGTGCAGTCGACGAGAGAAGCGGAAACAAGAGGCGACAGCTGTCGACCAGTACACAGTTTCTGAAGGCGCACAGTTTGGATTCGTCGGCGGGGAACCAGACAAAGATGGTGACGGTGGAACCAGTATCTCGAAATCTTAGGTTAACTCCTATCTACTATTATTATATTATTATAATTGCATTTATTATGCAGAACACCCGACTCTAAGGTGTAAGAGAAGAAATTAAACTCCCTACACAGCTTATATAGCGCCCCTTCAAGGTTATCTACTCAGGAGCGCTCTCAGTCATAGGGAAGGCTTGAACCCATGCCATCAGTTTTACAAGCCGAGTACTCTAACCAATCGGCTTCTGTGTCCCACAGTATATGAATATCCACCAAACCACGATTTGGGTTTCTACTCATCTATCCGACTACCTGGAATTCAAGTGAACTTCTTGCCAGACGTCATGCAATATCGGAGCATGCTTGGTTGTTTCCATGTAACATCAATTTGTCTGTACTTTAAACTTTGCACTGACTTCCTGTTCAGCAAAGGATCTGTTTCAAATTGGCACTTATAGTTTATAAAGCCATTGATTGAGTCCTCATTCCCCAGAGTTATTTTACCAGGTCATCTTTTTGCCGTCCCGTGGTTGTGCTGAACTGTTCTTTGTGAATGAGATTCTTTGGTTGCGGACCTAAATTTTTGAACTCTCTTCCTGCATCTGTTCGCTCTGCTTAGTGTCTTATGTCATATCGGTTGCAAGTTAAGTACTGTTAAGACTTCTCTTTGTTCAACTGACTGATCCCCTTAGGCTGCCTTCTTTGTTTCAATCGTCTGACTTTCTCGGTATTAACCAGACTGCTGCTTCATTAGGTTGGTGCTCCATTGATTCATCCTTATGCATTAAGTAAGTAAGTAAGTAAGTAAGCATATTCTTTATTAACACCAACTGCCTATACCACACTTTGGTTTACATACAGTTTATACAAAATAAAGCATTCTCGACAAAAATGTTTTCCTCATTAAATTGTCCGCTCGAGGTATTAATTAGACAATGGCACAATAGAAGTTGCTAATTAACAGTAACATTAACAATAACTGACCATAGCAGGTCCTTCTTTCCTGCCATCTCATTCTAAAAAAAACTCAATCCTGTTCTTAACACGGTTTAACACTTTAACTACATGTGTGTACTAGAAGTGACTGAGAAACCAATGCAGCTCGTCGTTAAAGTGTTAAGTGTGGACAGTCATTTTTGATTGAATGTAGAGCTTATGAATAAGTTGGTGCACTGCGCTTAGCTTTCCAGAAGTAGACATCTATAGTTGGTATGGCATTAAATGTCATTCCACTGAATGCACTGCACTCACTAATCCATAGTCTTGAGTAAAGTGTCATTCCTCTGTTATTTTCACAGTTGCTGTCATTCCCATAAACCGTCATTCCTATTCATTGCCCCATAGCGAGCATTTGCGTAGACGTCAGGTTCGGATTTCCTGACTCTATGATCTTAATCGTGAACTCAAAATCTCTAAAGCCCTACTGTAAAGCCTAGGTGCAGGGCACCAGCTTATTCACGAGCACAGAGGAACTGCTAAGGCGGGTTTCGTTGAAGACGAGAAAGCTTGGAAGGCAGAGGATCGGATGGATCAGAGTTGTGAGCCTTTGTGAGGGTGATAAGTTCTTAAAGTTCTTAAGTTCTTAACTCGCTATATAAATGTCTAGTTGATTGATTGATTGATTGATTAAAATAAATAAATAAATATATAAGAAATAATGGATGAAGTTATGATTTTCTTTCAGATCTGCCCGTGCGCTGTGTCACTACATTGCGGCCGACAGCCAGCAGCTGAGTTTTCAGAAGGGCAGTTCATTGTTCGTACTGCAGGACCGCGATGCTGACTGGAAACTATGTCGCCTTGGACAGAGCGAAGGCCTTGTCCACAGCGCCTGTCTTAGGATGGACGACATTCCGCAGAAAATCACGTTACAGTAGACACTCCGTCACATATACCGGTCAAATGGTTGGATGCACGAGGCTTTTCCAATACGGTTTTTGTGTCGGTTCTTTACCTTCACGTGTGGTGAGGTTCGAATCCCCGTGACAGCGGTAGTCTGTTGTCGAACAATGCAGCCTGTAAAAATAGTCGGCCATTTTGTTGGATTTGTGTGCAACTACTAAGGAAGGTCAGCCATTTTGTTGGATTTATGTGCAATCCGTAAAGAACGGTTACCATTTGGTTAGGCTTCCGTGCAAACTAAGGAAAATGTCGACCGTTTTGTTGTATTTCTGTGAAATCTGTAAGTAAGTCGGCCATTTTGTTGGATTTCTGTGCAGTTCGTAAGGAAAGGTCGGCCATTTTGTTGGATTCGTGTTGTGCTGTGCATGGTGCTTTAGAAATCTAACGATCACACGAATGTAGTTTGGGTTGGTTAATGTGACAAGGGGAGCAACCTCGAGTTCTTTGTGCAATGTTGAATATGCAGTTTTGAGGTATTGCAGAGAACTGGCCTCTGTTCTTTGATTGTGCAAGGGGCATGACCTCTTGTTGTTGCAGTGGTAGTGGTTTTTGTGGGTCAGAAGGTCATGGGTTTAAATCCCAGTGACAGAGCAGCCTTGAGCAAGCTGCAAACCTGCAGATGTTTGTTGAATAAATCACAACAACATGATCAGACATGAATTTGAGATATTTCTGCCGCTATAGAAGTCTTGAATGTTTTAATCTTGTGGATATCCAACAGATGTCGTGCATTCTTAGCATAGTGCTTGACTGGGAAACATACATGAGCGATTAAAGTCGAAGTATAGATGTCGCCTGTTAGCACCTTTCACTGATGCAGTGTAATGTAGTAGGACATTTATGTAGCGCCTTGTAGGCAGGCAGTTGGAATACATTACAATTTAAGACAAGTAGAAACAAAGAAATGTGTAAGGCCAGTTGGGTGCAATTTCTGGGTCTGAAAATCACATTGGGATTATGCGCAAGGACAACTATGGTGCTTTTGGCTATGATTGGCCTTAACAAATGCCAAGACCAAAGAATTGGAAGGGATTGGCGAGGACAACTATAATGCTTTTGACCCGGATTGGCCTTGCTAAATACCAAGGCCAGAGATTTGGAAGGGATGGGTGAGGACAACTATGGCAAAGGTCGAAGCGGAGAAATGAAACGGAGTCGTGGTTTTGTATGTTAAGTGTTTAACAGTTTCTCATTGTCTTCTTTGAAATGAAACCTACACACTGTGAAGTTTTCTACAGAAGGATGTTTCAGTATCTCTGATTCTATTTGTTGTTGTGCTTTTAGTTCTGAGAATTTAGAATTAATTAACCGTTATTAATCAATAGTGTTAGCTGCAATTAATATGCAATAAAAGATTTTAAAATAGATGTTAAAATATAATAATAATGATAAGATAATAATAGTAATGTGATTTCATTTATATCCGGACATTGTTTTAAGAACCTGCAGGATCGTGGCTACCTTTGGTAAAATAGCAACAACAACATCAACAATAATAGTCATGGGCGGCGATCCCAGGGGGGTCGAGGGGACAAGGCCCAACCTTTAAGAGTGAGGGGACACAGTATACAATTGTCCCCCAAATTTTGAAGAAACACCAAAAAAGGTTAAAAAAATTTTCACCTCTTTTTTGACCAGATCAGTTTAAAGTTGTCCCGTGTCCCACCTGTCAAACAAGATCGCCACCAGTGATAATAGTAATAATAGTTTTAATAATATTAATTGTAATCACAGTTTTAAAGTCTCGAGGGATCATTCTGTGTTGAGTGGGAAAAACAAATATGTTGTAAATAATTGTGAAAAAAACAGATTTCGTAGTAAATGATGTAAGCAAGTAGCGGACGTGATACTAACAGTAATCGAATCCAACCATTATATAATTTCACAAAAAGACAGTTCTTAAATGTCTCGAAAAGACATTTGCGTCAAATCATGTCGGTCCATTTGAGGCGTAATTTGAGTGAATCGTAATTCTGTACAGGGTACTTAGACATGTACATAGTAACTTAGCTCATGCTGTTCGATGTGGGCGCAGAAATGCTGTAAACATATTGTCGCTATGACTAGCTGCCTACATACTTACTTATGTGTCTTTCTGCAACGTTTAGTGTTCGGCTTTCGTTCTATTTAACATATTTGATGTTCTAATTAAACCAACCGCAGGCGTTACGACGTGGCTTTGTTAAATTTTCCGCAGACTGCTTTGTTAGAATCTCTCTGTCTTGAGTATAATTATTATGATTATTTTGTGTTTGTAAAGAATGTTTTTATTATTGAAAAATTTACCTTTTTGACCTCCCATTGCATGTTGAAAAGATGTAATGGTGGATAGTGCTTGTGATCACTGATTATAATCACGTATTGTGATCATAGATTCTGATCTTTGATTCTGATAATTGAATCTCATAATTGATTTGGATCTTTGATATTGATCATTGATTTATGATCATTGATTATGATCAACAATCATGATAATTGATTCTGATCTTTTATTCTGATCATTGATTCTGATAACTGATCATGATATTGATTCTGATCATTTGTTCTGATTGTTAATTCTGATCATTGATTTTGATCATTGATTCCGATCTTAGATACTGATTATTGATTTATGATAATGATTGATCATTGATTCTGATAATTGATTCCGATCATTGATTCTGATCATCATCATTACTTTTGTTCCTCTGTCTGCATGCCCATAGACATTTGATGGGACCTATTATAATGAGATCTACCTGGGTCCTATAATCCCAAGTTGTCCCTGAGTCCCTCTGGAACCTCCTTAAAGTGCTACTTTCGGAACCACCATCGCATTGCATTATGACAATTGTTGTTTTATAAGGAGGGCTTATTCTAGAGGTCTGTGGGATTTTTGGAATTCATGTCTCAGACCGCATTGTATCAGAATCCGTGTTATATTGAGGAACTTTGTAAGGAGGTTTGTGTTTATCCACTCTGTCCTCATCTCTCAGTGGACTGACCGACTGGGTATCGACATGTCTATGGCTGCGTTTGGTGTGCCACCTTGTGCATTATATGTCACTTATTATTGTCATTATTATTATATTATTACTGTATTATTATCATTACTATTATAAAATAATAGTAATAATTATTATTATATGCCTTGATTTTCGGAAAGAAAATCTGTAACAAATGTACCCATCGCTAAGATCCGCAAAAATGCTTCTGTATTATTTCGTATTATTATTTCTTATTTTATATTTTTTTTATTATTACAGTGTAGACTCGTTAAGTCGAAGTCATCAGAGAACACGCATTACGATGCAGCGTATATACCAGATGGCACGAAAAATGGGATATAAATGCTGAAAAAGTCAATATTATCAATACACTGCAGGTCTTGTATGGCGCATTAAGTAATGGACATATTAACTCCACAGCATATGTATGGTATCTTTCTCCTCTGCCTCCTCTCTCTGGCAACCGGACTCAGATCTTCCCCTGATATCTCTGGACAGTCCCTCTGACACGAAGCAGCGCTCGTGAATAAGCTGGTGCCCTGCACTTAGCTCTCGAGCTTCGATTACGATTCGCGTTAAGCAGAATGGTGCATACACGAGGAATGCATAATAAACTAGTCGACGACATAATTATATATTATTCAATTGTTATTTTTATTGTAATTATATTATATTGCTTGCGTTGTTGAAAATCACCCGTTGGTAGTGTGGGTAGCTTTTGTGATCGAAGTAACACTAGTCATCTCTAAAGTCAGTAAATTTATTTGCAAAAAATTTTCCAGCACAAATTCTCCAGGTGTTAAAAAACGGTACGTTGTGTCGATGTTCAAGGGATGAATTAATGGGGGCTGATGGATATTCCTGTAAAAGCATTAGCGATCGTAGTTGATGTTTTAAAAATTTGCTGTCTATTTACAATTTCTGATTTGTTTTGTGTAAGAAGAATACTAAACGTGATTGTCCATCATTCTATTTCTTGAATGAATATTAAAACGATGTCTCGGTTTCTGCATGATATAAAGTTGAGCTGACATTTCGTTGAGTTTCTTTGGCTTGAAATTTTGCTTCGACTGTTGTAAATATGCCTCCGGAATACGTCGCCCATAGCTGGCCGCCAATGCCGGATTTAGAGTTGGCGAGGCCCTAAGCTATATAAAGCTTGGAGGCCCCTTGTTAAAAATTACACCAGAAGGGTCTCACAAAACTTGAAAACATAATGTCTGTTAAATATTTAATAGCAAGGCGTTTAAAGTGAAAAATTCAAATTATTTTCAAACTGGAGTATTTGCCCGTCATTATGACGATGTTTGTCTGTGTCATGGTTGGTATCTCCTCTGTCTAGCTCTGTGTCTGTACAGGCGCATCCACCTCTGCACCCCGATTCCAGGATCTCTTGCTCTGTGTCTGTACAGGTGCATCCACCTCTGGACCCTGGAATGCACCCCGATTCCAGGATCTATCTTCAGGCTAATCACAGTATATGACAGGGGAGAGAGGGAAGCAGCGACCGTCCGTCCGTCTGGCTTTGCGTCTGTACAGGTGCATACACATATCTCCTAGCTAATCACATAATATGACAGGGGAGGGTGGGCAGCGACCGTTTGTCAAGCAGTTCGCCCGATGAAGGCAGCGTAGGCAGCAAAAGCTACATTCCAGACAATCCATTACCGTTTGGCTTATTATTGTATATAGCGACCGTATGGCCTTGACCCTACCCATTTTGAATGAATTGATCCGGTGAGATCCTTCGCCAGAGCTGCTCGTTTAAATGGGCACCACCCATATTTAAGGTCCCCATCGGGAGGCGCATGGGACTATAATTATATTATACCCACGTAGCTAACATACATACGCATCACCGATACATATTAATACTTTAACCTGGGACTAATATTGCTGGGACTAATATTGCTGAAAGGGATATGAAGCGGCAACGCTTCAGCCAATCAGAGCTCATCTTTTACGATGCATCGCAGGCGATGTCTGTGGCTGTCATCCGGGTACTTAGCAGGGGACGATTTGAAGTAAATACACCACATGGCATCGGTCTAGACGTTTTTTAGCGATTTACAATTAAGGACATAATTATGCGTTTTCTTATTAATAAAAGTCGTTTTTATTTAGTTATAAAGTCCGCTATAAGCGACTAATGTTTGACTAGCCGATCCGTACAAGGGTCCCGGAAGTAAAACTCAGCCACACACATAATCTAGACCAAAAACACTATATTCATCGGCTTCATATCCCTTTCAGCAATATTAGTCCCAGCTTTAACAATCCAGCGCTTGTGAACAAGCTGGTGCCCTACGCTTAGCTTTTCTCTCGCGCTTTATAAATTTAGAGTTCACGATTACGACAATCAACACTGGGCTTTACACAGGGACGTCATTTCAGCTTTTCCGTTGGGGGGGGGGGCGATAAAGAGGTGAAAAATGAGCGTGAACTTTTTTCACCTTTTTGGTGTTTCTTTAAAATGCTTTGTATTTAGTCTACATGTGCAAAACGGACTGCAAGCCGATGCTGCAAATAAGTCTCTTCTTTTTTACCCCTTTCTTCTTCCTCCTTTTCTTTTTTTACATTTCTTTCTTTCAAAAAATCGGGGGGAATGCCCCTTGCCCCCCCAAATGACGTCCCTGGCTTTACCGTAATCGTTTGTACTGCAGCTCAAAACAACCTCTGACAATTAAGCTACACGCTAGAAGTCAAAGCACATAAATTGTTCCAACATCTCCTTCAAACTTTATTACCAACAAACATTAACGGATGCACTAACAGGAGAAACGAATATAAAAATCACAACACAGTGAACAAACACAGTGCGAACTAAGCGAATTGATCACTCACCGTACAACGAAAAGAAAATATTCCTACACGTGAAGGGAACAGGAAAAGCTAGCTACGGACTACGGCTTCTGTTAAGGAATGTTTCCAGGCAATACCGCCGATAAATACGTAACCATGTGATAAACACATCATAAGCACAAAGAAAACACATCGTAAGTTACGATGTGGTTACGATTCTAACCACATCATAAACATAAATATACACTTACGATGTGTTTATGATGTGGTGATAATTCGTAACCACATCATAAACACAAAGAAAACACATCGTAACTTACCATGTGTTTATGATGTGGTTACAATTTGCAACCACATCATAAATACACAGAAAAACATCGTTACCACATCATAAACACAAAAATTCTCACGGACCGGTTAACTTTACAAATTCTTCACTAGAATTTGCCGGCAAACAAGGACAACAGAAAATTACCTAGAACAATAAAGAGTAATTAATTTATTCTTTGTACAATGAAACAAGACCACACTTTGTCGGGCAACCAAGATGTTGAACACCTTTCTGATCATCCCAACAAATCAAAAGAAAAAAGCTGTAGCACTTTGTAAATCTAAACAAAAAAGCAATATAATTCTTCTTCAATTCCAAACTGTTACATTCAATAGACCAAATTAACACTTATTTAAAGTTTTTACACTTCCATTAACTAAATCTTTCTGTGTCTACACTTCTGTCTCGACAAAGACAAACTTGATTTCAACAAAGTAAACTTGTCCAGTCAAAGCTTCTTAAATTACAAGTGATAACTAAATCTCCAACTGCACAAATTCAAATCGCAAAAACCAAGGCATTATGCAACAGCGCAGCCTCCACAATCCTCTTCCATTTCAACCCACTAACGAAATTAATTTAATCAGATCAACAGTTCTAAGAATTGTCCCAGCCAAACAAAATAATTTCGAATACAATGGCATCACAGCATCACGTAAAAACTTTGGGAACTATCCATGCCATAGGAAGACACCAAAAAACAATTGTCACCAACAGTTAGCAAGAAAACCCAAAAAACTCCTCAAAATCATTGCAAGAATCCCAAGTTTTCTCTCGACAGAAGAAATAGTTACATCTTTGGCGAAAATAAACAAAACACCGAGCCATCTAGAAAAAAAGGCCCTCATATTGTACAGATTAACTAGTACAAACGCAAAAACCATCTACAAACTGTGTAGTATGCAGCAAAGTGGCAACATGACATCTTTACTTCACGAACTCTGCTCTAGCTAAACCAGATCTTCTTACACACCCTCAACAGAGTGGAAGATTCAAAACTCTACAAAAACACCGAAGATGTTTAAGACAGTGCACATGTTGCACTTATGGGCAAAACTGCCTCAGATCTCCCCAAAGACAAGGTCAATGCGTGCATCGATATTTACAGCAGACAAAAAGAGTCTGTCACATACAATAGGTACTGTAGCTACAGACAACAGTGGAGCACAATAACTGTGGCATACAGTCTGATATTGTAGCGCGTATCCTCTAACACATCACAAAAACACAACGGTTGGCCACAATGAATACCCTTTAACATATCAACCATTTATTTATTCATCAAATGGTACACGGTGGCATAAAAAGGAAAGCTACAAATTATACAACATTCTCCACACGCACAGCTAGCATTCTGCAACGATACATACCATACTAGTGTAACTATAAAACACTTTGTACACGAATTTTCATTTTTCCCTCATCCAGATGTCTGTCCAAGTTTTGAAGACATTACTGTTATATTAATGAAACCACAAGTTAGGTTGTGGTGGGTAGCTGAAACAAGTCAGGCTAAGGCGGGTAGCTTAAACCACAAGTCAGATTGTGATGGGTAGCTGAAACCAAAAGTAAGGCTATGGTGGGTAGCTGAAACCACAAGTCAGGTTGTGATGGGTAGCTGAAACCACAAGTCAGGCTACAGTGGGTAGCTGAAACCACAAGTCAGGCTACGGCGAGTAACTGAAACCACAAGTCAGGCTATGGTGGGTAGCTGAAACCACAAGTCAGGCTATGGTGGGTAGCTTAAACCACAAGTCAGGCTACGGCGAGTAACTGAAACAAGTCAGGCTACGGTGGGTAGCTGAATCATTCTTCAGACCAAACCTTTTAAGCAAGTGCACAATCTGCTCTTGTGGTTTATACCAACATGAAAGGACTCGCAAGATGCATTGGATTTAATGCTAAACAAGACAACTAGGAACTACCACTTACAACTTGGCCAGAATGTAGAATGGAGCAATACCACTAGTGAGGTTAGATTTTAAATGAAACAACTTTCAGAGACCTCGCTGAAATTCAGATGCAAAGTCTAGCAAGCACATCTTTCCCAGCAGCACAATTACAAAGTTCAACAAGTCCAAGAAGCTAAAGAAACCAGCATCTGCATTGCTTCACGAATACAAGGACAAGAACGTTTCGAGCAAATGCAAAGCTGACTGACGAAGCAAAGAAAATGGGCCATGATTACAGAACTCACAAAACAATATAGCTATATATAGCTCGACTTTCGCAGATCTCGAGACGGAACAACTACCAGAAGTGACTAGTTCTTATACGCACAACTGCTCAACTGCACTGGTGCTTCACAATGCAAAAGATGTTAGTAACAGCTGAATAATAGTACTAATAATATATAAACAATCAAAATAATAATAAATAATAAAAACAAAAAATAACAAATAACGAAAAATAATAATAAATACTAATAAATAACAATACTAAGTAATAATAATAATAATAATAATAATAAAGAAGATGATGCTGTGGAGCAGATGGATAGCAGCAAAGATCGGTCCTGCCTGAACAATGTACCGTAACTTTTCCAAAATACCGAGGGATTACTTTCGACCTCAGGAAAAATCAGAAATAATAATATCAAACTAGTCTCCTTCACTTCCTTGCCATAGGTATATGATCCCTCGACTATAAAATAACAATAATAATAATAATAATAATAGTAAATAAGTTTTTATGATATAATATGCCAGCACTTTTTGCACCTCTCCAAAGTGCTATAGCTGAACAACCACATGCACACTCAAACTCACTAACCTATTCAATAACTATAATTTATTTACGAATTATTTACTTATTTACACACCTCATTTCGAACAAGTCCAAGTCGAGAATAACAAATGCAAAAAATCCACCAGCAAATTTCAGCTTGGGTCTCGTTATAAAGTCCATAATGTACACACCTCCCTTTTCACCAACAAACGATCAATTTAATAAAGAAATTTATCTAGCACACCTTGAAAAACTGTCATCGCAACACAATCGACCTCAACAACAAATCTTCGTCTTTGTATCATACACTTGGAATTAAACCCCAGAAGTCACGGAGAAAACCCATTGCGTCAAAAAACCCAGCCATCGTGCCAACCTACAGTTACAACTCCACGTGTGAGTTTCAGACCCAGTAGACACGTGAAAGGTTCGTACCACCGAAAACCCCTTCCTTGCAAACCACTAATCACCTATGTAGCTGGTTCAACCACAAGAGTGACTGCACACGGAGACAAAAACTGTTTAGAGCAATCAGACAAAATGCGGACAAGAGGACAGAGTCTTGACACGAACGGATCAGTGTCTGGTTTCAGAGTTGCTCAACCGATCAAGTGAGGGCCAAAGAAAATTCCAAGTCGTGATTGCGCAGTTTTAAGATGCGACTCATGTCTTTTGAAGTATTCACTCTAGGAGTATCAAGAATTAACGCTCTTCCCGGAAAATGAAACTGCACACGTTCTTCTCCCGACATCTGAAAACGTACAAAATTAAAACGCTACAGTAATTCATGCAAATATATTCATAAATTCTGACAGTAATAGAGTAAAACTGAAACTACAACCTTCATCTGCTGTTATGCAGCAGAAAGCATTCACGTAATACTTTTAGTCACTAACTTCATTTTGTTCACATCTGATTTGCCCCTAGAATTCAGATCTGTGGTTAATTAAGGTCAAAATGTTGTTAAATAAATATATGAGAAAAATATATTTGAATGCTAGGTAGTTATACATGCTTCATTTGGAAGTTGTTGAGACAAATTCTAATAAAATGCAGTCAGGTACACTCCAACAAGTAAACGAGTGGAGCACAATAAATGGAGCACAAAACCCATCACAATATATATACATGTATATATATACATATATATATATTATATATATATATATATAAACTTGCCCACAGATATATATATATATATATATATATATCAACCATTTATTCACCAAATGGAACACCACTTACAGCGGCAACTGTTGCGCTTTTCAGGCCTTCGAGTCTGCCTGGCGTTCAGAGTTTCGAAGTGGCTTCTGCTCAAAAACCGGGTTGTCAAAGTGCAGGTTTTTCGAGACATGACGTGCGTACAGCTTGTACCCAACCTAAAAGAACAGGACAGCAGAACAAACCTTAAAAACAGCTACAATGGAACACGGATTATGAGCATATCTACCATAACCAGAATAGGAAAATGGGAAACCCACTCTAACCTGAGCCCAGTGGCGTAGCCAGGTTTCAACACCAGGGGGAGCGGGCACATAAAAAAAGGCCCCAACTACCAAAATAAATAATCATCGGCATTCACGTTGCAAAAATGCTTTGAATCTAATTAACACAACAAAATTTGGAAGCCACATTTGTAAAGTGCTCAAATCTATTAGTTGTGCTATTTATTCATTCATTCATTTGAGTATTTATATAGCACCTCCTCAGAGGGGGCTACTCAGAGGTGCTCCAGACTCCTGCCCGGCCAAACAGGACAGTTTTCAATCGAGTGCCGGTATAGAATATATAAGAGGGAGTTCTCGGGAACAGGCATAGATCCGGGAAGCCCGTTCCATGCCGTCGGACCCACCACTGAAAAACACGGTTCTGCATGGTGGCTGAGCGGGCAAAAGGCACAATGAGTACCTCTTTGCCCGAAGATCGGAGGTTTCGAGTATACCATGAACTCCCAACATGGGGCGCAAAGAACCCCAGATAAGCTGGAGCACATCCCAGCAGGCACCTCCAGACCAGGGAAACAACCCTTATACTACACGCTGGCTGACAGTTGGCTGGAGCCAGTGCAGGACCTTCAGCATATAACCAGAGACCTGACCAAATTTTGGTATTCGACCAATAAGACGTGCCGCAGAGCACTGCACTCGATTGAAGCACGCCAAACGACTAGAAACTATATATAGGCCATAGTAGAGTAAGGAACAATTAATACTCAAGTCAAGATTTGTGACACAATCTAGTGACACTGTTTAGGCTTTCAGATTTTCGATTATCCACTCATGGAATCTCTTTCTTTTTCGGACTCTGTGTTGCTTATAGTCGGTAGTAATATCACATTTTTGAACCAGCTCGGTTGCTTCATTCTCAATCCGTTCAAACTCACATTTGCATTCAGTTCGCATATTTTAATATCGTTTCATAAAGTTGAATCAAATGAGAAGGTGTTACCAAATCAATGATGTTTCTCTGTAAATATGTGGACTAATTAACTGAAAGCCTTCTCTAGCACTTTTTCCAGAATATTAGAAGAACGAAGAATTCGAACATATCAAGGGTTGCAAGCATACCCTTTGCCTCAGTCAGCTGTTTCGTATAGTGCAGCTTTTAATCTCACCATCCACGAGTATATATATGCAGGGCAACTATTAGTTCTGGTAAATTCTGCAAGATTACATGTACTGCTGATGTTCTGAATGCCCATCTGGTATCGCAAAGTCTTTCTAGAGTTCCAGAAAACAAATTATGTCGTTCGAACGATTGGAATAAAAAAATTTGAACGATTGGAATAAATAAACTTTGAAAAAGGCCCCACATCTGGAAAATTGTCTCAGGGGGAGCGGCCGCTCCCCCTGCTCCCCCCCTAGCTACGCCTCTGCCTGAGCCCAAAAGCAGAGAGAAATTCCATAACAATTCAGGAAATTTGGAAAACCTACCCTAACCAGAGTAGAATTGAGAAAAGAGGAGAAAATCTGTCATACCAAGAAAAGGAAATTGGGGAACCCACCTTAACCTCAGCACAAACGAAGGATAAAATATACAATAACCAGAACAGTAAAATAATAACAAAAATACTCATAATAGTACACTTACAATCGACAGTATAAGTATGATAAGCAGTCCAACTGCGCCAGCCACTCCGATGTACACCCACATGTTGTCGGCTTTCGCGTCCCCGTCGCTCCCCGACAGCCCGGAGGTGGAGTGGCCACCTCCCCAAGGAGTATTTAACCCTGCACCCGGAGTGGGTGTACTGAAGAACAGTGACTTGAGGTTGATGAAGTTCGACTGGGATCGCGTTGATGCGGTCGATGTCATGGCCCCTGGTAGCGAAGTACCCGACGGGAGGGACTCATTCGACTTCGCTGTAGTAACCGAGATGACAGCGCCATCTGTGGGAAAATAAGTTACAGACGATATTATTATTACCAGGTATTATTATTATTATTATTATTATTATTATTATTATCATTGTTATTATTATCATTATTATTATCACAAGTTTACATTTTTATGTGCGCGCGCTAAGTCGCAGAGAAATGTGAATTTGAGGCACTGTTAGTCGTCAGGTGAAGAGCAGCTAAAAGTCCAGGTATTTGTACATGGCAAGTTTTACACATCTTGGGACTGTTCTTTTCTGCAGATCTTGGCTAGTTTGGGAACCCTACACGTCGTTCTAATCCAATCGTCGGATCAACTCTATTCCAATCTAATCCGATTTCTATTGTGCCAGCACACAAGACACCACATAGCAGTTGACTGGATAGATGTCTGCCTTGTAACATGAAGTAACTGTAATTAGTAACTTCTATTGCACCGGTGTCTAATACACAAGGGATCAACCGATGGCACACCAAAACCAAGCCGTAATCAGGTCAATATTCAGAAGAAGTAGACAAGCGCAATCCTTCCCCGAGACAGTTTACACGTAACGACCTTGAGAAAGACCTTCACTACTCATTGCTCAGCACCATTGATTTCAATGACAATACAAAAAATAAACAAAAGCTTGGTCCAGACACTCTGAACATGATGCTTCATCTGTGGATTGTAATTGTAATTGGATGGCAGAGAATCAGTTCGCTGGGATCCACACGTGTGTCTGGGGCCATCACTGGTAACTTCTTTAGTTTTCTATGTACCGTCTTGCTTACTGATGATATACCAGTTCCTAAATGCTAATTAACATCAAATAGGTTAGTGCAGAGAGAGCCTCCCAATACTGTTTCATCTGAGTAGCTCCTTCATACCTCAAGGTCTTCAGTACCTCAGTCTCTTCACTTCCTGGTCGTTCCACTCCCCACCAGAGGCCTTTTGCTTGTTCCCCACATGCACTGGGCTACAGCTCAAGCTAGAGGTTTTGCTTATATTGGTCCCTCTGGTTGAAACGGTCTTTCATAGGAATTTCAGCTTGAGCTCCTCAGCCTTTCTCATCCTGTGTTCCGGAAACGCCTGAAGTCCATTTATTTGTTAGTGATAGCAGTGACTTGGGTCAGGAGCGCCTCTGAATCGTCGATGTTCGATTACAATAACTGTAGTGGCATTCTATAAATTAGTTTAATAAATAAACGACTCCCCTTACCGACTAACTGACAAGATGAGGAGTTATCGGGGTTGACAACGTAATGCTTTGTTTTGTCCGTCGACATTGGACACACGCAGTGAAACCGGGAAAAAGTTGGTGACGGCAGACATATGTGAGAACATCCACCATTGTTGTCTCCACAGTAACTCTCATCTGCAATTCAAACCAACCAGTAACCATGTTATCAATTGTCATTACCATAGCAACAATTCATTTTTTATTTTTAATTAGTAATCAAATTACCGATTAATAGTTTTATTACTCAATAAACTGTTCATTATATTCAATAGTAACATAATCATTTTATATTTCCATGTAGTAACACTTATTCGTTATTTTCCATAGTAACAGAATTAACAATTCTCTATTTCTATAGTAACGTATTTGTTATTTTCCATAGTAACAGAATAAATAATTATGTTTCCATAGCAACACTTATTTGTTATTTTCCATAGTAACAGACTTAATAAATTCTATATTTCCATAGTAACAGAATTAAAAATGGCTTATTTCCCCAGTAACTGTTATTTCCGATAGTAACAGAAACACTAATTATTAATTTCCCTGCCATTTGTTAACAGCTCTAAATGGTTATGGTGGAATTTCGACCTCTGATCTCTGGGCCAACAGCCTAAATTATTAACCACTAGACTAAAAGACAATTTAAATTACAATGCACTTTATTGTAATGTAATGTAAATAGGTATTTTGTAGCGCCATCTTTTGAGAAGGACTTGCCTTCTGGTTGTTTCATTTTGTGGTAGATTTCGATCGAATGTGGGTTCGTCAGATGTTCGAGGACGGTCGTTGTTGGCGGTTTGACCTCGTCCTCTCGCAGGAATTTGTACATCTTCTGAACGGATTTCGCCTCGATGTCAGCCCAGTAGACAGAGTCCTGAACAGAAAAGTGGTTTTAGTATGACAGAGAGGCCAGTTCAGGAAGTGGGTGGCCGATTGTGTAATAAGGTGGCTGAATGTGTAACAGTGTGACCGCTTCTGTAAGAGGGTGGCCGATTGTGCAACAGGGTGACCGATTGTGTAACAGGGCGACTAATTGTGTAACAGGGTAACCAAACGTGTAACAGGGCGACTGATTGTGTAACAGGGTGACCAAATGTGTAACAGGGTGACCAAATGTGTAACAGGGTGACTGATTGTGAAACAGGGTGGCCGACTGTGTAACAGGGTGGCCGATTATGTAACAGGGTGACTGTGTAACAGGGTGACCGATTGTGTAACAGGTTTGCTGAATGTGTAACATTGTGCAACAGGGTAACCAACAGGGTAACGCACTGTACAAGAACTGCAGTGTAGTGCTAAATATTGACTGTTTAGCACTGAGTAACAGGGTGGCTGGTATGTGTTACAGGGTGGTCCATCCAGTTGTGCACTACTACCAATTTAGCAACATGGAAACACTTAAAACTACAAATGTGATGCCATATATCATAAACCTTAAACTCAGACAATCTAGTACATTAAGGGAGACCATAACATACCTAAGGATGCAAAACAGACCATACCTCAAAAACGCCAACGCCAATCGGATGCTTCGGGTATTCGACAAACGTGACGAGAACCTCGCGGTCGTGGTTGTCCAGACCAAGACTCACGATTACGTTCAGTTTACTGTCGACCCAGAACAACCGATTCTCCATCAAATCTACAACATGTAATGTAATCGTAATTAATAACTTCTATTGCTCCGGTGTCTAATTCACAAGGCATCAATTGACGGCACACCAAAATCAAGCCGTAATCAGGTCAATATCCAGAACATCAGTCCGTAAGACAGAGAGGCAGCCTATGGTGGATAAGCAATTTGAAAGAGGCAAGTTTTAGTTGAGAACGAAATGACACAAGCGACTGAGCAGAGGGCACAGATACAGGGAGACAGTTACGGACAGATACAGGAAGAGAGTTACGGACAGATACAGGGAGATAGTTAAGGACAGATACAGGGAGACAGCTATGGACAGATACAAGAAGAGAGTAACAAGATGCAGCATTTATATAGAGTTAAACAAATCGTAGGTAGAATGACTGTACTACTAGGAAAGCCATAGCGAAATACGATGCTTCGAAAGACTTCCCTCCTGAATCCTGCAAATTCCTAGACACTCCACAGATATCGCCCGTCACTCACCATCGCCTGCTTCAAGCTGTTCTATCCATCACCCCTCGGGCTTTCCACTCCAAACTAAGGTCTCACCTATTCCAGAATTCCAATCTGATTCATCCTATCCTTAGCCTTCCAATATTTCTCGTCCTAAACGACAACCACTCCTGCATCTCCGTCTCTCCATAGTCTCGCGGCAACCAGATTTTGATCTCCACTTGGTATCTCTGGACAACCCCTCTGACAAGACGCAGCGCTTCTGAATAAGCTGGTGCCCTGTGCTTAGCTTTCACAAAGCACTTTAGATATTTCCATATTACGATTACATTCACCTTAAGCTACACTTGTCCAAAAGCCCAGTAAACATCACTTTGAAATCTGGCACTATATAAATGCTTACATACATACAAAAGTTACCATGGAAACGCACCTAATGCTAAACCGTGTACGTTGCCGAGGTCGCTACTGACGATCGTCATCGGATCCGATCCATCAAGACCTGCTCTGCGGATGACCGGACTAGCAGTTCCCTGCGCCCAGTACAAGTAGCTAAACGTAAACAACCATATATACATACACATACACATATATAGAGATATAAAAAATATTATATAAAAAAATATTATATATATAAATATATACATACATAAATACATTTTCTCCTCCTCGCTGTTCCCCTTTATTCCTCTCCTCCTTCTTCAATCCCTTCTCTTTCTTCTCCACCTCTGCCTCCTTCTTATACTTCTCTTCCAGCTCCTTATTCTTCTTCTCCTCATCTTCTCCACCTCCTCCACTTCTGCTTCCTCCTTATTCTCCTCTCCACCTCCTTATTCTCCTCCTTCTCCTTCTCCTCCTCCTCCTCCTCCTCCTCCAATTCCTTCCCTTTCTTCTCCTCCTCCACCTCCGCCTCCTCGTCTTTCTCCTCCTACCTTCAACTGAGGTTCAAACCAGAGTACCCAGCATCATCAACCACGCGCAACAGCAAAGCCAAACTCAAAGAACTCCATCAACAGAAGAACACCTCAACACTTCTTACCCTTCATCTGTCCTCGGATCAACGACCATATACTTGGGATGTTCCACTTCCGGTGGACTCACAACGACCGTCCGCCACCTCTCGTCCCCCTCAAGGGTCACGACCTCGATCTTCGTGTGTCGGGCGTGCGGGCCAGCGTCGGCCCAGTAGAGGTTCCCATGGACCCAGTCGTAGGCGAGGGCAACTGGAACATCGATCAGGGTGTTGATGAGGACCTCTGGCGGACCAGCTGCGTCCTTGCTAGACCTAGAGATAGCATAAAGACCAAGGATAAAAGTAGAGAAAAAGCTTATGATTGGGAGGTAAACGAAATATAAAAATTATGAGACATTAATGTTCATCAGAAGAGTTCCACCTGCGCCCCTAGTGACTTAATTATAACGAGTACACTCACCATACACTGTAGGTGGGAAGATGAGATGGTGAGGGAAAGAGCTGGCCATGGATATTGTGGATAGCATATGGAGAACGTATCGATAGTATATGGATAGCATATGGATAGTATGTGAATAGCATATGGATAGCATATGGATAGCATATGGATAGTTTATGAACAGCATATGGATAATACATGGATAGTATAAGAATAATATATGGATAGTATATTGACAGTATATGGATAGTATGTGGATAGCTATATGGATAGTATAAGGATACTATATGGATAATATATGGATAGCACAATCACAACACTGCTCACCAGTAGATCGCCTTGTTCTGTGAATCGATCCAGAATATCTTCTCGTTCTTCCGATCGTACGTGACACTGTGTGGCCTTCCACCGAGGTTTGTTATCTTCCTATCACCCGAGTGAAGATGATACTGAACCAGGTTGCTGCCATTGGTCGCCCACAACTCTGGCTCCTCACCTGTACATTCAACACGACACTGCCAATTAGCAACAGGTATCTCAGTTACAGCACGATTTCCTTCAGCCTCGGCTGTGCTACAGCGTTATACAAATCGTCACATTATCATTATTATTACTGTATGCATGCATGTACACAGTGTCCAGAAAAAGGGAATCCCATCCCAATTTAAAGCAAATCAAGTATATTTAAAAAATTGTTTCAAGCATTTTAAGAAATAAATTGCTTTATGAATTTGAAAGATCTGTAGTAAAAGAACCAAGAGAATTTATTTGCATTTGTAGAATCTGTTTGAAATGTCATCTGTTGGCTTGGACACAAGCACAAAGGCAAGGTGCTAAAACTGCAGCATAGAAAAATAAAAAAAGCTTTTAGGTTCAATTTAAATTTCATAAATTTTTGCTCAAGTTATTCGTGCTTGCCGAAGGTTTCCTGTTTTTTTTATGAATACAGTGTACTGTACATACACAACTGATCATCACTTCCGTCTTGCACTTGTCAAAACCTACATCTGTTACAAACGTTTAATATGAAAATAACCGATACCAACAGTAACATATCGTAATTAAATAACAATATGAGTAGCAATAGTCCCGAAGCTTTGATTATGTTGAGATTTTTGGGCCCATCAGCTTGAATTGCCTTTCTCGAGAGCTGCGTCTCGAGCTCCTCAGTTTCTTCCTTCCACAGTTTCACAAGCACCTCGAATCTGTATTATTCTACAGTAATTTCACTGGTTCAGGTCTGGAGCGCCACTGACGAGTTTTTTCTTTAAGTGGCGCTTTATAAATGTCAGATCACAATTACATTAACAGCAGTAATGAAAATGAATACTAACTGCAGAAGCAAAACTAAAAGCCATGTTATCAGTACACAGTAACTTAAGATAGCATTCCAAAGCAGTTAGCAGACAATGTGGAAAACGATTACTAACCATCAGCCAAACAAGTATAGAAGTCTTCGGCCAATCGGTAGCCTTCGTCACACAAGCATTCGAAGCTGCCTTCGAGATTGTTACAGTTATGGGAACATGCATGGCTAACACATTCATCAATGTCTGAAAAACGCAACATCATCCAAAGCATGCAAAATAAATTACATTAAGCAAACTAGCATCCTTAATTATTTTCGTACAACAACGTTTTAGCTGGGATCTACCATTTCAGAAGACTCAAAAAAATTAGTTCAGACCATTTTTTGGGCTCTTCCTGCTTCTGAAGAGTCTTCTTATATTAACTCTTCTGAATCAAGAGAGGTCTATTCTGGTTTCAGAAGATGCCATAAATGCAGCCAGAAGTTGCAATTTTGACTAGGGGTCCACCGGAAACCGCCTCGGATATTCGCTTCCGCCGGAAATCCCGTTTCCGGAAGTATTCGCCTCGGCAAATATTGTAGACGCAAATAGTTGCAAATATTTTCTTTTTACAAAAATTTTTTTCTTTAAAAACTTATTCAATAAACTTATGTATATAAAATTAGAAATGTTGAAACTTAAAACAATTACACAGAGAACTTCACAACTGCACAGAAATGACTACAATTCAAATTGTATTAGTCACTTATTACAAGTACACAAATTTATGTCGATAATTTCTTATTACATGAAAATGTGAAGCTTCTCATATGGAACAAATGGTACCCGGTTCGTTTCCGGTTCGTTTCCGGATCCGGCAAAAATACATCCAAATACTCGGATTCGGTTTCCGGCGGAAAATGTCTTATCGGTGGACCCCTAATTTGACCACTTCCAAAAAAGATAGCCTATCTCTACAGTTTCCTCAGAAGTCCTCTTCTAGAAACAGCAGAGTCTTTGGCCATTTTATTTGGCTCTTCCTCTGCCAGAAGCGGACATAGCATACATTTTTTGACTTTCTACAGAAACAAAAGTTTGAAAAGCCTCATTTGCAAAAATTGGCAATATCGAGCGGCACTTTTTGCAGCTAACAGTCCACAACAACTTGATGTTACAAGTGATTTTACATAATTGGCAAATGCTCTCTACTGCTTTGGCAGAATTTTGCCTCAAATAGCATTTCCCCAAGCTACTATCATCAACATTCAAAGCCGTCTAACGCATGATCAGTGTATTTAGTTACATTAACTTGTGCTTTATAAACCTTCATATAATAATAATAATAATAATAATAATAATAATAATAATAATAATAATAATAATAATAATAATAATAATAATAATAATAATAATAATAATAATAATAATAATAACAACAACAACAACAATAATAATAATAATAATAATAATATAATAATAATAACAATCAGTTAGTAAAACTCAGCCACACATTCGGTTAGTAAAAAACTTATCCAAGCCATCTCATTAAAGAAAAGTGTTAGTTAGCTAGATAAACTTTGGTTACAAAGAACAGCATTCTCGAAGACTGACATGCTAACTCATAAACAACATCATGCTTGAATAGCACCTCTGACGAGTCGCTCTTGAAGTTGGGCTACATAACTTTACAATTACAATTACCTCATCAGGAGAAACTCCTTTCAGATGCACAGAGAAACTAAGCAACCTGTTCATTCCATATGAACAGATTTATATAGCACAGCTCTAAAAGACAGAGCAACACGGGTCAGCTGGGAGTAAGTAAGTAAGTAAGTACGTTCTTTAATATACCGCCTGCAAACACACTGCGGCTAACAAACAGGTTAATCACAAACCAAGACATGCAGAGAGATACAAAACCAGACAGACAGACAGAAACACACACACACACACAAAGACACACAGACAAAAACAGACAGACAGACACCGAACAGAAGGTAAAGACGTGAATGATGATGCAGGCGTATAATGAGGAGCTGTGATCCGTGCGTGTGTGTGTCTGAACTTTGCCCTGACCTTCGCAGGTTGTGTGGTCAAAACCAAGTTCGAATCCCTCTGGACAGCTGCAGTGATGTCCATGTATTGTCTCAACGCAGTTGTGAGAACAGCCGCCATTTTGAACAGAACATCGGGACTCTACAAAACCAAAATGACAGAAGAAATGTCAGATGTCCAATAAATATTTTTTTATCTCGTCCTCCCATCATTAATATTATTATTATTATTATTATCATAATTTATTATTGCTATTGTTATTATTATTGCTATTATTAGTACCGTTATTTTTACAGGATGTACACATGGCCCTTCAAGATTGCAAAAATTATGTGACAATGCTCTCGAGTAGCTGACTATTACGAAACATTGAATATATTAAATGGAGGACAGTGGGACATGGTAGCCCATGGGTTAAAGCGCTCGCCATGCAACACAGAGAATACAGGTTCGGGCGTCCTCACCTGAGACGGTGTAAGGACCCTGAGCAAGTCCTTCACTCACAATTGCTCACCACTATCTGGGATTAAGATTGCAAGGGATATGAAGCTGATGAATATAGTGTCTTTGGTCTAGATTATGTGTGTGGCTGAGTTTTACTTCCGGTACCCTTGTACGGATCGGCTAGTCAAACATGGGTCGCTTACAGCTGATGTTATAACTAAATAAAAACGACTTTTATTAATAAGAAAACGCATAATTATGTCCCTAACTGTAAATCGCTAAAAAAAACGCCTAGACCGATGCCATGTGCTGTATTTATTTCAAATCATCCCCTGCTAAGTACCCGGATGAAGCCACAAACATCGCCTGCGATGCATCAGAAAAGACGAGCTGTGATTGGCTGACGCGTTGCCGCTTCATATCCCTTTAGCAATCTTAATCCCAGCCACTATCGATTGGTGCTTGGTCATATTAGACAGTGGTGCCTAACAAATGTGTAATATTATTACTAAGATAGTAAAGCAAGATAGCACAGCAAAGAGAGAAATGGCATCATTGCAAGTGGAAACCTGCCGAAGGGCAGAGAACTTAAAGAAGAAGAAGTAATATGAATTTGGATACAAAGCAGAGTAAAACATGAAGCCCGCATTTAATTCTGCTTTCTGCACCCCATACCTGAAGAATTGGAACTGCAGATGGTGTCCGATTCGTCCTCCCCATTTGGACAGTCCTCGTGACTGTTACATCGCTTTTGCAACGGTATGCAATGCGTTCCATCTCCCATACAATCAAACGATTGCTCAGGATCACATTGACTCACCCCTGCAATCAACATTCAATCAGTCAGTTAGCGGAAGACCGTTCCACGACACATTGCATGAGAAAGCACAATGCGCTCGCATTAAGCAATATAAAGGTTACAGATGACATTGAGGGTTACAGGGTTACATGGGTTACAGATCGAAATGATCGTCCATTTGGGGGCCATCCATATATTACGGACCCCCTCCCCCTGTTTGCAAGCGTACTTTCTTCCACACACCCCCTGCGTACGTACGCTTGCGTACGTAATATGTGGATGGCCCCTTGGCTGGATCAATACAGGAATTGTAACTGTAATTGTAACTGAGCATTTATATAGCGCCACTTTAAGAGCGAACTCATCAGGTGAACTCTCTGCACCAGCCCATATGATGTTAAATGTCATTAAGGACTGGATTTTTATCATTTATCAAAACAATGTACAAACTAGAAGTCACTGGGGACAGGCCCAAGCACCCACATGGAGGGAACACACTGATAACGAAAGGTAAAGGTAACAAGCCAATAAGAAATGATAATGGTCACACCGATAGAGAAAGATATAGGTAACCTTTCTTTATTGGTGTCTTACCTTTGCCTTTCGTCGTCGGTGTGTTACCTTTAATTCTCTTTATCGGTGTGCTACTTTCATCTTTCTTCATCTGCTTGTTACCTTTACCTTCCTTATTTGTCTGTTACCTTTAAGCTACTATATCAGCGTGTCTTATCTTTATCCTTTCTTATCAGTGTGTTACCTTTATCTCTACTGGTTTGTTACCTTTACCGTTCCTTATCAGTGCATGTTACCTTCATCTTTCTTTATTGGTGTGCTACCCTACTTCATGCCTACCTGGTGGGCGTTCCTCGTAATCCCCGCAGTTCTCTTCATCAGATCCGTCGTGGCACTGGGCCACCCCATCGCACCTCAGTGTACCCACGATGCACTTCATGTCCGAAAGGCACATGAACTCGCCCTCCAGACTACACGTCACATTGTCACCTGAAAAGAGCAGACTTAAGTGGATGCATACTCATACAGGGTGCATTTTGGAGAAGCAAGGGAGCACGGATATTTATACAAGGCTAGAGGGTGAGCGCTTTAACCAATCGGCTACCAAGCCCCTCCTGTCACTGGTTCAGACTTCCTTCCCATAGGTCATATGCACACTGCTGCCAAATCACCACCCCACAGTAACACAGCAATATTAAAACACACTGTGGGACACAGTAGCTGCCATACATACATACATGCACAATTAACTATTTAAAACATAATATCCAGAAAAGGTCTTATATTTAGTGTTTTAATATACACACAAACATCCATACTAACATGAAACTATGCTACATAAAGTACTAAGTACTGCACACACACAAACACACAAACACACAAACACACACACACACACACACACACACACACACACACACACACACACACACACACACACACACACACACACACACACACACACACACACACACACACACACACACACACACACACACACACACACACACACACACACACACACACACACACACACACACACACACACACACACACACACACACACACATGAAAAGGTGCTACATAAAGTCCTACGTAATACACACACATACATCCATACATACATGAAAATATTAGGAAAACTTACAGTTGCTTTCATCCCAGCCATCAGTGCAGTCCGACCCTCCATCACACATGTAGCTGAGGGGAAAACATTCGTCGTTATCGGTGCAATAGAATTCGGAGTCTGAACAAGTCTTGGTGCAATTGTCTTCATCGCTTTTGTCGTCGCAGTCGGGAATGTTGTCGCATCGGTCGGAGTCGCTGTAACATCTGGAATCGTCCAGACAAGCAGTCGTTCCTTCCGAACAGGAAAGTGATGAAGCCGATACTGGAACATAACGCACCAGGCAGCCTACAACAACAATAATTCATTATCATGAGAATTATTAATAATTTATTGCTATAGTGCTATTATTATTATTATTATTATCATTATTGCTGTTGTTGTTATTAATATATTATAATAGTGCCATTATTATTAACATTACCATTATTAGCTTAGAATTATAGTGCATTATCATTATTAATATAGAATTATAGTGCAATTAATATGATTAATATTATTATTATTATTATTATTATTATTATTATTATTATTATTATTATTATTATTATCATTATTATCATCTTAATCTTCATTGTTACTAATATATTATTATTATTATTATTATAATTATAATTATTATTATTAATATATCAAATGGTCAGCTAGAGGCAGAGGGTGAAGTGAAGTCAGAAGTCTTCTAGAACTACAGGCGCTCAGAGTCACATTGCGGGATTTGGTCGCTGTAGGCGGTGATGCAGGCGTTCTTCAATGGCGCGTCATCTAGCCTTCGATTGTCTTCATCTCCTGATTATTATTATTATTATTGTGACAGAGACCATAAAGAAACTATGGAAGTAGTACACGACTCGAGAACCGAATTCTAAAGTAAAGCAGAAATAGGTCAGGAATCCAGATAGGATTTGACAGACACACAGTATCAGTTTCAACAGCAGTTGGACCCACTGATTGAACAGGTGGTATGACGAAATTATAACCAGATGCCACAGCATAGTGGAGATAACCTAATACAGCAGCCAAGTACAGAAACGGACAAAGACCCATACAGACACACGGACAGAGGACCGTAGGAACACAAACGCACACACGCACACACACACACACACTGAGATAGCCAGACCCTGGGTCAGCTTGGCTGCACAGAAGCCAATAACGGCGAATGGAAGAGGCAAGGTCAAGGAGAAAACGGATGCTTGAAATAACTTATAGACTAATGAGATGAAAAGTAATGTGAAAGATCGAAAGATGAGCTAAGCAGACTGAAAGAATGCGGAAGTACTAACAAGTAACAGATGTAGTATAGGTATACGTCTCTCATAGGTATTAGGTAAGGTTACATGACAACACGACGTTTAATAATAATAAACATTTTCGTGGCCATAACCATCATTATCAACAACACTTTCCCCATGGGTGTCTTCTAGGTCTGTGGCCAATGCAAGACACTGATCAGAACATAGAAAATATTTGTTCAATGGCAAAATCTCGTCAAAGTCTTGCCAACGAAAGGTTTTTGCCGACTGCAGGAGCAGTGAAACTATACAATATAATACAATACAATACAATGCAATATAATACATCATAATATAGCTGTATTTAATATTGTCCTCCTTCCAAATTTCAGAAGTACACACACGACCATACGACAGAACATCGATGGCGCTGAACAACTGTGAGTGAAGGACTTGCTCAAGGTCCCTGCACAGTGAAAGGAACCTCGACCCTGCACTCTCTGCGTTACAGGCCAATCGTTCTAACCATTCGACCACACGAAACAAACTCAAGATAATTCATAAGAAAAAGTAAAGAGGTCAAACGAGATACGACCGCTTTTTATTACAAACATATCACAGGTAATATTACAAAACAAAGGTAACCATCGTGTTTGACTCCCTCCCTCGCTGGCCTGACACGGTTAGAAATCGATCGGTTCAAGTAAACATCTTCCCGTTTGACCCAATTACGGTCACGCGCCGCTCGGGCGCCATTCAAGTCTTATAGCAATCCAGATTCTATTTGTTCAGTGGGTTTCTGGACTAATAGGCCATTAAACTTTTAACTTGTTTTAGGAATAGGCGATGATAAGTCTAAAGGCCTATTGCTATTTACTAAATGATTAGGACTTTCAACTGGGTTCGACCGAGGCAGTTAAACTCGTTTACAAAAGCAGTTCTGGGGTGATAAACAGTCTGCAAAAGACATTACGCTCTTAAAAGTGTCTTCTATACATACATACATAATTGTCCTTTGACACAAGATCCCCAAAAATGCAGCATTTTACCAGAATCTTCTGAATTCAGAAGATCCCAAAATGCAGCATTTTACCAGAATCTTCTGAATTCAGAAGATCCCAAAAATGCAGCATTTTACCAGAATCTTCTGAATTCAGAAGATCCCAAAATGCAGCATTTTACCAGAATCTTCTGAATTCAGAAGATCCCAAAAATGCAGCATTTTACCAGAATCTTCTGAATTCAGAAGATCCCAAAAAAGCAGCATTTTACCAGAATCTTCTGAATTCAGAAGATCCCAAAAAAGCAGCATTTTACCAGAATCTTCTGAATTCAGGATATCCCAAAAATTCTGCATTTTACCAGAGAATCCAATGTCTTCGTGCAACTGAACACTTTTCCAAAAACAAACAAAAACTGCTTATTATGACACTGTCAAAACAAGCCAAAAAGTAAACAGAAACGTTTGAATCTTTTACCAGCTGCTACACTCAACGGAACTCGCTCATTTCCCATAATGACTATTCCACACTTCAGACTCAAAACTGAAAGTCTACAGCAACTACAGTGTGGACTCGCTCATGCGCTCTTAATCATGTGCCACTCTGCCTAAAGTGAAGTATTGTTATGTCCCCAAAGCTATTAACCCAACATGGTGTAGTGCTTAACGTAGGCCTACAGCAGGGATGGTCAACCTATGGCACGTGTGCCCAAAGTGGCACGTGTTGAAATTTGTTGGGCACGCGGAATTCAGAGCGTCCCCAAAATTTTAAACTTAGAAATACAAAATTCCTGTAGGAATCTACATTTTCCTTGTTGAAGGACTTCATTTTAATGCCATTCAAAAACAATCTTTGAAATAACGTCTTTAGGCCTACGCCTAATTCATTTTTTGTTACTTTTTTCGGGTTTTAGTTTTTTTTAAAGTAACTATTTACTGTGCAAAATTCCGAGGGGCACGCGACGGTATTTTTTTTAAACGATTTAGCAGCATTTTGGCACGCACCTTAAAAAAGGTTCGCCACCCCTGGCTTACAGTATAAAAAAACTGTAGTGTAGTGCTAAAAGTCAACTTTGTTCAGCATTATCCGTTTCAACGGGTATCCTGGTTTCACAAGCACTGCATCATGAACTTAGGAAGAAGAAAAATAACATAAAATACAGTTGTATTGTATCACACAAAGAGGCTTCCATGCCCATGAAGTGTGTGTGTGTGCGACATCATTTTCTTAGCCTCAGTCCTTTCCTCACCACCTGATCTTCCCACCCACAGTGTACCCATTCTGTACAACAGAGTTCCACGTGCACTTCCGGTAGAACAGAACTCTTCAAACATCTTCCAGATCTATTCAGCAGGGAATCAAACGCAGAATTCGGAACTGCCATTCCATCACACTGAACACCACACCAGGAGTGAAACAACTGGAATCAGGTCCTCTCTCTCTCTCTCCGTCTCTCTCTATCTCTCCGTCTCTCACTACCTCTCTCCCAAGAATTAACACTTCATCTGATGGCTCTCTTGGGATCATGTTCTCTTCTGTCATATAAAATGTCCCTAATCCTAAAAGCATCCAGCCAGATTGCAAAGCACTCTCATTTACCAAGACTGGCCACAAACCCTCTCTCTCATATATATATATATATATATATACAGGGCTTTTTTTCAGCGGGAACGGCGTTCCGGCACCTTTTTCAGCTACTAAAAAATAATTTATTTATTTTAATAATAAAAACAAATATTTAGTTATTTTAATTTAATTTAAATGTTTTTGAACTGTTTTCAGTGTTTATTGAGACCCCTTCCAACCCCAACCCCGTTTTTCTCGTGATTTTAGTCCGCCCATAATAGTTGCGTTCCGGAACCTATTGCTCCGTTCCGGAACCTTTTTTTCTAGAAAAAAAGCACTGTATATATATATATATATATACACATACATATATATAATATATATGATATAAAAACAAAAATATATATATATATTGAATGACTTGCATAATTTGGCCGGATAACACAAGGGTGTGTGAGCCAAACATACTTGATGGTCCATCTAATGATTAGATTCTGATCTGATCTTGTGGCATTCCTCCATGTCTGATTGAGGCACTGTCCATCAGTCACTGCTTGGCACATGGGGGCTTTTCAGTACTTATCAATTTGTAACTAGACTAACAGCATATCATCACCATCCTCTTCCTCCTCATCAACATCATCCTCAGCGCCATCAGCATCCTCCTACTCCTCACCATCAGCATCCTCCTCATCATCACTAGCATCTTTATCCTCCTCATCATCATTAGCATACTCCTCCTCCTCCTCCTCCTTCTCATTAGCATCCATCTCATCATCATTAGCATCCTCCAGTGGTGTCTAAAGTCTAAACCCCACCTGGAATGGAAGAACAAACCCCCCCACTCTGTGTGTCCCACAGCTGATGTGTCTGAGTTGGCACAGACTGCACAAAATATGTTACTTCAAGGGAACCACGAGTTCGTTACTCACAGATAACATGTGTTTTTGATAACATACATGAAACATAAATTAAATATATTATCGGAAATCAACAACCCCAGTTTATATCCAGATGGTTAAACCAACCCCCACCACTTCTGGCAACCGTGGGAGATCGTTCTACCCCCCCCCCCCCAAATCCCCATTGGTAGACACCACTGTCCTCCTCCTCCTCTTAATCAGCAGCAGAATCATTGTCCTCGCCATCAGCATCATCATTAAAGTTTTTGTTCTTACACCATACAAATAAATTCCAGCAAGTCTGTCTTCAGAGACCCCCATTCGGTCTCAAAAACATTCAAAAGATCCCATCATATGCCGAAGAGATCTCTTCTGTATACCAAAAAACGCAGCCTCGTATCTTCAATAATCCATTTTCCACTTTATTACTTCAGTATTCCGTACGGAATCTATGGATTTTGTCCACACTACCAGTTTTCTCTCGTTCATCAAATGTGGCATTGGAAAACAGAGTGATGCAAGTGGCACAATAGATGACTGTTTGATCAGAACGCAATTTCGTTTGCCTTCATTGATCAGGTAATTTAGAAAAAAGGAATAATTCAGTTGGGACAATTATTCAGTGCAATTCCACAAACGCTGGAGGAGCAATATTGAAAGAACGGTGCTCTAAAACTGGAGCAATCAGCAACCAGAAAACGCTGGAACAATACTCAACAAAACCCTGCAAATATTGGTTCAATATTTGAATGAACAGTAAATATTATTCTTATTTGTAATTATTACGTATATATTATAAAATTATGGTCTCGCTCACAGACCTCTGCATTATATTAAGCACCACTGTCTACAGACCAAGCATCAGTCGATGGTAATGTAATGTAATCAAAGATTTATATAGCGCCTCTTAAAGAGAAACTCATCAGAGGCACTCTCGACCTAACGATGGAAAACCAGGATCAAACAAAATGGTTTTCAAGCACTTACAGAATAGAGGTAGAGAAAGACCGAGAAGCTCATGTCGTCAGATGCTAGGTAACCAATTCCAGGACGTAGTGCTGAGGAACAGGTAGTGAAGGACTTGCTGAAGAAGGTCCCTGCAAAGTAACCGTCTCTGGGGGAGAGGCTTTACAAAGCAAGAACTCTAAAAAATCGGCAACCGTGGAGGCTCCACGGTGGAGCAATATTGCAATATTCGGAATAGCAAACCTCCAGGCAATTTTCGGAAACTATACGAAACATGAAACCCTAACTGCAAATTAACCCCAACTTATCATTCTGGCATAAAGACTGGCATCAAAATCTCCCTGCCAAAAAAAACAAGCACAAAACTCCAACTGGGTAATCAATCAGCTGGGAGAAAAAATGAACCATAAATCTGGCAACATAATTATCCGGTAATAAACATAAATCATAAAAACTCCAAATTTCCAAAGCGCTACTCTACAGCTAAGCGCAGGGCACCACCTTATTCACGAGTGCTGAGGAATGTAAAGAACCTCAATGAGAAATATTACCACCCACACAAACAGTAATAAGTGAACGGCGCAACCAATAAAGACGCCACAGAGAAAGTTATGATTATCACTCAACAAACAATAAAGCAACAGGTGGTCATTAATTGCCATATGAAGGCGATAAACATTTAATTACTTCTCAGTAATATTCGTTAAACTTGGACTGAAAACTTTTGTCAACCTTAATACAAATAAAATTGTATACTTGAGATAATGCTAAGTAAAATGCCACAGAAGCCCATTAATCCAAACGCTCGCCTTCTAAGGCGCAGAGTACGGGTTCAAGTCTCCTCCTCCGAGACGATTACTGTATAGGGACCTTGAGCCAGTCCTTCACTCACAATTGCTCAGCACCATCAATTGATGCTTCATCACTAGATAGTGGTGCTTAATAAATGTGTTTAATAATAATAATAATAATAATAATAATAATAATAATAATAATAATAATAATAATAATAATAATCATATGTACCTCGGGGAAAAAAAAAAAAAAATAATAATAATAATAAATAATATTATTATTATCACCATTTTTAATATCATTATCATTATTATCATCATTATCATTATTATCATCATTATCATTATCATTATTATTATTATCATCATTATTATTATAAAAATCTCAGGATTTCTCAAGACAGCGCTGTAACTTCATCCAGGTAGCTAAGCAGATTCACCCAACCCTCGCCAGACGTTAACAATCGAATCAGCAGAACTTGAAATCCGAGTCAGTTACAATATATAACTTGATACACGTGAATATTACTAAGTGTATGCCAAACCTGACGCGGTGGTGCACACCCTGCGCGTGCTTAGAGGGTATAGTGGGTGTCGCCCGAAGGGTGAATAAGAGTAACGTGGCATGGACTGTTGAACATCTCATTGGGAGCAACTACTAACAGTTACTACCCCCTTGACAACATCCGATCCCTCCTACGATAGTTCGATGCAGACTGCCTGCAGATATTGGGTCCCATACAACACCCTCATTCAAGACATTTGTAGGGTGAGGACAAGTTCATAGCTGTCTGGCCTACGTAGATGCCAACAGGGTCACCAGCAGCGAGGGGTTTTCCAACGGCGAATGGGGAGGTGGGATCAAGGAAGTAACCATACCCCTCAGTTACCCATAGACATTACACACGGGGTACTATTCAGAACAACTGAATTCTACCAATAGAACTTTTTGTTATGACTAAGGCTCCAAATATCTACACAGACACATATATAATGTACAATGTACATACGTTAACATACATACGTATACACATATCCATTGCACACACACACACACACACACACACACACACACACACACACACACACACACACACACACACACATATGCATAATTATATACATATTATACTTGTAAAATTAATGACAAATTTATACAGCACCACTTAAAGAGAAATTCCTGAGATGCACTCCAAGAATCATGCATACAGCATCAGCATACACATATACATCCATACATTATATATATATATTACATATATATACATACATATATATACATATAATTAACTACAAAGCACACAGTAAATGCATATTTCTCTCTCAAATATGGGCAACAAACCCATTGGCAGATGTTGTGCAGAAATAAACAACTCAGAGTTTAAGTGTCTTAAATGGAAAACTATTTTTGTTCTAGAAACTCTCGGTCACAAAATATGTCGATCAAACACAATGGATAGCAAAACAACTTCCATTCAATTCCTTTATGCAAAGCCCAAAATGTTCAGACGTGGATCATCGACAACCCAATCAATATTTCCCTTAACCGCAGCCCAATATTGGAATTCTGCCATTCAATTCCCTGAAAAAACAAAGTCCCATGAAAATTGTACAGATACAGAATTGGACACAATGGCACCAAACTTTGCGCAGCGTTTCGACAAAGTACACAGTTTGGTGAACCTGAATCTATCCAAGCAAATAAACCCCTCTTCAACAAATTAGCCCAAACAATTTGTGTAGCGCGTTTGAAAGGCTCCTTCCTAATGGGTATGTACTATCATCATCATCATCATCATCATCATCATCATCATCATCATCATCATCATCATCAGTTCCTGACGTCAGCCATTTGGCGGCGATGGGTACGAATAAATGATCTCCATTGTCCTCGGTCATTTGTCATGTCTATTGCCCCCCTTAATGTTAGTCCAAGTGATGTTATGTCCTCAGTTATATTATCTATCCAGCGTAGTCTTGGTCTGCCTTTGTGTCTGTTCCCTTCGAATCTTGCATGTAGTGCACTGTGTGAGATTCGGCCAACTGGCATTCTCTCTACATGTCCAAGCCATTGGAGTCATCGTTGAACGACTTTGTCTAGCCGAGTTGTTTTGATGCCTAATGATTGTATATATACACGAAAATTTTAACTGGTACACAACCACGTGCATACGTGAACAAACCGTCTCCTAATAGTCTCCTAATAGTCTCCCAATAGTCTCCTATAGTCTCCGATCTAAACAACTTCCTTCGTTCAGTAAGTCTCTCTCAAGAGCCAGACACGCCAGAACTATGGCTCAGTCTTTTATCTACTACATATATTCTACCTCAGCCCTTACAAGCAGCCTTCTTTTACCTATCGTCACCTTCCACACGTCCTATCATACCTCTATATGGACTTCCTTATAGCTGCATGCTCCTATTACCTGTTGGTAATATCACAGTCTATCGGTCTGCTTAGCTCGATCGTTAGAGTTAATTCTTAATTACATTAATCATATTAATAGTTAATTCTTTGTTTATGGCTTTAATCTGCTGATCCTGGATTCTGCTCAGCGCAGATCCCAAGTCAAGCCGACTTTGCGTCTTCGTTGCTACCCTGGTTGCCATGGTGCTTTCCCTACTTAATTCCAAGTCACTGGTACCTACTCAATGAACTTCTCTAATTGATCTCAGTATTAGCTACCTCGTCCATGATGTAGCCTAGCATCTGATTTTAGTTTAGTTCTCTCCACCATGGTCTACGTGGGTCCAAGTGTTACTGGCACTTACACACACAGAGTATCGATGTAACTAAATTATACAGCCAAATCCTAACTCGATGTGAGGTCCATATTCACTCTGCCTTACCATACATTACTCTAGTATTGTACTATTGCTATAACTTCTATATAGTCTGTCATATATATATATATATGTATATATATATATATAAATATATATATGATATATATCATATATTATATAAAAAATATACGTATATATGATATAAGCAGGAGGCTATTATTCACTACTTATATATATCATATATCTATCATATACCTAGAAAGGCGTATCATGTATCATGTATATATCATATATCTATTATATACCTAGAAAGGCATATCATGTATTATGTATATATCATAATCTATCATATACCTAGAAAGGCGGACAGTCAGCCTCCCTCTCAGAGCCTCATCTCCCACCAAAAGTGAGTAGTCAGTGTACTCATTTCCTAGACTAAAGGATTTATGAGAAAATCTTTAATTGACTTTCTATTCTGGCGGTGGATTTGAACCTCGACCTCTCGGTCGACGGTCCAGCACACAAACCAACGGACCATAGCGAAATAGGGCCAAAGCTCCGAGAAGGAAATCTCTGCTCCCTACCAAACAGCTCTTAATCGGCTTACAGCACATTCGCCTCCGTCAGGCTATTTATCGCTAATGGAAAAACTAATTCTGTTGCATCGAGGCACGGATAAATTGGGTGTCGGTTGAGTTCAATTACCAATTTGCCACAGAAGCTCGACCACAGTGCAGCGCCACCACTCGACGCTTTTACAGTAATCAGCACAAAACACATTTGCGACTAGACTTGTTTGTGTCTTGTGATGCTTTTTTCAAGTCTACTTTTGGGTCTTAACGTTTGCTTGGCTTCAATGTGCACTTCTGAATTTCGTAAGGACGGCATGATCGAATTATATTTGTTTTGTAGGGCCTATTCTTATATTGTATTCTTGTATTGTATTCTTGTACTGTATTCTTGTACATTATTCTAATACTGTATTCGTATTCATGTATTCTTGTATTGTATTCTTGTATTGCATTCTTGTATTCTACCAACGAAATGTTGAAAAAGTACTGTACAAATCACTCTTGCACTGCTGCCCAAGATATTCCAGATTCTGTGTAGGATCCACAAAATGTCTCCTAATTGTCTCTGGACTTAAGATACCGTTCTTGAAAGGTGTTGTGTAAACATTTACACAAATACATACATACATACATACATACATACATACATACATACATAGTCCCATACATACATACATACATACATACATACATACAGTCATACATATATATAGTCATTCATACATACATGCATATATACAAACATACATACATACATAGTCATACATACATACATGCAATCATACATACACACACATAGTCACACATACATATATACATTCATACATACATGCTATCTAACTTACTATCCAACTCTAAGTATTTGCATTGACGGTCGACAATGTAAAGCATCCTAGAAGTAGCTCTTCCTAGAAGTAGCTCTTGCTACTGACGATGCTATATAAATTATTGTCGTAATTCCAATTTAAAGTTACAGTTACACACACAAAGTGCCTTAATAACATGTTGTCGAATCGGACGACTTCCACAAAGCCGCCATTGTAACTAACAAATAGCATTATCCGTGAAGACCGAAATAGTTAAGGAGTTATTGCATTATCTCACAATAGCCCTGGAGCTTTCTTCCCGTAATCAGCGTAAACCACTTTGGTGACTCATGACGAAATGTTGCAAATGGTCATTCAGCCACACGGACCGCGTCCCAGCAATTCCCGGAAGACATCCAATCATCGCAGCTGCTACTGCCCCCTCCTCCTTCTCCTCCGCTTCCTCTTCCACCTCCTCCTCCACTTCCTCTTCCTCCAACCCAATTAGCCAAGATAAGCGAAAGATCTAAGACCTCACAGACGATGCTCCGACGATCGACAATCTAACGGTGTTTCGAGTGTTTATCAACATCTTAAGGGCATCAAAGGCCGTTAACGTCACCCTCCTTCCTTCTCCAGTCTTAGGACTGGCACTATTAGAGTACGGGCACTCGGATTGCGGGGTTACATAGTCCTCCACACGGAACTCATTTCTATCGGGTCAAGCCTGCATTCGCACAGCAAAGGGAAGACGTCAAAGATGTCATAAAACGTCCCTAACTCATTCTCTTATTTTGCAGAGCACCGTCCATGATTCCAGATGCACTCCTCACCCGCAGTGACCCTTCTGGAGAAAAGAAAGGACTAGGACAGCAGAAGGAAGTTCTTTGTCTCCTGAAGACGTGCCTTCTTCTCCAGTCGGTAAACTTGCAGTCATGCCATTTCGTCTAAATCAACATAGCTCGGACCACAACCTTCGACAGAGGACAAACGGACGCCCACACAAAGGCACGGATTACTCTCATTCTTATCGCCTATTTGCAAATCCCTTATTGATGTCACTGTCGCATTATCTCATCGATCCTAGCATTTTTGTACTCACTACCGAAATTTCTTCACTAACGGCAGAGTTAACAAATCCCCTGAATAATCAAAAGCCTCAGTTAAACAGTTAAATACTAAAGATATCTTGAATCAGACAAAAATGCTCCTGTCTACGTAACTAGTTTCCCTCTAGTCTATGCCATCCGCTTTGTTGGACCTTCCTTCACACCCCGTTTAAGGCTACCCCTCAGTCAAATTGGGGAGAACCGCAGTCTAGTGGGTAGTGAGAGTGCCGGACTGTCAACTAACAGGTCGGGGGTTCAAATCTTTGTCAGCACGAAATATGATTCAACATTTGCACTCCATCTTGAATTCAGCTACACAGAGTACATTGGCCGTTCACTGTCAATGAGAAGATCCGTCTGCGAGGGAGAGGACTGGCCACTTGTCCTCGTATGCCGAGGCTAAGAAAGATGAACACCAACACAAGAACACAAGCCAGATCCCCTTCAATTTTGAACACAACACGAAAAAGGTTTAATGCTTCGTTTACGATTTTTCTCTGTTGTGGCCTCCATGGTTTAATGCACCTCTGTTGTCTAATGCTCCATCTATGCTCTAATGCTTTATTTGTGATTTAATGCTCCCTCTGTGGTTTAATGTTCCCTCAACTGTGACTGTTGTTCTGCGACTGCGTCTCAGGTTTAGTGGCGGCACTAACGTTTAATGTCTGCAATACGGCAGATAATGAGTCATAAGCAAAGGATCTGGATTTAGAAGGGGAAGAAAATACTGCATCTCTTTGTCTCAGAAATACAGAACCCTAAGTCATCACCTACACTTGATCATTTTGATGCGTGGAAAGATTTTTTAGATGATGTAATATTATTGTTGGACATTATTCTTGTACCACACGGAGCCAAAAAATTTATGTTAGATGCACAGCTTAAATGGAACATTGACAGAATATGCACGCTGCTATATAACGGTTCAGATGGATATATACTTACATACATATATACACAAACATACATACACACAGACATTCATATACATACATACATTCACACATACATACAATGTCATACATACATACATACAATGTCATACATACATACATACATACATACATACATGCATACATACATACATACATACATACACGCGCGCACAAACCCACACACACACATACATTCATAAATCAATATCCACCACACCGACTCAGGCACAGGGCACGTTGGCAAAATGACCTATGAGCCATTCTGCACGATTGCCCAATCAAATTCCCTTGCCATTCTGCCAACATTAGTCAGACGTTGAGAAGGCTGCCACTCATTCTCCACCCTCCCCCCTCGAGCCCTTCATCATCAGCATGCACTTTTCTAACGCCATCAAAGGCCTTTATGCACTTGCATCCACATTTTCTGTGCCAGGCTGTGCGCAACATTTACGACCTTACGACCCATACTCGGGTCTAGACGGTCAGAAGTCAGACCGTCAGACGACCCATTTTCTTGGCCGAACAGCAGGCCAGAAAACATCCCCACTGTTCGACCCCAGCGCCATGACCCACTCCCTCACCCGTTCCAGTCAACTCGCTCCATTTTCAGAGCGGGTCAGAGGACTGTGGTTAAAAGAAAAACCACGCATACATCAACGAGAAGAGTAACCCACAGCACCAGTGACCGAGCACTAACAGCCTAGATGCAGCTTCATTTGCACAGACTGTAGAGCCTTAGATGAATGGTGCTATATAAATTTACAATCGTAATCGTAATCTCCGGATTTCTACAGCGCCCCAAAAAGCGAAGTCGCGGGAACCAGCTTATTCACAGGCACTAAGACAAATCAAAATCGATAGGCGGGGGGTCGAATCGGTTCCAGGTCAAGATCCAAAGGAGTCAAGTCAGTCAATTGGGCACACACGATCCACAACACCCTCCAACAAAGTACGAATATCAGTTGTTTTTCCAAGACCCAGAAACGTTTTTGCTGACCTTTTCTTTCCACAAATCACAGCCGACGTCATATATACAAGCAAAGTACCGTACACGACCGGCGCCTCTTTCTCATTGACAGATACGATCCTGGTTATTTGCTCAATGCTGTATTCCATCGGTGACCTCATTTCCAGCACCCTTGACCTTTCAACAAGGACCTTAATACAACAGAATGGGAAGTCCTTATATATCACGTCGTGTCATGTAGCCAAAAAACATGTGGGTTGCTTATATATCCTGCCCATGGCAGTTTCGCAAGCGCCTGAAAACATTTCGCTTTGTCGGTGGAGACACTGACCCGGGTCGGGAGCGCCTCTGATTTTGAGTAGCGCTATATAAATTCTCGATTACAATTATAATTACAATTACAATAACAACTCCCAATTTATTAGGGCCTATACTTATTTATTAAGAAAAAGTGACGAGTAATTATGTTTGCGAAGTGCAAAAATTGTCTATTGACAATGAAACAGCATATTTGTGTCAAAAAATAAATTGGGGTGACATCTGTGGGTAGAGAAGTAAACGGATATACAACCAATTTTAACGAGTAACCATTCCTTTAACCTCGCAACCGCATGCGCTTCTTCAACAAGCATGGCCGATAGATTAAAAGGTGGTTATAAATCCAGAGAGACTACCATAGATTCAAAGAAACTGCAGCTTTATTTCATCCAAGGACTTAGACCTCGGCTAATAACAGTTTGCTGTACACGTGACTCGAATGAACTTCGGGCAGACACGATCTTTAAAAGACAAACAGGGTTTGTATTACTAGGGGAAATCCGCCACTCCTCGTATTCTGACAGTGCCAGTCCCAAAACTGGATAAAGGAAGAGGACGACACTAATGATCCTTGCGACAACAGTGTCGTTAAACTGAAACTACTACTATTACTAGGGGGGTTCAATCTCACATGTTCAAAATTAGCAGAGTCAAGGGACGTATCTTTAGCCGTACCTTACCTGTAACTGTTACCTGTGGTAAACGGACACTTACCCCCCTGGACAGTTTCCCCCGGACATATTCCCCCCGGACAGTTACCCCCGGACAATTTCCCCCCATACTAGGACATTTCCCCCTCAGTGCAAAGCTTTCTGTTTTAATGATCAAAACATACATACATACGTACATACATAAATGTATACATACATGCATACATACATACATGCATACATAGTTACATACACACGTACATACATACATACATACATGTATACATGTATACATGCATGCATACATATATACATACATGCATGCATACATGTATACATACATGCATACATAGATGCATATGGCACATGCATGCATGCATGCATACATACATACATTCATACATGTGTGTATGTATGTATGTATGTATGTATGTATGTATGTATGTATGTATGTATGTATGTATGTATGTATGTATGCATACATGCATGCATACAAGCATACATGCATACATACATGCACGCATACATACATTCATGCATACAAACATACAAAGTCATACATGCATGCATACATGCACATATACATAAATACATACATACATACAGACATACATACATACATAAATCCACAGAGGGGGAATTTGTCCGGGGGGAAAATGACCTACTGAAATTCGGGGGGAAAGTGTCCGGGGGGGTAACTGTCCGGGGGGAATATGTCCGGGGGAAACTGTCCAGGGGGGTAACTGTCCGGCATTCGTTACAGGTCTGTCATTACTGATTAGACCGTACAGGTATTTGCTTCTACTAATGCATCTGTGGACAGGCACTTGCCGTATGCAAATACAAATTATTTACTTATGAACCTTTTATTACTCCAAAGAGGCAGAACAAAAACCAAAACAGCAATTTATAAAAACGCATAGCATTAACTAGAGTCAACAACAGGCTGAACAGCTCACTGTACACATGTCATCGAACTGGCTATAAAGTTGAGTAATGAGCCGAGATCATATTTACCATGAAAGCTAAAGCGAGGCAATTATCACTGTGGTAATTACTAATAATTATGTTAGGAACAACTATATAACACCTAGTAAACCCGAAAAAGGAGAAACAAAAAGAAAAAGAAACAGAACATTAAACAACAACCGTCACAGTTCGGTAATTATGTACATATCCATTTTGTGATTATTACAACTCGCCTGCTAACTTATTTACTTACCATTTGTGATTGAATGCCGGACAGTTACCCCCCTGGACATATTCCTCCGGAAGTTACCCCCCAGACACCCTCCCCAATCTGAGTAGGTCTTTCCCCCCCCCCGGACAAATTCCCCTCTGTGGATTTATGTATGTATGTATGTATGAATGTATGCATATATGCATGTATGTGTGTGTGCATACATGCATGTATATATGCATGCATGTATGTATGCATGTATGTATGTATGCATTCATGTATGTACATGTATGCATGTATGTATACATGTATGTATGTCGCCTTTGATCATTGAAACAGACAGATTTTTCTATGTTGCATTGAGGGGGAAAATGTCCTAGTATGGGGGGAAAGTTTCCGGGGGTGACAACTGTCGGGGGAATATGTGTGGGGGAATATGTCTAGGGGGGTAAATGTCCGTTCACCTTTGTGATTATGTCATAACTTTAAGCCCATGTCTAATGCACAAGGCATCAGGCTGCAGGGGTGCGATGCTTATCATCTCGGTAAAGAAAAGACCTATCCTTGTAACCAACCCTAAGACTGCCATTGACTTGTTTGAACTCATGTACAGCGTCCTTTCCTTCGGCCTCGGCTGGGCTACGGTGCTATATAAATCCTCGTATTATTATCATTGTTGTTCAGTGTTTAATCTACACGTCTTTGGGGGGGGGAATGTCCCCCCAGGATTTATGTTTCCCCCAGAGGCCAGTAATATTGCAATGTAGAGACCTTTAGGGGAGGAAAATTTACCCCCCCCCCCCAGGATACATGTGGATACATATTACATGTACAGAGCTTTAGGGGAGGAAAATTCCCCCCAGGATACATGTGAATACATGTCCCCTCACCCCCAGAGAGATGAATTCCTAAAAAAAAGGTCATCAACCTTTTTTGAGAGAGTAATTGCTTTTTCAAGATGGATGAAATTACAGGAAAAAAATCTTGTGTAAATTCGTTGGTCCCCCCAGAAACCTTGTTTCCCCTCCCAGAAGAGGGAGACTAGATCAAACACTGGTTGTTGTTGTTGTCGTTAAACACAAACTACTTACCTACACGTATATACACACTAGTGCGTACACACGTACCTGACAGTTGCAAATAATGGCTACCTGCTTCAACTGCTACCTGTACGATATCCTAAACCGTCCTCCATTCATACATCACTCTGCAGGACCATAGGCGTGGCAAATCACAACCACGTCGAGCACATGTTGCAGCGTTACTCCACATACGGACGTTGTTGACTAACCCTTTGGGGATGTTTTGATTATTACCTGACGAAAACCTCTGACAGTCAGCTGCCAAGACGAGTAATTAGTGTGAGAGAACACCTGTCCATATGCTGATAGAAGCTTTCTTGTGCCGAAATATATACGTATATATATATATATATATATACATATATATATACATATCCATACATAAATACCTGCATAATTGTATATATATATATTGTATACATATACTGTATATATATACGTATATATATAAATTGTGTATGCGTGTATATACACTGTGTCCCGATGAAAAGTGGACCCCAAGAAAGAGTGTCATAACTCGGTCAAAACTTTTAGCATTTGCCTGAAATTTTAAAAACAGCAAGAGTACCCATATTGCAACCAAATCCTAGCGTTGTTTGGAAATGTTGGCTAGTTTGTCAAGTTTATGAACGTTTGAGATGCAGCCCTGAAAATGGGAAATTTCCAACATGCAAGAGCCATAAGGAAGTGAATTTCAGCTACAGCTGGTGTTCAAAATGTCCTTTTTGTTCACGGACACACGACCGTAGACGTGGACGCCACTGTTTGATGGCCTGATCGATGATCACGTGGTCAAACAGCTGCAACTCTTCAATCAGACGCGAAATCCAAACCTGGAGTGTACTGGAGGAGCGCGTTTATCGTTCCCGCATTCGTGACGTCGATCACCGGAGGCGCGTCTGATTGAAGAGTGGCAGCTGTTTGATCACGTGATCATCGATCGGGCCATTAAACAGTGGCGTCCACGTCTACGGTCGTGTGTCCGTGAACAAAAAGGACATTTTGAACACCAGCTGTAGCTGAACTTCACTTCCTTATGGCTCTTGTATGTTGGAAACTTCCCATTTTCAGGGTTGCGTCTCAAACATTCACAAACTTGACAAACTCGGCAACATTTCCAAACGGCGTTAGGATTTGGTTGTAATATGGCTATTGTTGTTGTTTTTAAAATTTCAGGCAAATGCTAAAAGTTTTGACCGAGTTATGACACTTTTTCTTGGGGTCCACTTTTCATCGGGACACAGTGTATATACCCTGGGAACTCTAGTAGTTCAGAATCTAAGGTAGCACATACCCAAACTGACATACAATATAGGCACAATACTCCTAAAGTTACATGTGAGAAGAGCAGCCCCTGAAGCTAGCCTGAGAGAGGCAGCCATGAGTAGAAGGAGTTAGCGACTTCATTTTCTTAGCCTCAGCATACGAGGGCGGGTGGCCAATCCCCACCGTCGCATCTTCCCGCCGACAGCGTACGGTCAGTTTACTCTTCACAGGCGAGTTGGCTATATGGGGCACAGGAAGCTCAAAACAAATTTCTTCATGGCGAGGATTTGAACCCCCAACCTCTCGTCTGACAGTCCCAGCACGCTAACCTTTAGACTGTCAAACAAACCCATAACGGAATCAAACAGCAATGACCCAGATCGAAGCTTCAAACTACAAATGTCCATGTGACGATGTGAGCCGCTTCAATTCAGCTACAAGCAGGCAATACCTTTCGTTGAATGCACAACGAAATGTATTCACGTTCATACAAAAGAAAACGACAATTTGTCTGAACATACTTCTGCTCTGAATGAAAGTGCATTAAGTACATGTATAACAAGTTTCTGACCCCAAACCAAAGCGGTTGAAAGGGGCCCGAATCCTTTCAATACTGAGTACTGACCCGGCTACCCGAGACAGCTTCTTTCCAACGAGGACAACCCGAGCGTGTCGGAAGGACAATTATAACCTGATGGTTGGCAGCCGTTTAACGACGCCCTATCACAACAAAAACGATCAACGTCTCCCTCCTCCTTTATCCAGGCTTCGGACTGGCATTAGCAGAAAAACCGGGCAGCGGCGGAGTTGTTACAACCTGACAATTCTGATCAATATATCAACCGAGGGTGAGAAGAGGTTGGACGCGTCGTCTCCCCGGCCGATGCTCCAACACTGCGGCAGTACTGGCCACCGACCGTACCGACCATTTACACGGCCCTTCAGCCGTGGACACAAAGCCCTGCAAGGTCCGTTGCTTAGGCCTTTGACCGGTGGACACTGGACATGCGCTGCTCATCAATTATACACGACGCGGAGTCTATTTACACATGCAACTACCGCGGCCTGCGGTTACTCCGCCGCTGCCCGCACTCTGGTAGTGCCAGTCTCAAGGCAGAATAAAGGACGAGGGTGACGCTAATTATCTTTGCTATGACACAGCGTCGTTACACAGAAAATATACCAAACAGCCTGAGGTAATCACCTTCGATGCACACACCATATATACTGTGAACTGAGTTTCGTGTACAGTCTTACAGTGCGAGATATTTAGCGTATATATTTAGTGCGCTTACTTTAGTTTCACGTGTATATGTATATATGATAAATGCATAACGTTTAATTGTACTGTCTTAGTGACACGCGCGGCCGGCCGATATCGGCAGCGGCGCGCTATATGTATATTATTAGAGTTCGCTTATGCGCACAGAAGACAGGTGTGTCAAGAGGCGCGAAGAATTATGCTGACTAGAGAAGTTTGAATTCGAGTATGTTCGCTGTAGTAGTGTGGCTGACTAGTCGAGTTGTAATCGAATTGAGTTCTGTCTGTTTGTTTCTTATTAAACTAAAAGATATTAAACTGTGTTGCTGATTAATTCAGGTTATACTTATACGTAGAATTAGTGTTCAAAAGGTGAACGTTAAATAGGCGTTAAGTACGAAGAGAACAAGGATTTAATCAGAAGGATTGTCAACGGAAGGATTAGGTTGACATTATTGGTGGCAGCGGTGGGATAAGAACTCACGGTGGATAAATAACTCACGGTGGATAAATACTCACGGTGGAATAAATACTCACGGTGGAATAAATACTCACGGTGGATATAAACTCACGGTGGATTAAAATTCACGTTATCACCTCCTTCGGCGGATAAAAGAATTTACAACGGTGATAAAAGAATTTACAACGGTGTTAGAAGAATCTACGACGGTGATAGAAGAATCTACGCGTTGTTGCTGTGTGACGTGTCTACGATATCACCGACGGTGGAACACGAGAAACGGTATAAAAATTTCGTTGTTTTCCACGAACAAATATAAAAGAAATCCCGTTTGTTTATCGATTCACACAACAAGAAAAACCGTGACTTCTTTGAAAAGAGAAATCACCAAAGTAAACAAGTAAGATGGAGAAACTAAGTGCTGAAAGACAAGCAGATATTAAGAAGATGTCTACGGAAAGGCTAAAACAGCGTTTGTTGAAAGCCGGTTTTAAAGAAGAACAATTAGAAGGTATGTCACGTGGTGACATGATACAGGAACTCGCTGAAGTGTGGGTGAAAGAAGAAGTCGAAGAAGAAGGTGCCGTTGGCGGTGCCGTAGAAAAGGCTATTGAAAAACCTCCTGCGCCTATGTCTATGGAGATGTTGATGCAGTGGATGATGATGAAAGAAGATAGAGAGGAGAAACGGAGACAAGAAGAGAAAGATAGGGAGGAGAAACGGAGACAAGAAGAGAAAGAAAGAGAGGAGAAACGGCGACAAGAAGAGAAAGAACTGAGACAAGAAGAGAAAGAAAGAGAAGATAGACGAAGACAAGAAGAGAAAGAGTTGAGACAAGAAGCAGAACGTGTAAGACAAGACGAATTGCGCTTGCAGAGAGAGAAAGAAGAGAAAGCGGAACTTGCAAGGCAAGAGGAATTGCGTCTGCAAAGAGAGAGAGAAGATAAAGCAGAACAAGTGCGTAAGGCAGAACTTGAATTGCAAAAGAATCAGTTTGAGATTCAGTTAGAACAGTTGAAAAGAGATAGGGAAGATGCTGAAAGAAGAAGATTGGAGCAGATGATTGAAATTGAAAAAGCTAGAAAAAGTGATGAAGAGGTACGTCAGCAACAGATTGAAGCAAAGAGAATGCGTGAAGAAGAAAAAGAAAAAGCGCGAACGTTAGAGTTAGAACGCGCAGAACAGATCAGACAAGAAGAACTCAAATTTCAGAAAGAAAGTTTGGAAAAGGCAGAGGCAGAAAGACAGGAACGTCTGAAACTGGAGAAATCAAAATTGACATTGAAAGAAACGCAAATGAGAGAAGAACGGGAAGCAGAAAGAAGGAAGCAGCAAGAAAGTGAAACTTTGGTGTCAAAAATTAAGAAAATAGGTGATGCAATGAAGCATGTATTGCCTCAAATGCCAACTGATATGATGGAGGTGCCATTATATTTTGAAACAGTCGAGAACGCATTTCGCAGTTTTGCTGTGGAAAAGCCGTTTTGGGTGAAATTATTACTACCATTGATGACGCCGAAAGCTCGAACCGTTCTGAATAGATTGTCATACGATGATCTAGACAATTATGATAGAGTCAAGCAGCACTTATTAAAAGAATTTAAGTTGACTTCGAGAGAATACAGAGCCAGATTTGTGGATGCTAAGAAGACAACAGAAGAGACTTATACGATGTTTACGGCAAGACTGAAGAACTTGCTAAACTATTACGTGAGAAGTCGAAACGTGAACAGAGAGTATGATACGCTCTTTGATTTGCTGGTAGCGGATAAGCTAAAAGAATGTTTACCGCCAGGTCCACTACAGTTTGTATTGTCGAAGGAAGGAACTGACTGTCTTCAAGCTAGTGCAGTGGCAGACCTAGCAGACATTCATGTAAACAATCGAATTGGGTTTGCGATCCCAAATATAAACAATTATCCTTCTCAACGTTCCGTAAACCAAAGCCAGAGTGGAAAGTGGAAAAGTAGTCCAGAAACAGGGAATCAGTTCAAAGGTAAAGAAGTCAAGGCTAATGTCCCTGTACCCAATGAGACCAGAGAAGTGACGTTTGGTCGTCAGGGATTTAACAAATCGTCAGCGCCGTTTGCCAAGAGGGAAGGCAACACATCGTTTACGCAGTATAAGAGATATGAAGGCAATGAACAACGAGGTATGGTGGTGAAGCGTTGTCACAACTGTGGTTCAGACAAACATTTGGTTAAATTTTGTCCAGTTCCAGTGGCAGCAGCTAGTTCTAGCAGAAATCAAGAACACACAAGGGTGAATTTGATTCAAGTGGTTAGTGATACAGGTAATCAAACCGCGAGTCAAGAAAACCAAGAGACTGAAGTAAAGTCAGTAATGAAATGTGGTATTCAAAAAGAAATTCTATTGGATGCTGAAATTCAGAGAGAAGTCATAGGAAAAGATGACAGTCGAATATTGAAGAAATCGTTCTTGCAATATGTCGAGGTTGAAATTCGTGCAGTAGACGGTAAAGAGCCAGTGAAAGTCAAAGCACTGAGCGACTCGGGTGCAGAAATTCCGGTGATTAGTGAAGAATTACTGGAAGGCATGAAGGTGGAACAAATTGGAAAAGTGAATTTGCAATGTGTGGCAGGAGATGCCATTCCTGCGAAGTTAGTGAAAGTCGATGTTAGACTGTGTGGTAGTGACGTGGAAGAAGAGGGATTTTCGCGTAAAATCCAGTGTTCACTTACACCTTATGTCACCTTGATGTGTGCTAGTATTGCAAAGATGGGCAGTACAGAAAGATTCTTGTTGCATCCAGAGATAATTGCCGAATTAAAAGCCGTACCACAGATGAAAATTAAAACGATACAAGGAAATGTGAGTGTACAAGCAAATGTAATGACGAGAGCGCAGAGTCGGAAACAGGAAATGGTAGATGTTGATGAGAAGAGTGAAACTGAAAGTTCAAGTGATGAGGAAAACGAAAGTAATGAGCAACGAAGCCTATCGCGAGATGGTATAATAGCAGAGATGAATGAGCAAGAGATGGCTGCATGCGAGAATGGCACATTAAATGAAACTGAAGAAGACAATGAATGTGATGTGGGGATAGGAGACTTGTATAGAGATGAAGAGATGGACGAAGAACAAAAGGTGCAGATTGCTGATTCGAAGAAGTTCGAAGAGCAACAGAGAAAGGATGAATCGTTGAAGCCGTGGTGGAAGTTAGCACAAGAGAAAGAATCTGAATTCTGTGTGATCAACGGTTTATTGCATAAGAAATATCAGATATTAGACCAGACGATATATCAACTAGTGTTACCAAAAGAGAGACGAATTAAAGTGATGGAATTGGCGCATGAATCGGTATTTGGAGGACATCTAGGAGAAGAGAAAACAAGAGAACGAATAAAATTATCTTTTGTATGGCCAAAGATGAGAAGAGACATTGTGAAATTTTGTAAGTCTTGCGAGAAGTGTCAACTAAAGGCAAGGAGTCTGGTGATGGATAGAGTACCTATCACTCCGGTCTCAAGAGAAGAGGTCGCCTTCAGGAGAATGACGATGGACCTCGTTGGCCCGATCGATCCAGTATCTGCTGCAGGTCACAAGTATTGTTTATGCATTGTGGACTCGTGCACCAGATGGCCTACAATCTTCTTATTGAAATCGCTGACAGCGAAGGCTGTGTGTGAAGCGTTGACGGAACTGTTCATGAACGTTGGTGTGCCGTCCGTGATTACAAGTGATCAAGGAACGAACTTCACAGCCAGTTTGACAAGAGAATTTCTTGATTTAATGGGCTGTAGTCCACGATTCGACACACCAGGACACCCAGAGGCTGCTGGATTAGTAGAAAGATGGAATCAGACATTTAAAAAGATGATCCATCATGTGATAATAGACAACCCGAGGAAATGGCACAAGATAATTCCTTTCACAGTGTGGGCATTACGAGAAGTGCCGAATGCAACTACTGGAGTATCACCATATATGCTTGTCTATGGGAAAATTCCGAGAGGACCATTGGCAATATTAAAAGAGAGTTGGACTAGAGAAATAAACTTACCACCTCATGTTGGAGTTAAACCAGAAAAGTATTTAAAAGAACTCAAAGAAAATATGGAGAAAGCATTATTGTTTGCAGAATCCTACTCTCGAGAAAAGCAATTACAATACACGAATCAGTATAACAAGAGAGCAAAGCACAAAGAATTTGAAGCTGGTGAGAAAGTCATTGTTTTATATCCAACGTCAACGAACAAACTTATTTCTCGATGGCATGGTCCATGTACGATCATACATCGAAGATCAAAGTACTCTTATTTAGTTGATATGGGTGAAAATGGTCGAAAAATAATTCACGCCAACAAGATCAGAAAATATGTTACTCGAGCATTAAGTTGTGGTCTAATCGTTGAAGAAGATGAAGATTTTGGTTCAGTGGTTGAATTACCAATGAGGAATGAGGTTCAAGATGACAAGAATGCACTTAACCTCGATCCTGAACAAATTAGCCATTTGACAGTAACTCAGCAAGAACAGTTGTTGAAAGTTTTGAACAAATACTGTGACAGATTTTCAGAAAAACCCGGATTATGTACATTGGTTGAACATGAAATTGAACTAAAACCAGGATTTCATGGAAAGGAATTTGCAGCATATCGAATTCCTTTGATTTATCGAGCAGAAGTGGAACGTCAGATCAAAGAAATGTTAAAAACAAACATTATTAAACCATCATCGAGCAGAATGGCAAGCCCTTTGGTTATTGTTAAAAAGAAAGACGGATCTTTAAGACTTGCCTGTGACTACAGATACATTAACTCATTCACAGTGGATTGTAAATATCCGATGCCGATTGTCAGAGACGTTTTGAACAAAGTTGGAAAGTCTAATGTAATTTCTATTTTGGACTGTCGAAGTGCTTATTGGACTTGTCCTGTAAAACAATCTGATCAATGGAAGACAGCTTTTGTAACACATAATGGACTGTATGAATTTACTCGTGTTCCTTTTGGAATGATAAATTCTGGCCGAACTTTTGTTAAGGCGATAAATTTAGTTTTACAGCCTATAAGTGACTTTGCAGAACCGTATGTTGATGACATTGCTGTGCATTCTGACAATTGGAAAATTCATTTACAGCAGTTAGATGCATTTTTGATGCAAATGAGATTGCATAACATTACCTTAAATTTGAAAAAATGCATATTTGGTAAGTCTGAAGTAAGGTTTATCGGTCATGTGGTTGGGTCTGGTAAGATAAAGATGAATCCAGACAGAATTGAAAGTTTGACTAATTTGAAGATCCCAGAAACTAAGAAGCAAGTTAAGCAACTGCTTGGATTTTTTAATTATTACAGACAGTTTATTAAGGACTTTGCACAGATTGCGAAACCTTTATCTGATTTAACTAGTAAACGTGTTTCTGATAAGATTGATTGGACTGTTGAACATCAGCAAGCATTTGATTTACTTAAAGAGGCTGTGCGATCCAAAGTAGTATTATATGTTTTTGAAGTTGGAAAACCATTTAATTTGTACTGCGATAGTAGTGACTTTGCAGTCGGTGCTGTTTTAACACAGATGGACGACAAGGGAATAGAACGCCCTGTGTCATTTATCAGTCAGAAATTAACTGATACCCAGAAGAGATGGGCTACTGTGGAAAAGGAAGCCTATGCTATTGTTTGGGCTCTAAACAAGTTAAAAGAAATTATAATTGGATCAAAAATTTTCATTTTTACTGATCACAATCCTCTTACATATTTGACTGAGTCAATGTCTAAGTCTGCTAAACTTGTGCGTTGGGCGTTAGCCTTACAAACTTTTGATGTTGAGGTGAAGTACAAGAAGGGCAGATTGAATATTATTGCTGATTGTTTGTCAAGGTTATAAGTAATCGTAAGACTGTTTATTGATTAGCTAGATGTATATTTGTTTCATGTATTTTGGTAATTTCGCAATTTTTTAAATTTAATTTGCTCAATTCCAGAAAAAGGAAGGAGGTAATGTGAACTGAGTTTCGTGTACAGTCTTACAGTGCGAGATATTTAGCGTATATATTTAGTGCGCTTACTTTAGTTTCACGTGTATATGTATATATGATAAATGCATAACGTTTAATTGTACTGTCTTAGTGACACGCGCGGCCGGCCGATATCGGCAGCGGCGCGCTATATGTATATTATTAGAGTTCGCTTATGCGCACAGAAGACAGGTGTGTCAAGAGGCGCGAAGAATTATGCTGACTAGAGAAGTTTGAATTCGAGTATGTTCGCTGTAGTAGTGTGGCTGACTAGTCGAGTTGTAATCGAATTGAGTTCTGTCTGTTTGTTTCTTATTAAACTAAAAGATATTAAACTGTGTTGCTGATTAATTCAGGTTATACTTATACGTAGAATTAGTGTTCAAAAGGTGAACGTTAAATAGGCGTTAAGTACGAAGAGAACAAGGATTTAATCAGAAGGATTGTCAACGGAAGGATTAGGTTGACATATACCCTCGGGCACAGGGGCGTAACTTTGGCCTAAAAAGTGGGGGGTACCAATTTCTTATATACACGAACAAGGCTGAGACTGCGATCTCTGGGAAGGCACAATAATAAAATATTCATTGGCATTGTTCAAAAAGTGGAGGGTACGGTACCCCCCAGTCCAAAAAGTGGGGGGTACGGGTACCCCTCGTACCCCCCACAAATTACGCCTATGCTCGGGCAACACAACACAACTGAAGTTGTCTGAATTGAAGTTCTTTGACTCGCGCTTTCATTTGCTCTTCTCACCCAGGGCAACGGATAACAATTCGTTTTCAGCTCAGCTTGTGTTTTTTTTATATTTTTTAGCAGTCCAAAAAGCCAGCGGTTCTCAACCTTTTGAGAATCAAGGACCACTAATACATTTTTTGTCTTGGTTGCGGACCACCATGGGTGTGAAGTGTTAGCGACTTCATTTTCTTAGCCTCGGGATATGAAGACGGGTGGCCACTCCTCTCCTTCGCCGTTTCATTTTCCAGTGTACAATCAGTGTACTAATTATAGCTGAGTTGGCTACGGGTGCAGATGGAGCAGAAATCACGAACAAAATTTCTGTCCTGGTGGGGATTTGAACTCCCGACCTCTTGATCGACAGTCCAGCATGCTAACCACTACACCATCAAGCACCTTATAAATCCTTCAAACACCTAACTAACAGCATGTAAGTGAAATCCTTAAAGGCACCATGTTACCACTCAAAGGCACAATCATAATTGTAATCTCCAAACTTCTAAAGCATCACTTGAAAGCCAAGCGCAGGGCACCAGCTTATTCATGAGCGCTACACGAAGTCAGATGGGGTTTTCCAAAGAGTAGTCCATAAGGAGGTCCGATTCCGGTTTCCAGAGGTCAGTCCGGTTTCCACACATGCAGAATGATGCACACATACATACAAGCACACATACATACAGACAGACCGACATAAAGGCACACATGCATGCAAACATGCAATATATAAATAGTTGCAGGTGTTACTACAGCCTTTGATATGTCTATTAAAAAAGATTTCATCAATAATTCGATCCTAACACACCAATAATACATCCCCACCATGATTTACCTTCAAATAGTATTGACACCGTTACCATCAAACAACAAACTTACACCATCAGTATAATGTATATAAATATAAACTGATGGTGTCATATATAGATTTAGTTACCATTAAAAGCTAAAGTTACACATCACATTTTATATATATATATATATATATACATAACATAAATATATATGCATGCATATATATATATATGTGAGTGTGTGTGTGTGTGTGTGCATATGTAAACTGATGGTGCCATATATAGATTTAGTTACCATCACACAATATAAAGCTACACCATCAGTTTACATATATTTACATAAATCACTGTCAACATCTTACGAGGTATCATTGAATTTCAGTTGTATCACTTCACATTCATGCTTTCATTTACTGCCAATAATTAAAGCTGCTGATAACATCGTCAGTCGATGACAGCTGATAACAACACAGTACAGTGTGCACTCGTTCATATGCTCTCAGCTCCATTCTGCTTAACGCGAAGTGCTGTTATATCCCCAAAGGTATTAACTTAACACTTAGTATCAATTAGCATGACATACAAGAACTGCAGTGCTGTGCTAAATACTGAATTTTCAGTATTGTCCTATTTGTGCATGGTCTGGCAAACTTACAAACTGTACCATAAGTCATGTAATAATAAAAATAATAATAATAATAATAATAATAATAATAATAATAATAAAATAATAATATTCTTTATTATTTCAAACTGGCAGACGCAGTAAGATTACATTGAAACATGACAGTTGTTCAATCAAGATCTTAATTAAACACACGTTTTGGCAGCCATGCAAGGCGCCGCCCTATGGGGGTTACAGGTATCGAACCGCGTTCCAATGCTCTCGCTCTCCTGGCCACGAGTGTTACCATTACTCTATCCCCCTCCCCATGTCCTCAACCCCACCCCACCCTCGACGATATCATTTTAACGGGTCCACATTGTAGTACTGAACCAGTTCAACTGTGTCTCAAGAGTACATTGTTCCAGATTCGAGTTAACAACTTCCAGAGGACAGTTACAAAAAAGACCTCTACATAAACAACTGTCAGGCTTCACAAGAGAGTATCTATCACAAGAGGGCATCGCTTGACCTACAAGTACCAATTTTTCACTCAATAATCAGCGTAACTGGATTAGGTCATGTCTACACGATTCAGACACATTGTTCTAGATATCGAATAACAACATTCCCAAGTTCACAGAATTAAGTTCACAGAACTATGTACGTAAACACACTGGTAGGGGTCAAAAGACCAACTGTAAGAACCTTTGCAGTTTAAATAACAGACTACTCCAATAGTTCGACCAATTTGTTCCGATACCTATCAAATTACAGACCACTCCATCGTGCACATAGGTCTGTAGGCCTTTATGTAGGCCTTTATGTAGGCCTTTATGTAACCCTCTATATGTAGTCCTTTGCATGTAGGCCTTTGCATATAAGCCTATGTATGTATGCTTGTATGCATGCATTTTGTGCATTTATGTATGTATCAGAGTATGCATGTACATCCACACTTACATACCTGAACATTTCAATACACCTTATAAATGATCTGTCAACTTTATATTTTTTATTGTGGACATTTATATAGCACCAATGCAAATGGCAATCCATAAACTGATGATGTGAATGCAAAGCATTTGTTCTTGGATGCTGAATTCATTTTTGACCGCTGCGTGTCTCGAACCAATAAACCTCGTATCACAGAGAAAGCTAACTATGTTGCACACAATTTTACACATCGACAGTGTTTCATAATGTTGCAGCAGACAAGTGTAAATTAAAAATTAACTTCTTGTGGCCATTTTAGATTGGGAAAAGTTCCAATACATACAAAATACTTCAATAACCGCATCTCTAGAAAATGCAGGAGGAACTCATTGGTGTCTTTGCAAATAATTTGCATGTATAAGATAGTTCCTGATATATTTCGAAATATTGATTGAAAACATTAAATTTCGTAATTTCTGACCACTCGCTTTACCAACTGTATACACTTCATTACTAATACACGACAGTAAAACATGAAAACTGTTCGCTAAATTCACTAAACAACTCTGCCCAGCGGCGTAGCTAGGATATTTTGCGCCCGGGGGCGAACTATGAAATCGGCGCCCCCCGCCCCCCGTTCACATTTTCCAAATACATCGACTGGCAATTTAAATTTTAATGAAATTAAATATCACAATAACAAACTAATAGTGTAGTATTATTAGGTTCTGTAAATCTATATACGATTGTAAACATTGTGTTTAAAAGTCAGTAAATTCAAATTATAGGCCTACATGACTGTCCTAGACTCGTAGACATAGTCTACAAAAGATTAATTTTTCTTGGATTAGACCTATCATCAGCTTCTTTAACAGAAAATTCTTCAGCCTCATTGTCCCTGTCACCTTCAGCAAGTTCAATGTCTTTTTGAACCTGTTCAACAGCGACATCCTCGATGTTTTCCTCGGCATAGTCAGTAGCATCTGCCTGAACCATGCTGTGTTGTGGTCCTGGTATGGTTCAACCCTGTCAACCGTCTCATGTACTGAAACAGGTGGTTGATATCCGCTTCCACCGTCTTCGGATTCTGAAGAGTTGGAGTTTTCAGCTTCAGCTTCTGTCATCTTGGCTTTTTAAAGAAAACTTGCCAGAAATGTACTACACTTTTTTATGTCTTCTCAGCTTCTTTCTTTTATCAATGACGACCCTCAGCCGCTCTTAGTTTTTTTCCTGGCATGGCTGTAAGATATACTATTGTTTAACTTAAAAATGTAAAATAATATCTTACAGCAGCAGACGGCACATATTTGTTTTATTTTATCCTAATAATAATGCTTCAGAATTAAAATCCAAGATAGCTAAACTGCGAGTACTTACTGACTTAGACCGTGGGCTCTGAAAATTCGGTCTACACGCTCAGACTAAGACTGTATGTCTGCCTCATTGAAAGTTTTTATTAGCTTGTAATTTTGACCTCTTGGCCCAATAAAGTAAACAAATCACTGCAGATACCCTGTAGTCATCAGCTGCCGAGTTGGATGCAACAGCCATCACCAGCAGTCGCCCTGTGTCCATGAATCCCATGATGCCTATTGTAATATTTCATACCCGGATTATGGGGCCCAAGAGCCAAGGCGGGCCGAGCTAGATTAACGCTCAGGCAGCCCATGCACACGTGGACAGAAGCTACTCCTACCCGGGGCAGCATACTGCATACCACCGCCCTCCCTCCCATCGGCCATGGATGCAGCAGAATGCAGCTATTCATTCCAGCTGGTTAAAAGTTTCCCAAACAAAGGAGTTGAAAATGGGGCGCCAAAATCATCCCTGACACACTAATTTAGAAGTAAAGAGGATATAACTGGATATTTTTGGGGCGCCAAAATTAAATCTTATAATTTTTGGAATAAATTAGTTAAAATAACATCAAAATAAGGAAAAAAAATTAATTTTTAGCCCTCATTTTGGCGCCCCCTTCCTTTGGCGCCCGGGGGCAGCCCCGGGGCACATGTCCCCCCCTGCCCCCCCCTAGCTACGCCTCTGACTCTGCCTCTAATTGCGCAACAAAATCCTAATAGACGAGCATGGAGGATACGCCCTTGCGTCACGCAACCCGGCGTGCGAATCAGCATAGCGATGCCAGGAAACCGTTATCGCCGGCACATTCACGCGAACCTCCCCGCGTTCGGTTTAAACTTAAACCTACCAAAAATGAAATCCCCAAACTGTTTCTTACCCAGTAGGACGACTGTCTGAATTAGGAAAATTGTCGCCGCTACGAGATCCAGTCGACTGACCCGTGACATCTTGGTCGAAGCAATGATCACACCACTGAGCTCGTTATCGATCGAGTCGTACACAACCTGCACGCGGTCGTTTATTCTCTCTGCTTTCAGTCCACCGGTGGAACAAATCCTCTCCTCAACGCCAACCACTAGAAGCAGCGATGGGGAGAGGCTGGGTGGGCGTTGACTTAGGCCCAAAGCAGATTACCGGAGGGCAGGCAGCAAGAGGGCACGAAGGACAAAAAGGGAACGTCAATGCTTTTACCGGCTTAACGCCCATCAATGGTGGCCATCGACCGAGAAGGGTTAATCGCACGTGGTGGCATAATGTGGAAAATTACAGTCATCTGTAACGCTTCATTAGGTTTGCGGTTTACAACAGCATTAGAGCTACTAACAGTTTACTTCGGAGTATGGTAACTTGGTAAGCCTTCACTCAGTGTATCCACAGTATAAATAATTACAAATTTTTAATTAGCTGAAACCAGGTAACACGGTCCGCAAACGGGAACGGTAGCCTAGACATTAAATGGTGTGGCAACCGGTCATTCAATCAGTGGGAAGCGGTGGTGAAGGAACCTCCCAGATAAATCCAGTGAAAACTGATCAGGATCAAGGCCATACGATCTTCAAAGAAATTTGTACATTCACATAATACGATGAACTTGACTTTTGTGTTTAATAAACGCGTTTCTAAACGCAGCACGTGTCTTCATGACCTTGCGCTTAACATTACAATGGCTTTCTTTTTTAAACGAACATGTCTTCTCGCAAGTTTCGTCATTCTTACCGTTCCAATATATTTCAAGTGTTTACAAAATAAGGCATTGCGAACTACTCTAGTAGTTTTATCATGGCTGCATCTTATCATACCTGATGCAGTTCTCTGCGACGTCGGCCAAGCCCCAGAAACTACGGCAGCCCATCGCGCCACGTCACGTGCTCCTACCCTCAGCCAATGACAGCTCTCCAGGAAACGCGCTATAAAAAGCCGGCGTATGGAGTTCCAGACGCCCACGAACGGCGAGTCGCGCGATATTGCGTAATAAGAGATGGACAGCCCGAAGGATGGCTACAGCTCGCGAGGGAGCGAGAAGCTTTAAATGACTGGACAATAGGGGTAAACGTGACCATGGTAAACAGCTGGCCACGCCATGGACGATGGAACACATGAATCGTACGATCAGCAGACGTCTGACGAGGCGTATGTTCCGGAAAGTTCCCGCTCAATAACAACCGCCAAGCACGTGATTATAAATAAAAGTAATAGCGAGAATGTAGGTCTACTTGCAGATGAGACAATGAGACATCCAATAACTATCACAGGTTGAAGTCTTTCTGCGGGCTAAATAGGCTAAATGGAACCAGCATTAGCCTAATAGGCCGAACCAGATAGTGATCGAAACTCTAAATAGGATAAATGGAACCAGCATTAGCCTAACAGGCCGAACCCGATAGTGATCGAAACCGTTTCGTCAACCCGCATTTTCTTCGTTGCAAAAAATGACAGTAGGAACCCGCGTATTTAGAAGATTTATGGAGTAGGCCTACAAGCGAAATGCATGAGGAAGTGTATCTTCACGGACGATAGGAAATACGGATGAGCAGCAGCAGCTCCTATGGCTTACCCCCAAAAACTACGATATTTTCTTAACCTTTGCACTTAAGGGCAAAGTTGTCCGGTTCTCTCCCGCAGCATGATCTTCTCAGTGAAAGTGTATAGTGGTTGTAGTCATTTATGTATCTAGGCTCGTTAGAGGGCAGTAGTCAAACACAATATACTGAAATTTCTTTCAACCCTGGAGGGGCTTTAACCCCTCACCCCAAAAACTACGATATGAAGTCCTAGACTTCAGTTTCTTAACCTTTGCACATAGGCCTAAGGGCAAAGGTGTCCGGTTCTCTCCCGCAGCATGATCTTCTTAGTGACAGTGTATAGTGGTTGTACTCATTTATGTATTTTGGCTCGTTAGAGGGCAGTATTGTGTCAAACAAAATATACTGAAATTTCTTTCAACGCTGGAGGGGCTTTAACCCCTCACTTTTGAGTTAACACCCTCTAGATACACTAACCCAGTGGCTTCCAGCATTTTTCAGAGCCAGGCACCCTTACTAAAAGTCATTAAGTCAACGGCACCTGGGATTAATTCAATTTATTTTTCTTCCAATTATAGTTCTCTATTTTAATGACGAGCAACGTTCACTGTATTCAACCGCAGTATTGCGACCATTTCTACACTACATTAAGCTGGAAAATAGTTATATATAATCAGTGTGAGAATTGAAGAAAAGAGACTGGGGAGGTTACACTTTTATGAGTTTGATGACTTTGATCCATGTTGAGTTGAATATTTTATCCGAATTTTGCAAACTGAGAAAGTTCACAAATGCAATAGAAAGACTTAAACTCCTTAAAGTGGTGACATCTCGAAATTTATTAGTATGCAATTCACATGGTCACAAATCTCACAATAACCAGAGCATTACTTTATTAGTAAGTAGTAACCCACAAATTGAATTGTGAAAGAAAATGCTAAAATATATGCACCATATAATCACACTAGCACAGCTGAGGGAGTTGGAAACGACCCTTGGGTGTGCAATGAAGACTTAATTGTGGGGTCCTAAGAAAGATTACGGGGTTGAACCCCAACCCCCTCCGACAATTCTCACCCTGGGAAAAGGTGACCCAACCATGCATTCATTTGAACCGAGCTTGCCCTGGTTTGAGTGCGAAATAGATTGTTTGACGTGAGATCTAAATTACCCTCGAGACCCAAAACAATTATAGTCGTTTATGACAGAAAAACTACTGAATTGTGACGCTCTAAGCGTGATCTGCGAGATGATTATTTTCGCAGACCACCAAATAACCAAGATGGCGTCGATGAACTCGGCCGTCGTTCGTACATGGGAACGATCAGAGGCGGACTTTAGCCATTCTAACACGCAATTATTACAATAAGTGATGGAAAAGTACATTAAAAACATACCAGAGACTATCAGACAGACAGACAGACAGACAAACAGACAGGCAGACAGACAGACAGACAATCTACAAAATATTATCCGTCTCTTCTTAGCCATAAGAAGCTTTGATGGTCATGTCCTTCATGGTCTATTGCCTCAAATTAAATCGACCGGTTACCTGTTGCGCCCCAGAGGCCATAATCTTACTCTACCTCGTTCTGATAATCTGACTAGAAAAAGCTTTATTATTAGGATGCTTTTTGATGTTGTTTAATTAGTAAAACTTCTCAAATTCTGGTACCCTTTTCAGATAATAGTAACTATTATAGATTTAAAATTTATCTCTTGTTATGATGCTTTGATTTAGTGTTATTAGTAATTTTCTACTTTTAAAAATTTAAATGTATACTCATTTTTTTTTAAATTTTATTTTTATTTTTTTTCAAATATTATTATCTTCTTATTACTTCTATGTTTTATATTTTTCTATACTTGTTCACCAATGTGCGGTTCGCTTTTGGTTTATCAATAAAGAATATTAATAATAATAATAATAATAATAATCGTAATCATAAACTCCAAATTTCTAAACCGCCCCTCAACTTATTCATGACCACAGACAGAAAACAGACAGACAAACACAGACACACACAGCCAGATGGACAGAAAGACAGACAGACAGAGAGAGACGCTGAGAGACAGACAGACAGACAGACAGACACTAACAAACAGAAACAGAGAGAGAGAGAGGGTCGGATCACGATGAAATATTGCTATTATCATAATCGTTATTAAGCATAACAAATTTTTTTCAAGTATACGAACGCTGAACAAGGGTAACACGTGACTAAACGTCATCGGTCAGCCCAAACATACGAATAATTACTCTGACGTCACGTCCCCCGCCAACTATGACGCAAAATGCTTACGTAAAACAGTAAATATACCAAATTAGATTAATAATATTAGTCAGTCTTGACTGTTCCATTTTGACGACAGTCAGAGGTAGGCCTCAAATTGGTTTCATACAAACGATTTAAAATGTCGCATCCGTTTGGATACAAAGCAGCGCCAATAGACACCAAAGTATATAATACGTCCAAATCAATAGACTGACTAATCTAATCCATTCCAATCGATTCTGATAATAATAATAATAATAATAATAATAATAATAATAATAATAATAATAATAATAATAATAATAATAATAATAATGCGCACAGCCTTATGCGTCGACTGCCCTAGTCTAACAAGATTTGACTCTTTGTTACGAAATGGATTGTCGAAAATTTTGAACGTGGAACTGTCGGACGAGAATTGGCTTCAGGCATCCCTTCCGGTGAAGGATGGTGGGCTTGGGATACGCTGTGCTGCTACGCTGGCACTTTCTGCCTTCTTGGCTTCTGCTGCGAGCACAGGCGAACTCCAAGCACACATGCTGCCACCAGAATTTGCTGATGCCTCAGACGACCTTGTAACCACAGCACTGAAAGCATGGACAACACTCACGAGTGCGGAACCACCAACCGGATCTACAGCTCATCGTCAAAGAGAATGGGACAGCCGCTGGATAAATAAGGCGTGGATAACTTTGCACGAGTCTGCGAACAATGCACTGGACCGGGCTCGTCTCTTAGCTTCTCGGGCACCACACGCGGGAGACTGGTTGCTAGCTCCTCCGGTCACTGCATTGGGCCTCCGCTTGTCCGATGAAGTGATACGGGTCGCGGTTGGAATAAGACTTGGAACGACTCTGTGCGAACCACATGTGTGTCATTGTGGCGAGAGAGTTGACGCCAGAGGACTCCATGGTCTTGTCTGCAGAAAAAACGCTGGCAGACATCAACGGCACAACATGCTCAACGATGTCATATGGAGATCATTTGGAAGAGCAAATATCCCTTCTCAGAAGGAACCGTTGGGCCTCACCAGAGAGGACGGCAAGCGACCTGACGGTGTGACGCTTATCCCGTGGTCATGCGGAAGGTGCCTCACTTGGGATGTGACCGTTTCGAACACATATGCAGCGTCACATCTGGCTGTAACATCAACCGGAGCAGGTGAGGCCGCAAACCGGGCAGCCGCCGCCAAAAGATCCAAATACGACACAATCACCCGAACGCATGCTTTTGTAGCGGTTGCAGTGGAGACGAGTGGTGCATGGAGTTCCGAAGGATTGGATTTTGTGTTGGAACTGGGACATAGGCTGACGGATTCAACTCAGGACACGCTTGAGACAAGCTACCTGTTTCAGAGACTGTCGATAGCTGTCCAACGCGGGAACGCCATCTGCTTCTCGTCGACCTTTTCACGATAAATTGTTCACTGAGTGACGCTGAGATGGCGCTTCAGATTATTTAATCATCATTGTTAAATATAACAATAATAATAATAATAATAATAATAATAATAATAATAATAATAATAATAATAATAATAATAATAATAATAATAATAATAATAATAATAATCTTCGTTTAATATCTTCAAACTGACAATAACGCAGTATGATTACAAATCAGTATGAACGGATGATCACAAGTTATTACAGGAGTCGAATTTAACTGTACACGGCAGCCATGCAAGGCGCCCATCACGTCCTACATCTCATTTTCACAAACGCGCCATCTCGCGAATGAAAGGCTGAGTGGACCTAAATTTGGGGAGGTTGCGGGAAGCGATCCCGCTACCTCTGATCCAATCAGATCCAATCCAAACTAATCTAATCTAGACCACTCCAATCCAGTCTAATCCATTCCAATCCACTCCAATTTAATCCAATCCATCTAATCCGCTCCAATCCAATCTAGTCCAATCTAATGCACTTCAATCCACTCCAATCTAATCCATTCATCTAATCTAATCCAAAGCCATCTAATCCGCTCCACTCCAATCCAATGTAATCTAATCCACTCCAATCTAATCCACTCCAATCTAATCCACTCCAATCTAATCCAAAGCCATCTAATCCGCTCCACTCCAATCCAATGTAATCTAATCCACTCCAATCTAATCCACTCCAATCTAATCCACTCCAATCTAATCCAAAGCCATCTAATCCGCTCCACTCCAATCCAATGTAATCTAATCCACTCCAATCTAATCCACTCCAATCTAATCCACTCCAATCTAATCCAAAGCCATCTAATCCGCTCCACTCCAATCCAATGTAATCTAATCCACTCCAATCTAATCCACTCCAATCTAATCCACTCCAATCTAATCCAAAGCCATCTAATCCGCTCCACTCCAATCCAATGTAATCTAATCCACTCCAATCTAATCCACTCCAATCTAATCCACTCCAATCTAATCCAAAGCCATCTAATCCGCTCCATCCAATCCAATGTAATCTAATCCACTCCAATCTAATCCACTCCAATCTAATCCACTCCAATCTAATCCAAAGCCATCTAATCCGCTCCACTCCAATCCAATGTAATCTAATCCACTCCAATCTAATCCACTCCAATCTAATCCACTCCAATCTAATCCAAAGCCATCTAATCCGCTCCATCCAATCCAATGTAATCTAATCCACTCCAATCTAATCCACTCCAATCTAATCCACTCCAATCTAATCCAAAGCCATCTAATCCGCTCCATCCAATCCAATGTAATCTAATCCACTCCAATCTAATCCACTCCAATCTAATCCACTCCAATCTAATCCAAAGCCATCTAATCCGCTCCATCCAATCCAATGTAATCTAATCCACTCCAATCTAATCCACTCCAATCTAATCCACTCCAATCTAATCCAAAGCCATCTAATCCGCTCCACTCCAATCCAATGTAATCTAATCCACTCCAATCTAATCCACTCCAATCTAATCCACTCCAATCTAATCCAAAGCCATCTAATCCGCTCCATCCAATCCAATGTAATCTAATCCACTCCAATCTAATCCACTCCAATCTAATCCACTCCAATCTAATCCAAAGCCATCTAATCCGCTCCACTCCAATCCAATGTAATCTAATCCACTCCAATCTAATCCACTCCAATCTAATCCAAAGCCATCTAATCCGCTCCACTCCAATCCAATGTAATCTAATCCACTCCAATCTAATCCACTCCAATCTAATCCACTCCAATCTAATCCAAAGCCATCTAATCCGCTCCACTCCAATCCAATGTAATCTAATCCACTCCAATCTAATCCAAAGCCATCTAATCCGCTCCACTCCAATCCAATGTAATCTAATCCACTCCAATCTAATCCAAAGCCATCTAATCCGCTCCACTCCAATCCAATGTAATCTAATCCACTCCAATCTAATCCAAAGCCATCTAATCCGCTCCACTCCAATCCAATGTAATCTAATCCACTCCAATCTAATCCAAAGCCATCTTATCCGCTCCACTCCAATCCAATGTAATCTAATCCACTCCAATCTAATCCAAAGCCATCTAATCCGCTCCACTCCAATCCAATGTAATCTAATCCACTCCAATCTAATCCAAAGCCATCTTATCCGCTCCACTCCAATCCAATGTAATCTAATCCACTCCAATCTAATCCAAAGCCATCTTATCCGCTCCACTCCAATCCAATGTAATCTAATCCACTCCAATCTAATCCACTCCAATCTAATCCAAAGCCATCTAATCCGCTCCACTCCAATCCAATGTAATCTAATCCACTCCAATCTAATCCACTCCAATCTAATCCACTCCAATCTAATCCAAAGCCATCTAATCCGCTCCATCCAATCCAATGTAATCTAATCCACTCCAATCTAATCCACTCCAATCTAATCCACTCCAATCTAATCCAAAGCCATCTAATCCGCTCCACTCCAATCCAATGTAATCTAATCCACTCCAATCTAATCCACTCCAATCTAATCCAAAGCCATCTAATCCGCTCCACTCCAATCCAATGTAATCTAATCCACTCCAATCTAATCCACTCCAATCTAATCCACTCCAATCTAATCCAAAGCCATCTAATCCGCTCCACTCCAATCCAATGTAATCTAATCCACTCCAATCTAATCCAAAGCCATCTAATCCGCTCCACTCCAATCCAATGTAATCTAATCCACTCCAATCTAATCCAAAGCCATCTAATCCGCTCCACTCCAATCCAATGTAATCTAATCCACTCCAATCTAATCCAAAGCCATCTAATCCGCTCCACTCCAATCCAATGTAATCTAATCCACTCCAATCTAATCCAAAGCCATCTTATCCGCTCCACTCCAATCCAATGTAATCTAATCCACTCCAATCTAATCCAAAGCCATCTTATCCGCTCCACTCCAATCCAATGTAATCTAATCCACTCCAATCTAATCCACTCCAATCTAATCCAAAGCCATCTAATCCGCTCCACTCCAATCCAATGTAATCTAATCCACTCCAATCTAATCCACTCCAATCTAATCCACTCCAATCTAATCCAAAGCCATCTTATCCGCTCCACTCCAATCCAATGTAATCTAATCCACTCCAATCTAATCCACTCCAATCTAATCCAATCCAGTGTAATCTAATCCACTCCAATCTAATCCACTCCAATCTAATCCAATCCAGTGTAATCCATTCTAATCCAATCCAATCCAATCCAGTGTAATCTAATCTAATGACTTAGGGCCCCATATAAAGACTATGTAGGCTAATCAATTATGATAACGGCGCTTCGTATATCGCCGCTATCACGTTTCCCATGGAAGACTCCCAAAGCCTCTCAGTCATTTCGCTCATCGTCCCATCTCACCTGTCAATCTCACCTCTCCTCCGCTGACCCTCTCTCCTCCGCTGACCCTCTTTCCTCCGCTGACCCTCTCTCCTCCGCTGACCCTCTCTCCTCCGCTGACCCTCTCTCCTCCGCTGATCCACTCTCCTCCGCTGACCCACTCTCCTCCGCTGACCCACTCTTCTCCGCTGACCCACTCTCCTCCGCTGACCCTCTCTCCTCCGCTGACCCACTCTCCTCCGCTGACCCACTCTCCTCCGCTGACCCACTCTCCTCCGCTGACCCACTCTCCTCCGCTGACCCACTCTCCTCCGCTGACCCACTCTCCTCCGCATACCCTCTCTCCTCCGCTGACCCTCTCTCCGCTGACCCACTCTCCTCCGCATACCCTCTCCTCCGCATACCCTCTCTCCTCCGCTGACCCACTCTCCTCCGCTGACCCACTCTCCTCCGCATACCCTCTCTCCTCCGCTGACCCACTCTCCTCCGCATACCCTCTCTCCTCCGCTGACCCACTCTCCTCCGCATACCCTCTCTCCTCCGCTGACCCACTCTCCTCCGCTGACCCACTCTCCTCCGCTGACCCACTCTCCTCCGCATACCCTCTCTCCTCCGCATACCCTCTCTCCTCCGCATACCCTCTCTCCTCCGCTGACCCACTCTCCTCCGCTGACCCTCTCTCCTCCGCTGACCCACTCTCCTCCGCATACCCTCTCTCCTCCGCATACCCTCTCTCCTCCGCTGACCCACTCTCCTCCGCTGACCCTCTCTCCTCCGCTGACCCACTCTCCTCCGCATACCCTCTCTCCTCCGCTGACCCACTCTCCTCCGCATACCCTCTCTCCTCCGCTGACCCACTCTCCTCCGCATACCCTCTCTCCTCCGCTGACCCACTCTCCTCCGCATACCCTCTCTCCTCCGCATACCCTCTCTCCTCCGCTGACCCACTCTCCTCCGCTGACCCTCTCTCCTCCGCTGACCCTCTCTCCTCCGCTGACCCTCTCTCCTCCGCTGACCCACTCTCCTCCGCTGACCCTCTCTCCTCCGCTGACCCTCTCTCCTCCGCTGACCCTCTCTCCTCCGCTGACCCTCTCTCCTCCGCTGACCCACTCTCCTTCAGCTTTCCCCTCGCGACTGAAAACCTAACTCTTCGAGCTATCCGATCCTGGTTCAACTCCTGCGCTACCCCACGACCACCACCGATTTCCACCGAGGCACCATGCCGCCTTTGACCTCCCCGAATTCTGACCTATAGCCTAGCACCGAAACAGCCTGGCTACTGCGGAATCGATTTGATATAGCGCCGTTAAATAAGCTGGTCTCCACTAGCTGGCCCTGAGAAATTTCGGTCATTTACATTACATAACGTACAGAAAACAATCCACGATGGCTTCAAGGAATCAAGGGAACCCTTCTTCGGAATTTTACACAAACGAGACTATTCGCAACGAAGGCATTCGGTTACAGACCATGACGAACACGAAGTGATGATGCATGCTCGCGTGCTCAAGGCGTAGACCTACTGCATCGATTTTTCACGCGGTGCAATTCAAAGCGGCTTATATTTTTAAGTTGATTCCACGACCTCGCCCACATCATCATCATCAACAGACAGACAGACAGACAGACAGACAGACAGACAGACAGACAGACAGACAGACAGACAGACAGACAGACAGACAGACAGACAGACAGACAGACAGACAGACAGACAGACAGACAGACAGACACAAATTATGTATGCTGGGGAGATTGATGAACGAAACGTCGGAAAGCTTAAACAAAGCCAAGGAGGCGTTAATCGCAACACTCCAGCCGAGCTCTGCAGTGTTTATCACTAGTGCAGTCGACCCACAATCGAAAGGGCCGGCTTGCAGGTAATCGTAATCTCCAAATTTCTAAAACGCCACTTCAAAGCTAAGTGCAGGGCACCAGCGTGTACTCACAGCGCTGCGTCGAGTCTGAAGGGTTGCCAACGATATCAAATAGAGATTCAAGTCCGGTTGAGAGAGAGAGAGAGAGAGAGAGAGAGAGAGAGAGAGAGAGAGAGAGAGAGAGAGAGAGAGAGAGAGAGAGAGAGAGAGAGAGAGAGAGAGAGAGAGAGAGAGAGAGAGACAGACAGACAGACAGACAGACAGACAGGCAGGCAGGCAGACAGACAGACAGACAGACAGACAGACAGAGACAGACAGACAGAGAGAGAGAGACAGAAACAGAGAGACAGAGACAGAGACAGAAACAGAGACACAGACAGACACACACACAGACAGATAGACACACAGAGACAGACAGACAGAGACAAAGGCAGATACAGACACAGCAGAGACAGACAGACGGGAGAGACAGGAGCTTCTAAATCTGATTTCGTTTGGGTCGTGAAAGATGGGGGTGCGTACGAGTCAGAGTAGGAAATCCTGGAGAGGCGAGACCTTTGCTTTGAGTTGTAGTTTCCAAGCGCTGATTTCGCTTCAATATTTAAAGGAATCGAATCATCTAGCTATCGTATAAACTTACCTGCCCCACGGTAGGTTCACCTGTGACCCAAATCCCACGCAATGCTGATGTGCGGTCTGCAAATTCAGGTGCTTGCAATTTAGTTGGGCTTGCAATTACGATTATCGTTTGGTGCGGACAACGTGTAGTAATAGGAGTCACTCGGTGCAGGTGCAGAGTAAATATTTCAACGTGGGCAGCAGACGAGTATTTAGAACTGGCGTCACATCTCTCACAGATGGTACCATATGGTCAACAGACTGCTTGCAGAGATAATTATTAATGACGACTCTGCATGCTCGACCCCAGATGCATTAGATCATAGGGGGGTAGCCTAATAATAATCATGACCCTGAACTGATGGGCCCTTCCACCGTACCCATCATTATTACAGGACGGGGTAGAATTACCAGATACAGTGTATAGCCAGCCATAGCCAGGCGATGGAGCCACGGGTTGGAAGGTCACTGTACTTCTGAACGCATCCACCATTTTCCGCAATTAACACCTTGGTCAATCCAAAACACTCATATCTCTGGGAAAATTAGTCGATTTTCACTCCATAATTATTCTCTAAAATCGTGGGCGGCCCCGAACCCCACCGGTTTAGCCCTCCCTCAGAAGCCATACTGCTGTAAAACTTCGGGCGCTGGCTACTTTCAACCCACCCCAGCACTTGAATCGCTGAGTCTGCATTTACAATTTTACATTTTGTTAGAACCTGTTTGATGGAGGTTTAAGAAAGACGGACATACAATTACATAAATTTATACATATTATATACACGTCGGAGACAATGCAACGTCAGTCTCTGTTTGCACACCCGCTTGATGCAGTAAGGTCTGAGCTGCCAGTGGAGGATGAAGACGTCGACGACGATGAGGAGGGGGAGGAAGAGGAAGAGGAGGAGCTGGTAGTAGTAGTAGTAGTGACCGTAGTTGAGCAGCTGGCAGACGCTTCAACATTTCCAGAAGGTTTCCTGGTTATACGGTCTTCTGATATATACAAAGCAAATATAGGTCAACAAAGTTGGGGAACATTTTTGTTCATTAACCAAATACATATAAATACCCATCGTATATACCTTTACCTTTACCAACCCCACCCTTGTAAATGTAAGAGTAATGTAAATGCAATGTAGATGTAATGCAAATGTAGTGTACCTGTAATGCACTTGTAATGCACCAGTAATGTACCTGCAATGTAGATGTAAAGCGAATATGATGTAAATGTGATGTAAATGCAATGTAGATGCAATGCAAATGCAATGTAAATGCATTGTAAATCGTAATGTAAATGCAATGTAACGGCAAATGTAATGTAAATGCAATGCAAATGTAATGTAAATATAAAACTCGTAGTTTCCCTTGAAGATGTTCGATGAAAATTTATCGAATGTCCCAGTGACAATCCGAATCCAACCGAACTTGGACCTCCACTTGGTAGCTCTGGACAACCCCTGTGACAAGACGCAGCGCTCATGAATACGCTGGTGTCCAGCGCCGAGCATTTAACTAGCGCCTTAGAAATTTCAAGATTAGGATTGTAAATGTAACATTCAACAGCAAACCTTTTGACAGTTTGCGTTCCACGGGGTGATTCTTTCCAGCACCTGCCACTTGGTCAGTCTCAGGGGCGGTCGGCCTTACTTTGATCTCCGTCAACGAATCCGGAGTGTCCACATCCAGAAGCGGTGACAACGATTCGCTGCTACCACCTAGTAAAGCAAAGGAAAGGAAAGTAAAGCAAAGGAAAGTAAAGGAAAGCAAAGTAAAGCAAAGCAAAGTACAGTAAAGGTGACGGTGAGGCACCTCTGCCTCGTCTCTGTTCTCTCTGGCAACCAGACTCTGATCTGAAATGGACATATCTCTGGACAACCCTTATAACAAGACGCAGCGCTCGTGAACAATCTGGAGCCTAGTGCTTGGCTTCTTTGAGCAGCATCTTAGGATTTTGAGTTTACGTTTACGATTGCTTAGGCCCTTGAGCTGGCAATGGAGTATCCCAAGGTACTGGATGTTGGTCCAGTGCATCGCAAGACGTAACGTTTCTTCCCAGCTTAAGTCTCTACCAAATTAAACTGCTTGATGAGACAGAGGCAGGTGTGCGTAAGCAGCTTGCCCCATGGTCGTTGTACAGTGAATAATCTAGACGTCTTTGGGGGGGGTAAATTTCCCCCCCCCCACGATTGATGTTTCCCCCCCCCCAGAATCCAGCAATATTGTAATGTAGACACGTGTTGGGGTGGAAAATCCCCCCCCAGGAAACTTGTTTCCCCCCCCACAAGAGGGGGACTAGATTACAGCCTGGTCGTTGTACGGAATCTGCTGAACAGATGTGAACCCGACACCTTTGATGGGTGAGCCCATGGTGCCTAAACTAAAGAGACCACCCTGTCGAATAAACCACCATCTATGGGTGAACGAAATCCAACTCCACTCGGGGGGGGGGGGGAGAATAAGAAGACATCGCTCAAGAACACCTGCAATACCATTTAATGCTTGATATACAATACAACCTGTTAGGAATTGCCCTACATCCAAAGTTCAGAAGTGCACACACGATAGTATCGTAATCTCAAGATTTCTACAGCGTCCAGAAAAGCGAAGTCGCGGGAACCAGTCTATTCACTGGCGCTCAGTCAAATCACAATCGATTGGCTGGTATAGGGTCAAAAATCGTGTGTGAAAGCGGTCAGCACAACTGCGACAATAAGTTCCAAGCATTGAAAGACAAAAATACAATATGGTAACTTAGTAGGTTTACGCGAAACCGATTGTGATCACCTTTCTTAGCGATGCTCTTTGACTTCCTTTTGGCTTTCGTCTTCTTTTGAGTGCCGTTGGCACTTGATTCCTTTCCATGGCCGTTTTCTGCCAGCTTGTCCAACGAATCCGGAGTGTCCACATCCAGAAGCGCTGACAACGATTCGCTGCTACCACCTAGTAAAGCAAAGCAAAGCAAAGTAGAACAAAGCAAAGCAAAGTAAAACAAAGCAAAAACAAAGCAAAGTAAAACAAGGCAAAGCAAAGTAAAACAAACAAAAACAAAGCAAAGTAAAACAAAGGAAAACAAAGTAAAACAAAGGAAAGCAAAACAAAGCACCGCAAAAACAAAGCAAAGCAAAAACAAAGCAAAGTAAAACAAAGCAAAGCAAAGTAAAACAAAGCAAAGTAAAGCAAAGATGACTATGAGGCACCGCTGCCTCATGTCTTCAGTCAACCAGATTTGGATCACAAATAGACATATATTTGGACAATCCTTATGACATGAAGCCTGTACTAAATTAAACTGTTTGGTGAGACAGAGGCACCAGTGGCGGCGCTAAATCAGGGCGAGCCAGGGCAAATACCCTGGTAAAAAATCTTTGTTTTGGTCATTGCCCTGCCAGAATTTTTGCCCTACCCAGCACACCTGCAACAAATAAACAAGTCTAGTTTCCAAGCATCGAAAGACAGAAATACAATATGATAACTTGGTGGGTTTACAGAAATCGATTGTGATCGTTATGTCACCTTTCTTAGCGATGCACTTTGATTTCTTCTTGGCTTTTGTCTTCTTTCGCGTCCCATTGGCACTCGATTCTTTTCTACGGCCGTTCTCCGCCAGCTTGTCATTGTTTGTTGACGTGGTGTCAGACAATGATGTCAGTGAACTGGATTCTGACGTGACATTAAGACCCACGTCATCGTGATCCAGGGGGATCATTTTGAATCTTGTCGATTGGCTCTTCCTACCTGAAACACAGGAAATTCCCATCATCACTGGGTTTTACCTACCCTGAATTACGGCTCATTTGCTTCTATCTATTTCTGCACAAGGGAGGGACGTATCTAGTAAGTTAAACATTCTCAATAATTAAATATTGCAACAAAGGCATTACATCTTAAAGAACCACTCCGAGGCGAACCAGCAACATATCGGATGTAGTATGCCAAATAGTCACTGATTAATTCTTCTGGGTATTGACCTGATTACGGCTTGGTTTTGGAGCGCCATCACTTGAAGCCTTGTGCATAAGCTACAGGCATGATAGAACTTTACTAGTTACAATTACCACTACTGTACAAATGACTAGATATATATATACAAGTTCGAAAACAGCGTAGAATGCCCAGTGACAGAGTATCCAAGGCATGGAAGGTCACAAGTTTATTTCATTGCAATTTAAAAGAACAACAACAACAACAACAACAACAACAACAATAATAATAATAATTTATACCTTGGGGCAAAGAAAAATAATTTACATGCTGTATAAATTCAATAAAGGCTAAATGCCACTCCCTAACCAGTCTTCTGCTTGAGGTCAGTGGTTCTCGAGGAAGCGGATGGAACATCCTTCAGGATTCCGTGAGTCCTAACGCATGTCATCAAAGTCAGCTCGTTCAACTTCTGTGAGAGGCTTCCATAACTCCTCCTAAAATTTCCAGCTGGACCAACTGTAAAAGTTCACCACGACATGCCAAAAAACTGGCGTAAACTGAACTAGATATTTTTTAAACCATGGGTGAATATAAACGATCTAAATTCTTTCAGTCATCTGTCAACTCTAGTTGGGTATGGTAGCCAAAATGGATAGAGTGCTCGGTCTGTAATGCGGAGAGCACGGGTTCAATCCTCCACTCAGGTGGACACTGTGTAGGGACCTTGAGCAAGTCCTTCATGCACACAATTGCTCAGAACCATTGATGTTCTGTCGTATGGTAGTGTGTCTACTTCTGAACTTTGCAAGGAAGGCAATGACTTACTTACTTATATCAAATATTGTATTGCTATGTTTCGTCCAATTCTTAATTGTTATATCTTCGTTCCTACCGTCTATCACGTGTAATTCCCTTGTGTATCTTTCCAACCTATTTTGCACCCAGAGACTATCATGGTATTCGGTCAGCTGCAAAGGGCGGGGGTGGGGGAAGAGTACTTACTTAATAATCGTCACTTACCGAAGCTGTTCCAAGTCTGTTCTGTCGTTCGTCTGTTGGCTTTGAGTTTTGCACAGATCGCGACTGAGATAAGCCTGCGACTGGACAGCACTGTGCACACTCTGAAACAACACGTAATAGCTACCTGTTGTTATTATCATTATGATTATTATTATGTATCTATTATTATTATTTATTATTATTGGCACTTTTATTAGTATTGTCATTATTATTATCATTATCATTATTATTATTATTATTACTATTATTATTATTAATATTATTATTATTATTATTAACAGTGCTTCTGAATCGTTGCATCGATTTCCTTTCAACTGTTTATGAACTATGGCACTTAAATCTCTGCTATTATTATTATTATTATTATTATTATTATTATTATTATTATTATTATTATTATTATTATTATTATTATTATTATTATTATTAGTAGTAGTAGTAGTAGTAGTAGCAGCAGCAGCAGCAGCAGCAGCAGCAGCAGCAGTAGTAGTAGTACCGGTAGAAGTGAATGAATATTTATAAAGTGTAAGTTAATATAACTATATACACCACATAAACATCGTGTAACATGACAGACACTCGCCAATCAGTCACTCTAACATACTCCTGTACAAGACTAAAACCGATCTTCTCCAGATTGCATTCTCCTCCTCAAAACAGGATTCTCGTCTTCAGAACGGTAGCCAAATGGCTAGAGTGTCCAACCTGCAACGTGTACCACTCAGGTGGTAACTGTGTAAGGACCTTGAGCAAGTCCATCATACACAATGCTCAATGCCATTGATGTTATGGTCGTGTGTGCACTTAGGAACTTTGAAATGACAATATCAAATACAGTTGTATTGTATTCAGTGTATTGTATTAGAGACTTTGAGCAAGTCCTTCACTTCCGATTGCTCAGTGCCATCAATGTTCTGTCGTATGGTCTTGTGTGTACTTAGGAACTTTGAAATGACAATATCAAATACAGTTGTATTGTATTCAGTGTATTGTATTAGAGACTTTGAGCAAGTCCTTCACTTCCGATTGCTCAGTGCCATCAATGTTCTGTCGTATGGTCTTGTGTGTACTTAGGAACTTTGAAATGACAATATCAAATACAGTTGTATTGTATTCAGTGTATTGTATTAGAGACTTTGAGCAAGTCCTTCACTTCCGATTGCTCAGTGCCATCAATGTTCTGTCGTATGGTCTTGTGTGTACTTAGGAACTTTGAAATGACAATATCAAATACAGTTGTATTGTATTCAGTGTATTGTATTAGAGACTTTGAGCAAGTCCTTCACTTCCGATTGCTCAGTGCCATCAATGTTCTGTCGTATGGTCTTGTGTGTACTTAGGAACTTTGAAATGACAATATCAAATACAGTTGTATTGTATTCAGTGTATTGTATTAGAGACTTTGAGCAAGTCCTTCACTTCCGATTGCTCAGTGCCATCAATGTTCTGTCGTATGGTCTTGTGTGTACTTAGGAACTTTGAAATGACAATATCAAATACAGTTGTATTGTATTCAGTGTATTGTATTAGAGACTTTGAGCAAGTCCTTCACTTCCGATTGCTCAGTGCCATCAATGTTCTGTCGTATGGTCTTGTGTGTACTTAGGAACTTTGAAATGACAATATCAAATACAGTTGTATTGTATTCAGTGTATTGTATTAGAGACTTTGAGCAAGTCCTTCACTTCCGATTGCTCAGTGCCATCAATGTTCTGTCGTATGGTCTTGTGTGTACTTAGGAACTTTGAAATGACAATATCAAATACAGTTGTATTGTATTCAGTGTATTGTATTAGAGACTTTGAGCAAGTCCTTCACTTCCGATTGCTCAGTGCCATCAATGTTCTGTCGTATGGTCTTGTGTGTACTTAGGAACTTTGAAATGACAATATCAAATACAGTTGTATTGTATTCAGTGTATTGTATTAGAGACTTTGAGCAAGTCCTTCACTTCCGATTGCTCAGTGCCATCAATGTTCTGTCGTATGGTCTTGTGTGTACTTAGGAACTTTGAAATGACAATATCAAATATAATTGCATTGTGTTGTATTGTATCAGAGGATTTCTAGCATTTCTGACCATGGATTTAATTGAGTTGCATTTGAAATCGTGAATGCGTTATTAGCACTGACCATTTACAAGTTAGTGCAGCAGTTGGAAATAATGAATTAAACAGAGAACAATAAGTATTGTTTGTTCATAGATTGAGTCGGGTGAGATTTAAATTCACAACAAAACGTAATGCCCCAAAACTACCGGTTATTACTGTATTCATTAGAAACATTAATTGTCTGCATGTGTCTACGTATCAAAGAATACAATTATGATACAGTGCTTTCTAAGAACCCTCAAAATTAATGGACCAATTAGTGTAATTGAACATCAATATATTCTTCTTAGTAAAGGAATTTTCAAGTTGAAACTGTTCATTCACAGACTCAAGTAGAATGAAATAACACCCAAATCGTACAACCTGTGAACTCAGGCCCTTGTATGTGTGTGTGTGTGTGTGTGTGTGTGTGTGTGTGTGTGTGTGTGTGTGTGTGTGTGTGTGTGTGTGTGTGTGTGTGTGTGTGTGTGTGTGTGTGTGTGTGTGTGTGTGTGTGTGTGTGTGTGTGTGCGTGCGTGCGTGTGTGTGTGTGTGTGCGCGTGTGCGTGCGTGTGTGTTTGTGTTCGTGCGTATACTGTTTTAAATTTATATGACTTGACCAGAATCCAAAGTGCACACACATGTATACAGTTAGAGGCACGTGCCCCAAAAACAATTATCCTAATTATATCAGCATCATTACTTGTTGACAGCCGCATCCTCCCGGCCACCAGACTATGCAGTCGGCTGTCAATTAGCTGAAACCAATTGCATTGGGCGACGAAAAGCCGCTGATTAAATTCCCTCAGTCCATAGGAGCACTAACCCCAATCAGCAGGTCACTCTCACCAATCACTTCTAAGAAAACGTGATGACTAGTCTAAGTAAAAGAAGAAGTTTCGTCTAGTCTAGAACGCTTAATGTCAAGGCCGAAAATGTTGGCGGGGCTTTTAGTACTTTCCTTAGTTGCTCGTGTTAGGTCAGACAGAGGGCTATCACCCAGTGTTTAATCAAGACACCTTTTGGGGGGAAATTCCCCCAGGATTTATGTTTCCCCCGAGGCCAGCAATATTTTAATGTAGACACCTTTTGGGGGGAGAATTCCCCCAGGATACATGTTTCGGCCCCCCCAAGTAATATAAGAATAAAATATATCACATTTTTCGGAGACGTATTCCTAAAAAAGTCATCAAATTTTTTGAGAGATAAATTCCTATAAAAAAAACAGGTCGTCAAATTTGCCAGAGATGATTTCCGAAAAAAAGGTCATCAAAGTTTTGTGGGAGGAATTCCTAATAAAAAGGTTATCAAATTTTGGTCCCTCCACAAACCTTGTTCCCCCCCCCCCCAGAAGTGGGGGACTAGATTAAACACTGGCTATCACCCGAGTAGGGTAGAGGTCATACTCTTAGCTATAGAAAAACTCATAATGTTTACATTTACAGTTTAGCCAGCAAATGTCAATGTATACATACACTTTATTATTATTATTATTATTATTATTATTATTATTATTATTATTATTATTATTATTATTATTATTATTATGCATTTATTAAACACCACTATATAATGAAGAAGCATCACTCGATGATGCTCAGTTGTTGTGAGTGAAGGACTTAAAAAGGTTCCTACACAGTAACCATCTCAAACGAGGCTCAAACCCACACTCTCGGCGTTACAAGGTGAGCACTGTAACCAATTGGCTACTGTATACCACTAATTTGCTATTGATGGTAATGAACTACATTACCAACCTTCGAAAGCATCTTGATAGAGGTACATGCATACATGGTTTTAATTTTCGTATAAAAGGTCCGCAAAGGTTCACCAGTCACTCTGTTACAGAGTAAAGCAGGGAGGCGACCTGACCGACGTCTCTCATGAGCGTAGACTCGGATCCGACCTGGGCTGGTGAACCAAAGTCCTCCGTGCCCACCTTCACGCGGTGCGGACTGTTTGTACCCTTCCAAAGGAAGGGGAACGAACGGGCACGGCAGGCAAAACCAGAGGAAGGCAATGGCAAACCACCCCTGTTAACATGCCAAGAAAATCGTCATGCGACACACCAAACCACGCCGATGGTCGCTGATGGTGGGACTCCCAGGCCAGAGCGCTGGTGGGACTCCCAGGCCGGAGCGCGACTCAAGGGCTACTGGGGAAGTAGCAAGACGGCAATGGAGACTGTGTATCATGACGATCGCTAGGGCTCCTAGAGCCGACAGCACAAAGAACAAAGAAAAATAAAAGCTTGAGATTATAAGAGTTACCTTTTCCAGTTTCTGAATCCTTCTGTGTAGATCTTTGTTTTCTGAGAGGACACCCACCATGTCTACTTCCAGCTGCCCTACCAGAAAAGCACAGCTGTTCTCAACTTCATATCACGATTTCATCTTTAGATTGAACTTCCCACTGAACAAATATTTCCACAGAAATTTTGCTCGTGCATATAGGTTTTTCTGATTGAAATTTATATCAAATAATACATATTATTACATTTTTTTATTACAAACTATTTCAATATTATAAGTAATGCATGATACCTTATTACATGCATTATTCTTATTACAGACTATTCAATATACCGGTAGGTAATAGGCTGTGCAAAAGTCTAGTGGTTAATATGCTGGCCTGCCAGCCAAGACAGAGGGTTCAAATCCCTGCCAGGCCAGAATTTTTCTCGAGATTTCTGCTCCTCTTGTGCCCCTAGCCAACTCAGCTAAAATGAGTACACTGACCGTACACTGTCGGTGCGAAGACGAGATGGCGAGGCTGAAGACTGGCCACTTACCCTAAGGATATGAAATAGCTAACGCTTCAAATACCCATGGCTGCCTTTTGGGATTAGCCTTAGGGACTACTCTTCTTCTTCCATATAGGTAATACATATAATACATTACTTCATGTATAATTCTTATCAGAGACTATTTCAAAATATGTAATGCAAATGCACTTATGAGTTAAATGATTAAAGCCACGAAACTATTAAAGCCATGAAACTGGAAAAACTAAAGGCACTTATTGTTCAAAACTAACCTATTCTAGAAAGCAGTTTTCGTGTTTCTCGCCTCATGGCCTCAACTTCATCAGACAGAAATTTCTTCCTAAACAAAAATAAAATCTGGTCAAAGCACAAGGCAACACTAAGAACTCTTTAACCCTTTAATGACAAGAGAGATTAGTTTTCCATACATTTTAGTGCACGCTCGTTGTTAAAGTGTTAATGTTAAAGCTTGAAAACTGTGCAGTATGTCTGAACATTGGAGATAAACAGAGAAATATACTGGGATTAAAGAAGATACTATGCAAGTGAAGGAGTAAATTATTCTTTTGTGTTACCCTTCACTGATAATTATTGTTAAGTAATTATCATCATCAATTTACACCAGTGTCTAATGCACAAGGCATCAAACGAGTGGCTCACCAAATCCAAGTCATAATCAATCAGGTCAATGCCCAGAAGATATGTAAAATCAATCTGGATAGAATAAAAAGAGAATAAAACCCATAATGGATACAACTCAATGATATCAGGCAGGGAAAGGTTTCACTGAAAGCAACAGCGTTATGACTGTTATTTTCATTTCTGTTTTGTTTGTACCTGAGATAGAATATCACTATCATTGTTATAAGCTATTATCATTCCTATTATTACTATACCCTATTATCATTACTACTGTTATTTTGGTAGTTACTTAACTTGAAGATCTAATGTAGGCTAATTATGTTTTGGCAAATGGACACTTCAAAGTTCCTCTGCACAGAGTCTCTTAAATGCTCGACACATAGGCAAATGTTGTTGCGACTGTTACAGGAATCTCCCATCTAAACAAAGGAAAGTCAGTCTGCTTACATTTCGGACACTTCGTGCCTCAATTCTGCGACTCGATTGGAATTTTCCGCTGCGACATCTTTGTCTCGGTTGTGAAATCTGTTGATGTTGGCTTTTAGGTGATGAATTTCTGTTACAATCTGATGTTTCCAAACACCGAGTTCAAGATGAAGACTGGAGTTTGTCTGCGTTGCGATCACCTGACCACTCAACGAGATCATCTCATCTGTCAAGAAAATGTTTAACAGATCTCAGCAACAGATGCGTATTTTTGCTGCATGTGACAAAACAAGCCCAGCTTTTCATGGAAATGGTTTATTCTTATCAAACGAATTATGATATTTGTTAATCTTGTTGCTCATTATTGTTATTATTATGATTTTTATTATTACATGTATCATGTATTATTATATTTTCGCCCGAGGTAGCAAGGATCCCAGAGGCTCTAAGAAACTAAATCAGGGTTAGGGGTTCTCATCAACCCATTTGCTGATCAAAAGAGCCTATTTTTTTCCCCGAGGTACATATAATCCCTCAGGAGTCAGATACTAAGTAAGTGAAAATTAATCTCTGCAGTGACCATCTTATTATTATCATTATTATTTTTATTTTTTTTATTTTTTATTATTGCCCCGAGGTAAACAGGATCCCTCAGGGACTTCAACATTAATTACAAATTATTATTATTTGTATTATTATTAAACCCAAAGGATAAAATCCAGAGGGTGCTGAAAACTAAACAAAAGAGAATGCATTTGGGGATGGCTAGCCTTTACAGATGTCTGGCTCCTCAACTGTACCCTGGAAAGCAATTGCATTAAAATGCTGGATTGTTGTAGCATTATTTCTATAAATTATTATTATTATTATCATTATTATTATTATTATTAAATAGTCACTTCTATCGTAATAATCAGTTATGAAAATAACATGGCAGTGCTTTATTGAGGTACTTAAAGGATCGTATAATAGTGTCCTGATAAACACATACATATATAGATACATACATACACATACATATACATATATACATAAATATATACATACATACTGAATATACATACATACATAAGTATGTACATAAATACATGCGTAGGCCAACTCATTATGTTCACTAGTGTTTACTTATAGTAGGCCCCTATTCAGTCTTGAAATTAGCTCATAGCATCATGACAGTTACCCATATCACATTCACATGACATTACCCCGTGACTTTCACTCATCACTTTCGTTCAAGACCACGACGTTTCTACTTGTGCCTGACATTAAATCACCACATTCACTTCCTCATGACATTCATTCCTAAGGTAAAGTCCTGCCTTATTTTCCCTGCTGTAGTTCACAAGATCAATGAACATTTCGACGGCTAACAAACAATCACAATCTTTAAACTGGAACACCATGGAACACATAACATGTCCTATAGTGGGTAGACATACACAGCCGAGTGGTTAGAGTGCTTGCTTTGCAATGCAGATAGTACAGGTTCGACCCTCCACCTGTGAGATGATTACTGTGGAGGGACCTGGAACAAGTACTTCACTCACAATTCCTCATTGTAATCTATTGATGCTTGGTCATTAGATAGAGGCACTTAATAAATGCATAATAATAATAAAATCTGTGTTTCTAAATATCATTGCAGTCCCTGAGGGATCCTTTTAACCTTGGGGCATTAAAAATAGAAATAAAATTTTAAAAATAATAAATAAATCATGGACACAAAAAACACACTTTTAACCACAAAACAACACACCTCTAAGCTCCCGAAAAAACTGGGTGTAGGTGTCCCTTTCATCCTCCAATCTTTTCAGTCCGTTGTGCAATTTCTCTATGATCTGTTCAGAAACGATAATTTCTTTATCAACCAGCAACAAAAACAAAAACAAGTAACCAATAAAAATTTATAGAGCTCCTTTGGCTAGTTTCTCCTGAAAGGGTGCCATACAAATTTGTGATCACATTTACAATTACGATTACTAATAAAAATGATATCACACTAACAAAAGTATTCAAACAGCCGATAATTCATCTAAGACAGAACCTAATGTGTAATGTGAGCCACGATAACCAATTGGTTAGAGCGACCACCTTGTAATGCAGAGCATGGGTTCAAGCCTCCATTCAGGAGGTCACTGTGTAGGGACTACTTGCAAGTTCTTCACTCGCAACTGTTCAGCACCATCGGTTGACGCTTGGCCACCAGATAGTGCCTTTGGGTGCTTGATAGTATAGTGGTTAGCATGTTGCAATATCAATCGAGAGGCTGGCAGTTCAAAACCCTGGTAGGGCAGAAATTTGGTTCGAGATTTCTGCTCCATGTGTGCCCCCTAGCAAACTCAGCTAAACTGAGTACAATGACCAGACTCTGTGGGAAGATGAGAAGGCGAATGAGAGGACTGGCCACATGCCCTCATATGACGAGGCTAAGAAAATGAAGTTGCTAACACTTCATACCCATGGCTGCCCCAGGGCTAGCTTAAGGGGTACTCCTCTTCTGCTTCTTCTTCGTTAGATAGTGGCGCTTAACTGATGCATTTAATAGTGAATAACATTAATGTATAATGTCTAAAGCTTAGCTACTTGTACTACATGAGGTCATAGTAATCGTTTCTCAGCACACTGCATACTGAAATCATGATCTTTGGGCGATCCACATGGCCTCAAAAGCCCATACTTCCTCAATCACTCACCTTACTCTGTGTCTCCAGCTTCATGGAGAGCACAGAAAGCAAAGCATCATAGGATCGAAGCCTTTGATTGTCTTCAGAATTTGTTTTATGAAGAACAGGAACATCGTAAGCAAATGGAACTCCACTGGATTCAAACTGCACTTGGGGAAATGGTTCCATCGGATTCCAATCCTCACTGCGACACGTGAAGCTCGAAATTTTGTCTGTCGCAGACCTATGTCGTGAAGCGACATCTTGGAACTGATCATCTGGATGGGCACTATATGAACATCTGCACATAGGACCATGTGACAATCTTTCCTTCCATCCATCCAGTCTACACAGCGACAATCCATCTTCAAACCGAGACAGATTATCAAGACCCAGATCGTCTCCACGATATCGGCCCAACCGACCGGGCCGTCCGACATGCTCTGAGGATTTTCGTAAATGCCTGATCTCCAAGTCATCTAAATATTTTTTTGCCTCTTTGATACTATCTTCGTGAAAAGAAGATCCTTTCTGTATTGCACATTGTGCATTAGCAACAGCAGAAGCCGACTTTAGAGGCTTATAAGAACCACAGTCCGGTTTAAAATTCTCAGTCATGCTTCCTTCACCTACAGAAGTTCAAAGAGAAAATTCTGTATTTCATAGTTCACACAGATAGCTGATTGGCTAAAGTGCTCAGCTTGTAATGAACAGAGTAAGAGTTCGAACCTCTCCTGAGAAGGTTACTGCGTAAGGACCTTGAGCAAGTCCTTCAATCACGATTGCTCTGGGCAATCTATGCTTTGTTGCATGGTTGTATGGGTCATGTTCAGCGAGTCCATGACAACCTACTAAACTGCAGGGGCTGTGAAAATAAAATGCCCAAATAATAATAACAATAATAATAATATAATTATTATTGTTAGTAGTAGCAGTAGTATTATTAGTAGTAGTGATAGTAGTAGTGGCGGTGGTAGTAGGCCTATATTATTACCATTATCACTTTTATTAGTAGTAGTAAGTTATGTTTCTGGTTTAAAATGTCTGAAATAGTGATTCCTCGTGAGGAATATTTTTATTTTAAATGGCAATTACTCTTGCGAGGTTGCTTCTTTTCTGTTTTATTGGTACAATACCTTTTCAATTTTAATTTCGGACGTTAAAGCACTAGGTAATCGCATTGCCTACTTTTGTGACAAAATAATTTATAATTATAATAAAATAACAATTGTCGCCATCATTTAACACGGCATCCAGGAGATCATAACGTTATCAGATCAGTTTAATTCGACATAAGTTTGATTACTAACAATAAAGTTACAATAATCGAAATATAGGTTTTACCTTTATGATGTGCTTTTTATGGGAAACAGGCTTCACTGCGTAATGAAAATGATTGAATAATTATTTTGTTTTCAGCTATAAAACTAAAACAACCCACTCTGCTACTTTTAGCGCATAGTCCTATAATTAAAATTACACGTAATAAAATTCAAACATACACTGAATTACGTTATACTTAAGTTCTATGAGTAGCCTACAATAATTTTTATACCGCAATATTTTACACCATAGGTCTATAATAACCAGAAGTAATTAATCAGGACAAACTATAAACATATCTGTAATTCGCTCATTAAGCACGTCACTGTACGTTACGTCAGCAAAAACTAAGCAGTTATTGAAGTGGAAGCGCTACAAAATATTTCTCCATTGAACGTCCAATGACTGCAGACAACCACCCAAGCATCAATCAATCAATCAATCAATCAATCAATCAATCAATCAATCAATCAATCAATCAATCAATCAATCAATCAATCAATCAAATGAGCATTTATATAGCGCCCCTCAAGAATTACATAGATAAACTATGAGATAAACACGTGTTAATAGGCCCATGTATTTCTCAGTGGGCACAAGAGTAACCTTTTTGGTAGTTAGGCCTACTAATGAAGGCGCTATATTATTGTCTAGATACATCATATGTACATCGACGAGCCCAGTAATTATTACGCTCACGGTGCTCGGTGTTTGGAATCGAATCGGCGCCATGGATAAGGAAATTAGGAGGAATCGTGATAGGATTGTAAGCAAAGAAATTAGAGTCATGAATAGCAGTGTGATCCTCCTTACAGATTTTATTTTAGTTATAGTTACAGTTATAGTTAATAGGCCTAGTTTTCATTTTAGTTATAGTTACAGTTACAGTTAGTATTATTTTTTAGTTACAGTTATAGTTATCGTTAATCGAAATCATTTTTTTTCGTTAACGAAAACATTTTCGTTACCGTTATCGTTAACGAGAATCATACTGATATTAAGACGCGTTACACAATAAAGCTTAGAGCTTCGAAAGGCTTTGGAGAATGGGTGCATTCAGCTTTATGAATACACAACGCTCCATATATTCACCGGCATCCAAGGCGAACATAGATTATTAGTTGTAGCGCACTTTCACGTTCTCAAGTTTGTCGATATTGCACTTTTCAGTCTTTTGTAACGAAAATAACTATGAATTTTCGTTAGTGTTATTTTCGTTATAGTTATAGTTATAGTTAATGATATTTTTTCGCTACAGTTATAGTCAACGTTAACGAAATCATTTTTTCTTCGTTAACGAACATTTTCGTTACCGTTAACGTTAACGAGAATCACACTGATGAATAGTCTATGACTCGAAGATCTTTGTTGTAAGTTACGAAATTAGACGATTGTTGGTTACGATTCCGATTCCTAAGCAAAAATACAAGAAATTATAATATTTTCGACTAAATGCATTGTTAAGTATTGTTTTGGAGCTAATGGAATTGTTTGTAAAACTAGAAAAAATATGTTTGAAATAAAATAAAATGTCATTTACAGTAATTTGGACCTATTATAATTTATTTAGTCTATTGTCAATCAAAATATTCTAAAATATGTGTCATTTGTCGCCCCGCGTGACTGCGTTTCCTGTAGAGCGATGCGTGTATAGTTAGTGTAAATAAAGCTGTTTATTCATCAGTTATAAGTAATATGGTCATATTTAAACAAGAATCTTTAACCAGCAAATACACAGTTGTTTAAGACAAAACGTCTAGCATGTCATATGCATCAATCGCTTAGTATATAGGGGCTGTATACAGTTACAGGTAATAATAATTAGGTAGTCAATTAGTGTTTAACCACATCTAACGGCTGCTTGGTCCGTTGACGTCGACGTTACCTTACCTGTAGTGATTGAATATTTTGATGGTTTTTCGTTGCCGGGTAAGGGTAAGGGAAAACGGAAGAAAGGCTGGAACCCTTTATCTTCTGACGTGCTCAAAATGTGGGCGTCATTAAAAAATTGTTGCCCTACACTTTCCTATGTTTTTTGTGACTACCAAATTTTGGTAATTAAATGCCAGCTGCGCAGAAGTCTAGTGGTTAGCATGCTTAATGTAAAGGTGACTTCAAAATCCACACCAGGGCAAAATAAAGATTTATGTTCTACTTTTGTGCCTCTTAACGAACTTAGCCATGAAATACACTGACAAAAGCTGTCAGCAGAGATGACAAGGAAGAGAACTGGTCATGCAACCTCATATGCTGAGGATAAAAATATGCTAGCACTTTGTGTCGATGGTGGCAGCCTCTCGGGACTTGCATAAGAACTGCACTGAAAAGAAAACAATTGCTTACTTATTTACTTATTTTATCATTTTTATTTCGATTTATTACTTCTATGTTTTATATTCAATGCTTCTAGCTACTGTCCCATTGTGCGTTTGCTAATGGTGTAATAAAGAATATACTTACTTACTTACTTCTGCTTCTAAACAATTGTGTTCAGTGTGCACAGCCTCTGTCTTAAGAGACTGATCTTCTGCATGTTGACTTGATTATGGCTTGGATTTGGTGCGTCATCTGTTTATAATTAGTGCAATAGACAAGAGCATGATAGAAGTTACTAATTACAACTAAGCTCAAATATGAATGATTTTCCAGGAATGGAGAATGATGATGCAAGTCCAGGCAGTGAGACAGCCTCTTCCACTGGAGCTTCATGTCCAGTCCAAGACACGAGCCAACCTACATCCGAATCGCAGGAGGTGGTGAGTGATGAAAGAGGTTCATCCAGTGCTGCAGTTGGCATGGCGACTGAAGGTGAGAGCATACTGACTGGAGAGGCACTGGAGGCTGCTGTTGTGGAGATCGTTGCCCTTGGCTACACAAGAGACCAGGCACTAGTTGCCATGGCAGCATCTTGCAACAATCCCAACAGAGCCGTTGAGTACCTGTTGAGTGTGAGTTATTTCTCATAATCGAATGGTTTTTGTCATGCTATGATTATTCGTCATGATCGAGTGATATTTGTAACACCGTGATTGTCTGTTGTGATAGAGTGGTTTTTGAAGTAATGTTCTGTAGCTAAAGTAAAGTAAAGCTTCTGTGTCCCATAGTGAGGAGGTGCTCATTTTCCACTCTTATGCCCTTGAACTGGCAAGGTCACTGAGCAGCGCTGGACTTGCAATTTGTTTCCCAGCTTGCACCAATATCAAATACAACTGTTTGTGTGTGTGTGCACGCACAAGCGATTTTGTACATTCATACAGTGCCATGTGTGATTACACCTTGTAGGTTTACTGTTTTTTTCATAATTGCTTTACATTATGACAAAACCAGAGAGACATCCAGGTGTCTGCAACCTGCAGGTGTCTGCAGGATTTTGGCACTGGAAACATGTAGAAAGTATTTTCTGTTTTGAAAAACAGGGTGGGGTTGGAGCTGCATCAGAAGCTGCTAAAGAGAGGACAAGTGAATCGAGAGAAGAATTTAGTTTTCCAGTTATTACTGAAGATACTTCCGAAGCAGGTAAGCTTCCATTTGATGGCTTGTTTCCTTTTTGCATAGGGAGTGCTCGATAGTGTAGTGGTTAGCGCACTGGACTGCCAATCGAGAGGTCGGGGGTTCAAATCCCAGCCAGGGTAGCCAACTTGTGTTGAGATTTCTGCTTCACCTGCACCCCCTAGCCAACTCAGCTAGGGGGCACAGGTGCTTAAACTAATTTACTTAGGTGGCGAACAGGCTTAAAAGAACGAGTGAAAATGGGCTTAAACTAATTTACTTAGGTCGCAAACAGGTTGTTTTTTAATGGGCAAAGATCTTCCTGGCTTTTCATCAGCTGGCGCCACGCATCCGGAAACGATATTATCATTATTATTCGGGTTGCAGGAATCGTAATCATAATCTCCAAACTTCTACAGCGCCACTCAAAGGCCAAAGACTGCATCAAATCAGAGGGGTTTTCCAAAGATTAGTCTAGAGGAAGTCAGAGTCCAGAATAGGCAGTTAATAATATAAACAAACACACATTTGTTATGTTATGTTTTTGTTTTAATGACTCGCATTGGAAAATACATTTTCAAATTGTTTGAAATCGTCTCAGGACAGGCAAACATCTCTTTCAGATTTCAAAAATTTTCCGTGGGTTATACCTCCGCACCCCTACTACACCTGGATGTCTCTCGGAGTTGCCCCCTCTTGAATTTAAGTCTGGCTACGTCATTGTATATAATGTGCATAGCACTGCATACTTGGCAACAAACTTATCTCTGATAGTTTAACAAGTATTCTGTTGTTTCTGATGTGCAACGAGAGGTGATCCGTTGACGATATTCGCGTCCCAGCCTCAGTTTTATCAGATTCGCCAGGCGCTCAGTTCAAATCCTCAGATGCTCAATTTCTTTCTGCAGCAGGTTCGACGTACGAACCCTCGCCTACACGAGGTAAAGCTTTTCGATTTCCACTGAAGAATCGAAATTCCAGTTAATCTAACTCTGCTGGCTCAAAAAAACTATTATTAAATATTTGTTAGGCACCTACCAAGCCCAAGAAATTCTGACTTAAGGACTTGCTCAAGGTTCCTGCACAGTAACCTTGTCAGAGGAGGAGACTCGAACTTGTACTCTCTGTGTTACAAGGCGAGCGCTCTAACCAATTGGCTACTTATGTCTACGCAAACAGGACATGATTTTTAAATTTATTTCTTTATTTTTATTATTTTTATCCATTTGTCAAATGCCACTATATCTAGTGACCAAGGATCAATTGTTGGAGCTGAGCAAAAGCGAGTGAAGGACTTGCTCAACGTCCCTGTACAATAACCGTCTGAGAGGAGGAGGAGGAGGATCGAACCCGTACTCTCCGCATTAAAAGGCGAACGCTCTAACCAATGAAATTTCTCGGACCAGAGCTTATCATCGTTTGACAAAGGACAGGTTTTTCATTTGTTTTATTTATTTGCATTTACTGTGGGTAAGAAACAAAAATAAATCTCAGCTTGCCCAGAGTCCGCTCAGTAGGCTCGAATCTGCAGTCGTTGGATTACAGACCCTGAGAGAGATTTGACTGAAGGTACTTCATAAATACATACTTAAGATTTAGTTAATCGGTGTGATGTGTCTTTTCAGGTGATCTGTGAGAATCGCGAGCGGTTTCTCCAGACTCTGAACGAACCGATTGCGGACGATGTGGGACTTGGAGCTTTTGGCGGCGGAGGAGGAGGAGGAGCTGCTGTCTCCGGGTCCATCGTGCTATCTCAGGCGGAACACCAGGCTGTGGAACAGGTAAGTGTTCAGAAGTATGTTTACTCCTCATGGGCAGCGATCCCGGGGTGGTCGAGGGGGACAAGACCCCCCCACCTTTAAGAGTGGGGGGGACACGCCATACATTGGACCCTCCCCAAATTTTGAAGAAACACCAAAAAATGTCCTCAAATTTTTTCGTACTCGGGTTATAAAATTTTTCTGAGTGCGAAAAGTTTTTCAGCCTCTTTTTTGCCCAGATCAGTTCAAAACTCTTTTTTGACCAGATCAGTTCCCAAATGTCCCCCCACCTCTCAAACAAGATCGCCGCCACTGTTACTCCTGATCAGTGTTTGAATCCTATGCAGCAGCCCTGGGTTGATTTGCATCCATGAAAATCTCTTGGGTACAGTTTGTCCATGTAAATGGGGGAGCTCCAGGCCAAGCTGGTTTAGTGGTAATACACTGGCACGAAGATCAGAAGGACTCGGGTTTGATGCCCGCTTGCCCCACAAAGTTAACTCAGCCTTCATTCCCTAGGTGGCAATTGTAAAAATGAGCAGTAGTACAGATGGGTGCCTTGCATGGCTGCCATACAGTTAAATTCAACTCCTGTTAAACTTGTTGTCGTCTATTACTACTATAATTATATATCATGTAATTTTAATGCATAGTTGTCAGTTTGAATTAATAAACGAAGATTATTATTATTATTATTATCATTATTATTATTATTATTATTATTATTCAACGCTCTACCGCTTAGCGTAGATACTATTTCGCCACAGACAGCTCAAGAAGCATTTTCAAGCCATTTTAAGACCTCTGGGTCTGTAAGATTGCCATGTTACGCACCCTCGTGAGCAGTGACGGATTTAGGCATAAGCTAAAAATGTTACAGCTTAGGGCCTCACAATCTCCAGTGCAGGGGCCTAAAAAATCCAGAAATTTTTTGGAGGGGCTTTTGAAGATTTCTATGTGTTTGCTTTGTTTCTTTTGTAGCTGATGGCACTCGGGTTTTCCCAATCTCTCTGTGTTCAGGCGTATTTTGCGTGCGAGAAAAATGAAAACCTTGCGGCTGACTTCCTATTGTCACAAGATCTGGACGAACTGAACTGAAAACTTTTATGTTTATGTCGAAATACGTTGCTGTAAACTGTCAACATTTTTATTGTTGTTATTATTATTTTTTTTTACCCGAGGTGTCAGTGATCCATCGGGATTTGGAAAAAATTATTTAGGAGCAGCGTAAATGTGAAATTATTTCGGAGCAGGGTAAATGTAAATTATTATTATTATTATTATTATTAGTAGTAGTAGTAATCACGTAGGGCCTACTACAAAACGACCAAGTACAGGTAAAAAGCCTTGAGCCTTTTAGATCAGTTTGTTGGAATTTCCTATTTTGTTGCCGTTTGTAATGTGTATAATAATATAGGGCCTAGCAAAACTTCGGTATATCGAACCTCAAGGGACTATCGTCAACAGTTTTATATATATCTGAGGTTCGAAGTAGGCGAGAAAAGACGTCGGGCTCAACGCATGTCATATAATGTAAGAAGAGAGAAAAAGAAGAGCAGTCCCCTAAGCTAGCCCTGAGGCAGCCATGGGTATGAAGTATTAGCGACGTCATTTTACTGTTTTTACTAATAGTATCAAATGGTTAATGATTATGAAATGACGTCATTGCGAGTTTCGTTAATAATTATGAAATGACGTCATTGCGAGTTTCTTAGTTACAGCGGTAGAGTTTTACCGTTACAGCTCCTACGGGAGTGGCTTCCATAATTATGCCGCTCATTAGACCCTATGCGCGTTTTTGCTAATTCGTTAAATAGCTTGCCTCGCAAGACGACTGTGAAATCACTGCGATTACTAATTGGAGTTACTTCGTTGCGCACGCTGTTACTAAGCTCAGTAAGCTCTGTAGGAGGTTGAATTTCTGGGAAAATTGGACGGCTGAAACGCCCTGGACCGTAAGGACCGTAATCAAGAAATACCTTCGATTGTCAATTTTTTCCGGAAGACTGGCCGCCGGTTGCGAAAATTGTAAGTTGACAAAAATTTCATCAACGCGGCTTCCTGTGAACATTTCGAAATTTTATTATCCAAAATTGATTGGTCTGTTGACTCTGTTGTAGCAGATTCCTGTAATGGGAATGACCCTGAAAGTTTCTCATGATTTACTTTTTTCATTATTTAAGACAGCTTAGGCCTATAACACGGCTTTCTCCCTAAAACATCAAAAAATTAGAGCACTCAAAGAACTCAAAAACCCTTCGGTTAAATTTCTGGGTGTCTACGTGGACCAGTTCCTAACATGGAAGGTGCATATTGAAAATATTTCTATAAGAATTGTGAAAAGTGTGGGAATATTAGCCTGCATTGCCGCCTTCTTACTGCCGACTCGAATCAGATTGAATTTATATTATTCTCTAGGCTAATCACTGGCGTAAACTTGTCCAAAATATTGGGGGATTTGGTGATTCATGCAACACTTGTTGCTTTGGATGTATAGTCCGTCTCAATTATTGGGGGACATGTGCCCCGGCTGCCCCTCCCAGAGTCTACGCCTATGTCCCTAATTCACCCTTATCTTTCATAATTGTAATATAGTCTGGGCCTCAAATTATTCATGTCGTTTGCTTACTTACTTAGTACTTAGTCCTTCCCGTGCAGAGCTGCACATCGGGCAACGCAGTTCCTCCATTCCTCTCTGTCCCTCGCCACCTCAACTGCATCCTCCACCGTCATCTCGAGACATCTCAGATCTTCTCGAACAGTTCCCATCCAGTTCTTCCTTGGTCTTCCTCTCCCACGCTTCCCCTCCGGAGTCCACCTAGTAACTTGGCTGGCTCTTCTATCATTATTCATGCGGGCCACGTGTCCCATCCAGTTCAGTCGTTTCTTTCTAATGATGTTCTCTAGCTTATCCTGCCCTGTTCTTTCTCTGACGGTTTTATTTGTGATCTTATCTTTCCAGGAGATGTGCAAAATTTTTCTTTGCCACCTGTGATGTGCTGCCTCCAGTTTTTTCCTGTTTGCTACCGTCATTGGCCACGACTCTGCTCCATACAGTAGGGTGCTCAAAACTACAGCCTCATATAGCCGGATCTTGATCTTCACGCTGCATCCCTTACAGCGTGAAGATCAAGATCCGGCTATATGAGGCTGTAGTTTTGAGCACCCTACTGTATGGAGCAGAGTCGTGGCCAATGACGGTAGCAAACAGGAAAAAACTGGAGGCAGCACATCACAGGTGGCAAAGAAAAATTTTGCACATCTCCTGGAAAGATAAGATCACAAATAAAACCGTCAGAGAAAGAACAGGGCAGGATAAGCTAGAGAACATCATTAGCTTAGGTTAACCTTATTACAAGAGTGCTGCCAGAATTATTGCAGGTAAATCAGGTCCCTTGTCTTCTCAGTGTGCGATACATAAATTAAAAATGTTACCAATTCAACAGATTAGAATCGAGCAAACATGGGCGGCGATCCCGGGGGGGTCGAGGGGGACAAGACCCCCACCTTTAAGAGGGGGGACACGCCATGCATCGGACCCCCAAATTTTGAAGAAACACCAAAAAAAGGTCATCAAATTTTGTTGTACTCAGGTTATAAAATTGTGAGCGCGTGAGCGCGAAAAATTTTTTAGACCTCTTTTTTGACCAGATCAGTTCAAAACTCTTTTTTTACCAGATCAGTTCCAAAATGTCCCCCCCCCCACCTCTCAAACAAGATCGCCGCCACTGCGAGCAAACCTCCGAATTCATGTTTAAATAGCCTAGGCCTACATGCACAATCTTCTGCCCACAGCACTGAACGACTTCTTTAGTTTGACATCCCAAACAAATCCCTATAATGTTAGAACGTCTGCCAATTATAGAGGAGTAGCCACCAGAACAAACACCCGAAAATTCTCAATTAAAAGTGCCGGTCTGATGACCTGGAACAACCCTCCCGTTACCATACGAACTCTGCCCAGTATCTTCATCTTCAAACGAAAACTCCGCGATTATCTATCTGCAGCTGATCCCTAACCCTCCCCATGCACTAATTCAGTGTTTCCCAAAGTGAGTTCCGCGAAACCCTAGGGTTCCGTGAAGCATGGGAGGCGATCATGGGGAGTCGAGGGGGACAAGACCCGCCACCTTTAACAGTGGGGGGACACGCCATGCATCGGACCCCACATTTTGAAGAATCACCAAAAAAAGGTCATTAAATTTATTCGCGCGTGAAATATTTTTACCTTTTTTTGACCAGATCAGTTCAAAACTCATTTTTGACCAGAGCAGTTCAAAAATGTCCCCCTCACGTGTCAAACAAGATCGCCGCAACTGCCGTGAAGGGAAGACAAGGGTTCCATGAAGCATTGGAAAAGTGTTGTTTGAAGTGTTGCTGCATTATAAGGTGTAACCAAGGGTTCTGTGGGAAAATTAAATTTATTTATAACAATTTCAAGTTTAACTTTTATCGATTAAACTCTATATTAATGGATCGCTGTTTTAAAAAAAATAGTACCAAAATGTGTTTTATTTAGGTAGGGGTTCAGAGTGGAAAAAAATTTCTTAGTCAAAAAGGTTTCCTAGCCTAAGAAGATTGGGAAGCACTGCACTAATTAATAACTGCCTTATGTGCGCGCTAGGTTTGGTGCTGACACTTAATGTGATTTAACTTTGAATCTTAGTTAGGGCCTAACTATAGTTAAGACCTAAGGCTTATATTCCTAGTAGGCCTAATTATATTATATAGCCAGTTGCTATCGTTTTCATGTACACGGGTAACCCTTTTAGCGGGACTTAGGTCCCTTAAGGGTTTCTCTCCCTTTGCTTCCTGTTAGTAATGGTAGGCCTAGTAGATGCACTTTTTTTCTGTTATTGTGTGTTACAAGAAGTAATAAAATTTATGGTTATGGTTATGGATATTCAGTTTTAGACGTCTCCAGAAAGCTACAGTTCGCACAAGCAGCCACCATTTCTTGGCGTTTTTTAGAGAAAGGCATGGGAGTACAAGGCTTTGCTTATGTGACTACAAGCCTTGCACCACCTATTCTTAGCCTTGAACTCCCATAATCCTTTATCGAAGGCGAGGATGTGCCGTAGCCAATCATATTGCAGTTTGTACTCGACACGGCGATGTGACTGCGGCATTTCTAGGCGATCGCCCGAGAAAGGTATTAGGGGTCATCCATAAAGGACATCCGCAATAAAGGGGAAGGGAGGGGTCACCACAATGCGGACAAATGCGGACAGAGGGAAGGGTTATGAACAGTGCAGACGTCCGCATCTAAATTTGTAAATTTGGTAGCTTTTAAACACCTCCTTCTTTCAGCCTTCCATGAGAGACGGAAAGGTCAGTGAGGCGATTGCCTAAAAGTTAAAACCGTTTAAAATTCAGGTTGTTAAACATTTGTTCAATATGTGTATTCTTTATAGTTATTATAGTTCTTTAGTTAAGGTGTTCTTTAATTAAGGTATGTTCTTTAGTTAAGATGTGTCCTTTAGTTAAGATAATTCCTTAGTTTAGATGATTGTGTCCTTTAGTTAAGATAGTTCTTTAGTTCATTTAGTTAAGATAGTTATTTAGTTCAGACGTGTTCTTTAGTTAAGATATGTTCTTTAGTTTAGAATGATGTGTTCTGTAGTTGAGATAGTTCTTTCGTTAAGATCAGGCACGGATCTACATTTTTGGGGGCCCTGTGCTGATCGAATGACGGGGCCCCTTACAGTTTTAAGATGCAAGGCAGACATACAATAACCCGACACATAACTTGTTATACTTTACAGCACATAAGAAGTAGATAGGACGATTGTCACGAGATCACGACTCACGCACTGACATGGAAAGAACATAGTCTGTCAAAGAACAATATTTAGTCATAGCTATGATTGCTATGCATAATGCATTGCAATTTGCACTGTTTCTTTCCTTAATCCTTTATTTTTTTACATTTACAATTTGGGGGCCCTGTGCTGCAGCACAATCAGCACCGTGGTTAATCCGGCCCTGGTTAAGATGCATACTTTAGTTAAGGTAGTTCTTTAGTTAAGAAGTGTCCTTTAGTTAAGATGTGTTCTTTAGTTAAGATATGTTCTTTAGTTCAGATGTGCTCTATAGTAAAGATAGTTCTTTAGTTCCAATGTGTTCTTTAGTTAAGACAGTTCTTTAGTTAAGACAGTTCTTTAGTTTAGATGTGTTCTTTAGTTACGATATGTTCTTTGGTTAAGATGTGTTCTTTAGTTTTGGGTAGTTCTTTGGTTAAGATGTGTTCTTTAGTTAAATTAAGATAGTTCTTTAGTTTTGATTTTTTTAAAGTTAAGATAGTTCTTTAGTTAAGATGCGTTCTTTAGTTAAGATATATGTTCTTTAGTTAGGATAGTTCTTTAGTTTAGATGTGTTTTTTAGTTAAGACAGTTCTTTAGTTAAGATGCGTTCTTTAGTTAAGGTATGTTCTTAAGTTAAGACGTGTTCTTCAGTTTATATGCGTTTTTTTAGTTAAGACAGTTCTTTAGTTAAGATGTGTTCTTTAGTTAAGATATGTTCTTTAGTTAGGATGTGTTCCTTAGCGAAGATGGTTCTTTAGTTAAAAGGGTACTCTTTAGTTAAGATAGTTCTTTAGTCAAGATGTGTTCTTTAGTTTAGATAGTTCTTTAATTTATGTGTTGTTTAGTTAAGATGTGTTCTTCAGTTAAGATAGCTCTTTTATTTAAGATATGTTCTGTAGTTAAGATGTGATCTTTAGTTAAGATATGTTCTTTAGTTTATATGTGTTCTCTAATTAAGATAGTTCTTTACTTTATATGTGTTCTTTAGTCAAGACAGTTATTCAGTTTAGATGTGTTCTCTAGTTAAGATGGTTCTTTAGTTTAGATGCTTTTTAGTTCAGACAGTTCTTTAGTTAAGCTGTGTTCTTTAGTTACGATATGTTCTTTAGTTAGGATGTGTTCCTTGGTGAAGATGGTTCTTTCGTTAAGGTGTACTCTTTAGTTAAGATAATTCTTTAATCAAGATATGTTCTTTAGTTTAGATAGTTCTTTAATTTATGTGTTCCTTAGCTAAGATGTGTTCTTCAGTTAATATAGCTCTTTTATTTAAGATGTGTTCTTTAGTTAATAGGTGATCTTTAGTTAAGATATGTTCTTTAGCTTAGATGTGTTCTGTAATTAAGATAGTTCTTTACTTTATATGTGTTCTTTAGTTAAGACAGTTCTTCAGTTTAGATGTGTTCTCTAGTTAAGATGGTTCTTTAGTTTACATGCTTTTTAGTTCAGACAGTTCTTTAGTTAAGCTGTGTTCTTTAGTTACAATATGTTCTGTAGTTTAGATGTGTTCTTTAGTCAAGATAGTTGTTTAGTTTAGATGTGTTCTTTAGTTAAGATATTTCTTTAGGTTAGATATGTTGTTTAGTTAAGATAGTTCTTTATTTGAGACGTGTTCTTTAGTTAAGATGTGTTCTTTAGTTTAGATATGTTCTTTAGTTTAGATGTGTTCTCTAGTTAAGATACCTGTTTAGTTTATATGTGTTCTTTAGTTAAGATGGTTCTTTAGTTTAGATGCTTTTTAGTTCAGACAGTTCTTTAGTTAAGCTGTGTTCTTTAGTTACGATATGTTCTTTAGTTAGGATGTGTTCCTTGGTGAAGATGGTTCTTTCGTTAAGGTGTACTCTTTAGTTAAGATAATTCTTTAATCAAGATATGTTCTTTAGTTTAGATAGTTCTTTAATTTATGTGTTCCTTAGCTAAGATGTGTTCTTCAGTTAATATAGCTCTTTTATTTAAGATGTGTTCTTTAGTTAATAGGTGATCTTTAGTTAAGATATGTTCTTTAGCTTAGATGTGTTCTCTAATTAAGATAGTTCTTTACTTTATATGTGTTCTTTAGTTAAGACAGTTCTTCAGTTTAGATGTGTTCTCTAGTTAAGATGGTTCTTTAGTTTACATGCTTTTTAGTTCAGACAGTTCTTTAGTTAAGCTGTGTTCTTTAGTTACAATATGTTCCGTAGTTTAGATGTGTTCTTTAGTCAAGATAGTTGTTTAGTTTAGATGTGTTCTTTAGTTAAGATATTTCTTTAGGTTAGATATGTTGTTTAGTTAAGATAGTTCTTTATTTGAGACGTGTTCTTTAGTTAAGATGTGTTCTTTAGTTTAGATATGTTCTTTAGTTTAGATGTGTTCTCTAGTTAAGATACCTGTTTAGTTTATGTGTTCTTTAGTTAAGATGGTTCTTTAGTTTAGAAATGTTTTAGTTTAGATCTTTGGTTAAGATGTGTTCTTTAGTTTAGGTAGTTCTTTGGTTAAGATGTGTTCTTGAGTTAAGATAGTTCTTTACTTTCGATGAGTTTTTAGTTAAGACAGTTCGTTAGTTAAGATGTGTTCTTTAGTTACGATATGTTTTTTAGTTAGGATATGTTCTTAAGCTAAGATGGTTCTTTAGTCAAGGTGTCCCCTTTAGTTAAGATAGTTCTTTAGTTAAGATAGTTCTTAATTTATGTTTTTTCGTTTTGTTCTTTAGTTAAGATAGTTCTTTTAGTTTAGATGTGCTCTTTAGTTACTAGGATGTGTTCTTTAGTTAAGATGGTTCTTTAGTTTAGATGTGTCCCTTAGTTAAGACACCGTAGTTCTTTAGTTAAGATAAGTTCTTTAGTTAAGATAAGTTCTTTAGTTTAGATGTTTTCTTTAGTTAAGATAGTTCTTTTGTGTACATGTGTTCTGTATACTCGGAATACGAATATTTTGCACGACTCCTTGTATATTCTTTGTCCTTGCACGTGATCTAGTCGAGGCGCCATCTTCAGGCCTTTGGGTTAGGCAAGGTTTGGGAGCGCTTCGAGATGGCAAGTCTATTCCTGCTGGGGTGAATTGGGCAGTACCGAAGTAGTCCGAGACAGCGGGAGGTTAAGACGCCTCACCTTCCGACTTCGACCTTCGTTGCAGGTAACCGGATGCCTTTCCCTCAAGACCGGTCTCTGAAGCTTCGATATGGCTTTGAGTAAAGCTTTCAATATGTTAAGTTTCTTATATTCGCATTTTGTTCGGCCAAAATCAAAGTTTCGTAAAGGTAAGCAAAGCGAAGTATCAAGCATTTTGGAGATCACATGGTCGATGATACTGTCTACTGGCGACTCCTCTTGATCGGCTTTCTTGATGTCAAATAGTTTTTTAAATTTAAATTAGCAATTATCTAAAAAATTATATTGTTCAGCCTATGTAAACAAATGCTTTTGACAATGTGGCAGTTGGGGACAGTGAAGGCAACAAAAGTATGAAGTCAGATTGTAGCGGTTTTGGGGGTCCCATGGCCGTTTGGATTTCTCCTTGTCTGCCGCGGCCTTCTTCATGTGAGTCATGCCGCGCGGCGACCGCGTTTTGCCGCTTCCTGAGGAACTCTGTGTGCCGCGCGGCGGCCGCGCTCTGCCGCGCTGTGCCTCACAAGCAGAAACCTTGCCGCGATGCCGCGTGACCGCCGCGCGGCCTCTTATGGACAATATAAAAGGAGCAGTCACAAGGAATCGTCAGTTAGTGAGTTAGTGCAGAGAAAGACACAGTACGAAGCAGTCAGTCGCAGGAGTCACCGGTCGTCAGTGAAGTCGACAGTCGTCGTCGGAAGGCAGTACAGTCCGGTCAGTCAGTCGGAGTACGACACACGCTACGAGGAGTCAAGAAACGTCGGTCGATAGTTAGCGTCGTAAAGCGTCGAACAGTCACGGAGTCACTAAGTCGTCATTCGTCGCAGTCGGTCTCGGGACCGTCGTCGTGAAAGGGACTCTCAGTCAGCGTCGTCGGTCAGGATCCTTCGTCGGTCACAGTCGTCGTCGGGAAAGGACAGACAGATGTCCGTCGGCCGTTGTGTTCTCTTGTGCGTCGTCGGTTGATCTCTGACGGGGTGGAGAGCCTCGGGATAACGATTCACGTACGCGGAAACGGACTCTGTAAGGACGAAACTGATTGCCGGAAGAAATACGGGACTCTGAACTCTGCGGACTGCCGAGGATGTTGGCTGCTGTGTGAGAACTGTGAAAGAGCACGGATACCTGGACTGGTGGGGGTGATTATATCCTTTCGTTGTAATTTCTACTTAACGTTGATTGTGTTTGATATAATAAAGGGTAAAACGTCTTACTCTTAGTCTCCTGCATATCACTGGAGCCTTACTCCGCGGACAGAACGTAGAACCCCCACTAGCTAGCGGGCTGGTATTGGCCATCCTGGAGTTGCCCAGCCTGCTAGTAACGCGACAAGATGTTAATAAGCATGACTTTAGAATAAGCATAAGCTAATCTTGGGATTTAAATTACCTCTCTGTAGCTGTCAAAATCTCCTTAATCCTTATGTTACTGTTCTGTTACTGTTAAATTCTTCTCAGGTTCTGAATTTTGTAATTATTGTGATATAATATTTTCTGTGCTCATTTTATTAGTAGCTTTGTTGTAGCAAAACAGCTTTATTCATTACCCAGCGTTTTAATGACGTGTATACTAGTTTTAAAAATTACTACATAGGTAGTTTGTGGATTTTTCTGCTTGTTTTTAGATGTCCAATCCAGATCAATATTTTCTGAACTTCCTTGCTGAAAAGGATCGCTTGTTTTCTGGAAAGGATCACAAGATCGAAGGACTAGAAAGGAAGCTAGATGCCGAGGACAAAAAATGCAACTGTTGATTGAATTTTCAGACTGTGTCAGTAAGAGCAAGAAAAAGGGTCTCAGGAAGTTCTCAGATGAGACAATGTGGGCGAGAGAGACCAGAGTTCTACATTGACCCAGCAGCACTTCAAAACATCCCACTAGAAGATGCAAATTTAGGAATGAGGCTGTATCAGCACAAGCTTTTTCCCCGAGAGTTTAAGTCCAAGGCCGACGTCGAACGCTTGGCTGATCATTGATCAACTTGTTTAAATCCCCACGTTCTTCACTTCTTTGGAGTTAAGATGTGGGGAGCCTTTAAGATCACCGACAGGTTTTTTTCCAGTCATTCTGACCAACTTATTGAAATTCCCATGTTCTTCATTTCTTTGGAGATAAGATGTGGGGAGCTTTTAAAATCACCGACAGGGTTTTTCAGTCATTTTATAAATAGACCGAGGGAATGTGGTGACAGTTTCTGTCAAAGGAGGAGAATGTGGTGACAGTTTCTGTCAAAGAAGGTTGTGTTGATATACACTTGTGCCTTAATTTCTTTGGAGTTAAGATGTGGGAAGCCCTTAAGATCACCAACAGAGTTTTTCAGTCATTTCATAAATAGACCGAGGGAATGTCGTGACAGTTTCTGTCCAAGGAAGTTGTGCTGATATATACTTGTGTCCTAATTTCTTTGAAGTTAAGATGTGGGAAGCCCTTAAGATCACCAACAGAGTTTTTCAGTCATTTCATAAATAGACCGAGGGAATGTCGTGACAGTTTCTGTCCAAGGAAGTTGTGCTGATATACACTTGTGTCCTAATTTCTTTGAAGTTAAGATGTGGGAAGCCCTTAAGATCACCAACAGAGTTTTTCAGTCATTTCATAAATAGACCGAGGGAATGTCATGACAGTTTCTGTCAAAGGAGGTTGTGCTGATATACACTCGTGTCCTAATTTCTTTGAAGTTAATATGTGGGAAGCCCTTAAGATCACCAACAGAGTTTTTCAGTCATTTCGTAAATAGACCGAGAGAATGTGGCGACAGTTTCTGTCAAAGGAGGTTGTGCTGATCTTCAGTCTGTTTGTTCTCTGCTTCACTACAGTTAAGCTGAATCTCTGAAAAGCATCAGTTGCAGTATTTACCAGATGCTGTAAATCTGTCTGCAAAACAATGTTAATGGTCCTTCAGTTGTTTGACAACTGGATGGAGGGAGAGATGGATGGAAGGATTGATGGAATGAAGACAGGTTTGAAATAAAGAAGACGAAGGGAGGTAGGGTTGATTGACGAAAGGAGAGGTTAGGAAGGGAGGGTTGTAATTTGCATGAGGAAGGGAGAATGGATGGAGGGAAGGCAAGGATTGAGGCTGAAGGAAAGAAAGGAGAAATGATAAAGAAGTGTCAGATAGAAATATACCTGCAGATATAACAATGGTTGTCACATGCATTAATAGTGGACAGGTGTTTGTTAGGCTCTAAAGTGGGCAGGCATGGTGTTTATGTAAAATATGTAAATGAATATCTAGTATAATGAAAGTTTATATATGTATAGAGCTTTATTATGACTGGACAATTAAGACTGGGTATAGTTCATAATTATGGCCTTAGCCAATCACGAGACTACCGGTATGTGCGTATGACCATCGATGTACATTGTATATAGCTAGTTTTTCCTCTGAATAAGTCATAAGTTGTGTGTGACTCGTGTTGGTGGTCTATGTGGCTTACAATGGTGGCTAAATATAAAAGTTCATTATTTATTTATTTATAATTTACTTATTCAGGGTATGTTGTTGGAAATGCTTGAAAGTTTTTCTCGGTATATGGTGTTTATACAACCTAGCCGATTGTGGGACACGTGCAGCCATGTAGCAGTGCTGTAAGTGGTGAATTAATTGCTAAGTAAGTGGTAAATTAAATGCAAAAGGATGCTGAACATTTTTTCGTGTCAAAACGAGTATTCAGAAAGGTTTCTTAAAATTTATTTACTTGACTCAATGTTTTTAATAGTGTGTAAACTGATGTGTCAACAAATAATGTCGATTAACACCGATTAATGATTTTGGTTTAAAACCACCACAAAGACTTGCAAGTTGGAGGAAGGGGATAGATGAACGGTAACATTCTTCCGTGAAGATCGGTCCCACGCGGGTTAAATACTCGCGAACTCCATATAGGTCGACTCGACCTTTTAATCCCTTGTTCTATAAGAACCTCATAGGCTTTCAATGTTGTTTGCTGCAGTCTGTCAATGAGCTTGTCTATATATACACAAATATTATATTAAGTTGTCTTGGTTATGATGTACCTTTCATAGAAATTTCTTTAAACTACTGTGTTTGCTGAAAGTGAATGTTCTTTGTCTATAGCTCATATAAACTGCCGTAATTGGTGAATTAATTGCTAAGTATATAAGTGGTAAATTAAATGCAAATGTTGAACATTTGGTGTGTGTCAAAAACCAGTATTCAGAAAGGCTTTTATTTATTTACTTGACTCAATGTTTTTAATAGTTTGTGACAAATAATGTGTAGTATGATTTTGGTTAAAAAAGCAATGTTGTAAAAAATTGCAGGTTGTCTTGGTTACACTGTACCTTTCAAGCAAAACTTTAAAATGCTTACTGGGTGTAATATTTTACTCTCTTCGCACCAACACTGCTGCATAGTATCAAACTGTGCGTCCTCGTTGGTTTGCACATTGCTATTCACGGAGGATTTGAGGACGCTGGTGCCTGCAGCAGACTATGAAGGCAGGAAGCGCTCTGAACGGGAGAAGCTTGTGGCCATCGACTGTCAGATATGGAAATGCTGAAGACCGAATAAAGGCCATCACACAAGAGAGAGTCTCATTTTGCCAGGTAAGGATGATGTTCAGTTGCAGTCCAAGGGGTTCTACCGGTCAACCGCTGTTGTATCTGCTGCCACATCGGACGACTTTTCAAAGTCCAGTCATCCAAATATCCCAGAATGAGTTGTAAGAGAAGCCCTGTAGAACTGGCTGAAGAGGGCAGTGCTCGAAGTGGGACGGTATGAAACGGTATGCCATACCGGCACCTCTCCTGGCCGGCTGTAAGCATACCGGAACTTCTCCAGGCGAAAGATCCATACCGGTATGGCCCAAAGACGGTATCGGGGAGGGCGAAGGAAGGGGAATGGTTCTTATATCCATACCGGCACTTATTGTTTCCCACTTCGAGCCCTGGAAGAGGGAGACAAAAAAGCAGCGAACCAAATGAATCTCCCTGTAATAGCAGGATGCATTGGTCAAAGTGGAGTACTGATGCACTCCAAATAAGCCAAATGGCAGAAAGGCACGTGTTTGGGAAGAATGTCACTAACAGCAGAAAGCAATGCTCACAGTGAAGGTTGTTAAACGCTTTTGAGAAATCGAGCTCAACCAATACTGAGAAGGAAAAAATTAAATGCCAATGACAAATGCATGAACTTGACTGCATTCCTGAAGGAAATGACACATTTCTACTAGTAGGTAATACATACAGATAAGGCTTAGGTGAGAACGCTATGCCTGGGGCAAGATTAAATGAATTTCCTGCACCAGACTGAAAAAGGCACTGCAGAGGAACACAATCCAAGAAATCAGCAACCATACTCAAACCCCATTCCAAAATGACGAAACAACCACAAAGATTGGATTCTTGAGCTAGCACGGTTCTTACACAGGGGCCTTAAATGGCGTGGCACCCATTCAAACGGCAGCGGTTTTGAAGGATAGCGCCCGATGAGTTCACTGAAAAATGAGCAGGGTTGAGACCATTCGGTCGCTACTGAAAAACTACGTTTACAATAACATGCCCGTTTCAGTGGGGCAGCCGAGGAAACCACCTCTGATTGACCAGAACCACGCAACAGGTACAAAGGCGTGACTTAATTTAGTCCAGAAAGAAAAGAATCTTCAGTTCATGGGCGACTCATGAACACAGAAAGCTATAGTGTGCCAGCCAGGTTAGTTTGGTCCTATATATGAATAATTACAGAGCAATGGGGGAACCTGTTGCACAGAACGAAACCGACCATCAGACCAATGCACATAAAATGAGCGATAATACGGTGATTGTCCGACTCACGGACAGCCGCAATACAAAACGCAAAAACTGACAGAAGCAAGAAATAAACGGATAAAACAATAATTGTCTTTTGCGGCGGAAAGTAAAGGTAACCAAAGTGATGAAATTTTAAGGAAAAGTTGATAGTAAAATCGGTTAAAAGAAGAAAGAATAATAATTCAACAACCACCTACATTTAAAATCACCTAATCCTTTTAGACTGCCTCACTGCCTATATCGCAATTGATCGTTATTGATCGTAATCGTAAACTCCAAATTTATAGCGCTACGTTTTGCTAAGAGAGGGATACCAGCTTATTCACGAGCTCTGCGTCGCATCAGAGGGGTTGTCCAGAGATCAATGTCCAGTGGAGGTCCGAGTCCGGTTGCCTTCCTTATTATTATTATTATTATTATCATCATTACCATTCATTCATTCATTCGTTCAGAGAATATAAGCTTACATAGCGCATCTCAACGAGACCCAAGGCTATCCCAACCACAGCTAAAGACAGAGGCTGTCATAGGCGTAAACTTGTCAAAAATATTGGGGGGGGGCCCATTGCCTTTCCCTTCCCTACCCCTCCCTATCCCTCCCGTCTTCTCCCCTGCCCTTCCGAGGCGCCGGCAGCCAGCGGTTTCCTGCAGTTTAGGGCATGCGGTGACCGTGCAATTGTATGGTTTGCATCACATTCTAGAGTAAAAACAATTGTAATATAATGTAATCAGTAACTTCTATTGCACCGGTCTCCAATGGCACACCAAAACCAGGCCGTAATCAGTTCACAGTTAATCGTAAGTGTCGCTATATATTGCTGGCTCCCGTGGATTGCAGTCAGCCACTGATGTAACTGATAGCAGATCAGATTCAGCTACAAAGAATGGATAGCGCAGATCAGAACGTTGTTCGTCAGACGTGTGGTTGTGGATGGGATTGTGTCGGTTGAGGGACTGGGGCCATGGGGTATTGTGAAAAATACACCAGATAAATTGAAAAACAAAATCGACAATTGGCTAGATTTGAATTTTTAACAAATCATCTGTAGGCTAATCCTCTGCTTTCCAACAGTATATAAGCTTATCACATCACGACTAATTAAATCTATTGGGATCAAAATAACTTTCCACGAAATTGGGCCTTGAATGTATAATTTCTGAGACATCGGTAGCTTGTCTAGTCAAAATGCTATTGATAATTGATTTTTGACTAACTTATCCCCTTCATGTAAATTTGTACCTTACCGTCTTGCCTGCCACAAGATTATGTTAGGCCTATGCACTAGATGCAACCCGTGAAAAATCATGGTATGTAAATTTAGTTTAGAAACTTTAATGTGCTTGAGAGTAAAAAATGTAAGAGACAGACAGACAGACAGACAGACAGACAGACAGACAGACAGACAGACAGACAGACAGACAGACAGACAGACCCCGACAGGTGGCGGGGAGGGCTTCGCCCGTTTTAGTCTATATCCGAAAGTGACGCGACATCAGAAATTATTATAGTTTGATATTGTTACCTGAAGTATTGGCGCCAGCGGACGGTTGTCGATTCACACTACCACTGAATGAGAGTAGAGACTGCTTGAGTTTCTTTACTGGTGGTCCGCTTGACATATTTTGGTTTTACAAAGTGTAGACTGTTATTTTATTCAAATAAGAAATAATTAATTGATATAATCCGTCTGCACTTGACCACTTCCAGAAGTTCTGTTCGGAAATTAATAAAAGTCGTTGTTTTGTTTAAAAGAAAACGAATAACTATTCTGAACAAGAAGGACTAATTTAAATTCACGTCAGGCCGAGTAACACAAAGAATGCAGACTGCAGTCGTGTGTACTGTAGACAGTGCAGAGGGAAAGACTGCTAGAGACAGAGCGAGAGAAAACAAGAGAGAGAGAGACAGAGAAAGAAAAAGAGAGAGCGAGAGAGAGAGAGCGAGAGAAAAAGGGAAAGAGAGAGAGAGAGAGAGAGAGAGAGAGAGAGAGAGAGAGAGAGAGAGAGAGAGAGAGAGAGAGAGAGAGAGAAGAGCAGACGGACACGGCAGATATTATTATTTCAGGCTTTTCTAAGCGCTGGAACTGAGAGAGATATGCCCTAAAGTGGGTACGCAGTGGGTACGCTTGAAGGGGAGAATCTGGTTCATGTGCAGCCTTGTTCTACTGCATGAGGGTCAAATAAGGTGATACCCCGACGCATCAGGGTGGCCTAGACTTCGCCTTTCATACCCTGGGTCCGCGGCCTAGACCATGAACATCTGGATATTATTAATATCTAGATGTCCATGCCTAGACCATGGACATCACAGACACCGCACACACGTACGTCTGTGGCCTTGAATATCATGTATCATCGGTCATATATATGCGGTCTTGTACAGACTGCAGAGAGGCTGAGCCTGAGATCTATACGGAAAAACAAGAATTGTACACCACTGCACTGTGCATGTAATTGCAAGTTGTAACATATTGTAGTTTATGCGAAAAAATGTGACTACTGTCAGAATATTGGGGGGGGGGCTCAATGGCTGGGCAAGCCTAGCGCCTCAATTATTGGGGGGCTCCAGCCTAGCGGCCTATAGGAGTTTACGCCTATGGAGGCTGTGGCTGGACATCATCATTATAATCATCATTATTATTGGTAGTAAGCAGAACACTATCGTTGTCATTATTGTCTGAAGTGCCAAGGTAGTTTTATATTGTTACTACAATTATTTGTTATCATTTTTATTATTGTTATTTTATATCAGGTACAAATTTTCCCTCAGAATTAAAAAAATAGGCAAAGTATTCGGGTAATAACGATAGTCATGATTATATTATTGTTGTTGTTGCTACTGTTGTTATTGTTTCCATATCCCTTATTATCAATTTGCCGTTTGCTATGTGCCCTCACGAACACCGTATGGTTTGGCTCTGCGTAGCAGGGAACCAGAGTAGCAAAGGTGTTAAACAACCTCTGTTGAGCGGAGAGAAAAATCATAATAACAAGTGGCATGAATAATTATTTTATTTTACTCTGTGTCGTTTAATCGATTATTCAGACACATTAATACCGAGGTACATTATATCATACTCACATTATCTGCATTATAAATGTATAATGTTGGGATTTACAGCGATTCTAATTTCTTACATTGGTTGTAGTCGAACGTAGGGGCTGCAGTTATCATTTGAAAGGTTTCGTCTGCCATCAAGTCGTATTTTCACACTATGACACGTTTAAATTATTAATATTTTTGAAAATTTTGTTTGGAAAGAAACCCAGATTGTTAGTGATCCTTACCCAAAGTCGTCCATCATGTCCGCCCATGACGTGTGATAAATTATTAAGTTATGATGTATTGAATCGGTCACCGAGGACACGCCCTCGAAAGGTTTCGGTAACGCAAGTAGTTCATGACCTATTTCCGTTTGGGTCATGAAGCATTTCCTACACAGTTTTTCGGCGTGCTGATTTTGTTGCATGGTGTTGTATTACATAGTATGGTATTGTATGCATCCCCTTATCTAATGATTTCTATAGCGCCGTTATAATTTATAAATATGTAAAGTAATAAATGATATATTTATATATTAATAAATAATATATTTATAAATATTATAATAATGTCGAAAGCATCAATCATTAGCTCAGAAACCAGAAGCCAGGCTATGATTTTGCATGTTTGTGTGTATCTTAGCTGTTGTATAGCATGTTCTGGAGACCACTTGGAAGTGTTATGTAATAATAATTATAGTTATTATTTGTTTAGGTCATGACCCATTTGCTGTGCCCGTATCTGGTATTACTTTACATAGTTAGCATTTACTGTTAGATAGATATCGTGTTTTATTACCATGTTTGTTTTTTGTGTGTTATATAATCAAATTTTGTGGTATGCTGTTCTGTGTCATGCATTGTTTTGGTTTATTATGACATTGGGTCAGATGTTGACATTGACCTCACCTTGACCTCACCTTGACCGTACCTTGACCTGCAGTTTCGTAGTTTTGTGTTATATCTCGTTATTTTACATTTAAAAAATTGATGTTGATGTGTAAAATTGCTGTGCTGTTGCCCTTAGATAGTTTGCTGTAAGGAAGAATACAGCGCTATGTCAGTCTCAAAGAAATAACCAATTACTTCATTACTTCTTTCCAATTGTGCTTGTTATAACCGAAATTTCCAGTTCTGCTGTCTTGCTCGTTTTTACAAAGTAATCATAATCTCGAAATTTCTACAGCGCTTAAAAACGAAGTTGCAGGAACTGTCTTATTCACAGGTTTTTAGTCAAAACATATCGATAGGTGGGCAGGGTGAAATCGGTTCCAGGTCAAGATGCAAAGGAGTCAGGCAGGCAGACACTCGGACATGTTGTGGCTAATGTTGTTTTCTAGCAAACACAAGATGAGATTTAATACAGTAGATGGAAACTACTACCAGAATAGGAACTTAATTATAATGTTATGTAATGTAATCAGTGTAATGTAGTTATGTAATGTAAACGAGTAATGTGATGAAGTGTAAACACTGACTTACTGACTGACTGATGAGGAGTAAACACGCATTTATAAAGTATCTATTTATAAGTTAACTCCTATCCTCTTCCTCCTCTTACATGATTTGTTTGCACTGGATGTAACGACCTCGACTTGACGTCTCAATGATCGTGTCCTTAATAATTTCTTTGGTAATATTTCCTTCTGAATTTGCTGATGTCTGACTGAGATGTATATATATTTCGAGGAAACTGACCAGTTTAAAACATCATTTGCTAGGCATTCACTAGATGGCCGACGTATGCTGCCATCTGGTGACTGGTTAGTGGAGTGTGGCCTTTAGTAATTCATTCATTCATTTCATTCACTTTGAAAATTTAATATAGCGCCCCCTCAAGTTACCTACTCAGAAGCGCTCCCAGCCCAACCACGGCAATATAAACTGGACTTAAGTAACTTATAAAAAAACAAGCGAACTATTCTTAGGCAACAGGCGTATCTGTGGCAGCATGGGTTCATTCATTCATTCATTCATTCATTCATTTTGTTATAAATATTGAATTGTTCCTGATGTTTTGGTTTGCTCTTCTCGTGTGCATTTATGTGCTTGTTTATAAATGTGTGTGTGTTTGCATGTGTCTGTTTGTGTGTGTGTGTGCCTTTGGGTGCTTGTCTGTATGCCTCACCAGATGGCTGAGATCTCGAGGCTCCACATACAGATGAAAGTCTTATAAGGTGTTAATAGCTTAGCACTTCCCTAGTTGAGTTCAGGGTTGGCTGGCGGTCTGACTAACTGCCAGATTGGTAGACTGATTGACTGACTGACTTACTGACTGACTAAATGATCCATTTTTAATGTTGAGACATACCCACTGCCATGCATTTTGATTATGTCTTGATCTAACAATGCTATGAGCACTGAGCATGCATATGTTTGTGTGTGTGTGTATGTATGTATGTATGCATGTTTATGTGTGTATGTATTGTATTGTATCTAGAAATTTATAAAGCGCCTCTCGCAGAATAACTATTCAGAGGTGCTCTCAGCACAGAAGCCCCGGGGAAACAGAAATGCCTTTAGGGAACGCGAGACCGATGAGGAAAAGCCAGTCATTAGATTGGCCCTGAGCACAGGGGGAATGTCATTCCAGATCGTGGGACCCACTACAGCAAATGTATGTATGTAAGTATGACATGTATGCATGCTTGTGTGTATGCATGCTTGTGTATATATGTATGTATACATGTGTGTGTATGTATGTATCTATGTATGTATGTATGTTTATGTGTATATGTGTAACATTGTGTATGTATGGACGTATGTATGTTTCATTATATGTATGTGCCATTGTGTGTCTGAAGATAACATAGAGTATTCCATGTCAACCCACCCAGCTTTGGAAAACGTCTCCACATCAGAATCTCTACCTACTGAGATATGAAGCTTGCGGCACACCTGGATAACTTGCCAATTATCAGCGGTGTTGCTGAATCTACTTGTTTTTTTCCATAGGCTTTCAAGGCATTGTGTTTCTGTTGCTATTCCATGTACAAGTGTGAACCTTTCCACATAGTTCAGTCCGTAGCTTCTGTTTTGTGATAATTGAGCACTGTCCGTTTAGTGTGGTTTGTTTTCGGACACTAATGTGGTCTTTTGAAGTAGACAAAAGTGTTCGGTGTCGGGCAACAACGAATAAAATTATGTTTTCGCTTCAGTTTCTTGTATCTGTGAGTGTTTTAGCCAAACCAGTATAGACTTAATAATAATAATAATGATAATAATAATAATAATAATAATAATAATCATGTTTATTGACAAGCTCACTGACAAACTGCAGTAATTAACATTGAAACATATGACAGTACAATTATCAAGATCTTATAGAATACATATTGGCAGCCTGTTAGACGCCCTCTCATTTTACACTCCTAGGGAGTGGAAGGCTGAGTCGACCTATAGGGAGCTTACGGGTATCGAACCGCGTCTTTCAAGACCTTATGTAGTGTCTCCTCAGAGCAGCGGTTGTGTTGAGGAGGGTCGATGATTAGGAGCTGAGAATTTTCGTTTCGTGTGTTGACCCTACGTGTTGTTAACAGTTCTGATAAAAGCAACATCTAGTCTTTGTTGCTTTAACGCATGGAAATTTCAGGCGTTCGCTTGGAGAATAACTCTTACGTTATCTCTGCATGACTGACGGGTGGCAACACGTTTTAAGAATTCGTCTTGCATGCAGTCGTCCCAAAATTCCAGTTTGCGGTTTGTTAATCCACGGAGTCCGAGTCCGCGATTTGTTATTCTGTGGAGTCCGCCTGTCTCAGACCGCTCGTTTGTGTTTGTCATTTCAGGTTTATCTAAGTTGAGAGAGAGAGAGAGTTGTGCATGCTTAAGAAACATGGCCATGCATGAAGGTCAGTAGCTGAGTTCACTTCCTAACCTGTTTGTTGCAGTGTGGTTTGTGTGTACAGTGTGCTTTCTGTGAATTTAATAGTAAAAAGAAAAGTGCTAGTGTTGTGTCGATTGTGCTGTGAACCAATGATTATGTTGTGTGTGTCGTAGACCCCTCCCTGTTGCAGTGCAGATGAGTGGAGTGTAGTGTGTCCTGTGATTCCCCTTGAACTGTACAGTTAAACTGGTTGATAGGCAACCTATTCGAAAAATGGTTGCCTAGCAACGTCTGACATGAGCTCCTTAGTCTTACGTTTGCCTCTTTTCCATAAGCCTTTGAAAACCATTACATGGGAATACATCCTTTCGTTAAGTGTTAGAGTACCACTGAGTACCAAATTTGAGTACTTTATATTGGTTGCTAGGCAAACTATTCAGGAATAGCAACTTCTGTTTGCTCCTTATACTTTCTTTAGCTTCTTTTTCATAAGTCTTTGAAGGTCAATATATTCATTTGTGGTTTTGTGTTGAGCCGGTAGTGCCTTTGAGGAGTTTCTCTTTCTGTTATTGCAATTAAAAATTACGCTACAATGTACCTCTTAAGTTAAGTCCCTAATTACTAGCAGCTGGCTTTTCTAAACGGTGAATGTGTTGCGATTAAAAACCCTTGTGGCATGCCTAAAATTAAACTTCTTCTTGCCCTCCTTCTAAAGTCCAGAAGTGCACACACGACCATACGACAGAACATCGATGGCGCTGAGCAACTGTGAGTGAAGGACTTGCTCAGGGTCCTTACACATTAACTACCTTGGGCGAAGCTCGAACCTGTACTCTCCACATTACAGGCCGAGCGCTGTGTCTAACCTATCTATTTATTTTTTATTTATTTATTCCGGATATTTCTATAGCGCCTCTCGAAGTCAACTACTACTCAGAGGCGCTCCCGACTACAGCATTTGATACTGTGCCGGAATTTTCACGCAAACGCCACGAGCAATTGCGAGTGAAGGACTTGCCCAAGGTCCGTATGCAGCGGCTAGAGTGGGATTCGAACCTGCAACCTTCCGGTCACAAGGCGCCGAACTTCCCACTGAGCCACCATACCCCAGTTGTTCTTCAGGCTACACTGTTGTTTCAGACTTAAGGCTGCACTATTGTTTCAAACTTGAGGCTCCATTGTTTTTTCAGACTTGAACCTCGTTCGAAGTATCTTACTTCGACTTGACCAAAGTCTCGACGACATCGAACACACCAACCTCAGACAGAAGTTTTCCAACCTTATCTACCTACTCGACTCGCCGCTCTTTCTCCAGCTCGTCAACGTTCAAGAGTCGCTCGGTCGACTAGCACAAATTTCCCGGACTCACAACATCGCCGAGTTGGATTTCGACATCAGTGCCCAAACGGGGGAGCTGATCCTCGACGCGGGTCCCCAAACATCCCCGGTTCGTGAAGTTCAAAACGGTGTGGAACATACACACAAGGTGTCGCCAGGGTTTCGTCAGCCGAGTAGTTTGGAGAACGAGAGCGCCAACCTTTTGAGCACGATCCAGCGAGCAGCACAGGGACGCAGGGTGGAGATCATTACTTTGGAAAAACGGGAAAATGAAAGTCTGGGTTTTGGTGTTGTTGGGCTCCGTGACGAACAGCACGAGTATGGAATATTCATTCGTGAGATTCAACCAAATGGATTGGCAGCCAGGTATGTAGCAGCTGTGGTTCTCGAAATAGTAAAATGGTTTTACCAGTCGTAGGTAGACTTTCTGAGGTGTAATTTTAATTCACTTTTTTTGTTCAATTTGTGTAATATTTGAGTAGTCATTAAAATGTTGTGTAGTTCGTGGAAATTTTGTGTAATTTGTGTAATGTGTAATTCGTGTAACTTTTGTGTAATTCATGTAATTCAAGTCTTTTTATATTTCACGTAATTTTTGTGTAATTCACGTAATTCATTTAAGTTTTGTGTAACTTCTGTGTAATTCATCTAATTTTATTGTAATTTATGGGATCCAGTTATTTTTGTGCATCTCTCGTAAATCTACCGTATGTAATTTTATGTAATTCATGTTGCGTATGCAGTTTTTTTTTAGTAATTCTTGCATTTTGTGTATAATTTTTGGAACCGTTTGTAGCGTTTGTGATTTTTGTTGTTTGCATGATCTTATGTTGATTGCAATTGGTAGGATGATGTGGTGGATTACAATTACGAATAGGGTGTATTTTTCCCATGCATTTGGCTCCTGCCCATTGACTACCCCTACTGCTGCCATCTACCAGTTCCCAGTGTTTAACAGCATCTTATAGTTGCTAAGTCCGTTGACGTCGCCCTGCTCCTTTCTCCAGGCTTGGAACTGGCACTATCTGGCGACAATGTGTACTTGGGATGTGGTGTAGCGAGAGTTATAAACAGCATGGCTTCGGTGTATGGGCATGGACTGTACAACCCCTCTGACTTGATGCAGCGCTCGTGAATAAGCTAGTGCCCTGTAGCTGGGTTTGAAGTAACAATTAGTACAATACAATACAGCCAGAGGCGTCTACACCATAGAAACCTTGGAGCAAATGCTCCATCCAAGAAATAGGGGGGAAAGATCTGTCAGTGTGTGTGTGTCACCATTTTAAGGGGAGAAGGAACGGGGAGGGGGAAGTAGAGGGGGAAAAGGGGCGTTGCTCCAATGACCTAGGGGGGATAGACGCCTCTGAATACAGCCGTAGTTTTATTATTTTTTAATTATGAACTGATTAATCGCCACCATCTAATGACACTAATGTCTAATGACTAATTTCTAATGCTCACCCACAATTGTCTGTGAGGAAGGCAACGGGAAACCACCTCACTCATCTCTCATCCCCGGGCGGCGTAAAGCCAATGAACCTGCCTTCGGGCAGAGAACTCGTCAAATCAATCATCTAATGACCTAATACTAATGACCTATCCTAAATTACCTAATCCATCCAGTCCGCCTTCCAAGCTTTCTCGTCCTCAACGAAACCCACCATAGCAGCCGCCCTGCCTCTCTGGCAACCGAACTCGAACCTCTACTGGACATCGCTCTCCGGAACCCCTCCAGATATGACGCAGCGCTCGTGATTAAGCTGGTGCACTGCACTTAGCTTCAGAGTATCGCTTTAGAAATTTGGAGATTACGATTACAATTACGACCAAGCATCGGTCTATGGTGCTGAGCAATCGTTTTAGAGATTACGATTACGAATGTGTGGTTGGTCTGTGGGTTGGGTGTGTGTGTGTGTGTGTTCTAGATTCATTTGCCCCGTGGGGTTGTGGGATGGTGGACCAAGAGTTCTAACCGTATTGTACTGCCCCCAAGCGAGCGATAGATTGATGGATAGATAGATAGATTTAGTGGGATTTGGTGTCTGCTTTCGACGACATCACTTGTGGCACCTTTGAGAGACCGACCGCCGCGCCAGACCCATCTCAGCAAGTGGACCTGTGGACCAGTCCCCAGTGACCGCTGCTGCAGCGATCTGGGGATTGGACCATTAGAAAGATTGAACCAGTCAGAAAACTGGACCGATGATAACAATTAACAAGACTGGAACGATCTAGAATCCTAGATTCAGAAGTGTGGAGAGCAATTAAGTCGATGCTTTGTGCTTTGTACTAATTGTTATTATAATTATAGGGCCTACTTAGTATCTGGTAATAAAACCACTACAACGCAGCCTTGTTAAAACACGCTGTGCAATAACGCGAATTGTTGTATATGGCGGTCAGAACACGGATCTCGAGTTTAATTTGACCATCTTATTATCCATTGTTTTGCTAATTGATGTAATCCTAGTTCGTAATGGCATTTAACATTACCTCTGATTAGTCCGGCTCTTTGAGCGGCGCTATATAAATGTCTAATTACAATTTCAGTTAATTCCGCTGTTACGGCGAGGTCTCGTTATAAGGCGGTTCTTGATATAGGGCTCCGAAAGACAGCTTTTTAATGGGTTTTCGTTCTATTGCTTATGCTTAGACATCAATGTGAGTTTTATTAGTAGATAGACAAAATAGCGGTCTGGACGTCGGCGACTTTGGGCATGTCGCTTTGTCACTAGGTTATGTCTTCGATAGTGTAGTGGTTAGTGTGCTAGACTTTCGATCAACAGATCGGGGGGGGGGGGTCAAATCCCCGCCAGGACAGAAATTTTGATCAAGATTTCTGCTCGACCTGTACCCCTTGCCAACTCGGCTATAATGAGTACACTGACCATGCACTGTCGGTGGGAAGATGAGACGGCAAGGGAGAGGACTGGACACCCGCACTCACTCCCTGGTTGAGGTATGACAACCAGTTTACTCAATAAACGAATATACATACATACATACATACATATGCTGAGGCTTAGAAAATGAAGTCGCTAACATTTCATCTCATGGCTGCCTCAGGGCTAGCTTAAGGGACTGCTCTACTTCGTCTTCTATGTCTTCTATGTCTTCTAGCGACACTAGTAATTTTTCTAATAACAAATTCATATAGCGCCACTTCAGAGAAACAAATCAGCGACACCAGTGTCTGGCTTTGTCAGACATTATTCCTAACTTCCTGCTGGTGAAGACGCTGCTGTGGTGTTATCTCGTTTCGTTGCAGGTGTTAAGGACACTTAAGGGCGACTGTACTTCGATGGGGGTTCGTTTAAGATGCGTAGGGACGCAGCTTCTGGCTTCGCTGGTATTTTATTAGTCAAGGTGTGGTTGCTTCCGTCTCGTCCGTTTATGGCCACCGTAGGTCGTTCGCTGATGTCCGTCGCTGTTAGGCTTATCTATAATGGAAACTATTATTACGGATCCATTGTTCGTAGGAATGGGATACTTGGGGTTTGGCAGTGTGTGTGTGTGTGTGTGTGTGTGTGTGTGTGTGTGTGTGTGTGTGTGTGTGTGTGTGTGTGTGTGTGTGTGTGTGTGTGTGTGTGTGTGTGTGTGTGTGTGTGTGTGTGTGTGTGTGTGTGTGTGTGTGTGTGTGTGTGTGTGTGTGTGTGTGTGTGTGTGTGTGTGTGTGTGTGTGTGTGTGTGTGTGTGTGTGTGTGTGTGTGTGTGTGTGTGTGTGTGATTGTTTGTGTGTGTATGTGTGTGAGTGAGTGATTGAGCGTGTGCATGTCTTTGTGTGTGCCTATGCCTCTGTGTGGTTAGCTATGTGTCTGTGAGAAGTGTCTGTATGTTTTTGTGCCAGTGTCTGTATGTTTGTATGCCAATGTCTGTTTGTTTGTGTGTCAGTGTATATATGTTTGTGTACTAGAGTTTGTATGCTTTTGTGCCAGTGTCTGTTTGTTTATGTTCCAGTGTCTACATGTCTGTGTGACAATGTCTATGTGTTTGTGTGACACTGTCTGTATGTTTGCATGCCAGTGTCTGTATGTTTATTTGCCCGTGTCTATATGTTTGTGTGCCAGTGTCTGTATGTTTGTGTGCCAGTGTCTGTATGTTTGTTTGCCAGTGTCTGTATGTTTATGTGCCATTGTCTATGTGTGTGTGTGCCCTTGGCTGTTTGATTGTGTGCCATTGTCTTTATGTGTGTGTGCCAGTGTCTATTTGTTTGTGTGCCAGTGTCTTTATGTGTGTGCCAGTGGCTGTTTGTGTGTCGTTGCTTGCTTCTGTGTGTTTGTGTGCCTGTGTTTTGTGTCTCTGCATGTTTGATTTGGGGTGTCGTTTTGTTTGTGTCTGTTTTGTGTGTCTGTATCTGTGTGTGTATCTACGTGTCCCTGTGTATATGTTTCTGTGTGTGAGTATACATGTCAATGTGTCTCGGTATGTGTTTGTGTCTTTGTATATGTCTGTGTTGGTGTCTTTATTTGGGTTTGTTTTTCTTCCTGCGTCTTTGCATGTGACTGCATTTGTCAGTGTGTCATTTTTCGTCTGTCTATATATCTGTGCTCATTTGTCTGTCTTTTTGTGTTTGTGTGTGCCTGTTAGTCTGCCTATCTGTGTGTCTCTGTTTGTCTATATATGCCTCTGTTTTTTGCATCTGTCTTCGTCTGTCTGCATGACGCTCTGGCATTGTTTATGTGTTTTTTGCGTGGCCAGTTCCTGCCCCACTGGGACGGAGAGGGATGAGATCAGGGAGCAGAGGAGAGGTAAGAGGGAGCTGATCCGGACCATGATTGTTTGGTCTAGACTCTAGACCTTGTGGTCTGGTATGCCGTCGGAATTGGAGCAATTTTGTCGTGGCCTCGGGTATAAATATGCACACGCACGCACACACACACACACACACACACACACACACACACACACACACACGCACGCACGCACGCACGCACGCACACACACACACACACACACATACACATACACACCTACACATACACACACCTACACCTACACATACACACACCTATACATACACACACACACACACACACACACACACACACGCACACACACACACACACACCTACACATACACACACCCGCACCTACACATACACACACCTATACATACACACACGTACACACACGCACGTGCACAGATGAGCAGTCATATTATATGCTTGCATACAGATGGGCATGTGTATATTTTTACATCATGTGTATTATATATATATATGTATGTATATATATATGCCATGTATGTTTATATAAGTATATACGCGACATTATATTATAAATAAATAAATATATATATATATAATTATATATTTTATATATATATATATATATACATATATATATATATTTATATACAAGGAAGAAGTAAGCAGTCCCTGAAATTCCCCGAGAGGCAGCCTTGGGTATGACCATATGAAGTGTTAGCGACTTCATTTTTTCTTAGCCTCGGCGTATGAGGGCGGATGGCCAGTCCTCTCCCTTGCCATCTCATCTTCCCAACGACAGTGTACGGTCAGTGTACTCGTTGTAGTTGAGTTGGGAAATGGACCTAGGCAAATCTGAAATTTCGAAGCAAATTTCGTTCATATAGTGGGATTTGATTCTCCTGACCTTTCCTTTGGCATTCCAGCACGCTAAACAGAAGACTATCCGACTTCTATTTTTCTTACTTTTGTTCATTAGTTCCTTCTTTCCTTTCTTCCGTCTTTCCTTCCTTCCTCTTTAGGTCTGTAAACGGCCTGGCTTGACTGACCTGATTTCTGAGGGGTCTGATTGGTGCGTAAGTAGGTCGCAGATGGCTGCGGAGAAATGTACAGCGATGAGCCATGTCTGGACACTAGAGGTATTCTAGTCTCATCATCATCATCCTCTGTTCCTGACGCCAGCCGTTTGACGGCGATGGGTACGAATAAGTGCTCTGCATTGTCCTCGGTCATTTGTCAAGTCCGTTGCCCCTCTTAGTGTTAGTCCAAGCAGTGTTGTGTCCTCAGTTATATTATCTATCCAGAGTATAGTCTTGGTCTGCCTTTGTTTCTTTTCGTTTGAATCTTGCATGTAGTGCACTGTGTGGGATTCGGTCAACTGGCATTCTCTCTACATGTCCAAACCATCGGAGTCTTCGTTGAGCGACTTTGTCTAACAGAGTTGTTTGGATACCTAACGATTGTTGTATGTCATCGTTTCCTATTTGCTGCCGTGGGGGTGGGGGGGGGCGGGGCAGAGGGCCACGTTTCCCGGGACGCGACCGGGTAATAGGGATTCCTCCATCAACAGGTTGGAAATTTGTACCCGTCGAACGAGACGCCTTCAACCGTCGGAGACGCGTTAATGATTTACCGTCTATGATGACGATGATGATGATGACGATTTACGAGGCGACGAGAGACAAGGAGGGGTGGGGTGAGTGTGGTTTGGCGATGGGAAGGGGGTGTTTTTAGCGGGAGTAGGGTAGGGGTGTGGCGAACTCTGTGTGTTTTGTCATAATACACGGCGATGATGGCGAGAGTCGGCTGTTTGTTCTGGAAAGTTCCCCGAGCACGCGTGCGCGACTTCTCTGGACACTGGATGAGGGGAGGTGGAAGATGCGGACGACGAGGAGGAGAAAGTGAATGAAGAGGAAGTGGAGGAAGAAGAGGACGAGGAGGAAGAATGAAATTAGAAAACAAGAAAAGTGGATGGGAGAAGGAGGTGGAAGAAGAAGAGGAGGAAGAAAAAGAGGAGGAAGAGGAGGAAGAATAACATTAGAAGACATGGAAAGAGGATGGTAGGAGGAAGAGGAGGAGAAGGATGGAGAATAACATTAGAAGACGTGGGAAGAAGAGGAAGAGGAAGAAGAGAAGGAGGAAGAGGAGGAGAAGGATGGAGTATGACATTAGAAGACACGGGGAGAGCAGGGGAGGAAGAAGATGAGGAGGAAGAAGAGGAGAAAGAGGGAGAATAACATTAGAAGACATGGGAAAAAGAGGGGAGCAGGAAGAGGAAAAAGAGGTGGAGAAGGAGGGAGAATAACATTAGAAGACATGGGAAAAAGAGGGGAGCAGGAAGATGAAAAAGAGGAGGAGAAGGAGGGAGAATGACATTAGAAGACATGGGAAAAAGAGGGGAGCAGGAAGATGAAAAAGAGGAGGAGAAGGAGGGAGAATGACATTAGAAGACATGGGAAAAGGAGGGGAGCAGGGAGAGGAAAAATAGGAGGAGAAGGAGGGGGAATGACATTAGAAGACATGGGAAAAGGAGGGGAGCAGGGAGAGGAAAAATAGGAGGAGAAGGAGGGGGAATGACATTAGAAGACATGGGTAGCGGAGGGGAGGAGGGAGAGGAAAAAGAGGAGGAGGAAGGTTACGAGGAGGCAGAGAAAGGGAGGAGGCGGAGGAAGTGGAGAAGGTGAGGAGGAGGAAGAGAGGAGGAGAGGAGCGTAAGAGGACCGGAGAGAGCATGGAGGGAGGATGTCGTGGCATTTGTTGACAGAGCCATTCTCGGATTAGAATATGTCCCGCCAAAGCTGACAGCGGACGCAGCGAACGACCGGCTTTTGCTGACATAATATTGCCCCGTCAGGGGGTGAGGGCGTTGATGAGGGGTTCGGTGGCAGGACGGGGCTGATTCGGGAGAATCTGGGTCATGTTATGCCTCTGACCCCGACCTTGACCGAATTCGTCTTCCCTCGGGGTAGCTATGGCAACGGTCGTCATAGCAACGTTTGTCAGCGTCCGATAATTTTTTTCTGTGACTTGATGTTGAGGGTCTCTGTGCGTTGGTTTGGAGGGGGCGCTATATAAATGCCTCGTTTAATGACGGTCTATTTGATTACTTTACTGTAGAGGACTCTCGTGAGGTGTTAAAAAGACGCTATATTAATGTCTGTATAAGCGCACATACTATAAAGACTACGTGGTCTGACCAGTGTAAATTATGGATGTATGGGTGGTGGATGGATGGATGAATGGATGGATAGGTAGATCAATGGAATGATCGATGGATGGATTGATGAATGAAGGAATGATTAGATAAATGGATGGATGGATGGATGGATGGATGGACGGACGGACGGACGGACGGATGGACGGATGGATGTGATTGATGGTTGTATGGATAGATGAATAAATGAATGTGATTGATGGATGGAAGGGTGGATAGACGATGGCTCATTACTGATACAGACTTACCAACAGACATAGCGATTGGAGATATCCAGGGTATGATGGATGGACGGTTGGATGGATGGAAGGATGGATGGATGGATGGATGGATGGACGGTTGGATGGAAGGATGGATGGATGGACGGTTGGATGGATGGAAGGATGGACGGACGAACGGTTGGATGGATGGATGGAAGGATGGATGGAAGGATGGACGGACGGATGGATGGATGGATGGACGGACGGACTAACGAATGAGAAGACCGATGGAGGAAATGGGAAATGGTCAATCCAATTTGATTCTGGGTTGATCGATGTGGGTGGCCGAGCGGTCGATGGGGGAAAGGGTTTCTTACGTTTTCCTAACCCCCTCGTTAGCTAACATCTGTGAAACCTTTCCAATGTCTTTCGTCAGTAGGTCTGTGCGTTTTTAGTGCGATTGCGTAGTCAAGGAACCTTGAAAGCAGCAACTTGTGTGGATTCCATTGCAGCCTAGAAGTCGTATTTGCCTAAGTTACGTGGCGTGTCTTTGCATGTCTGTTCCATGTCACCCGGGAAGTCGTATTTAAGAGGCACATACGTTGCTATGTTGTGTGTCATGATACATGTATACATACATACATAATTACATACATATATGTACGTACACGCAACAAACACTGCTGTGGTTTTGGACATGTAAAGAAAATGCCAGTTGATTGAATCCCACACAGTGCATTTCATGCAAGATTCGAAGGAAAAAGAAACAAAGGCAGACCAAGACTACGCTGGATAGATAAAATATATGAAGACATGACATGTTAGTCCAAGTAATGTTATGTCCTAAGGGAGCAGTGGACTTGACAAATGACCGAGGACAGTGGAGGTCACCTATTCGTACCCATCGCCACCAAATGGCTGGCTTCAGGAACTGATGATGATGATGATGTACGTACACATACTTATATGCTTACATCTGTCCAGTAATCTGTCCATCTATCCATCCATCGTAAACTCTAAATTTCTTAAGCACAAATAAGGTCTGTTCATCTACTCATTCATTCGTTCCACCCATCTTTTCCAGCACTGTTCTGTCGCCAAAATTGATCAATTCAAAAAACCCAGAATCAAACTGGAATGGCCATTTTCTTTGTGTTTATGTACGTATGTACGTACGTATGTACGTACGTACGTATGTATGTATGTATGTAATATGTATATCCTGCTGAGTTTACAGCGTGAAAGGAATACGACATTGATTACACAGCCGTGTGATGAAGTCATATTCATGCAGTTACGACCTTTGTAAATACAAGTTTGTTAGTGAAGAGTGAAGAGAATGCATCCTTTGTACTAAATTTTGACGATGTGGCATTGACGTGCAAGCGACTTTAGTAAATACGACTTTACGGCGTGAAAGGAACAGGGCATCGACTGTACCGAAACGCCGGGCACTGCCCGGGCCGACACCTGCGCAGCATCCCGCTGGCTAGATGCCCGGACTGCCGCGATAAAGATGAGCTGATGCTATAGTGCTGGTGGTGGTGCCTCGAATCTGCATGCATTGGGTGTGGCTGAAAGATCGGAAGCCTTCTTAGTCAAGGCTTCTAGTAGACTTTGTTCGAACTGCATTGGGATGTACGGATCGTTCGATTAGGGATCTTGGAGTCGGTTGTTTCTCCCTGCGTTGCGCTAATCTCGTTACGGAGATGGCGACTTAATCTGTTGCGAAGTTTTCGAATCGCTTCATTACGGATTTACGACTTAGTTTTGTTACGGATTTCGTGATTTACTTAGTTTCGGAGTTTTTGATTCACCGTGTTACGGATTTACGACCTAGTTTGGTTACAGCAGTTACTTGGAACTAGATTTACTTTGTTACAACAATTTTAAAAAATTCAGTGTGGTACGGATCTGTCATTCACTCTGTTACGGATTTTACGATTGACTTCGTTACAGAGTTTTCGATTCTGTTACGGATTTACGAATCACTTCATTACGGATTTACGATTCCTTGTGGGTTATTTTTTTTTTGAAAGATTGACTTGACACGCCCATCTTTACTTGGCACTCCGATTTCGTTGGGTGATTATTGCTGGATTTGGAATCTTCTGCTAGAGTTTTTTTTTATGTTTTTCTAATACTAAGTGTGGTGCTGAGTAGTGTCTCTCATATTTGTTCTTATATATATGTCTTATTTTTACCTAGGATAGTTATTTAGCACTAGCATATGCATACATAAACATGCATGTATACGTGCATGGCTCATTACTGAAAACGGAATCACGAAGAGACATTACGATTGGTGATATCTAGGGTGTGATGGATAGAGGGATGGATGGATGGACGCATGGCTGGACGGTTAGATGGATCGATGGATGGTTGGTTAGTTGGTTTGATGGATGGACGGACGGTTTGATGGATGGATGGACGGTTGGATGGACTGATGGATGGATGGATGGATGGATGGATGGTTGGTTGGTTGGAGGGCCGGACGGTTTGATGGATGGATAGACTGATGGATGGATGGACGGGTGGATGGTTGGATGAATGGACGGTTTGATGGATGGATAGACTGATGGATGGATGGACGAATGGATGGTTGGATGGATGGACGGTTTGATGGATGGATAGACTGATGGATGGATGGATGGACGGGTGGATGGTTGGATGGATGGACGGTTTGATGGATGGATAGACTGATGGATGGATGGACGGACGGATGATGGATGGATGGATGTACGGATGGACGATTGGATGGATGGATGGACGGATGGATGGATGGAAAGATTGACGCGTGGATGGACGGTTGGATGGGTGGATGGATGGTTGGTTTGAGGGCCGGACGGTTTGATGAATGGATGGATGGACGGACGGATGGATCGACGGACGGTTGGATGGATGAAGGGACGGACGGTTGGATTGATGGATTGATGGATGGATGGATGGATGGATGGATGGATCGATAGATGGGCGGGCGGACGGACGGACTAACGTATGGATGGATGGACGGACGGAAGGAAGGACTAACGGATGGATGAACTAACGGATGGATGGATGGACGGACGGAAGGATGGAAGGACTAACGGATGGATGGACTAACGGATGGACGGACGGACGGAAGGGTGGATGGATGGACGGATGGATTGATGGACGAGGTCATGCAGGTGCGTATGCCATCACGTCTGAGTGTTCAGGGCTTAACAACGTCTTACACAGTGTTTTAGTTGTCAAGAAAGGGGTGGCTTCGAAAATTGTACAGATCACCAAAGCACACGAGTGTAGGTTCAAATCTAGTGTTGTTTATATGTTGTACACGAAACAACTGACGACTCGTGAGATAGTTTAGTTTCCTGCCCCACCCCTCCCAACATCTTTTCAGTTACTTAGCTAAGGCCTAAGGGGGTTAGAAGGGGTTAAACCCTCAGCCCCTTTGACATCGTATACCGTTGCCAGGTCTTATGACGCTCCGACATCGAATGCAGGAAGAAAATTCAGTACAGTTCTGAATGTATCTGGGACGCCTGTCACTAGTCGTGCTAAGCAGGGACTCCCAACAGTTTAATAACATCTTTAGCGAACACTCCTACCTACCTTCAAGCTTCAACCACTATTTATCTCCTTACATGCCTCCACGCAGTCTGCGATCTTAGGGTATGGGTCTTTTTTGGTTGAGCCTCTATATAGCACTGTCATAGGCTCCGTACATTCTATGTTGCTGCCCCAAGGAATAGAAGGGACTACCAGTGTTTGCCCGATGCTCGAACTCTTGCTTCTCCTTAAAAAACACATCATGATTCAGTTCTCATCGACTTTCAAACATCTGGACATCTAACTGCTCTCACCTAGCAATGGACTAACCGCGCCTCAGTTTCGCATTTCTGTGTGACCTTGTGTGCGTTAAAAATGTGGTACCGGTATAGTAGCAGTTGTGGTAATGGTAGTAACGGTGCTTTTTTTTCTAGAAAAAAGGTTCCGGAACGGTGCAATTATGGAAGGGCTAAACCGAGGGGAAGCGCGAGAGAAAACGGGGTGGGGTTTGGGAAGGGGTCTCGGTGAGATCCTCCCCAATTCCCATTTTGCATATCATTAAACACTGAACACACTGAAATTAAATTAAAATAGCTAAATTATTTTTTAAAAGCACTGGGTAGTAGTATTAGTAATATTAATTTTAAAATTATAATTATAATATTTGTAATTAGTATCTTATTCTTATCTTATGGCATCAAAGGCCGCTGACGTGGATAAGACAATTTTTTAGAGTGTCACAGTGGTACGAAGATAGTCATAATAATTGAACAAAATGACAATTATACGGGATCTCAAAAACTAGAAAGAACCGAACCATAGTTCGAGAATTCGTGACTTTCGGTTTTAAAATTCGTAAAAATTCGCGAATTTTTGGTTTACTTTAAAATTCGTAAAAATTCGTAAAAATTCGTTGGGCCATTATTGGGCCTTTTTTTTACATTGACAGTGGATTTTAAAAAAAACAGCGTATGCAACAACAACAAATGTGATGGCGTCATGATTTGTTGTGTTAAGCTTCTGCTTAGAATTTAATGTAAAATTCAATATTAAAGTTTCTCACGTAACAAGTTAATTTAGTTCAAAATTCAAATCTAATTTTTAAAGATGAAAGAACATGGACCGTAGTGGAAGTATGTAGTAATTTTGGAGGAGAAGAAAAGGGTAATCCAAAAATACGGTGTTGTTTTTGTGACAAGGAATTTAATTGTTGGTTGTTCTGCCGGAATTCGGGAGCATTTGCATGGCGAAAATACAGAAACCAGAGTCAATTGGGAGCAGTGAGCTGTTCCTGACTCAGAATCAGAGGACGATGAAGTAGAAGACACAGCTCGGTGAACGTTGCCAACCCTTTTAAACCATGTTTGGTCGCAAGCTATGTTAGAGGCTGACTGGTGACACTGGTGGGTTTTCGTTCTGCTGACTGACACTCACAGTCACACACCCCAACTATGATAGAAATCGAAGTTCAAGACTCCAAGTAGAATAGTAACTGAATATCAGTAAGCTTACTACTGTGTTGCTAGCCAGCTATCTTTTACGGCTGATTGATTGCCTATGACATTGACATTTACTTGCTTAAAAAGTTCAAAAGTAAACAAATAATAAAATTCGTTGCCATGGCAAAGAATTCTATTATTTTAGTTTTTTACGAATTTTTACGAATTTTAAAACTGCAGTTTTAAAATTCGTTAAAATTCGTGAATTTTAAAAATTCTTAAAATTCGTAAAATGCGAATTCTCGAACTATGAACCGAACATATTAGTAGTATTGAATATATATTTAGCGACATCTTATGGCTGCCAGGGCCGTTGACGTTATAGCCTTAAGTTATGGTCAGGACTATCAGCTGCTTGCTGAATTATCAAGTGAATTATCAGACTGAATTATCAGCTGCTTGCTTCCGTGAGCTTAAAGACATCTTGCGGCATATGTTGTTTTGCTGATCACCGGTTGGGATTAGATTCTTAGAGTTTAACGACATCTTATGGCAACAAAGGCCGCTGACGTTGACTTAAATTATTTTGGCATGATACAGCCTCTATGCTTTTTTGGGACTTCTGATGCCTTCAAGGATGTGCGCACCTATTGAACGATTAAGCGAAACTGAGAAGTATATAACGTGATCTGTACGTTAATTAAAGGTGTTGAAAAAGGATTAGATTTTTTCGTAGTAGTGGCAGAGTAAAAAGTTACGCAGCTCAAAGAAAGGTGTCTAAGCTGGTTCGGTTTATTATTATTATTATTATCATTATTATTATTATTATTATTATTATTATTATTATTATTATTATTATTATTATTATTATTATTATTATTATTATTATTATTATTATTATTATTATTATTATTGAGGCTTGGGAGTGGCACTACTACATATAGAGTAGTGGCGGAGTTTATAATGCAGTAGTAGTAGTAGTTTCAGAGTAACGATGCTGTGTGATAACAAAGATCATTAGCGTCGCCCTCCTCCTTTGTCCAGGCTTGGGACTAGCGCTGCCATAGTACGGGCATTGGCGGAGGTCGCCATTTAAAGGTGTCGAAAAAGAACTTTACAATGTCATTAGTATTCATTATTTACTTAAAAAAAACTACAGTTAAGAATATCTATGATACACGTATCATGATAAGATGATATCTGATGCAAATTAAACAATATTTTTCAGCAATTGTCATACACAAGAAATTTTAAATTTAAAAAAGATTGGTGATGGGGCAGCTACGGGTTGGATTAAGGGGCCATCCATATATTACGTACGCAAAAATCCGCGAAAATTTGACCCCTCCCCCTGTTCGCAAGCGTACTTTCTTCCACACCCCCCGCCCCTGCGTACGTACGCTTGACGCACACCCCCTCCCCTCCGAAGACCAGCTGCAGAAAGTGTCTCGGCAGCGACTGTCTGCACTTTAGGCCAGATTGAAGGATGAGTGAGCCAATATAGACAAATTATAGGTGTCTCGTTCACAGCACAGAATAACTGCACATGGCTTTTATATAATGTAATAAAATGCCATCGGATGACTATAGGACAATACAGAGTTATAAATAGGCTAATGTGGACGTCATAATTAGAAATTTATTTTGCGTACGTACACATTTTGTCCCCCCCTACCCCCGTTCGCACCCGTACGCAAAATCGCCTAAATCCGACCCCCCTCCCCCTCGGTGCGTACGTAATATGTGGACGGCCCCTAACGAAATCTTACGGCAACACAGGCACTTGACGTCGACAGAAATTATTTTCAGCAGTTCGCACCGTTCCTATGCCTCCTCCGGCGCTTGATAACCGTCAGTTTCGCTCAGATTACGCACTACAGTTTACAACTTTACATTAATATAAATTTAACATAGTGTATTAAGTAAGAACTGATCAAAATACTTAGACACCTCTTTTAAGTTTGTTGTTCGCATATAAGGTGCAGCAGTAGCTTTGATTTTGTAATAGAAACCGACGATGTGTATACCCAACCAGATCTGATTATCATGAAATAGATGTATTCTTTGCCGATAGTTGGAAATAGTAAGCGCTGTTTAACTGCAGCTTACATTACATATTGCAAGCAACTGCTTACCTAAGGAAAACTTCAACTGTAACTATTTTACAAATGTTTTGGTCGTAGATAGGCCTATTCTTTGCAGGAATTTACACAGAGTACATTAGTGATATCCAATATCTAACGCCATCTTGCGACCTTACCTTACCTTATGCGCCGATCGTAGCGAGGCCGCTTGAGCGATAAATCTTCGGGCGCGTCCGGTAATATCGGCGTTTAGCACGTTGTACTGTTATTGATCTAGGGACGGACGGTTGGCGGAGAATGACCAGATACTGGCCATCGATGGACAGGTATTGGATGGGTCCGTAACGCACCAGCAGGCGATCAGAACCCTTCAACAGACCAGCAGGAGCGTCGAACTGACGATAGCGCGGGGACCGATCCCCGTGTCCCCGCCACCGCAGTTGGACGCAGTCGCCAGGAGTAACTCGGGGCGCAGCGACGCGTCTTCAAGGTCCGACATGGTGGTAAGTTATACTCTATTCTACTGCGAGCGAGCGAGCGAGCTACATCGATGGCAGACTCGATTTTCTGGCTTACTTTTCTTGCATGTTCGCTTGATATATCGTTCAGTTTTCTTGTATAATCGAGAGGTCGGGGGTTCAAATCCCCGCCAGGGCAGAAATTCGGCTTGGGATTTCTGCTCCGCATGTGCCCTCTAGCAAACTCAGCTATAATGAGTACACCTACCGTACACTGTTGGTGGGCAGATGGGAGGGCGAAGGTGAGGATTAGCCACCCCCTCATATGCCGGGGCTAAGATAATGAAGTATCTAGCACTTAATACTCATGGCTGCTTCGGCAAGCTTAAGGGACTGCTCTTCTCTTCTTGCTCACAGCCAACGCGCTTGCTTAATTTCTTGCTCAATGGAATGCTAGTTTTCGTGCTCGCGTTACTTGCTCACTTGTTTACTTGATTGCTCGCCTTTCTGCTTATTTTTTTTGCTAATTTGCTCCTCTTTCGTGCCCACTTGATTGTTCGTTTTTTTAATTCAACTTTCGTCCTCGCTTGCTGGCTTTCTTACCGACCTTATTTATCGTTCGTTCGCCAGCCAATGACAACGAAGGCGGCGGGAGAATAGATTGGCTTTTGCGTTCGTACAAATTGGGACTGTGCCGTTCGGAGAAGGATGCTTGAGATGATGCAGCTGTTTGCTTTTGATGAGGATTTTGCTTCTGCTTCTGCGGGTGCTGTTGATGTTGCTTTTGTGGAGCTGTTGTTATGGCTGCTGATGTTGTTTCTGCTGTTGCTATTGCTTATGCTGATGCTGTTGTTTCGGCTGCTGCTGTTGTTTCTGCTGGTGCTGTTGTTTCTGCTGTTGCTATTGCTTCTGGTGGCGCTGTTGTTTGTGCTGGTGCTATTGCTTCTGCTGATGCTGTTGTTTCTGCTGGTGTTGTTGTTTCTGCTGTTGCTGTTGCTTCTGGTGATGCTGTTGTTTGTGCTAGTGCTATTGCTTCTGCTGATGCTGTTGTTTCTGCTGGTATTGTTGTTTCTGGTGGTGCTGTTGTTTCTGCTGGTATTGTTGTTTCTGGTGGTGCTGTTATTTCTGCTGGTATTGTTGTTTCTGGTGGTGCTGTTGTTTCTGCTGATGCTGTTTCTTCTGGTTCAGTTGTTTCTGGTGGTGCTGTTGTTTCTGGTGGGCTGTTGCTGGTGCTGTTGTTTATGATGTTGCTTTAGTTTAGTTTATGCTGGTGCAGTTGCTTCAGGTGGTGCTGTTGTTTCTACTGCTTCTGATACTGTTGCTTCTTCTGCTTCAGCAGTTGTTTCTGTTGCATCTGCTATTGTTGCTTGAGTTGATGCTGATCGCATGCACGGTTCAGTCTTTTTCGATCGGAATTTTTCATGGCCAACGACGATATTTTCTCCGGTCGACGATGCCCGGATGAAACGTGAGGGGCGGACCCGAGCGAAATGACGTTGACGTTGCCATGGCGATGTTGTATCGTATTGGTTAATTTATATAGCGCCACTCGCGGAGGGAGACGATTGAAAGAGCGCTCGGAACGAGTCTTAGGGGGATTGGGGATGGGAGCGTTGTTTGAGTTGACGTTAGGAGAAGGGAAGTAAGGATAGGGTGGAGAGATTGGGGAGGGACGGGAAATAACGGGAATGAAGAAGGGAGGATGGGGTAGGAGAAGAGGGAATGATTGAAAGGAGAGTGAAGGTAGGGAGGACGAGAAGGAAGGTGGGGTGGTGAAGATTGGGTAGAAGAGGGATGGGAGATTGGGTGGGAAGGGAGGTAGAGAGAGGCGAGTGGAGAAGAAGAGGAAGGGAAGGCTGGGAGGGAAGGGAAGTGGAGTGGAGAAGAAATTGGTTGGAGAAGAGGAGAGAAAAGAGGGAAGGGTTAAGATGGAGGGGTGGTAGTATAATTTTTGTTTTGGTGGAGGGTTTGGAATGATTAGGTGCGGACTGCTTAGTCGTTGGTCAAGGGGTCGACGGGGAGAATTGGGTTAATTGGTCGTTTGTAAGAGAACCAATTAAGTCAGTGACGGAATGGGGGGGGGGGAGGAACGTGCACAATGGGTGATTGGCTTTCTTTTTATATGCTTGAAGCTCCATATGTCCCATGCATGAAGCTCCATATATGTCCCATGCATCAAGCTCCATATGTCCCATGCATGAAGCTCCACATGTCCCATGCACGAAAACAACGCGGTAGCCGATTATTTAGAGCGCTCGCCTTAGACACCTTTAAAACGGTGTCAACCGATGCGAGATAAACTTAGGCCACGATACCTTTTTATTGTTTGGATCGCGCATTAGTTTTTTTGCACAGAAATGGAACTGTCACATACAGTGTCATTAGAGGGACACGATATAGGGGTATGGGGCCATCCATATATTACGTACGCAAAAATCCGGGAAAATTGGACCCCCTGTTCGCAAGCGTAGTTTCTTCCACACCCCCTACGTACACTTGACGCACCCCCCCCCCCCGAAGACCAGCTGCAGAAAGTGTCTCGACATCCCGACTATCTGCACTTTAGGCCAGATTGAAGGATGAGTGAGGGCCAATATAGACAAATTATAGGTGTCTCGTTCACAGCACAGAATAACTGCACATGGCTTTTATATAATGTAATAAAATGCCATCGGACGACTATAGGACAATACAGAGTTATAAATAGGCTAATGTGGACGTCATAATTAGAAATTTATTTTGCGTACGTACACTTTTCCCCCCCTCTCCCCCCCCCCCGTTCGCACCCGTACGCAAAATCGCCAAAATCCGACCCCCTCCCCCTCATTGCGTACGTATATGTGGACGGCCCCTATAATACGATTAGTTAGAGCGCTCTCCTTAGACACCCTAAAACGTCGTCAAGCGATGCTATATAAGCGTTGGACACGATAGGCGTTTAATGTAATACAGTACGAAGCAGAAAATTGGTTAGAGCACTCGCTTTAGACACCTTTAAAACGGTGTTAAACGATGCTATATAAATTTAAACCCGACAGTTTTTAATATCTTCGTTGGCTACAGCCTACTGGTTGATTTGCTTATGGAACTGTTATTAGAAGGATACGCTATACGATTGGTTAGACTCCCGTTAGAGCAGTGGTTCTCAACCTGTGGTCCGCGGACCACTGGTGGTCCGCGGCCATCTGCCTGGTGGTCCGCGAGCAAGGTCTACAATTTAGATTTTTTACAATCAAAAGCATGCAAACAGACAAATTTTGTCAATTTTTAAAATTTCTGTTTCATTTCAATCACTAGAATCAGCTAGGTGGCAGCATGAAACCAATAATGCGAGGATATATGGCAAAAAATTATGTTGTATTAATTTGCTTTTGGCACAACTTTTAGTGGTGGTCCGCGACCGAGACACAAAATTTAGAAGTGGTCCTCGAGTCTAAAATGGTTGAGAACCGCTGCGTTAGAGCATTCTAGTGCCGGTCTCAGGATACGTCGGGCCTCGTGCAGAGTATACTGTAAGGGACCCCCATGACACAAATCAGATTGTTTTATTTATTGCTAATCATTTTATTTTAGTAGATTGTTAACAAGTACAACAAGTCAAATTTAACTATACACGAGAATTCTGGGATATAGTGGAAGTTGACTTTTATTTTATTGACAGACGAGAAGATTTAATCGAAACCATAATAATGCAGATAATGGAAAGTTACTATTTGTTATATTATTATTAGGGTGTCTTGTTCATGTTAATTTTCTATGACATTCTTGGGCCCCTTAAGTTGCGGCCCCGTGCGACTGCACGGTTCGCAACTGTGCATTTTCTGATTAATCTACAAATAGTAACTTTCCATTATCTGCAAATGGCAACTGTGCATTTTCTGATTAATCTACAAATAGTAACTTTCCATTATCTTCAAATGCAACTGTGCATTTTCTGCTTAAAGTACAAGTTGCAACTGTTCATCATCTGCTTAATGTACAAATGGCAACTGTACATTATCTATATGATACACAATAGCTACTGTGCATTATCTGCTCAATGCACAGATTGCCAACTGAGACCGCAGATGTTCTGACCGTTTGATTCTGCTTACTGCTCTGCGGTGCTCACCGTTTAGTTCGGTGCTCGCTGCTCAGAATGCAGTGCGCATCAAGTGAGCACATCAAGTACAGAGTTACAATCTGTAATACAATCTGTATTAAGCAGATGCTGACGCCGGAAATCACGTGACCTGCGTTGTGCTGTTTTTTTTACCATTGCAGTTGGGTACCGAATGGACGCAATTGGAAGTAATAGATCTGATGAACGATGGAAGTGGTCTGGGATTCGGAATCATTGGAGGAAAGAGCACAGGTGTCGTCATCAAGACCATCCTACCTGGCGGAGTCTCAGACAAGGTGAGAAAGGTGTCCTAATCAGGACCTGTGTCATAAGGACAAGGTAATACAGGTGTCCTAATCAAGACCGTTGTACCTGGCGGAGCCTCAGACAAGGTAATACAGGTGTCATAATGAAGACCGTTCTACCTGGCGAAGTCTCGGACAAGGTGAGACTGGTGTCCTAATCAGGACCTGTGTCATAAGGACAAGGTAATACAGGTGTCCTAATCAAGACCTTTCTACCTGTATCAGACAAGGTGAGACAGGTGTCATAATGAAGACCATTCTGCTTGGAGGTCTCTCAAAAATTGTAATACCTGTGTGCTAATCAGGATTTGTGTCGTAAGGTCACTTGAGGTAATACAGGTGTCCTAATCAAGACAGTTCTACCTGGCGGAGTCTTGGACTTGATAAGACTTGGCAGGTGGCATTCTGTTTGCTTCGAGTTCCCGTTTACTTGCCAAGCATCTGTCTGAGTAGCTTTAGGAATAGGAGTCTTTAGGGCCGTCGACCTCTTAATTAATTGTAATTAGTGACTTCTATGGCTCTGGTTGCTAATGCACAGGGCGGCAATCGTTTAATAATTAAGCACGACTTTAGAGAGACAGACACAGACAGAGACACAGAGGTACAGAAAGACATACAGGCAAAGATATACAATGAAGAGGGAGAGAAGAGGGATAGAGACGGAGAAAAGAGAGAAATAAAACAGGCATTGTAAGAGAGGGACAGAGACAGAGAGAGAAAAAGGATGAGAGAGTGAGAGTGAGGGAGAGTGTATGAGGGAGAGAGAGAAAGAAAGAGAGAGAGAGAGAGAGAGAGAGTGAGAGAAAGTGGGAGAGAGTGTGTGAGAGAATGTGTGAGAGTGAGAGGGAGAGAGGAGACGGAGAGAGAGAGAAAGTGAGTGAGTGAGTGCAAGAGGGGGAAAAAGAAAGTGGGAGAGGGACAGAGAGGGACAGAGACAGTGGGAGTGTGAGACAGAGAAGGAGAGAGAAAGTGAGAGATAGAGGGAGAGTAAGAAAGTGAAAGTGAGAGCAAAGGAGAGAGAGAAAGAGAGAAAGAATGAGAGTGCGAGAGAGAGAGAGAGAGAGAGAGAGAGAGAGAGAGAGAGAGAGAGAGAGAGAGACAGAGAGACAGAGAGACAGAGAGACAGAGAGACAGAGAGACAGAGAGACAGAGAGAGTAAGAGAGTAAGAGAGTAAGAGAACGAGAGAGCGGGAGAGATAAAAAGTGAGAGAGAGAGAGAGTGTGTGTGTGTGTTTGTGAGAGAGAGAGACAGAGAGAGAGACAGCGAGAGAGATAGAGAGAGATTTGCGGTCTGGTATTTTGCCTGAAAGGGAGGCTCAGTGTGAATTCCTGCAACAAACAGAGGCTCCTCCTATTCGATATCCTCCCGAGATTGAACCGTCGACATACTAATAATATTAAGAATAATAATAGTAATAATAAGAAGAATATACATGTGAGTGTGTGTGTAGGATGGTCGTTTGAAGAGTGGCGATCACATCCTCCAGATAGGAACGGTGAACGTGCGTGGTATGACCTCCGAGCAGGTCGCCCTCATCCTGCGTCAGTGCGGGGTCCACGTCCGCCTCATAGTCGCCCGTGGCGTCGACGACCACGACCAGCTCCATCGGCCCCTCGCCCCCATCGTCCGAACGACCGAAGTCGACGCCGAACTGGACCGAATCAACCAACTGCTGGTGGCCGAACAGAGGGAATACCTCGCCTCGACGACAGAGGGAGCCAGTCAGCAGGCGAACAGTCCGATGGTGACGTCATCGTCGTTGACGTCATCCGTAGAGAAACTGCAGGTGGGTTTCGTCTGCGCGTCTGTCGCTGTCTGCGTTTTTGTATGTTTGTGTATGTAACTGACTGTCTGTCTGTTCTTGTCTG
>OY744610.1:59192663-59370163 GCA_963556255.1 Allolobophora icterica | reverse complement strand
CATATATCTTCTTCATTTTCTCCTCTCCCACTCATTTTGCTATTCCACTCTTTCCTTCTTTTTTCTCCTCCTCTACTTTTTCCTACCGCTTTTCCATCTTTCTTTTCTTCCTTTTCCTCCCTTCCCCGCCTCATCTCATTCCTTTCCTCCTCCGTTCCTCCTTTCTTCCTGTTTTCTCCTCCTGCTATCATCCTCCTCTCTTCCTACTCTACTTCCTATCCGCTTATTCTTCAATCACTCCTCTTCTTGTTTATCCTCGTATATTATTTCTCCTCACCCTCTCTTCCTCCGCTGATTTTGTGTTTTACGTGGCCTTGTGTGTGTCTGTTTGTGTGCCTGTTTGTCTGTCTGTTTGTGTGTCTGTTTGTGTGTCTATTTGTGTGTCTGTTTGTGTGTCTGTTGGTCTGTCTCTTTGTGTGTCTGTCTGTTTATCTGTCTGTCTGTCTGTTTAAAGATCAAAGGATTGCCCAGCGGTACACCCCTAACCCCAACCCACTTCTCGGTCATTACAGACCGTCCAAACTGTTTTTCACCAACCCCTGGCGCTCCATAAATTTCGCCGAAACTACGGAACATCGTCTTTGTGTTGCCTCGTCGCTTCTGACTATCATAATATAAAGTAACGAAATAGCCAATGTATTAGTATTACCCTATCTCCGTGTTACCTTCGTATTACCTTACCTTCGTATTACCTTGTCTTCGTATTACCCACATTTTCCTCAGGCGCCTTCAATACTCTTACCGAACACTTGCTGGAAAATATTGCCAGTGGCCTACCGTTAAAAAAGTTCGACATCCCTGCCGTCGACTGTTTCCGCCACTTCTCGGATTTTCCTCTTGGATTTTGACCTGTAGCTTGACATGCACTCCAACTTCTTAGCGGCTACCATCGATCGACGCGCTGAAATTACCACAGGGTCTTGACGCAGGAGCGCTCGTCTTTGAGCTGCAGCCCTGCGCTGAGCTTCCAAGCAGCACTTGTCAAATATTGAAGTTTAAAAGTATGATTGCAGAAGTTTACGTAATGATTACAGAAGTTTACGTAATGATTACAGAAGTTTATGCAATGATTACAGAAGTTTATGCAATGATTACAGAAGTTTACGTGATTACTGGTGTTTACGTAATGATTACAGAAGTTTACGCAATGATTACAGAAGTTTACGCAATGATTACAGAAGTTTAGCTAATGATTACGGAAGTTTGCGTAAGGTAGCAGAAGGTTACGGATTATTATTTAATTACTGCCACCAGCCCATGTCCTGTGTCGCCCTTTATCTTAACCCCCCCTCGTAACTTTCCGTAACCACCGTGGCTGTGGAATTGCTCTTAACCTGATTCCTCGTCTTCCCCTTACCTCCCTCGCCGTTTCAATTCTAACCACCGTGGCTGTGGAATTGCTCTATGTTGTACAGGCGTCTTTTGCTGATGCTCGCCTGTGCCTTATCCTTGGCTTTGCGGTGTTTACATGGCTTTATCTGGTTCTGAGCCATGCTTTTTCTTCGACCCGGTCCCTTTCTCTCTCCTCCTCTGCCGCCCCTTTAGAGACTCCCAAGTGGTGGAGTGTTGTACTGTCTTCACAGTTGGCCAACATCCAACGAGTCTCCCTTTTACCCCCACCCCATTTTTCATTTCCATTCCGTCGCCGTAGGGCTATTACTCCTCCCGATCGAAGACCGCCTCGTATGTGTGTGGCTGTCTGTGTCTGTATGCGTATGTGTCTGTCTGTGTTTGTGTTTGTCTGTCTGTGTCTGTCTGTGTTTGTGTCTGTCTGTGTCCGTCTGTCTCTGTGTTTGTCTGTGTCTGTCTGTGTTTGTGCCTGTCTGTCTGTGTTTGTCTGTCTGTCTCTTTGTCTGCCTATTTGTTTGTCTGGCTGGCTTCGTTTCTGCCTGTTTGTACCTGTTTCTGTGTGTCTGTGTTCTGTGTATACGTCGGTTTCCTTTGGTCTCCCTGTCTGTATCGGCAACTGTCTCTTCCTGTGTCTGCTTGTCTGTCTGTGTAGACGTCTGTCTGTCTCTGTGCGTACCTCTGTGTGTGTCTGTCTGTATGTCTGCATGTGAGGATTTTCTATGCGGAAGCTCATTCTCTGTCAAGTGTGCAAGTACGAGATTCTGGTCAAATCAAGGAGATCTTTAGTCTTGTGTTTAGTCCTCCTTGGCCAAGTCATGGACGACTAATTAAGACCTCCTAGGGCATGCACACAGACTACTTCCGGATGTCGGGAGCACAGGCGTAACTTTGTATTGTGACGGTAGTGTCCGGTGACCACCACTTTTAACACTGGTGTTGACAGTCGCCACTCCTTTTGGCCCTGTGCTGAATTGTTTTTGACGACATTATAGCTTTATTGTGGTTTGAAGCAAGTTCAGGCAACGACAATTGTGGGGCAAAGTTACCCCGTTAGTTGGAAGTTACAAGAGAGAAGAGCAGTCCCTTAAGCTAGCCCTGATGCAGCTATTGGTGTGACGTGTTAGCGACTTCATTTTCTTAGCCTCGGCATATGAAGGCGGGTGGCCAGTCCTCTTCCTCGCCGTCTCATCGTCCCACCGACAGCGTACGGTCAGTGTACTCATTATAGCTGAGTTGGCTAGGGGTGCAGGTGGGTCAGAAATCTGGAACAAAATTTCTGCCGTGGCGGGGATTTGAACCCCCGACCTCTCGACTGACAGTCCAGCACGCTAACCACTACACTATGGAGAAACCCCAGTTGGGAGTTAATTGGCTGTCAAAAGAAGAGCGATTCTGTATGACTCACCTACCAACAATGCAGCCTAGTAATGAGCGCAATCACTTTCAGTCGCAGCTACTATGTATGCAGTCTCGGTCAAGGACGGCTTATGCGTTGCCTGTCTTTGGATGTCTGTCTATGCTTACCTGTCTCTCTCTGTCTCTGTGTCTCTGTCTCTCCCTCTGTATGTCTGTCTGCTGTGTTTATGTCTGTCTTTCTGCTTGTCCTTGTGTCTGCTTTGTATCTGTACGTCGGTTTGTGGCGGCATGCGCGCAGTGGGTTCTTTTCTCCATCCTTTTATCTTTGTGTATGTGGCTATCTTTCTCTATGCCTCTGTGTGCCTCTGTCTCTGTGTGTCTGTCTCTCTGTAGCTGTTTGTCTATGTCTATCTGTCTGTCTCTTTGTCTCTGTCTGTATTTGTCTATCTCTGTCTCTTCCTCTCTGTCTGTGTCGCTTCCTTTCTATATCTGTCTGTCTCTGTCTCTTTGTCTCTGTCTCTCTTCCTGTCTTTCTGTCTCTTCCTTTCTGTATCTGTCGCTTCCTCTCTATATCTGTCTGTCTCTCTCTTGTCTCTCTTTCTTCCTCTCTGTCTTTCTGTCTCTTCCTCTCTGTCTCTGTCGCTTCCTCTCTATATCTCTCTGTCTCTTACTCTCTGTCTCTCTCTCTTCTCTGTCTCTTCCTCTCTGTATCTGTCTGTCTCTGCCTTCAGCAGGCGGCGATTCAACGACTTCTCTTGGACGCGTTGCTTGGCCATCTGGCGCGCCTCGCTTTCTTTCTTTAGCCGCTCTCGACGGTTCTCTTATCGTCATCCGGGCTTCTGTAAATCTTGTTTGCCACCGCCGTCGTTCAGCTCCTCCTCGTATGATATCAATTTCCTGTCTATCACTCCAGTCTTGCTTAGGTCTCGAGGGGGGGGCAGCACAGCCACCGCGCTAACGACCGTGTCTCTCCGTGACCCGACACTTCACCCTCTGCAACGTCCGCCAAACAGTCGTGACTGCGGAAATTAACTAACATTAACTTATCGAGGATGTGCGATGGTGTAGTGGTTGGCCTGTAGGACGGTCAGTCGAGAGGTCGGGGGTTCAGTTCGTATGTCGAGGCTAAGAGAATGAAGTTGCTGTGACTTTATACCCATGGCTGATTCTTAGGCTGGCTTAAGACCCATCGAACGATGTTTTGGTGATTATAGTATAGATAGTGACGCTTAATAAATGAATGAGAGTAATAATAGCTGAGGTTTGAACCCAGTGCTTCACGTGAAATGAAGGCAGGCAGGCAAACAGACATACATGCAGACAGACAGACAGACAGACAGACAGACAGACAGACATAGGGCTGTGGATTTTAACGATTAATTAATCGATTGTCATTAAGAAATTTTATTATTTGATTAATTTTGGCTTTATTGATTAATTTTCTTACTTATTTCATGATGCCGGAGTAAACAATATGGAGAACAAGGAAAATGTGAAACTTTTGAGTGGCTAATTAAGGGATTATGTTGCATTTGAGATAAATGCTGAAGGAAAAGTTGAAGATGGCGACAAAATTAACTGTCTTCATTGCAATAAACAGTTCGCTTACCGTGAAATTAAGTATAGTAACTGACTCAGTGGCTACATTTTTAACAGTTTTTCACACTTTATGTAACGGATACCAAATTAATCGAATTTAATCGATTAATCGAAGTTAAATTAAGGAGATTAATCGATTAATTTTTTTAAATCAGTACCAGCCCTTGCATACATACATACATAGATGCATACATACATACATGCATACATACAAACAGACATACAGACAGACAGACAGGCAAACTTACAGACAGACAGACAGTAGAGTTTAGTTGAAAGTAAGTCTGTTGATCTTCGTCTGTCACAGGTGGATAGTCTTCCATTGAGTGGACTGACGACTCAGGAGGCTCTGGAGATCCTTCGTAAGACCGGTCAGGTCGTCCGTCTCCGGATCTCTCCGTCCTCAGACAACGACCGAAAGAAACTTCTCCTTGCTCAGAAATCACAGAACGGTGAGTTCTGTGTTGCTATGGCAACATGCGTCTGGGGCGCCTGGAAACGAACATTGACTCGGGCACTGTCAGAGTTAGAGCTCATTCGTTCATTCATTCGTTCATTCATTCATTCGTTCAGTCTTTCATTCATTTTTATTTGTCTATTCATTCGCTCATTCATGCATTTGTTCATTCATTCGTTCAGTTAAAATATTTGTTCATTCACTCATTCTTTCTTTTGTTCATTCTTTCATTAATCTCTTAGTTCATTCGTTCATTCATTCAATTTTTTATTTGTTGATTCATTCGTTTGTTTTTTCGTGCATTCGTTCATTCATTAGCTCATTCTTTCATTCATTCATTCTTTCGTTCATTCGTTCTTTCCTTCAAAATTCATTGATTAGCTCATTCTTTTGTTCATTCATTCATTGAAAAAGCAACAAGTATTCACACACTCATTTTTTCGTTCTCTCTTGTTAATCTATTTGATTTGTCTGTTCCTTCATTAATTTGTTAATTTGTTCATTAAGTCATTCATTCATTCATTCAGTCATCCATTCATTCATTCATTCATTCATTCGCTCATCGTATCGTTAATTCATTCATTGTTGATTCATTCGTTTGCTCATTCATTCATTCATTCATTCATTCATTCAAAACATTCTTCAATTTGGCCGTTCATCAACCAATCAATAACCAAGTGCATATATTAATTACTAAATTAAGTAATACATTTAATTCGATCAGGAAATTTATGTAGCCCCTCGAGAAACGTCTACTCAGAAGCACTTTCATTCCGGCCTTGGCAAAGATACAGGAGTTATCGGACAATGATGACGGGACCTTGCAGGGTCCTTAGGCAGAAGAAGATATCCAGGTCTAGTAGCAGGGCGAATCCAATCAAACCAGACGAAACTATCGAGTGGCATGCAACAAGAACATTCAGTTTAACCTGTAATGTGGAACAGAAGGATGTGAGGGCAGCCAGACCGGAAACAGTGGCCCATGCTTCTGCATGTTATCAGACGCGTGTAATACAATAGAAAACAATACAATGCAATACAATACACTAGAAACAATACAATACAATGCAGTACAATATAATACAATGCAGTACAGTACAGAAGAAATACAATACAATGCAGTACAATAAAATAAAAAAACAGTACGATGCAGTGCAATACAATACTTACTATGCAGTACCATACAATACAATGCAACGCAATAAAAAACAATGTACAATACAATAAAAAAATACAGTACAAAACGAAACAATACAATCAAATACAATGCAAAACAGCTGTATTTGATATTAGGGGTCCACCGGAAACCGGCTCGGATACTCGGTTCGGCCGGAAATCCCGTTTCCGGAAGTATTCGCCTCGGCAAATATTGTAGACGCAAATAGTTGCAAAAAAATTTCTTTAAAAAAAATTTTTTTTCTGTAAAAACTTATTCAATAAACTTACGTATATAAAATTATACATGTTGAACCTTAAAACAATTGCACAGAAAACTTCACAACTGCACAGAAATGACTACAATTTAAATTGTATTAGTCACTTATTACAAGTACACAAATTTATGTCGATAATTTCTTACTACATGAAAATGTGAAGCTTCGCATATGGAACAAATGGTACCCGGTTCGTTTCCGGTTCGTTACCGGATCCGGGAAAAATACATCCAAATACTCGGATTCGGTTTCCGGCGGAAAATGTCTTACCGGTGGACCCCTATTTGATATCGCCCTCCTTCCAAACTTCAGAAGTGCACACACGATCATATGACAGAACATCGATGGTGTAGAGCAACTGTGCGTTAAGGACTTGCTAACGGTGCTTACATGTAGACGGCCTGAGTGGGGGTGCCTTGAACCCGCACTCTCCACGTTGCAGGCCGATCGCTCTGACCAGTCGGCTGCCTTGCTACACAAAGGCAGGCGCCACTAGTACTGCCTGTAATTTAATTTCTTATTTCTTGTGTATTGGTTGTTGTAATGATGTACTCTGCGTCGCAAGTAGCCACTTGCGTCAAGTGTGCAGTGCAATGCTGAATTGTTATTTACAGCCACTACCAAACCAGCGGATGTAGTGTCACACTGGCAGAACAGTTACGGAACTGACTACGAAATTGTGGTATGTAGCACATAGTAGTAGTGGTGGTGGTGTTAGTGGTAGTGGTTGTAGCTGTGGTGGTGGTGGTAGTAGTGTTGGTAGCAGTTGTGGTGATAGTGGTATTGGTAGTAGTAGTAGTAGTAGTAGTAGTAGATATGATGATGATGATGATGATGATGATGATGATGATGATGATGATGATGATGATGATGATGATGATGATGATGATGATGATGATGATGATGATGATGATGATGATGATGATGATGATGATGATGATGATGATGATGATAGTGATGATGATAATAACAATAATAATAATGATGATAATGAGATGAATGATATGGCACTGTAGCATGACCGAGATCAAAAAGGGTGTTGTACATGATTTAAATATTTAGTGAGATTGTGCTATGTGTTGTCCCAGTTGTGGTATACGGCTTTTGAACGAGATTGTTGTATGTAACGGCGAGGGAGAGGGCTATTCATCTGCCCTTATATGCCGAGGTTAAGAAAATAAAGTCGCTGACAACTCATACCCATGACTGGCATTGACTGCTTTCCGTTGTCTCTTCTGGCTTTCTAATCTGTGGTATGTAGGTTTCGATTTGTAGTGTGTGTCCTTTTTTATTATGCAATTTTATTATAATAAGTCGTTTTCAATTAGGTTCGTAGTTTCTGAGATGTGCTTCTGAGTTTTCCAGTTGTGGTACTTCCGTGTGGTTATGGTTGGGGCATATGTTTTGTGGAATTTTAGTTTGCGGCGGGAAGAAGTTTAGTATACTGTGAGCAGAGGCCCGGGAAGTGTTTAAAAGTTGGGTGAGCCAAACAAGGCAAACATATATATATATATTTATATATTTATATATATATATATATAACCAAGGCAAACCTATATATTTATTATATACTATAACATATATACAATTTTATCCACCTAATATATATATATATATATATATATATATATATATATATATATATATATATATATATATATATATATATATATATATATATATATATATATATATATATATATATATATATATATATAACCAAAGTGGATAAAATTATCCATTAGGCTGATATCCGATATGATATAAAAGAATATTTTTTTAATTTTTGGCATATTTTACAAACACTGGAAAAGTTTATTGTACTCAAATGTTCAGCGATTAGCAGTAATTCAATTGATGTAATTGAAATTATGTAATTGGTAATTTCTTGTTCTGTGTCAAAGTCATTTGTAATTTGCAAGTGAATTAGTTTTTCCATGTAATTTGTAATTTGTACTTCACTTACATTTTAGAATAGGCCTACATCTTTTCGATACTTAATTTTTCTGCAATGAGGAAATGTCCAGCCCTCTGGAATTCCTTCTCCATATATCTAGAACGGCTGGGAAGATTGGTGATATCTCTGATCCTTAACTACATGACACTTTGGTGCACTTGCTGAAATTTGGGGAGCTGTCACACTTAGGATTGTCATGCATCAAGGTGGTTGCGCTGGGCTTCATGTTTGAGTATACCTATAGATAGTGTAGCCAATCGCTACTGCCTACTGGCTTGGATAGGTCGCAGGGTCAAGATAACTGCTCCCTGCCTTGCCAATCGCTCCACAGCCAGAGCTGTTCTGCCTCTCTGGAATAAACTCCCGCCAGAATTTCGAAAACTTAAACACTGCTCTTTCACAAATCTTAACCTGATTCCTCCTCTGATCTATAGTCTCTCTTTCTCCTCCCACACTAAATATTATGTATTTACAGATATGTTTGGGCCTATTGTATTATGTATTTGCATATATATATAATATATATATATAATATATATATACATATATATATATATACATATATATATATATACACACACACATATATATATATATATACATTACAGCTGTCTTAAGAATTAGTCCTGTTTCTTATCTCTATATCCTAATTCCAACCACTCTCTCCTCAGCCTTGTAGGATGATATATTGCGCGTGTCACTATCAAAGCCTCGACCAAGGAGAAATTCTATCTTTCAAAACCTGTTATATAGCTTTTAGCTTTCAGAGAGTAAGGTTCCAGTACCCATGACTCTCTTAGCGGTCGCTTAGCTTACTGATCCGTCCCTTATAAGGTCAAGCTTTCGCTAGGTTCCATTAGTACTGTGCTATTTCTGTAGTCTGAGGTTTCGCATCGGCACAAGCAAGCTTTGACTCTGTTTGACAAAGACGCTCATATTTTATCTAATCACTATTAATGTTTAGGGCGCAAATGATATTTTTTAATGTATTAATGACCAAAAAGTTGTGTGAGCATGTGTCTGCCTTGGCGCCACAGAGCCAGAACTTGTGTGAGCCTCGGCGCCCTTGGCGCCATAGGTTCCCGGGCCCCTGACTGTGAGAAGAACTACATTGCAAGGATCTGAGAACAATGATTTGTTGGTTTTTTTGTTGGTCACCAGGTGGCGGAACTGACGAAGTTTAAAGATGGCGGCGGCCTTGGCATCAGTCTCGAGGGAACGGTCGACATGGAAAGCAACGTGGAGAAGAATCCACGACATTTCATCGGAACCATCAATCCAGATGGACCGATTGGACTCAACGGAAAGCTGAAAAGTGGCGATGAACTCCTCCAGGTCTCCTCCTTATCCTCCTCTTCCATCTCCTCCTCTTCCATCTCCTCCTGTTCCGTCTCCTCTTCCATCTCCTCCTGAACTGACTCTTTCCACTCCTTTTCCTTTTTCTCTTTCTGTCCATTCTTCACTTTGTCCTTCTCATTCTGTTCCTCCTTATCTTCTCCATCTCCGCTTCTTCCTCCCCTTTCTGTTCCTTCTCCTCCTCTTCCTCCTTCTTCTTCTCCTCGTGCTCCTCATTGTTCTCCTCCTTCTTCTCCTTCTCCTGCTTATTAAATAAATGCACAAGTAATAAATAAATTACGTTATAAATAAATGCACAATTTCATTTATTTAATTAATTTCATTAATTTGATATATTTTTCTTCTACTTAGTTCTTAATTTTAACGACAGGCAGTGCTGTGACTATTTCTATACTACTTAAGTTTTAAAAAATAGTTAGGGGCCATTGTCAGTAGTAACAATAATCAGTAGTAAAATTTATATATTACTATGTATTTATAATATTTAGTAATTACTACAGTCAGAGGATATTTTTCTTCTAGCTAGTTCTTAATTTTAACGAGAAGCAATGTTTCTTGTATCCTATATCAGTAGTACCAATAATCAGTACTATAATTTATGTATAACGGACTGATCTTCTGGATATTGAGCTGATTACGGGTTGGTTTTGGTGTGCCATCGGTTGATGCCTTGTGCATTAGACACTGGCGCAACAGAAGTTACTATTTACAATTACAATTGCTGTTTCATATCTTTGACTCATTCTGCCGAACTGCTGCGGCACCCCTAGAGCATATTCACGGCACCCTTGGGTACTGTGGTCCCAGGTTGGGAAACACTGCAGTCTAACCAATATAGCTAACCAAGCCAGCTAAGCATCACAGAAACCATGAGACAATAACATTTAATTGTAAATTTTTTCTCATCGCAGGCAAACGAAACGCAGCTGGCTGGCAAATCTCACGTCGAGGTCGTCAGCATTCTCAAAGATCTTCCATTACACGTTACACTTCTGTGCGCACGACGCTCCACTCCCATCCGGCTCAACTACACGGCACAGCAGACAAACGGATACGAACCGTTGACCACAGCATCCCCCAAACTTTCATCTGCTGAGAGACTCGTAAAAGCGAAGTCGGACCAGACGCTGTTCGGCTCTGAACCGACTTCACCCGAGGAAACCGCTTTGTCGCTTGGACAGAAGAAGTCGAGGTCGCTGGAGCCGCTCGGAGTCGGTGGGCTTGCGCTGTGGAGTAGCGAACCGGTCGTGGTGGAGTTGCAGAAGGAGAATGTTAATAAGGGAATTGGATTCAGCATTCTCGATTACGAGGTCTCTTGTCTTGTATTCTCATTGTGACCCCTTGTGACTATTAAGCATCTTGTCTCGTCTTCTCTTAGCGACCCCTGGTGACTCTTTTAAGCCTCTTGTCTCATCTTCTCTTAGCGACCGTGGTAACTCTTTTAAGTCTCCTTCTCTTGTCTTCTATTAGCGACCCCTGGTGACTCTTTTAAGCATCTTGTCTCGTCTTCTCTTAGAGACCATATTGACTCTTTTAAGCCTCTTGTTGTCTTTTTTAGCGACCCCTGGTGACTCTTTTAAGTGTCTTCTCTCGCCTTTTCCTTAGCTGCCCTTGGCCTAATGGTTTTAGTTTTTAAAGCATTGTTTGTTTTCTGATGATCTTGTTTGTCATGACTTCTTAGCACCATTTAGGCAAGAGTTAGGCTTTTTGAGGTATTTTAAAGGTTCTGTTTTCAGGGTTTAGATGACTTAATAACTAACTCAGAGGTTTTCAAACTTTTTGGACCAGGGACCCCTTATTTTTTCTAGGTATAGCTCGCGGACCCAAGCATTTAAAATGCAAAATTTATCACTTAAAATTTAAACAAAATTACAGGCAGACTATTTCCACAATACAAGCTTGCTTATAAGTAGTGTATGAATTTTAAAACACAGGCTGTTAATGTTGATCTGAGTGGCGCTATATAAGTTTTCGGTTACAATTTCGGTTACAATGCTAAAACCATGCAGTGCTAATCATTAATGAATTTTTTCAGAACGCTCTTGCGGACCCCCGCCACATCCTTCGCGGACCCCTCTTGGTCCGTGGACCGCAGTTTGAAAACCTCTGAACTAACTAACTCTTATAGTCTTAAAATTATTATTATTAAATTCAACCACAGATATTTAAACTACGAGTTACAAATGTCACTCAGTAGATGATGGCTCTGAGCTCGGGCTTCATAGAAGGAGGAGGAGGACGAGGACGAGGACGAGGAGGAGGACGAGGAGGAGGAGGAGGAGAAGAAGAAGAAGAAGAAGAAGAAGAAGAGCAGTCCCTTGCTGCCATAGGCATAATTTACGGGGGGTACGAGGGGTACCCGTATCCCCCACTTTTCATGCCCACTGTTTTTGCCCATTATTATTTTATCTGAGGAAGCCCTCAAGGTTCAAAACAATTACCAAGCATTATCATCAGCGTGATGACCATCATCATCATCACTATCATTGTTATTATTATTTTTTACTGAAAAAGGTAGCAGTATATTTATTATCTGTGAAATCACAGTGCAGTTATTACAAGATTGTTACAAGATGCTGCTACGGAAATATACCCTGTATGAAATCACAATGCGATTATTCCCAGAAGTTAAAAGAGGTTGCTGCGGAAACATGCCCTCTATGAAATCACAATGCAATTATTACAAGACGTTGCTATGGAAATATAGCTTGTATGAAATCACAATGCAATTATTACAAAAGGTTGCTACGGCAAATTATCCTCTGTGAAATCACAATGCAATTATTCCCAAAGGTTAGACAGTTGTTTCTACGGCAACATGTTCTCTATGAAATCACAATGCAATTATTACAAGAAGTTGCTAAGGAAACATAATACTGTGTGAAACCACAATGCAATACGTCCTCTATGAAATCACAATGGAATTATTCAGAGAAATTGGAAGAGGTTGCTAAGGCAATATTATATCCTCTGTGAAATGGCAATGCAATATTATTCCTAGCGTTAGCAAGCAATATCCTCTGTGAAACCACAATGCAATTACTTATAAAACCTACTGGTAGCAAGTGTATTGTATTGTATTTTTAGTTCGGTAATCAAACATTGCAAGGATAAACAAAACATATAATGCTTGTTATCACTTGACATCATCTGGCCACACAGGAGACCCAATAGGGCAGGGGTGTAACTTTGGTCTAGAAAGTGGGGGTACCAATTTCTTCTCCATTCTGGAAAGGCACAATAATAAAATATTGATTGGCATTGTTTAAAAAGTGGGAGTACGGTACCCCAAGTCCAAAAAGTGGGGATATGGGTACCCCTCGCACCCCCACAAATTAAGCCTGTGCAAGAGGGGTCGTAGACCCCGCTATCAGGGCCACCTGGGTAGTAATAGGGCCTACAATTTTATGAAAGCAGTCGATCTAACATTATTGGATATGTAATGGTAACAGTATACTTAACTAAAGACTCGGTAGCACATCGTGAGGCTATAGGCTAACTGTGTATGCTCATTGTATTTCAGTTGATTAAACTGAGGTTGGGTAGTTGCTGAATTAATGGTGAATTAATTATTGTTGCTATTATTATTATTATTATTATTATTATTAGTAGTAGTAGTAGTAGTAGTAGTAGTAGTAGTAGTAGTAGTAGTAGTAGTAGTAGTAGTAGTAGTAGTAGTAGTAGTAGTAGTAGTAGTAGTAGTAGTAGTAGTAGTAGTAGTAGTAGTAGTAGTAGTAGTAGTAGTAGTAGTAGTAGTAGTAGTAGTAGTAGTGTTTGCGAATTCATTTTTATGAAGATATCTAAAGTCTGTTTTCTTTGGACAGGATCCTCACAATCCTGGCGTCTCCATGATCATAATCCGTAGCCTGGTTCCCGGGGGAGTGGCACAGTTAGATGGGAGACTGGTTCCAGGTGATCGACTCGTTGGAGTCAACGACATCTCTCTGGTGAACGCGACTCTTGACCAGGCGGTTCAAGCACTGAGAGGCGCTCCGGTTGGTCCGGTTCAAGTCCGAATTCTGAAGCCTCTCTCTGGACTGGATTTGGATGACGCCAGTAATCCGGATTCTGTAAGTAGTGCTGGAGTTATATTTCACTTTTGTCTCAATTTAATTGATGTGGTTGCCGATCGGTTAAATGTACTCCTTCAAACGTGCGGTGTGTGGGTTCGAACCTCCGTTAAGACGGTCGTGGGTGTGGGACTTTCCTTTTTGTTTCCGAGTTCGTTTCCTGTTCGTAGACTTTGGGCTGGCAGTGGATGAATCCCAAGGTCCCGAGGGACTGGGGTCCCAGTGCATTGCAAGACTTGCTGTTTATTTGCAGTTTGTGTCATTTTCTTAAACCAGCAATGAACGAATCTGAAGATACTGGCCAGTGCAATCATTATATGAATTTGTATTGGAAGTAATGAATGCATTACAAAATAAATGAATGCGTAAATAATAAATAAATAAATAAATAAATAAATACATAGATAAATACGTAAATTATAGATTAATTTCATAATAAAGTAATTACATATTAAATAAATTACATAATAAATAAATACACAAATAAAAGATAAATAAATGCGTAAATAATAAATAAATACATAAATAAATTTTTTTTAATTGTTGAATGATTTGTGTGTAAAATTTGTCATGGCTATACCTGTTTGTTCAGAGCCAGGAAGAACCGGAGGAGCCATCCTCCTCAAACGTCTTTGCATCTCTGATGATGACCCCTCTGACGTTGCCTTCCAGCGATACCCAGTCGCCTCTGTTATCCCGTGGCCCCCTAGCTGTCTCATCCCCCTCGCCTTCCTACCCTGCCTTGTCGCCGCCGGCTTACCCCAGTTCGTCACCCCCTGCCTACCCGAAGATCTCTTCGCCGTCGTCTGTGCAGAAGACAGTGGGCCAGGATGTCAGAGCAGCCGTGGTAAGTTGTGGCTTCTTTCGTCGGGAAATAGTTCTGTGTTGCATTGTTTTTTTGCTGTTTCTGTCATGAAATTAGTCACTTGTTTTGAAGTCTTTTTTCAGTCATTTTGAAATCAAAAAGTGAAATAGTCAATTTTTTGTGCTTCCAGTGCTGTCGTTTTCAGTCACCTTTTGTGCTGTCATTTTCAATCACCGCTGATGCAGTCGTTTTCAATTACCTCTTATTCCATAATTTTTTTTATTCTAATGTGATATGGTCATTTCAGTCATTTCTTGTGTCATTTTCAGTTATGTGTTGCCATCATTTTCAATCACTTTTGGTCATGTTTGATGCCGTCATGTTCTGCCAAATGTGATAAAGTCATTTTCAGAATTTTAGTCGCCTGTTATTCCGTCATTTTTTGTGTCAAATGTGATGTAGTCATTTTCAGTCACCTCTCATGTGGTCATTTGCAGTCGACTCTTATGCAGTCATTTTCAATCGCTTTTGATGAGCACTGTCATTTTCAGTGACATCTGATGCAGTCATTTTCAGTGACATCTGATGCAGTCATTTTCAGTGACATCTGATGCAGTCATTTTCAGTGACATCTGACGCAGTCATTTTCAGTGACCTGCGATGCTGTCATTTTCAGTGACCTATGGCGCAGTCATTTATGAATATTCTTATCTTATCTTATTTTCAATTAACTCTCCTTCAAACAGTTTGAATCACGTCTAATCATAAAACGTTTGAGTAACTTAGAGTAACTGTTATTACGTTTAGCCAAACAACTCCTCGCAGCTCATAACGAACGGAGTCGTTCCATCCGCTCATCGAGTGCCAAAGACCCACCCAATCACAAGTGACCTTAGCTCAGTGACGTCAGCGTCGTCGTCACCATCGCCTCACTCCGTTTCTTCGTTCGTGCCTTTTCTGGCGAAACGTGACGTCGATCCAGCAGACGACCGTTCAGATGATCTGTCCGCGTCTCAAACGATCACTATCACTTCCGTCACTGGCCAGCTTGGTCAGTATTACTCTGTCCTGTCCTCTTTCTAGATGCTCCTCCTCCTCCTCCTCCTCCTCCTCCTCCTCCTTGTCCTCCTCCTCCTCGTCCTCTTCCTCCTCCGCTTCCTCCTCCTGCCATTCTCCTCTTCCTTCTACTTCTCCTTCTCTTTATATTCCTCTTCCTCCTTATCATCATCTCCTCCTTCTCCTCCTCCCTCTGCTCCTCATCCACCCCTCCTCTTCCTCCTCCTCTTCCTCCTCCTCCTCCTCCTCCTCCTCCTCTACCTCCTCGTCCTCTTCCTGCTACTCCCATCCACCTCCTTCTCCTTATTCTCCTCTTCCTCCTCCTCGTCCTCACCTCCTCCTTCTTCTGCTCCTCTTCCACCCCTCCTCCTCCTCCTCTTCCTCCTCCTTCTCCTTCTGCTCCTCATCCATCCCTCCTCCTTCTCATCCTCATATTCCTCCTGCTTCTCCTCCACTTCCTCCTGTTATGATGATGATGGCACAAAGCAGTTCGCCGGCGGAATTGTAGTGTACTTTGCTGTTTTTCATCATCATCATCGTCGTCGTCGTCGTCGTCGTCATCATCATCATCACATCATTATTATCTTCACCACCACCACCACCACCATCATCATTTTCTGCATTTATTTAGAGACACTTTCGTGTGAACTTATGAACTTTGGAAGAAGGGCAATTACAAAAACAATCTTATTGTATTATTGCACTAGTCTCCATGTATCTGTCCAAGCTTTCTAGCCATTTGTGTTTTCCTTACCTAGGTTTGCGTTTGGAGTCGGAGGGTGCGAGCGGTTGTTGTATTCGTTCCATTGATCCAGACGGGGTGATCAGCAGAGATGGTCGTCTGCGAGTGGGTGACTACATCACCGCCATCAACAACGACAGTCTGCGCAGCGTCTCCAATGCACAGGCACGAACTGTTCTCCGAAGAACGTCTCTCATTGGAAAGAGCTTCAGGTACGATGCCACCTCAATTGTTCATTAGCCACCTAAATTGTTTATTGGCCACTTCAGTTGTTCATTAGCCACTTCAATTCTTCATTAGCCACTTCAGTTGTTCATTAGCCACTTCAGTTGTTCATTAGCCACTTCAGTTGTTCATTAGCCACCTAAATTGTTTATTAGCCACTTCAGTTGTTCATTAGCCACTTCAGTTGTTCATTAGCCACATTAATTGTTTATTGGCCACTTCAGTTGTTCATTAGCCACTTCAATTGTTCATTAGCCACTTCAGTTGTTTATTAGCCACTTCAGTTGTTCATTAGCCACCTAAATTGTTTATTAGCCACTTCAGTTGTTCATTAGCCACTTCAGTTGTTCATTAGTCACATTTATTGTTTATTAGCCACCTCAATTGTTCTTTAGCCACTTCAGTTGTTCATTAGCCACTTCAGTTGTTCATTATCCACTTCAGTTGTTCATTAGCCACTTCAGTTGTTCATTAGCCACTTCAGTTGTTCATTAGCCACTTCAGTTGTTCATTATCCACTTCAGTTGTTCATTAACCACTTCAGTTGTTCATTAACCACTTCAGTTGTTCATTATCCACTTCAGTTGTTCATTATCCACTTCAGTTGTTCATTAGCCACTTCAGTTGTTCATTAACCACTTCAGTTGTTCATTATCCACTTCAGTTGTTCATTAACCACTTCAGTTGTTCATTATCCACTTCAGTTGTTCATTATCCACTTCAGTTGTTCATTAGCCACTTCAGTTGTTCATTAACCACTTCAGTTGTTCATTATCCACTTCAGTTGTTCATTAACCACTTCAGTTGTTCATTATCCACTTCAGTTGTTCATTATCCACTTCAGTTGTTCATTAGCCACTTCAGTTGTTCATTATCCACTTCAGTTGTTCATTATCCACTTCAGTTGTTCATTAACCACTTCAGTTGTTCATTATCCACTTCAGTTGTTCATTATCCACTTCAGTTGTTCATTAGCCACTTCAGTTGTTCATTAACCACTTCAGTTGTTCATTATCCACTTCAGTTGTTCATTATCCACTTCAGTTGTTCATTAGCCACTTCAGTTGTTCATTATCCACTTCAGTTGTTCATTAACCACTTCAGTTGTTCATTATCCACTTCAGTTGTTCATTATCCACTTCAGTTGTTCATTAGCCACTTCAGTTGTTCATTAACCACTTCAGTTGTTCATTATCCACTTCAGTTGTTCATTATCCACTTCAGTTGTTCATTAGCCACTTCAGTTGTTCATTATCCACTTCAGTTGTTCATTAGCCACTTCAGTTGTTCATTATCCACTTCAGTTGTTCATTAGCCACTTCAGTTGTTCATTATCCACTTCAGTTGTTCATTAGCCACTTCAGTTGTTCATTATCCACTTCAGTTGTTCATTAGCCACTTCAGTTGTTCATTATCCACTTCAGTTGTTCATTAGCCACTTCAGTTGTTCTTTAGCCACTTCAGTTGTTCATTATCCACTTCAGTTGTTCATTATCCACTTCAGTTGTTCATTATCCACTTCAGTTGTTCATTAGCCACTTCAGTTGTTCATTATCCACTTCAGTTGTTCATTAGCCACTTCAGTTGTTCATTATCCACTTCAGTTGTTCATTAGCCACTTCAGTTGTTCTTTAGCCACTTCAGTTGTTCATTATCCACTTCAGTTGTTCATTATCCACTTCAGTTGTTCATTAGCCACTTCAGTTGTTCATTAACCACTTCAGTTGTTCATTATCCACTTCAGTTGTTCATTAGCCACTTCAGTTGTTCATTAGCCACTTCAGTTGTTCATTAGCCACTTCAGTTGTTCATTAACCACTTCAGTTGTTCATTAGCCACTTCAGTTGTTCATTATCCACTTCAGTTGTTCATTATCCACTTCAGTTGTTCATTAGCCACTTCAGTTGTTCTTTAGCCGCCTCTATGTTTTGCGACATGACAGAGTTAGGTTGGTTTGAAGGAAGTTCTAGCAACGACAATTAACAGAGGGAATTGGTCACGACCACTTTATGGGGCAAAGTTACTCCCCCGGGTGGAACTAGATTTAGGTATTCTTTACCTGTATCTTTCCCCTCTGATCTAATCTAATCTCATGACTTCTATAGCGCCATTGTAATTATGTCCAAGACATAAGTGGATCGTCGCAGAGTCCAAATGTGAAAGATTAGAGAAACCAGAAGCCAGGCTATGGTGGGTCTGCTCAATATCTCTCCCTGTATCTGTCCATTCTGCTCAATATCTCTCCCTGTATCTGTCCATTCTGCTCAATATCTCTCCCTGTATCTGTCCATTCTGCTCAGTATCTCTCCCTGTATCTGTCCATTCTGCTCAATATCTCTCCCTGTATCTGTCCATTCTGCTCAATATCTCTCCCTGTATCTGTCCATTCTGCTCAATATCTCTCCCTGTATCTGTCCATTCTGCTCAGTATCTCTCCCTGTATCTGTCCATTCTGCTCAATATCTCTCCCTGTATCTGTCCATTCTGCTCAATATCTCTCCCTGTATCTGTCCATTCTGCTCAATATCTCTCCCTGTATCTGTCCATTCTGCTCAGTATCTCTCCCTGTATCTGTCCATTCTGCTCAATATCTCTCCCTGTATCTGTCCATTCTGCTCAATATCTCTCCCTGTATCTGTCCATTCTGCTCAATATCTCTCCCTGTATCTGTCCATTCTGCTCAGTATCTCTCCCTGTATCTGTCCATTCTGCTCAATATCTCTCCCTGTATCTGTCCATTCTGCTCAATATCTCTCCCTGTATCTGTCCATTCTGCTCAATATCTCTCCCTGTATCTGTCCATTCTGCTCAATATCTCTCCCTGTATCTGTCCATTCTGCTCAATATCTCTCCCTGTATCTGTCCATTCTGCTCAATATCTCTCCCTGTATCTGTCCATTCTGCTCAATATCTCTCCCTGTATCTGTCCATTCTGCTCAATATCTCTCCCTGTATCTGTCCATTCTGCTCAATATCTCTCCCTGTATCTGTCCATTCTGCTCAATATCTCTCCCTGTATCTGTCCATTCTGCTCAATATCTCTCCCTGTATCTGTCCATTCTGCTCAGTATCTCTGTCGTTCTATCTGTACGTTCTGCTCAATGCTGTCTTTTCCTGTTTTGTTCCTCTAGGGCTTTTCTGCAAGACCTTGTGTGTAGATATCTTGAAAAGGCACCAAACAAATCATATTTACTTTACGTTATGTTAACTGGAACCAGTTTGTGCTTCTTGTAGTGTAACGTTCGTTCGAAGAGAGCCCGCGGGTCGCGCAACCGAAAACGAAGAAGTTTTTCAGTCTTCCTTAAGGTTGACAGAAATTTAACAGTTATTTATTAATTTGGATTAAGGGTCATGATTAACAAATTTATGCAGGTCACAAGTTTAGTAGGGCTGGTACTGATTAAAAAAATTATTCGATTAATCGAAGTTAAATTTTTGAGATTAAATTTGTATGTGTTATGTAAAAATGTGCAATGCTGTTTAAAATGTAGTAACTCACGAGTGAGTTACTATGTCAGCGATGTGTTTGAGCCACGCTAAGCGAACTGTTTATTGCAATGAAGACAGTTAATTTTGTCGCCATCTTAGACTTTTCCATTAGCATTTACCTTAAATGAAAATGATCACTTAATTTTCCATATTGTGTACTCCAGAAATGGATAAGTAAGAAAATTAATCGAGCAAGCCGAAATTAATTGATTAAAATTTTTAACGATTAATCAATTAATTAATTGTTAAAATCTGCAGCCCTAAAGTTTAGTCTTAAACACCTCACAATGACACTGCAAACATGGCTGTTTTCATTACAAATTACAATTACTTTTTAAGCACACCTCAGAAAGGCATTGCACATGTGGTTATCTAGCTGATCGATATTTAGGTGTTTTAAGGTCAGCAAAAATAAGTATGCTGAACAGAACCTCGCCACTGTCTTGTACTCTGGTAGTGCCAGTCCAAAGCCTCAATGAAGGAGGAGGGTGACGCTAGTCGTTATGTCACAACATCGAAACTTCCTCATGCCGAGGAGGATTTACAGACGCCACAACAACAGTTGAAGCAACCGTTGTTTCTTTTTGTTGCTGTTGTCGTCGTCATGGTTATTGTTGTGATGCGGTTATTAAAAGAATATTATTAGGCATTTATAAGCATTTATCGTGTACTAAGCACCACTGTCTAATGACGAAGCATCAATCAATGATGTTGAGCAACTGTGAGTGAAGGACTTGCTCAAGGTTCCTACAGAATAACCGTATCGGGGGAGGAGGGTTGAACCCGTACTCTCCACGTTATATGGTCAACCCTCTAATTATTCGGTGACCGTCTCCCACTCAATATATTCACCGTTTCAGTTGATGCTGGTATGATATATGTAAACTGACATCTTATTATTATTATTTATTTTTGTACCTGAGGTACATGTGATCTCTCAGGATTTCAAAAATTAGGGAAAGCATTATTTTGGGATGACCAGTCTTTGTTGATGTCATGCTGAGTGCGAAAGTACTGTTATTCTTATTATTGTTATAATTATTATTATTATTATTGTTATAATTATTATTATTATTATTATTGTTATTATTATTTGTATTTTTTTATGCCCCGAGGTAAAAATGATCGCTCAAGGACTTCAATATTAGTAAAACTGTTAAGAGTCTGGAACGGCTAGAACTCCTCGGGATCAGGCAAAAGGTTATTATTATTATTATTATGCATTTGTTAAGCGCCTAATGACACAGTAACAGTGTGAGGTGAGGAGGATTGAACCTGTGCTTTCCACATTAAGAGACGAGCGCTCTAACCATGACTTCATAACTGTTTCTGTTCGTTTCTAGCAAATCAACGACAAGCGTTGAAACTTCGAGTCCGCAGCCAACGACCTTTTATGACCTGCGTTCACCAGAAAGTGGCGACTCAGCGAATCAGTCGTCATTTCTGATGCATCCTCTGTCACCTTTGACCCTGTCACCCCTGACCTCGTCTTCCCCTCCTGTGCCCACTTCTCCTCCTCCATGGTCATCCGAGAGTTCTTCCGATCTGCCCAAGTTGCCCGGATTTGGAGTCGGTGCGTGGGGACCGGTGCGGTCCGTCGAAATACATCGGAAACCGGGAGAGAACCTTGGAATCAGTCTTATAGGTTGGCGTCCTTCTGCTAGAGGAGTGCTGCGGCGTATTTGGGGCGGTTATCTTGATGGTTGAGTTGTTGATGTTGTTGTTGATGATGATGATGCAGACGAGGATGGTGATGATGATAAATGATGATGATGGTGATGATGATGATGATAATGATGATGATGATTGTGATTATGGTGTTGGTGTTGGTTGCGATGATGATGGTGGTGGTGGCAGTGGTGGTTGTGATTGTGATGGTGATGGTGGTGGTGGTTGGATAGAGATGATAATGGCGATGATTTTGGTGGTGGTGGCGGCGGGGGCGGTGGTGGTGGTGGTGATAAAATTCGTCCAATTGTACTTAGCCTGATTGCCAGTGATTGGCTAATTGCTTGATTAACTGAGTGCTTTATTGATTGATTGGCCAACCAATTATCAAATTGTCCAATTCACTGATTGGCTGTCTGGCTGGCTGACTGACTACCTAATTGATTGAGTGATTACTAGATCAGTTGATTTTTTGATAAACTGATAATTTATGGAATTTAGCCGCAAGAGTCGACGTTCCAGCTGGCTCTTCCGAAAGTGACCCTCGTCGGTCTGTCTCGGGTATCTTCGTGAGGCACGTTCTTCCGCTCAGTCCAGTCGGACGGACAGGGTTGCTGAGCAAAGGAGATCGCATACTAGAGGTCTGTTCGTTTCTTCTCATTTTCTCTTACTCTTAATCTGTCTTGCGAAATGATAAACTCATCTGGTCGTTGATGTTGTTGTTTATTGGAATTTTGGGAGCACTCATGACTAAGATGATGGCCCCCTTACGCAGTATACAACTATAGTCTACATGTTGTTAAAATAGTGTCTGTCTCTGAGAACATATGTACAAAAGTTTTTTCTACTTTTAGTTAATATATTCGATGATTCCACTGTCTTAGAGCTGCTCTCGGGGGTTGCTGCGAGCCGGCTACCCGACCCTAATCCCTGCCATTGCAGGATGAGGGAGGTAGGATTTATCCAGTGCTCCAGACCAGCTTTAGGAAGTTTACTCTTCCTCCCCAGTTCAGCTGTTTTGTTGGAGAGTCTCTTTGATGTTTCAGGCTGCTTCCAACTGTAGATGTCATCGAGTTTCTGTTTCGCTCTGGTCGTTGAAGTAGTAGTAGTTTCAGTTTAGCGACGCTGTGTCATAACAAAGATGATTAGCGTCGCCCTCCTCCTTATCCAGGCTTGGGACTGGCACTGTCAGAGTACGAACAGTGGCGTATTTGACAAATATATATTCGCTCGTTGTAAACAGTTTTAAAGGTGTCTCATTACATCGTAACGACTTTGGCTCGCCTCGTTTACATTTTGATCCGGAAACAGCGATTAAGCGATTAAAATGACGAATTTATTATATATATATATATATATATATATATATATATATATATATATATATATAAATTATATTTGATATGTGGTGGACAGGCCACAAGGCTCGAATGAAGGCTGTATCTTATTTAATTAACCATGTCAAGCAGTTCTCGTGTTATTTCTCGGTGAGTAATGTAGTCACCAGAGGGCTACCAGCATCCGACCCGTAGATGGAAGCGGCGATGTGACACCATAATACATTAATATTTAAATTGTAGTTCATTTTTTCATTTTTATGCTTTAAATTATTAACTAATATGAAATAGCACGCCTAATAATTAATGCCTAAAGCTAGGGCGTGGCTTAATGTTATAATCTTGAGCTCTGTCTATCTTAGACACCTTTACTTAGAGGGTGTTGAATAGGCGGATATATAAGCGGTGAGACACTGCAGGCCAACCTTGTTATTAAAGAATGGCAGAGGAATTAGATTAAACTATTAAGTAAGTAAGTATATTCTTCAACTAAAGAGCTATTTTATGCTTATATCCCTTATGCATGTAATAAATGAGTGATTACGAAACCTTACCGTGCCTTACGTTACATTGCATTACCGGTGTTTTCTTACCATGCCTTACACATTACATTGTATTACACTACCAGTGTTTTCTTACTATGCCTTGCCTTACATTACATTACCGGTGTTAGGTCGATGGAGTTGATCTGAGCGACGTATCGCATGACTATGCGATCGACGTGATCCGACATTCGACGAGTCCTGTTCGATTCCTCGTTCAGAGTTGCGTTGATCCAAACGTGGTGAGCAATCATTTGCCTGCATGCTAACCTTCTTGTCTTGCAAACCTTCATGTCATGCTAACCTTCATGTCATGCTAACCTTCATGTCATGCTAACCTTCATGTCATACTAACGTTCATGTTATGCTAACTCTCTTGATATGCTAACCTTTATGTCATACCAACGTTCATGTTATGCTAACTTTCTTCGTATGCTAATCTTCGTGTTATGCTGACATTCATCCTGTGCTAACCCTTTTGTTGTGCTAACTGTCCTGTTATGCTAACATTCAAGATGTATGCAAGAGACAGTGTTGGGTAATTAAGATTTTGTATCTAATTAATTGGAATTAGCATTACCGGTAGTTCAAATATCATAATTAGAATTAGAATTAGCATTTTTAGAAGAACTCATTGATTAGAATTAGAATTAGCAAAATTTTCGGTAATTATTAATCAGAAGTGGAAATAGCTACCAAGCTAATTAATACCTTGCTTTACTTTACTTGCCTTTTCTCTATAACTTTACCCTGCCTGCAGTAGCTTACCTTACTTTACATTGCTTAACTTACTTCCTTAAATGACTTATATTTACTTTAATTCTCTTACTTTGCCGTTACCTAATTGTCTTACCTTTCCTTTATTCACCTTAATTCTCTTACCTTACTTTACCTTTCCTTAATTCTCTTACCTTACTTTACCTTTCCTTAATTCTCTTACCTTACTTTACCTTTCCTTAATTCTCTTACCTCACTTTACCTTTCCTTAATTCTCTTACATTACTTTTCCTTTCCTTAATTCTCTTACATTACTTTTCCTTTCCTTAATTCTCTTACATTACTTTACCTTTCCTTCATTTTCTCTACCTTTCCGTAATTCTCTTACATTACCTTTCCTTAATTCTCCTACCTTACCTTACCTTACCCAAACTAACCTTTCCTTGACTTACCGTAATTTCCTACTATGCCCGATATTCCCAAAACCTACCAGACCTTTGATTACCTTACTTAAGCTTACCTGACGTCGTGTGTTGTGCTTATCTCGTGCTGTGTAGCCGTCCGAAGATGATGACTCACCTGTGAAGGCGTTGGCACCAATCTCAGACAATCAGATACCAGGTAAGACCACGCCTGTTTTGCCTCTCCTGATTTTGCCTGTAATGTAGTGTAGTCTAACTGAACATTTTTGTAGCGCCATTTCTAAAACAACGGTTCTCAACTGAACGGATTGAACTTCTGGTTTGTGGGTTGCAAAAGGTCAAGGTCAAATACTTTATGAATTTTCACTTGTGTTGTATGCGAAGGATTACGTCCCCAGCATGGGGTAAAATATTAGTTGCTGGTCTGATTGGTGATGGTGGTGGTGGTGGTGGTGGCGGCGGCGGCGGCGGTGGTGGCGGCGGTGGTTATGGTGGTGGTTGTGGTGGTGGTGGTGGTGGTGGTGGTGGTGGTGGTGGTGGTGGTGGTGGTGGTGGTGGTAGCGGCGGCGGTGGTTATGGTGGTGGTGGTGGTAGTGTGGTTGTGGTAGTGTGGTTGTGTGGGTGGCGGAGTGGCTGAGTACATCCCTGGATAACAGTATCGGCACCAGCAGATGAGAGGAGGTTGGAGAGGAGGCAGAGGTATAGCAAGAGGGAGGGAGGGAGGGAGGGAGCGAGGGAAGGACACACCCATGTATTGATCTTCTTCCCATTTGTTAAATGACATGAACCGACATTATCCTATATCTCTCTCTGTCTCTCTCCGTCTCTCTGTCTGCCTGTCTCTGTCTCTGTCTGTCTGTCTGTCTGTCTCTCTCTTTCTCTCTGATGCTAATCTCATCATGTTTGGTCAATATCCCTGCGACATGCACACAGTGGGATGCAGGGAGACGGACACGGGCAACATACACAGACATACAGAGACAGACAGATAGACAGACGGACTGGCAAAGACAATAGATAGACAGACAGACTAATAAAGACTGACATAATAGACAGACAGAAATACGAGAATGTAAAAGACAGACAGATGGACGGTTAGATAGACAAACAAGGCAGACAGATAGACAGACAGACAGAGGGACAGGTGGACGGATAAACAGATACAGTCGTATGGACGAATATAGAAAGGCGGACGGCTAGAGAGACAGGCAGAGGCAGGTTGGATAGACAGACAGACAGACAGACAGAGACAGATAGACGGTTAGAGAGACAGACAATTGCAGAAAACATAGACAGACACAGAGAAGGACAGAGAGACGCAGACAGTGGCAGACAAGAAAGACAGACATGTTTATGTACAATGTATCAATACTGGGCATCGCTTGAGTGCAAAAAAGCCTTTGTCTTTTTTTGTGGATGATTATTTTTGCATTGGATCCAGCGCGTCAACTTTGATGTTTAGATTGTGTGCCAGTGGTAGAAACTGTGGTGTGGGTGGCAGTGGTGATGGTGATGGTTGAGGTGGTGGTGGTGTTGGATGTGGTGGGGTGTAGTCATTGCGGGTAGTGGTGGTGTATGTGGGTGACTGTGATGTCTGTGGTGATAATCGTGTTGTGTTGGTAGTGGTGTGTGTGCTAGGGGTGTGAAAGCGGTTGTCGTGGTGTGATGTGGTGTGATGGTGAGTTGTGATGTTTTCGTGGGTGTGGTAGTATATGAGCGTCTACTTTTAGAATCGGAGAGGGAAATATAAGCGTTTTGCGGTATCATATGTTTTGCTGCTGTTGATGATGATGATGATTATTATTTTTATTATTTTTGTTACTATTATTAATAATAATAATATCATTATTGTTATTACTGTATCGCATGTGCTGCTGCTGTTGATGCAGACATACTTCCGAGTGCTGGATGCGGAATTGCTCTCTGCTTCATCTATTCTAGCAGGTGATGCTTCGTCCAGGGCGTTGACATTCTCCCTCACTTCCTGTCTCCCTCTCTCGCTCTCTCTCCGTCCCGTGCTTTCCACTGTCCTGGAGCCATACTCCCTCTCCCATGTACAGCTCTTTGGCTTGTATCTCTTCTTATCACTCGCATCCGCCATCAGTTATGCACCTGTTCTCTTGTATGGATCGGGTCAAATAGTTATTTATTATTATTATTATTATTATTATTATTATTATTATTATTATTATTATTATATATTATTATTATTATTATTATATTATTATTATTATATATTATTATTATTATTATTATTATTATTACTATTATTATTATTTTTTTTTAAATTATTATTGTGGGTGTAGTATTATTACTATTAGTATAAGTATTATTATAGTTATTATTGTTATGAGTATTCTTATGTTGATAGTATTAATATGAACTATATTTACCATAACAACACTTATAGTAGTACTCATTTCCGGATACTGCATCTACTGTAACACTGTATAATAGTAACAGCATTTACATGAGTACTGCATGCTACAGTTGCAACATTTACAGAAGTCTAATCTAATCTGCTGTAAATAAATCTCATGGGTTCTAGTGAGCCATTATATCAATCTTGTGGCTTATATTGTACCATTATGATTGTGTAGAAAGTATAAATGTTTTGGCTTCTATTGAGCCATTACGATTGTCTTGAAAGTTTCAATCTTATGGCTTCTATTGAGCCATTATGATTGTGTAGGAGGTATCAATCTTGTGGCTTCTATTGAGCCATTTCCACTGTGTATAAAGTATCAATCTTATGGCTTCTATTGAGCCATTATGATTGTGTAGGAGGTATCAATCTTGTGGCTTCTATTGAACCATTATGATTGTGTAGAAAGTATAAATGTTTTGGCTTCTATTGAGCCATTACGATTGTCTTGAAAGTTTCAATCTTATGGCTTCTATTGAGCCATTATGATTGTGTAGGAGGTATCAATCTTGTGGCTTCTATTGAGCCATTTCCACTGTGTATAAAGTATCAATCTTATGGCTTCTATTGAGCCATTATGATTGTGTAGGAGGTATCAATCTTGTGGCTTCTATTGAGCCATTTCCACTGTGTATAAAGTATCAATCTTATGGCTTCTATTGAGCCATTATGATTGTGTAGGAGGTATCAATCTTGTGGCTTCTATTGAGCCATTTCCACTGTGTATAAAGTATCAATCTTATGGCTTCTATTGAGCCATCATGATTGTGTAGGAGATATCAATCTTATGGCTTCTATTGAGCCATTGTGATTGTGTAGAAGTTATCGATCAGTGTCGAGCAAAAAACCAGTAGTATTATTTTTCCGGTAGGTGGCTGCTGTGTGTATGTGTGTGCACGCGCGCGTGTGTGCGCGCGTTTGTAATAGGTTATAGCGCGTCATTAAGGTTTTTTCTCTATTGATTTCTGGTCCGTGGCAGTGCAAGGGCGTTATTGGTTGTTCTTTGGTGATGGGGTGGTGGCAATGCGATCGGAAGATGCGGTCTGTGGGAGGATGGGTGCAGTGGAAAGCTGGAGCTAAATGAGTGAAGCGCTGTTCGTCGCTGCTTTGGTATCGTGGGCAGGACATGCGTGTGGCCTTGTCGTGGCCTTCGCTTAGGAGAGGGACAAGTGTTTTTATACAAAGTGTTCGGGAACAGGTTAACTGCCTTGCGGAAGATCGACGTTGGGTTTTGCGGATTGGTTTTGCAAGTGATGTTCGTTAAGTGGGAGTGGCGCTCGTCTCGTGAGGGATAGCTTTTACGAAGCGGTATATGTTACAAAGAGTTACTTGTTTGGAAGTAACATTTGCTTCAGAGAGTGACATTTTGGAAATTGAATTTGCTTCAAAGAGTGATATTTTAGGAAGTGACATTTGGATCAGAGAGTGATATTTTAGGAAGTAACATTTGCTTCAAAGAGTGATATTTTAGGAAGTGACATTTGCGTCAGAGAGTGACATATTTGGAAGTGACATTTTTTAAAAGAGTGGTATTTTAGGAAGTGACATTTGCGTCAGAGAGTGACATTTTTGGAAGTGACATTTGCGTCAGAGAGTGACATTTTGGAAATTGAATTTGCTTCAAAGAGTGATATTTTAGGAAGTGACATTTGGATGAGAGAGTGATATTTTAGGAAGTGACATTTGCTTCAAAGAGTGATTTTTAGGAAGTGGCATCTGCTTCAAAGAGTGATATTTTAGGAAGTGACATTTGCGTCAGAGAGTAACTTTCTGGAAGTGACATTTGCGTCAGAGAGTGACATTTTTGGAAGTGACATTTGCGTCAGAGACATTTTTGGAAGTGACATTTGCGGCAGAGACTTTTTGGAAGTGACATTTGCTTCAGAGAGAATAGACTTTTTTACGTCAGAGAGTGACATTTAGGAAATGCCATTGGCGTTGCAGAGTGAAGTTTGTTTTATCATATGTGACGTTTTATAACGAAGTACTTTGGGAAGTGCGGTAGAATTGGTCAAGGATTGAAATGCTTTTCAGAATGCTTCATTTAAAACGGATAACATTTTCTAAAAGATTCACTGAGGAAATGTTTGCTTAGCAAGAACTGTCTCACTGAAGAACAAACACTCCAACTAAGAACTACCATGAATTTTCGCAAGAATATCTCAAAAATAGGTAAATTAAATAGTTACTTCTTAGGTTTTGGTAGGTAAGTTAATGCTAAGGTTTCACAGAGCATAATTTAAATAGTTAAGTGAAGTAGTCACCAGTTTCATACAGGTAAGTGACTGTTATCATAAATTTCATAATAATAATAATAATAATAATAATAATAATCTTCATTTAATATCTTCAAACTGACAATAACGCAGTATGATTACAAATCAGTATGAACGGATGATCACAAGTTATTACAGGAGTCGAATTTAACTACACGGCAGCCATGCAAGGCGCCCATCACGTCCTACATCTCATCTTAACAACGCGCCATCTCGCGAATGAAAGGCTGAGTGGACCTAAATTTGGGGAGGTTGCGGGAAGCGATCCCGCTACCTCTTGCTGTTCACTACTCTATGGACCCCCCTTAAATGGACCGTACCTTAAATGGGTAAAAACACCTGTTGTTGTTTTTATACCTATACCAATGCCTAAAAACATCTGTAGGTGTTTTTAGACATTGGTTTAGGTGAGTGAATGTTACCTTAAATTTTCAGAAAAACTTATTTTACATTAGGTCAATAGAATAGATAATGTGTACAGAATGTAGTACATTAATAGCCTAATACGGTATATATAAAAACATATATATAACATATGTATATATAACATATGTTGTATAACATATATAATACATAACAATATATATCATATAACATGTATATATAACATATATTACATGTATATATATATATATATATATATATATATATATATATATATATATATATATATATATATATATATATATTAGTGTAAATCTCATATTAGCTACTCATTTCTCGCTATGAAACATATACGCTATCTACTCTTTGTCGTTAGCTCTTCATTTTTGGTGAGTAGTTAACGTTTGAGAGCCTGAAAAAAATACTCAGAAGTGTTTCTTAACAGAAATCAAAATTGTACCCGACTCCTGACATAGTCTCCTGCCAGATATCCCATGGAGAAACCTAGAATGCAAGTAGATTAGAAGGAAATTTTATCTGAAATTCGACCCCCTATATCAGGCCTGGTGAAAAAGAAGACCTCGGATACTCAATGTATATATTTCATATATTTATAAAATAAGGCGGCTTGTTTTTAAAACAAATTACCGAGCCTTACATAGTACCAATATTAACAAGCTTCAACGTTTTTGTTGAATTTTCTGCATAACTTTTTCAATTATCAATGTAAACCAAAAATTGTGTCCTATTTTTCGCCGGTTAAATCTAGTGGATGAGTACTGAGTAGCTCTGGTTCAGAATATAATCATATACTTGTTCAAAATGTGTACTGAGTAGCTATGGTTCAGAATATAACCATATATGCTGGCGTAAAATTATACCTTGGAGAACATATAGTACTGAGTGGTAGTTTTAATACGTAGTAGTAATATTTGCAAGTTTCAACGTTTTGATTAATGCTATTACTATAAGTAATAATTCTGTCCACACAATGAGTAGCTATGGTTCAGCATATAATAATATTCATGTATAAATATTATTATGCCTTATGGAACATATAGTTCTGAGTGGCTAAGGTAGTTTTAATACGTAGTAGTAATATTAGCAGGTTTCAGCGTTTTGATTAATGATATTAAATGTAATAATTCTGTTTACACAATGAGTAGCTATGGTTCAGAATATAATCATATTCTGGTGTAAATATTATTATGCCTTATGGAACATATAGTTCTGAGTGGCTAAGGTATCTTTAATACGTAGTAGTAATATTAACGAGTTTCATCGTTTTCATTAATGCTGTTACTATAAGTAATAATTCTGTCCACACAATGAGTAGCTATGGTTCAGAATATAATCATATTCATGTATAAATATTATTATACCTTATGGAACATATAGTTCTGAGTGGCTAAGGTAGTTTTAATACGTAGTAGTAATATTAACGAGTTTCAATGTTTTGATTAATGGCATTATTATAAGAAATAATTCTGTCTACACAATGAGTAGCTACGGTTCAGAATATAATCATATTCATGTATAAATATTATTATACCTTATGGAACATATAGTTCTGAGTGGCTAAGGTAGTTTTAATACGTAGTAGTAATATTAACGAGTTCCAACGTTTTGATTAATGCTATTACTATAAGTAATAATTCTGTCCACACAATGAGTAGCTACGGCTCAGAATATAATCATATTCTTGTATAAATAAATATTATACCTTATAGAACATATTGTCCTGAGTGGCTGAGGTAGTTTTAATACGTAGTGGTAATATTAGCAGGTTTCAACGTTTTGATTAATGCTATTACTATAAGTAATAATTCTGTCCACGCAATGAGTAGCTATGGTTTAGAATATAATCATATTCTCGTGTGAATATTATACCTTATGGAACATATAGTTCTGAGTGGCTAAGGTAGTTTTAGTACGTAGTAGTAATATTTGCAAGTTTCAACGTTTTGAATAATGCTATTACTATAAGTAATAATTCTGTCCACACAATGAGTAGCTACGGTTCAGAATATAATCATATTCTCGTGTGAATATTATACCTTATGGAACATATAGTTCTGAGTGGCTAAGGTAGTTTTAACACGTAGTAGTAATATTTGCAAGTTAGTTTCAACGTTTTGATTAATGCTATTACTATAAGTAATAATTCTGTCCACACAATGAGTAGCTATGGTTCATAATATAATCATATTCTGGGGTAATATTATACCTTATGGAACATATAGTTCTGAGTGGCTAAGGTATCTTTAATACGTAGTAGTAATATTAACGAGTTTCATCGTTTTCATTAATGCTGTTACTATAAGTAATAATTCTGTCCACACAATGAGTAGCTATGGCTCAGAAAATAATCATATTCATGCATAAATATTATTATACCTTATGGAACATATAGTTCTGAGTGGCTAAGGCAGTTTTAACACGTAGTAGTAATATTAACGAGTTCCAACGTTTTTATTAATGCTATTACTATAGGTAATAATTCTGTCCACACAATGAGTAGCTATGGTTCAGAATATAATCATATTCTGGTGTAAATACTATACCTTATGGAACATATAGTTCTGAGTGGCTAAGGTAGCTTTAATACGTAGTAGTAATATTAACGAGTTTCAACGTTTTGATTAATGTCATTATTATAAGTAATAATTCTGTCCACACAATGAGTAGCTATGGTTCAGAATATAATCATATTCTGGTCTAAATATTATACCTTACGGAACATATAGTTCTGAGTGGCTAAGGTAGTTTTAATACGTAGTAGTAATATTAACGAGTTTCAACGTTTTGATTAATGCTATGACTATAAGTAATAATTCTGTCCACACAATGAGTAGCTACGGTTCAGAATATAATCATATTCTTGTATAAATAAATACTATACCTTATAGAACATATTGTCCTGAGTGGCTGAGGTAGTTTTAATACGTAGTAGTAATATTAGCAGGTTTCAACGTTTTGATTAATGCTATTACTATAAGTAATAATTCTGTCCACGCAATGAGTAGCTATGGTTTAGAATATAATCATATTCTCGTGTGAATATTATACCTTATGGAACATATAGTTCTGAGTGGCTAAGGTAGTTTTAGTACGTAGTAGTAATATTTGCAAGTTTCAACGTTTTGATTAATGCTATTACTATAAGTAATAATTCTGTCCACGCAATGAGTAGCTATGGTTTAGAATATAATCATATTCTCGTGTGAATATTATACCTTATGGAACATATAGTTCTGAGTGGCTAAGGTAGTTTTAACACGTAGTAGTAATATTAACGAGTTCCAACGTTTTGATTAATTCTATTACTATAGGTAATAATTCTGTTTACACAATGAGTAGCTATGGTTCAGAATATAATCATATTCTGGTGTAAATATTATACCTTATGGAACATATAGTTCTGAGTGGCTAAGGTGTCTTTAATACGTAGTAGTAATATTAACGAGTTTCATCGTTTTCATTAATGCTGTTACTATAAGTAATAATTCTGTCCACACAATGAGTAGCTATGGCTCAGAATATAATCATAGTCATGTATAAATATTATTATACCTTATGGAACATATAGTTCTGAGTGGCTAAGGCAGTTTTAACACGTAGTAGTAATATTAACGAGTTCCAACGTTTTTATTAATGCTATTACTATAGGTAATAATTCTGTCCACACAATGAGTAGCTATGGTTCAGAATATAATCATATTCTGGTGTAAATATTATACCTTATGGAACATATAGTTCTGAGTGGCTAAGGTAGTTTTAGTACGTAGTAGTAATATTAACGAGTTTCAACGTTTTGATTAATGTCATTATTATAAGTAATAATTCTGTCCACACAATGAGTAGCTATGGTTCAGAATATAATCATATTCTGGTGAAAAAACAATACCTTGGGGAACATATAGTACTGAGTTGCTAAGGTAGTTTTAATAATTAGCACCAATATTTACAAATTTCAACCCTTTGATAAATGCTATTAGTATAAGTAATAATTCTGTCTACACAAAGAGTAGCTATGGTTCAAAATATAATCATATTCTTATGTAAAAACAATACCTTGGAGAACATATTGTACTGAGTCGCTAAGGTAGTTTTAATACGTAGTAGTAATATTAGCAAGTTGCAACGTTTTGATTAATGCCATTATCATAAGTAATAATTCTGTTTACACAATGAGTATACCTATGGTCCAGAATATAATCATATTCATGTATAAATATTATACCTTATGGAACATATAGTTCTGAGTCGCTAAGGTAGTTTTAATACGTAGTAGTAATATTAGCAAGTTTCAACTTTTGATTAATGCCAGTATTATAAGTAATAATTCTGTCCACACAATGAGTACCAATGGTTCATAATATAATCATATTCTTGTGTAAAAACAATACCTTGGGGAACATATAGTACCGAGTCGCTTAGGTAGTTTTAATACCTAGTATCAATATTAACAAGTTTCAACGTTTTCATTAATGCTATTACTATAAGTAATTATTCTATCTACACAATGAGGAGCTATGATCCAGAATATAATCATATTCTGATGTTATAACTATACCTTGGGGATCATATAGTATTAAGTCGCAAAGGTAGTTTTAATAACTAGTTCCAATGCTAACAATCAACTACTAATGCAACGTCATTCAGTGATAGCATTAATTAATCGGCCCCAGTTCACATTTTCAACTTAACCATACAAAGTAATTCAATTAATCAATAGATTAACGTTCCAATGCACATATTCAACTCAATTGTTCACAAGTCAAACTGAGGAAGCAATCGCCTGTTGCTGACTGAAACAGCTAATTTGTCTAGCTTTGCCAATCAATGGCAATTCACATCTATCACTAATTCAGTTGCAAGTAAATTATCAATGTTCAGGCTAAATCAATGAGCGTTAAACTTTTTCACGTCGACTAGTTCAGTTACCAGGCATGTCATCTGCCTGTCAATCATTCTTCAAACTAGTAGCAAGAACTTCAGAACATTCCGCATTAATTAAGTTAATTACTCGGCAGGCTTTTCACCTATCAATCAATCTCTAAAGTAATTGTAAGAATTTCAAAACATTCCGCATTTCCTAGATTAATTAGGCCTAATCAGCAGTATTTCCACCTGTCAATCATTCTCTGAACTAATTCAAAAGATTCAGCACATGAATGCTCAACAGAAAGTTAATCTGATTTCGCCTATCAATAACAAGAGTTTCAAGACAGTTCACTAAATCAATTACGGAGCACTGTTATCTACTTGTCAATCAATCTTTAAGCTAATTCAATTGCAAACTCAATAGCAAAAGTTTCAAAGCATCCACATTAATTAGTTCAAATGAAATACAGGTCGTCTGCCTCTCAGTTAATTAATGCTGGCCATGCGATATCCACCTGTAAAGCAAACCAGTTCAGAGAATCTTCGTGAACTATGAATGAAGAGCAATCGCTTAAGTCGATTAATAGGAGAATCGTGTACACAATCGCTTACATGTAAGTTCGCAAGGCCATGATCATCGTCGTCGTTCTCACGTGGCTTAGCTGGCGTGGCGACAGGGGAAGCCATTTTTCTTACACTTTTCGCAGAGATGCTGCGGATGAATCTTGCTCCTTTCGTCAACACCAGAATACAGAGTCTTGTCGAGAGGACGCTGTCTATGAGGGTATACATTTATTCTGCACTTGATACATTCTTGCCCCATATTAGCCCAACTGCTGCCAGACATCCAGACTCGCTTGCACTTGGAACATTTGTACTCCCCGAAACATCTGTTGGTTCCTTGATATGGTGTAAGTCCGACGTAATGAGCCCGGGCCAGGGCGCACATATGGATAAAGTGCCCGGGTTTAAAGCACAAGTGACAGAGATATGTGCTTGGTGGCTTTCTCGCAAGTCTTCTGGCGAGTCTCATGAAGTACAGTTGGTCAGCCGGCTCGAGCACTACATGGTCCTTACGGTCGTCTGTGAGACCATCGTGATGAGAGGTAGAAGCGATAGGCGGTTCAGCACTGCCACCGACGTCTCCTGCGGAAGGGTTCTGAAGGATAGTGGAACCCATCAGTCCTCGTCTACTATAGTCGATTCTAGTCACAGGCCCGGTTACTGTAGACGTGTAGACATTACAACCCGTTTGACCGCCCCAGAGGAAAGCTGTGGCCGAGGTGTACGCGTTGGGCAATACTAAATCCATGGCAAGCGTTCGTTCAAACCAACGTAATGTGATGCTCAATTCTTTATCATCAAACGTTCAAACAAGCCTAATATGATGCTTAAATCTTTCTCAACCAAACTAACACAATATGATATCGGACTTTTGCTATTTTTTAACTTTCTAATTCAAAATCAACGTTCAGTTCAATAATAACGCGTCCTTCCAGTCTGTGCGATTTCAAAAATACAGACATGACGTCATCGCTCGGTCTACGTAAATTACACTCGTTGACCGTCCTTGACAATTATTATACCTTATGGAACATATAGTACTGATTGGCTAAGGTAGTTTTAATACTTAGCAATGAGTAGCTAATGTTCAGGATATAATCATATTCTGGTGTAAAAAGAATACTTTGGGGAACATATAGTACTGAGTGGCTAAGGTATTTGTAATACATAGTAATATTATTAGGAAGTTTCAACGTTTTGATTAATGATAAGTACTAATTCTATCTACACAATGAGTTGCTATGGTTCATATTATAATCATTTTCTGGTATAAAATTATACCTTGGAGAATATATATTACTGAGGGCTGAGGTAGTTTTAATACTGAGTAATGAGTAGCTACGGTTAGGAATATAATCATATTATGGTACAGAACAGAACAGAACATTTTTTTGGTCCACACATTTGATATACATACATTCCTTAACATCAGGTTGTTTTACCAGTTAAAGACTCGTTTACCGTTTAACAGACACTATTAAATAGTATCTGTTTTTAGTAAACCAATGTTTGTATTAAATAACAATGCACACAACTAATTTAATTTATCAGATTAACATGTTTATTTTAATACATAAGATTACCAAATTTTCAAAGCAATAATATATGTTCGTTAGATTAGTATAATTGGTATTTTGCTGAGCCTGAATTTTTAATAAAAGAAAAGAAACCTGAATGATAAGGATCGGAAATATTAATAGGACACAAAGGGATACCCACAAGGGATGGTGTCGCGTCAAAGCGAGTCCCCTATTGCTTGTTAATCCCAACATGGGAGTCGAATATAAGGACCATGAGATTAAGTACGTTAATACAATGTAGGATACAATAAAGTAAAGTGATGCAGAGCAAAGATAGGGCAATAGCAAGTGAAGTGAAATAACTTCGGTAATGTAATGTAAAGTAAGTTTAAGTGTAAAGTAATATTATTGTAATATTAGATTAGTTCAATCTATGTTTGTTCCAACTCTTGTACATCCAAGTTGATGAGTTCAGTACACCAACATCAATCTTATTAGATTCAGCCAAATAGCATTTCAAGTTATGAGTAAACAAACAAATCTGACCCATTTGTTAGTAATCTATACTATAAAATTTAATCTGATAGCAACCAGTCTTTTAACTGACGTCTAAATATATTTAAACTAGCAGAGTCTTTAATTGACCCAGGTATTGAGTTCCACGTTAGTGGACCCTTACATAAAATAGAATATTTACGTATATTAGTCCTAGCAAAAACACTTCTTAAGTTAGATGCATTTCTTGTTATATAATTATGCACCTGGGAATTCATGGTAAACAAGCAAGAGTACTCATGGGGTAGTAATTTGTTTATCGATGAATACATAAAAATACCAATTTGGCATTCAAGTAATTTATCCAATTTAAGTATTCTCAAACTCAGAAATAACTTCAAATAAGTCATGAGTATAAGCCAAATAGTGCGATTTAGTTATTATTCTTATAATCCTTCTGTGTAGTATATTTAATTTGCTAAGCCTAGAACTATAGTTAGAAGCCCACACCAGATTACAGTAATGCAGATAAGGGTAAATTATAGTAAAATATAGAGTATTTAATATTTCAGATGATAGTAAGTAGGAGATTCTTTTTATCACCCCAATAGTCCTTGCTATTTTGTGGGATATTTGTTCAATATGTTCTTTCCAGGTTAGATATCTGTCAATGTAAACCCCTAGGAATTCAACCGAGTCTACCTGGGAAATTTCAGTCCGGTCAATTATAAGCTTTTCTAATGTATGGTTTCTGATCTTACCCCTTGCTGATAATAGGATGTAATTGGTTTTGTTTAAGTTTCAAGATAGTTTGTCGGCCTTGAACCAGTTACCTATTTGCATTAGTTCTTAATTAGTAATATCAAATAGGCCCTTATATATGAGGCATTAGAACAGAATACATTGGAGTCGTCAGCAAATAATACAAAATTTAGTAAGGTAGACGATCAAGGAAGATCATTGATATAAATAAAAAATAATAATGGTCCAAGGACCAACCCCTGAGGAACTCCAAACTCAAGCCATCTAAATGAGGATCTAATCCCGTTACATTTACTTGCTGGTATCGTGATGAGAGATAATCTTGAAACCAAGCCAGTGGAAGTTCTCTTACTCCAGAGTTAAAAAGTTTTTAGTTAATATTTTATGATTCACCGTGTCGAATGCCTTCGACAGATCGAGGAAGATTCCTATAGCGAATTCCTTATTGTCAATGGCTTGATATATTTGGCCGTGAATGTTTATTAAGGATAGGGTTGTTGAGTAACCCGGTCTGAATCCATGTTGATAGGGACAAAGTAGTTTCAGTTTATCAACGAAATCATAGAGTCTATGGTAAATTACCTTTTCAAGTATTTTTGCAAATAATTATAAAATAGAAATAGGCCTGTAGTTGTTTAGTTCCTCCCTAATCACCTTGTTTGAAAATTGGAGTAACCGAATAGACAGCTTCATTTTTAAAGGTACTACACCATTAGCCATTGAGCAGTTGTATGTATTGGCCAAAGGCTTAGAAATATAATCTAAATTAGAGCCAATAACAACTGGATCAAGTAAATCATGTCCTATGCTGTGAGATATTTTCATTGTTGAGCGCATAGACATAATCTCTTGTGCACTAGTAGCAGTAGGGTACAGTGCCAACGATGAAGGAGGAGAAGTCCGGAGGTAGTCAGAGAAGGAGGAGCAAGTATCTGGAATCTTTTCACAAAGTCTTTTGGCTACCTGGGTAAAGTGCACATTTTAAACTATATGCTATCATTGCATTAATAATGCATTATCCATTATAAAGTGACCATCCCTGTTTAATGATCCTATATATAGCTGAGTCAGGTGGACTCTGGTTCAGCACCAATCTAATAGTTGACCAGGTTTTTTAAGGTCATTTTTATGCTTAAGAAATTCCGTGTTATAATAGTTCTGTATAGATGGTATAAAATGGTACCTTGTGAAACATATTTATTTTATTTATTTATTTATTACGAACATTTTTAACGCACACAAAGTCACATATGAATGCGAACCTGACTCGCAGCAAGTCAGTCGCCAGGAGAAGTCCAGTTAGAGATCCAGATGTTTAAAAGCCAATGAAAAGTAGTTTTCAGGTGTTCTTAAAGAGATAGAGTTCGATCATCGAACAAGAGATAAGTAGACAATTCCATTCCCTCGGGGCTGCAAGACGAAATGCACGTATAGTATTGAGTGGCTAAGGTAGTTTTCAAACTAAGTAGGACGCCTAATTACACAGCAAAATTATACGTTGGAAAATATACATATAACACTGATTATGGTTAATGTCTTGCTATAATGTACTGTGGTGTAAAATGTATACGTTGCAGAACATATATCACTGAGTGACTATGGTTAATGTCTTGCTATAATATACTCTGGTATAAAAAATTATACCTTGAGGAACATATAACACTGAGTGACTATAGTTAATTTCTTGCTCTAATATACTCTGGTATAAAAAATTATACCTTGAGGAACATATAACGCTGAGTGACTATGGTTAATGTCTTGCTATAATATACTCTGGTATAAAAAATTATACCTTGAGGAACATATAACACTGAGTGACTATGGTTAATTTCTTGCTCTAATATACTCTGGTATAAAAAATTATACCTTGAGGAACATATAACACTGAGTGACTATGGTTAATGTCTTGCTATAATATACTCTGGTATAAAAAATTATACCTTGAGGAACATATAACACTGAGTGACTATGGTTAATTTCTTGCTATAATATACTCTGGTATAAAAGTTATACCTTGGAGAACATATGGTATTGAGTGGCCAAGGTAGTCTTCTTGCGTGGTGAAACGTTGCCTACTCAGGAAAAAAACTATATCAGAATCGGCGTGCATTAGCCCCAAGGCAGTTCCAGTGTTGGCTACGTATGTCACCTATGACCATTTAAGCTTTGCGCTATGAATCTAGCACGCATAGGGGCTGAGATACAGAGTGAGTAGCTATGGTGCAGAGTATAATCATGAGTAGCTAATAGTCGATTCATATGTATATATATATATATATATATATATATATATATATATACATATATATATATATATATATATATATATTAGAGTGTTCAACTTTCATATGGGTAAAAAAAATTTTCACATTTTCACCATGCATACCCTCTGGATTTGTGACATTTGGTGTTATAAACAACTGAGAGAAATATTATGGTTATGGGATCATGTTAAGTGACATCTCAAAGCTATTAAAGTTTTCAAAAAGTGCGATTTCAAAAAAAAATATAAGTGAATTAATGTATTATATCAGTTACTGTTACACAATACAGCAGGCAATAAGCACACTACACATGTTGAAGTAGTCTTAAATGAGTAATCTGTTAAGACTGTACAACAATACAACTGTAGTGTTTGTGTTTCTGATATTAATATACATGTAATGTCTAACTGTCACTGAAGAGTGAAGATCTGCTTGGGTGTAGCAGTAGGCATCTGCATTCGGTGGTGTTCGACTACTTGGAAGATGAGCTGACGCTGCTGCTCATCGTGTGTGAGTGCCAAGTGAAAGTCAGCTGCCAACTTTACCGCACTCTAAGCACAGTCATTAATAACAGAAAGTGCAGCAAAAGTGTCTTTTGCATGGTGGTAATCTGCTCAGCTATTCCACATTTCGGGATCAGAGGAGAGAAAATCTTGACCAAATTTGAGGGTAGTAAATAGATGCATCGAGCCCTGTGTCATGAACAAATTTGAGGGTAGTAAATAGATGCATCGAGCCCTGTGTCATGAACTCAGATAAAGTTTAAATGTCTGGATGGTTTTTGGTGCAAGCCTCCTTAAATCTATTTTGTTCTGTGGCTTGCGTAATGCGGAAACTAGCCTATTCGTTTATTCTCGTCGGCAAAGACCTTGTCTGAGAAAAGTGACAATCCTGCCAAATCTTCACTGATATACCAGTGATGGCCTTTCATTTTGTGAAGGGCTACTTCTGCAACTTGGCTATCAAAATGCTGTGAAATACTTCCATGCTCTGTATTAAGCACAGATCATTCTAAGAAGCATCACAGGTGACGGTGGCAGTGAACCATGCCTTAGCATACAGGGTGAGGTAAACCGGCAGATCCTTCTCAGAACCTGCAGTTCTTTGGCATTCATTTTGAACTGCTCTCTGAAAAGAAATATCTTCAAGCAATAAATGCCAATCGCCATCCACCTAGCACGATGATATGCAACAGATGGACTGAAGTGAATACTGCCACCATCACCAATATGATCGGCTTCATCAAGTGCAACAAGACTGAGCTTTATGAACTCTAAGTAGTCTTGCCGTGGCTAGTTGTCTCTACTCAGTTGTGCACACAGAAACTGAACTACAACTTGGTGGTTCTGCTCTAGCCACATTTTCTCGCTGTCAGTCAAGGAACAGCCTCTTGTATCCTTACTAAGAGGGACAAAGTTGCTTTTGTCTACGAGAGGCCACTGTTCTTTTAACCTGGCGAAAATTGCAATTTGTGGCCCAGAGGAGACAAAGAATAAATCAAAAACTGCTGCTGCAATTATTTCAAACATAATATGGTGTTGGTGTCTACAAGCCAAGAATAGTAGGCGTTTGTCAAAGGCCTCTTGAATAACGGTCATTGCACCCCTGTTAGCACTGGTTGTGTCAAAACGCAACCCAGCCAGCCATTCTTACACCCCTTCCCACTCTCTGAGGATTTCAACAACCTGATTCCCCATCAAGGCCAGGCAGTTTTGGAATGACTAGAAGCATTTCAATTCCTATGCCAGACACAACAACTGCCATGCGATCAACATTGACACACTCATCATCTGGAAGCAACTTATCATCGAAATGATCATTGAACAACAAGGGGTATCTTAGGGCAGAATTCATCTCTAATGCCTTGTTCGATAGAGGAATGGTCTTCTTATGAGCCTCATACACTGAAGTTGTGTACAGAGTCAGATCATTAACATTGATACCTACTGCCTTTATTGAACAACTTTCTTGAGCAATAAGCAAATTAAAATGGTGACTGAAATTCAGCATAGAAAAATAAAAATTATAGAAGATACAACACTAAATACATAATATAACAAAGGAAAATAGGATAAGTATTTATGGAATAACAGGAAAATGGATTTGAAAAACTGAAAAAATAGCAAATAACTATTTTTAACAAATAACTACATTTGTCACGAATATCACTTTTGTTCGCTCTATTTCAAGAATTTACATCTCGTTGAGAGGTCACTTGCCATTGAGATATTGATGTAGGATTTCAGTTGGTTTATTGTGTATATAAATGTCACATTTTAAGCCCCTATGCATGTGATTCCTACAAAATTATTTTTTTCTGAACACCCTAATATATATATATATAACATGTAGTAACCCGCTGTGTAAGTATAAGAACTAGTGAAATCAATGAATGGTATTATGGCGACCAGTACTAACCCCGTTGTAGTAATTGTTCTCAAGAGGTTATAAAAGACCCGGGTGTGGGGTGGGATGAGATTCTCCGTTTGCAGGGTAGAATTAGATTTAGCAGTGCACGTCTTCTGGCTATCGATTTAGTCTAGGGCCTAACCGGTCTGTGTGACTACTTGTCTGTCTGTCTGTCTGTCTGTCTGTCTGCCTGTCTGTCTGTCTGTCTGTCTGTCTGTCTGTCTGTCTGTCTGTCTGTCTGTCTGTCTGTCTGTCTGTCTGTCTGTCTGTCTGTATGTGTCCTTCATTGGCCCTGCAACGGTTGTACAAGGCTTCTGGCGTGGCTGACCCGTGCCGTGTACTCCCAAGGCCAGACAACGTGTCTCTCTTCCCTGGCGTCACCTGCACTGGAACTATCAAATAGGGGCTTGTCCTTTGAAGTCCTGCAACCTAGACCTCTCTCTGTGTCTGTCTCTCTGTCGCTATATCTGTCTGTCTATGTCTCTGTCAGTCTCTGTTTCGTCTGTCTGTCTGTCTCTGTATGTCTCTCTGTCTCTGTCTTTCTGTCTGTCTCTCTCTATCTGTCTCTCTCTGTCTCTCTTTGTCTCTCTCTGTCTCTGTGTGTGTTTCTGTCTGTGTCTGTCTGTCTATCTCACTTGCTGCAGATAAAAAAGATCCCTTAATATCGATAAATGTCTCTGACACTGAATAAATATCCATGACATTTGATAAAAATTCCATTTGCTGCTAACACCAATATGTTGCTTAAATAACCGGACTTCTGTGAAAATCCATCCCTGAACCGGAGATCAGAAATTTCTAAGGACATTCTTTACGCTTTACATTCTTTACGCTTTACATTCTTTACGCTTTGTCCTTTGAAGTGCTACATTACATTGTTTGTGCTTTACAGTCTTTACACATTTCATTCTTTAGCTCTTCCAGTACTTACCATCTACAATCTTTATGCTTTACATTCTTTACGCTTAACACTCTTATACATTCCGTGCTTTACAAGTTACGTTTGTTACGTGTTACACTCTTTACAATTAGCATGCTTTGCACTTTACATTCTTTACGCCTTACATTCTTACACTTTGCAGTCTTGCGTACATTAATCATATAATAATAATAATAATAATAATAATAACAATAATAATAATAATAACAATAGCAATAATAATTACGAGAACGTTATGTCTATCCACGTTTGATAGAGAATATCCGGAAGAGATACTCGGATCTGAAAGGCGAGTTGCATCTGATTGATCTGGAGAAAGATTCGTCCGGACTCGGAATAAGTCTCGCTGGAAACCGATCGCTGAGTCTGATGAGCGTCTTTGTTGTCGCCATCCAACCGGATAGCATTGCCGACAGAAGTGGAAAGATCCAACTCGGAGACGAATTGCTCGAGGTCTTTGCTTCCTTTCTTTCCACTTGCGATAATTTTTTGGGGATAATTTTTTGGTAGTTTATTTATGTTTCTTTTTTTCGTTTAACGTTTGAGGCGTTTGCTATGTGTGATTGTGTGTGTGTAAGGTCTGTAAATTTGTAATTTATTATTATTATTTATTATTATTTATTAGTATTGTTGTTGTTGTTGTGACATGTGAATTATTATTACTGTTAGTGTAATTATAAAATAATTATAAAAGTAGTATATAGCTTTTATTATAACTTTTATTTATATTAGTATTATTATTTATTACTGTTATTATTTTATGCTTCATGCTTTACGTTCTTTGCGCTTTACATTTTTTATGTGGTACATTCTTTACATGTTACATTCTTTATGTGTTGCATTCTTTGTGTGTAACATTCTTTATGTGTAACATTTTTTATGTGTTGCATTCTTTATGTGTTACATTCTTTATGTGTAACATTCTTTATGTGTAGCATTATTTATGTGTTACATTCTTTATGTGTAACATTCTTTATGTGTAGCATTATTTATGTGTTACATTCTTTATGTGTTACATTCTTTATAATTTCCTTATTATTCTGAAGCACTAGGGATATGAGGTAGAGTGGATATGTGTGCTTAGGTTTGAGTTAATTAGTTAACAGAATTAAATGGCATTTATTAACAGTTTTGTTAGTAATATTTATTATTATTTTCCAATTCAGATTAATTTGTACCCTTTTCTGAATGTCAGTGAAGCCAAATTGATTATAATTATTCAGTTAATTAACAGCTACAGTCCTCGGGGATCGGAAGAGTTTTCTGTGCAAACACAATTTAGCGAAGTAAATACATGCATAAATACACACACATGCACATTCGACAATACATACATTCATTCTTGCATATATATGCATTCATTCATATGTATGCATGCATATGTATTTGCATACTTACGTAGATACTTACATACATACATATGTACATACATGCATACATATGTGCATACATATATGTATACATGGACTCATGAATGCTTATATACATATATATTTGTTTATGCATATATGCAAACAAACACACTTACCTACATTTAATGTATTTAGTTGTATTAATTTGCACTTTATAAATCTTCATATACTAACAACCAACCATAATAATAACATATGTACCTATTTTGGCCAGGAGAGCATAAGGTACGCGGATCGACTCCCGTAACCCCCTCTAGGGTGGCGCCTTGCATGGCTGCCAAACCACGTGTTTAGTTAAGATATTGATTGTACTTTCATGTTTCAATGTAATCTTACTGCGTCTGTCGGTTTGAAATAATAAAGAATATAATTATTAGAATAATAATTAATAATAATAATAATAATTATAATAATAATAATAATAGTTAGCACCACAATAATAGTAACAATAACAATAATAAATGATACATTCATAAATAAGTGCACAGATACGTGTAGATAAGTGTGGCTGAATAAGCACAGTATGTCTGACTATATATGTTCCATGTGTCTGACTGTGTATGTCTAGATCAATGAGCATGTACTATACGGACGGAGTCATCTCAACGCTTCAGCCATCATCAAGTCGATAACGACACCGCGCGTACGACTCGTCATACTCAGGTGTGCACAGGTGTTATGCGGCAGGAAATAATCCGTCTGCGGCTATCTCGATTTGCAGATTGCACTCGTACCTGTTAGAATCTCTAATTAGGCACCGGATGTTTCTGTCAGGCTATGATCAACGCCTGATGGGGTGTCGCGCGCCTGCGTGACCAGTGGTGACATTTGCGGTGTTTCCTTTGAACATCTCTGCTTCTCGTGGAATGGCACTGATGTCCCCATTGCATCGTATAGGCCTAGTTATCATGTATAGTTGTCGTGAACATTGTTATGGTGCTTAATTCTCGGTATTTTATTTCGATACTTTTTTCCAGTGCTTCAGTTTCGGTGCTTTGTTCCCGGTGCGCTGTTTCAAGTTCTTTTTTGCAGTACATCATTTCCAATGTATTGTCTTTGGTACTTTGTTCCCAGTACTTTGATGTCAGTTCTTTATTTTGATACTTATTCCCATATTATATAATTTATGCTACTTTATTTCCAGTACTTAATTTCCGGTACTTAATTTCCAGCACTTTATTTCCACTAGTTTATTTTCAGTGTTTTATTCCTGCTGCTTCATTTTCCGCACTTTATTTCCAATACTTCATTTCCAGCAATTTATTGTCAGAATGTGATTTCCGCTACTTCAGTTCCAATGCTTCATTTTCAGTAGTTCATTTCGAACACTCCAGGTACACTATGGAAGTTCCCAGATTAGAATAGATCTGTGATTGTAGGTCGGAGGTCATATCGTGTAATTCCTCTGTGTAAGTGTAATGTAAATGAGTAATCTTATATATTTCTCTGGCTGTGTTTCCTGTGCTGCATATCTCTTGCTGCCTTTTCTATTTTTTCTGTTTCTTTGCATGGGAAGTCGATAGTTCTCGCGACTAATTTCACTGGCACTGCAGAAATCTCAAGATTACGATATGATTACGATCGTTTCATTTGTATTCAGTTGACTTTCATCTCTATTTTAGTCTTCATTTTCCTTATTTTCCTCTTTTCTATGTTTTCTCGATTCATGTTTTGATTTTGACCGGATGATTGCAGGAGAGATGATTACCAACAACATATGGCGGTCCGGCCCATACCATCACCTCGCCATTCTCCCACACCCCAGGTAAGCTCACTCCCTTATTGAGGTGCTACATAAATGTTTACTTTGTAATTGGGCATTTATATAGCAACACTCAAAGAGCAAAACAAATCAGAGGTGGTGCCTGTGGTGCTCTATGGTGCCCTATATGATGTTCATTTGTACCAGTACATACATGGATAAATATATACATGCATGAATACATAAATGTTTGTCTACACACATACTTGCATATATACATGTGTGCACACCAATAACCGTGAATACATTTATGTACAAACATAAGAATGTGGGAATGGGAATAAGAATCTAAACAACTCTCAAATTGCATTAACTGTTATTAATGTCATACTCGTGGGCCAGCTTATATATACATATATATATAATTATATATGTGTATGTATGTACATACATATATATGTAGCTCCAAGCAACAGGCAGCATATATATATATACACACACACATATATATATATATACTGTTCCACAAGCTTAACGTTAACAACAGTTAATACAATTTATGATATATATATATAATATATATATATATATATATTTACAAATATATAGCACATGTGCACATATTAAATACCCTCTATTGCACATAGCGTACATGATACATATGTATACATACATGCACATGAAGAGATGCATACATGCACTTGATTGGCATCTTTTCCATGTTTGATCGCAATCTTCCAACTCAGACTTAGACTTTCGTTTCTTTGTCTCTTGTAGGACTTGACTTCGACGTTGATAAGCACCAACCAAAACTTCGTCTCGGTAGGAAAGACGTTTCAAAAGCCGTCGAGATTCCTTCGTTAACGAACGTCTCATAAATATTATCGTTTACATTACATTACACGAGATTACACTGTAGGGCACTAATTGCATTAGACAGAAGGTTACAGTGCATTACGGTATGCCATTGTTAGCGTTTAATTAAGTTGTTATGATTTTTTTGTCTCAAGTTCACTCAAAAAGCGACCATCAGCGGATGTCTTGGACATTGTGATCAGGGCGCTATAGAAGTCTTTAGATTACATTACATTACATTACATTACATTAGAGAGATGGCTGTAAATGGCATTTTATTTAATTAAGCTTTATTTACATTTAAATATAGTTTATGCTGAGTTCTGCGTTTTGTGTGGCGCTGTGCAGTAAGGGGCCATCCATATATTACGTTCGCACGGAGGGGGAGGCTGGTAACCGAAATGCATGTGCTTGCGTACGCTTGCGAACGGGGGTGGGGTGGGGTCTACTGATAATGTACGTATGCAAATTGATTGGCCTTCAAGTGAACTAGAGTTCAGTCTTTCCAGCTATCCGGTACTACCAGAGGAAGTAGGACTGTCGGAGAGGTGTCACTTGTATGCCACCTTACCTCTGAACGCTGTTAAACTATCACACAACTCAACAGTGAGTCCATGGATTACTCATCCTTCAATCTGGCCTAAAGTGCAGACAGTCGCTGCCTGGACGTGTGTAATTGACTCATTCTGCAGCTGGTCTTGGCGGGGGTCAACTGTACGTACACAGGTGGGGGGGGGGTGGAAAAAGTACGCGTGCGAACAGGGAGGGGAGGGGTCCAATTTTCCCGGATTTTTGTGTACGTAATATATGGATGGCCCCTAAGGAATAAATAATTAAATATACATAGATAGTTAGATACTTTCAATCGTACATACATACATACATAGATACATACATACATTCATACATACATTCATACATACATACATTCATATATACATACATACATTCATATATACATACATAGTTACATACATACATACATACATACTGTACATGTATGCATACATACATACATACATACATACATACATACATACATACATACAGTCATACATACATACATACATGCATGCATGCATACATACATACATACATGCATACATACATACATACATACACACATACATGCATACATGACTTGCATTGCATTGTATTGCATATTAGCAGGAGAAGGAGGAGGAATCAAGCAACTCTAGCATAGTGTCCAACAGCCAAGTGGAAGATTCGAAGGAAACGACACTGAATCCAGAAACCTTGAAAGACATCAGATACATTACGCTCGTAAAAGTAAGACAGTCCTTCGTATCGTAAGCAGAGGTTTGGATCTGTGTAACTGAAATTGTATTCTGACATTTATAAGGCGCCACTTCAAGAGAAAACTCATCAGTGGCGCTCTTTCCTTGACTGCCCCGTTTCTTAATTATGATAATACTAGCTGGTGAACCCGGCGTTGCCCGAATTTCGGAGGTTTTGGGCCGGGACACCATGGTAGCGGTCAAAAGGGGGACGCGAAGCTGCTTAACCCGGCGTTTTGGGTGTTTCAATCCCTCTGGCGAATAAGCAACAAAACACTGCTTAACCCGGCGTTGACCGGGTTTAGTTGAGTGAAAGTTTCAATCCCTCTAGCGAATCCGTACTGTAGCTGCTTAACCCGGCGGCGCCATCTGGCGAGTGAAAATAGGTTGAGTGTAAGTTTTTTTTTACCAGCTAAAAATGCATTGCCCGGGTAGGTTTTGGCCCGGGAGACCATGGTAGCGGTGAAAACGGGGGACGCGAAGCCTCACACTGGGTGTGTAATGCCCACCCGAAGCCAGTAGTGAAGGTTTGGAGTGAAAAGGTCCAAAGCTGTAGAAATGCATCGCGGTCAAAGATCGCTGTTACAGACAGACAGACAGACAGATTCTTCTCTTTATTTATATAGATATTCGTTTCTTAATTAGATTTGATTAGAAGATTATTATAAAATATTTTTTAAATCTATTTTATCGCAGTCATGCAGCACAAAGATATGAAACACAAATACAGAGAGGAAAACAGTTACAAAATAAAACAGATACAGGGAGATAGTTTCTCAGAGTACTTACAGAATTATTCCTCTACATTACATGTGTACAGAGGAAGAACTGTAAACACAATTCATGTTGCTTTTGTAATCATAAACTCCCAATTTCTAAACCGCTACTCTGAAGCTAAGCACAGGGCACCAGCCTGTTCACGAGCGCTTCGTCATGTTAGAGGGGTTGTCCAGAGTGAAGATCGGAGTTCAGTTTTCAGACAAACCAGAGAGAGGAAGCAGAAAAGCTGCTAGTAGAGGCAGGGTAATGTATTTTGACCTTTCTGTACTGAAAGTCGGGTATTCTAAGACTGTATGTTTTGCACTTAGGGTGGTCAAGGCTTTGGATTTGCAATTGAAGAGAAACCGCTTCCAGACAACAAAGGTTCGGGCATATTTGTCAAATCCGTCAACGAGGGAGGACCGGCCGCCGAGGTATGTATGTCTCTAATGTCTGTTCTCTGATGTCAGTTAGCTCTGGGGCGCTATAGATGCTGCCTGCTTAGATTAGATCAAATTATCTATTGAGACTTACTTTACTGGGAGTGCCTGTGATGGGTCTGTTTTGAAGTGGCGCTATATAAATTTACAATAACAATTAACACTTTTTAAGTACCTATTTCAAGTTTCTATGCTTTCTATAAGCTGTGGAGTGTTTTGCAATACTATATTGTTATTTTCTATTTTGTATGTTTGTGTCTTTTAAGTTGTAAATGTACTTTTCTTAAAAGGAAGGTACGCTTTCTGTTGGAGATCAGCTTCTAATGGTCAATGAAAAATCCTTTATCAACTCCTCTTACGTCCAGGTACTTTCATTTCGTTTTTTTAATATCCATTACGTCAGAATTGTCATCAAGTTTCAATTCTAGTTTGTGGATGGCAACTAAATCTGAAACTTTTGTGTCATTCATGAACATGTGAAGTTGATGTTGCAATAATTTAACATTGTGCCATATTATTATATGTGATGCCGTAGCTGATTGGTTAGAGTGCTCGCCTTGTAACGCAGAGAGTGCGGGTTCAAGTCTCCTTCCCTGAGATGGTTACTGTGTAGGGAACTTGAATAAGTCCTTCACTCACAACTGCTCAGTGCCATCAATTGATGCTTGGTCAGTACATAGTGGTGCTTAATAATATGCATAGTAATAATCGTACTAATAGGTGTCTGACTTGGTTTGCATTTAGCTAGGTTTTCCCTGATTTTAAAACATGTTGATTTCTGGGACCTGAAATAGTGCGATATGTAATTATTGAGGTGATGAGTTTGCTCTTGTATCGTGATAATATAGTGTGTTTACTTTTTAGTACCAGTCAAGAACACTGTTTACCCTTTTTATGCATCTGTAGACATATGTATTAGTGTATCTGTGTATGTATGTATGTATGTATGTATGCATGTATCTGTGTATGTATGTATGGATGTAAGTATGGATGTATTGCATGTATGTATGAATGTGTGTGTAAATATGTATGTGTTTATGTGTATGTATCTGTGTTGTATGTATGTATCTGTGTATGTATGTGTGTATGTGTGTATGTATGTATGTCTGTGTGTATGTATGCATGGATGTATGTATATATCAAGACACTTTATTTCTCATGTTTAAGTACCATCAGAAAAGCACTGCACCTGTGACTAGCTAATAACTGATCGGAGCAAATGGTGCTATATAAATGTTCAATCACAATAACACTATAAACAAAGCTGTCCCTTTGTGATCTGTTGAGGCGTTGGACGTTCTTCGGTTGATCTCGCGAGGAACTTCCGTCACGTTTGCCCTGAATAAACCGGAGAGAGAAATTCCAAACAGCATTCAACCATTGACCATCGAAAATTTGGCTACACTGAAAAACTGTAAGTATTTCTACTGAGTTTTAGATTCAGATACAGTGTGAACCCGTTTTTATGCGCTCCCAGTTTTTACACACGGTTCTGTTTAACTTGGAGTGGTGTTGTGTCGCTCCAAAGTGATTAACTTTACACGCCATATCGGTTAATGCGCTACACAAGAACGCAGTGTATTGTGCTAAATATTGATTTTTTTCAACATTAGTACTTTAAATGTGCAACATAATTTATGTGCTGTATGTCCCTGATGACTTTGAGTTAAAGAGTCCTCACTGTATTTAACTATTTAGTTTGCCTTAACCCATACCCTCCAAGTCGGGCATAGTCATAATACACTACACTACAATTGTTATATGATAATGCCCTCCTCCATAAGTTCAGTCTGGGAAAACATTAAGAACTCTAAAAAAGTTGAAGAGTTTTCAGTTGCCCTGGTACAAATATATTAAACGTGAGCTATGGAACTTTTGTATGTGTGTATGTAAATGAACATTTTATTGCATCCTATAGGTTTCTCCTGAAGTCAGTAAAATGGGCTATATACATTTATTGTTGTATTACAATATTTGTTACATAAACTTTTGGTTATATTATTGTAAAAATAATATCTGTATTCATCTGTATTCCGAAACATGCTTTTTTTATTAGTTGGTTGTATCAGAAAAATGGACTATATGAATACTTTGTTAAAATGAGTAAATTGGATATGTAAATTCACAGTTCTATTAGAACATGGACCATTTAATGTGCGGTTGTAATGAACTATATATGTATATATATATATATATCATTCATTAATTCTTTATATACATATGTATATACATGTATATACACATATTTGAAAATGGGCTATATAAATTAGTGACAACTGCAGTGACTGTTGTTCAAGAATTTTGTTGTTGTTGTTGGTTGTTGCCAGCTGTGGAGGAGGAGAAGGTTCAGGTGTCGATTGGAAAGGTATCTCCTACGCCACCTCGTGGTAACGAACAGGGGGTTCCACCTCGGCAGGTCAGTCCGGTTCCGGTGGAGAACCTGGCTACGTGTGAAATCATTCCAGGAAGAGAAACAACCATTGAAATCACGAAGGAAAAGTCTGGATTGGGTCTGAGCATTGTTGGAGGAACAGACACACTGCTGGCAAGACTACCACTCACTTTAATAATAATAATAATAATAATAATAATAATAATAATAATAATAATAATAATAATAATAATAATAATAATAATAATAATAATAATAATAATAATAATAATAATAATAATAATAATAATAATAATAATAATAATAACAATAATAATAATAAGGGCCCATTCCAGACAATTCTACACTGTAAATAATGTTAACAGGATCTCTGGCCATAATAATAATAATATTACTAATAATAATAATACTAATAATATTAATCAGGACTTTTTCAGCCAGAACGTGCCAGAACAGCGTTCTGGTAAATTTTTTCGGCTGCTAAAACATAATTTATTTATTTTAATAATAAAACAATAATTTAGTTACTTTCATTTAATTTCAGTATTGTGAACTGTTTTCAGTATTTATTGAGACACTCCCAACCCCAATCCTGTTTTTCTCGGGATTTTAGCCCTTCCATAATTGTTCAGTTCCGGAACCTTTTTCTAGAAAAAAGCACTGATGATAATAATAATAATAATAATAATAATAATAATAATAATAATAATAATAATAATAATAATAATAATAATAATAGTCATTACAACAACAAATATTTGAATAATAATAGTAATAACAATGGTGAACCACCACAAAAGAACATTTCAAATCAGTGTAGTTTAAAGTCTGTCATCCAGACATTGAATTTTCTTTTCTATTGTTTATGTTTAATTGTAGGGATCGATTATCATTCACGAAGTCTATGAAGACGGGGCAGCAGCCAAAGATGGACGCCTGTGGGCAGGAGACCAGATTATTTCGGTCAGAACAGAAACAAGGAACAAGTTTCTTATGCCAGGAATTAATTCTCTTGGAGCAATTTTCTTATATAGCAAAGTGCCGTATCTTGTCACTCATCTTAAGAAGTTGATTTCCAAAGCTGAATGCAACCCCTATAACATTAAATGAAATTAATTGTATTACCTCTAAGGTTGAATAGAGATAAAAGCACTGGAAGTTGAAAAACCGCAAAAATCTTTGATGATGCAAAACTTATGCACACCACTGTAGACTGGCAGTAGTAATATTAATTATTATTCATGTATGTGTTCATGTAATTATTCATGTTATTACTTATTTATTCATGTATTTATTTACGTATTTATTTATTCATGTAATTATTTATTTATACATATAAGTATTCATGTAATTATTTATTTATTCATATAAGTATTCATGTAATTATTTATTTATGTATTTATTTATTTCTTCATATAATTATCTATATTCACACCGAAAACGCGTCATCCTAATATGCATCTCAGGTGGATGACGAAGACCTTCGCAGCGTCACGCATGATCGAGCGATTCAGATCCTGCGCCAGACGCCATCTGTCGTCCGAATGGTCGTCTTCAGGGACGGATCGCTGGTGAGGGATGAGGACCTCTATGACACACTGACCGTCGAAATGGTCAAGAAACCCGGACGTGGACTCGGTTTCAGCATCGTCGGAAAGCAACACGACAGCGGAGTGTTCATTGCTGACCTCGTTAGTAATTTACTTTACTTTAAATTTATATATTAGTGTTTTTATTGTTAATTAGTAATAGCGCCAGTGTCTTATGCATGAGGAACAAACAGTCAGATAACCATGTGTGCAGAGCTTTTGTGAGGCACTAAAATGCGCTATATTAAGTGTCTTCATACATACATACATACATACATACATACATACATACATACATACATACATACATACATACATGCACATGCACATAAATGCATACATACATACATACATACATGCACATGCACATAAATGCATACATACATACATACATACATGCATACACATGCACATAAATGCATAATACATACATACATACATACATACATACATACATACACACATACATACACACGTACATAAATGCATGCATACATATGTCATACATACACATACACACTACATACATAAATGCATACATGCATACACACTTACATGCATGCATACATACATACACACATAATGCATACATACATACATGCATACATCTGTACACTTGTGAACTTTGGAAGGAGGGCAATATCAATTACAGTTGTATTGTATTGACGCTGTTGATGACTATTGATGGTGACTTTGATTGACAGGTGAAAGGTGGAGTTGCAGAGGCTGACGGACGGCTGATGTCAGGTGATCAGTTCATGTCAATCAACGGAGAAGATGTGTCCACTTCTACGCAAGAACAGGTGGCAGAAATGCTCAAGGTAAAAAGTGACATGATGATGATGATGCTGCTGCTGGTGATGATGATAATGTGATGACACTATACCTATGATATGATGATGGTGATGATGAAAAATGATATGATTATGATGATGATGATCAATCAATCAATCAATCAATCTTTTATTTGGTATCCAAACTGAACAGGTAAACAAATCATACAAAAAACAGGCAATGATGATGATGATGATGATGATGATGATGATGATGATGACGATGACGATGACGATGACGATGACGATGACGATGATGAAAAATGATATAATGATGATTATGGTGATGAAAAATGATATGATGATGATGATGATGATGATGATGATGATGATGATGATGATGATGATGATGATGATGATGATGATGATGATGATGATGATGATGATGATGATGATGATCACAATGACTATGATGACGATGATGTTGATGACATGATGATGATGGTGGTGGTGGTGTTCCTTTGCAAGTGAGTATGAATGTCATCGTAGTGTTTGTTTTCATCACCAGACGGCCATGGGAACCGTGAAGATCTGCGTGAGTCGGTTGAAAGTCGGTTCCGACGTATCGAGCTCTCGAAATTCAACGAATCAGGGAATCAAGAAGTCGGCGACTTCGAATCTAAACAATGCTAAACTCTCCAAGAGTAAGTCCACTGCGCTCTCACATCTCTTGTCAGTGTGCAATCTCTCTATGTGTTGATGTTCTAAGGGAACAAATGTGTCTGTGTGGAGCTTGTGTAGCTGGAGAAGGTCTCCGCTGGCAGTATCTCTCAAACACATAGAGACCGATGTATGCAATTCCGTCTTCGATCAATAGTTGATTTGTGGTATGTATTCATTTTGTGTAGGATTATTGACTATTTTTGTGTCGCATGTATTGACGTCATATATGCGTGTGTGTGTCCGTGCGTGCTTGCGCGCACGTGTGTGTGTATGTGTGTGTGTTTGTGTATCTACGTAAAGGTCCTTGGGTTTTGTCCAATGATGTTGTATATATGTATATGTTTTTGTATGTATAATTGTATATATATGTTTATATGTATATAATTTTATATATTTATACGTTGTCTCATGAGAGAACAATAGATGCCCGAAGACCAACTAGATGCAAGCCAAAGGGGGTTGAAATATTTGTGTCCTCCCTGCTTTTGTTGAGCTGTCAGGGAGTGTTAGCCTGTGGTCGTTGGGTTTTGTCCCACTGCTGAGAGCTTCTTCCTATGCAACAATTGGTGCTGTCACGGTTCAGTGATTTCAGAAGGGCTTATGAGGTCTTCATCCCTAATCGTTTGCCCATCAAAGACCCAGTTGGCCGACTGTTCAACGCTTTCAGGTCTTGGTGATAATAGGGAACCGTCTTTGTGAGTTTAGATGTGAATTTCAGTAGGTGCAGTTACAGTATTTTATAATAATAATAATGTACTACTACTGGTACTGCTACTGGTACTGGTACTACAACAGCTACTATTACTACTACTACTACTAATAATAATAATAATAAATATTTTTAATAATAGCAATAATATTTATTAGTCTTGATCTGAGGCGCATGTAATCCATCAGGATTTAAAAAATTAGGGATAGCATTTTGAGACGGCAGGTCTTTGTTGATGTTGTGATTATTATTTTTATTAATTACTTGATTAATTAAATTTGTAACGTGTGCACGGTCACACTAAAATGTGAATCTGAGGAACGCATTATTAATGTGATGACTTTCTCTGAAGTTGCTGAGGACGAGGGTTGATCTTCCAATTGGCTTCTTTAGCGATATTTTAAATTTGTTTTCATTTAAAATAACAATGAAATTAACAGGAATGACAACACCCTTAATTTAACATCATTACGTTCTGTGGCGCTTCTGCATTGACGAATATGGACGAGAAATCTAGCCATTGCAGAACTTTTCTTTTTCTTGAGAAGGTTTTAATCATTGATGATGATGATGACAATGATGATGAAGACGTTGACGATGACTGTGATGATGATGATGATGATGATGATGATGATGATGATGATGATGATGATGATGATGATGATGATGATGATGATGATGATGATGATGATGATGATGACAACGACGTTATTGTTGATGATGATGATGATGAATGACATCGTCGATGATGATGATGATGATTATGATGACGACGATGATGATGATGACGACGATGATATACTAATGATATGATGTTATACTAATGATATATTATGATGTTGTTGTTGTTGATGATGATCATTCATTCATTGTCATTTACTCTCAGGTAATTTTGTTGAAATGCCGTTGAATGCTTGTCTGACTATAATAAATAGCTACTTGCATTATGGCTTCATGGGTGTCTGCACGTTCCAGACATTACTCCTAATAGTGTACTTACAGTTAGTTATAATGTGGCCGATGGTGAATATACTTGTTAGTAATCGTCTAGTGTTCTGTGATTAATTGCCGCCTGTCTCTTCTGTGGCACTGCAGCTGACAATTACGGCGGTAATCTAAACCTCTTTATCTGGATGTCTTACCTGCTACCTGAACTTCCCTCCCAATGCACATCAAAGCTTCTGAATACCTGAGCACTCTCTGTTGTTATTACCTGTTCAGTTTTACCTGTTCAGTTGCTTTCATGTGTTCCCATCATTCGATTTTGTTAATACATATATATATACCTACATAGCCATACAGGCATACATATATACATACACACATACCTATATATATATATACACTGTGTCCGGAAATAAAGGGAACCCTTTTGTAAATAATAAAAATAATTAGTAAATGTGCTTCGATTTTCAAAATTTCAAAACTTTTCTAATCCTGACATAATTATCAACAAAAGTTGAAAATATAAAGTTTGGGTATTCATCAATAACGTCACAATGATGTAATTTCCATCAGAATTCGAATGTTACGGGCGGCACCTAACATTTTCCTTAAAAATGTCAATTATTTTGAAATGTTACTTATCAATAATACATTGTAGTTGAATTTTATTTTTATACTTGAATAATATTAGGCTACAAGGTGTGTTTGAAATGTCCGAAATCTTTCTTTTTCCGTAAAGATTTTATAGTAATTTTGTCTTCTTGGCTGAACGCCATTTTCTAACAGTTTGTTTACATTTCTAATTTAGCGACGTCACTATGACGTAATTTTTTAGCGGAGGCCGTTCATAAATTACACATTTGTTGATAATTATGTCAGGATTAAACAGTTTTGAAATTTTGAAAATCGAAGCACATTTACTAATTATTTTCATTATTTACAGAAGGGTTCCCTTTATTTCCAGACACAGTGTATAAATATATATACATACATAGCCATACATACATTCATACACAGATACCTATATATATACATATATATACATACATAGCCATACATACACACATACATTCATACATACATACACACTTACCTATATATATATATACTATACATACATATTATACATATATGTACATACATGCATATATACATGCATACTACATACTAGTATGTGAGTGCGTGCATGTGCATACATACATACGTGTATAATTATGTACATACATAGCTTTAGTTTGTGCAATGTGTAATTTTGAACTCGTGCTGGTGTCCGGTGTCTACTCAGTTTTTGTGGTCAGCGTCCAGTAGCTTTTAGTCTGAATGTCCAGCTTTGTAATTGTAATCGTAATCTCTGAATTTCTAGAGCGCTGCTTGAATGGTAAGCGCAGTGCGATGGCATATTCACGAGCGCTGCGTCAAGTTAGAGGGGTTGTCGTAAGATACAAAGTGAAGAGGAAAATTCGGTTGACAGAGGACAGAGAGAGATGGAGAGAGAACTGTTGTGGTTGGCTGTGTATGGATGGATGGATGGATGGATGGATGGATGGATGGATGGATGGATGGATGGATGGATGGGTGGATGGATGGATGGATGGATGGATGGGTGGGTGGGTGGATGGATGGATGGATGGATGGATGATGGATGATGGATGGATTGATGGATGGATGGATGGATGGATGGGTGGATGGGTGGGTGGGTGGGTGGGTGGATGGATGGATGGATGGATGGATGGATGGATGGATGGGTGGGTGGGTGGATCGATGGATGGATGGATGATGGATGATGGATGGATGGATTGATGGATGGATGGATGGATGGATGGATGGATGGATGGATGGATGGATGGATGGATGGATGGATGGATGGATGGATGGATGGATGGGTGGGTGGTTGGGTGGGTGGATGGATGGATGGATGATGGATGGATGGATGGATGGATGGATGGATTGATGGATGGATGGATGGATGGGTGGGTGGGTGGGTGGATGGATGGATGGATGGATAGATGATGGATGATGGATGGGTGGGTGGGTGGGTGGGTGGGTGGGTGGGTGGGTGGGTGGGTGGGTGGGTGGGTGGGTGGGTGGGTGGGTGGGTGGGTGGGTGGGTGGGTGGGTGGGTGGGTGGGTGGGTGGGTGGGTGGGTGGATGGATGATGGATGGATGGATTGATGGATGGATGGATGGATGGATGGATAGATGGATGGATGGATGGATGGATGGATGGATGCATAATTAACTTGCTTTTGAATTGGTGCTGTATAAATGTCTAATTACAATTAGAGTTACAATTATATGTGTGTTACAGTAAGGTATTATAAGATGAGGGATCATAAGGTAGGACAAAGGGCAGGGACAGGATGCGGCAATAGGAAGGAGGAGAGGAGTGGAGAGGAAGGAGGACAGGAGAGGGAAGGAGAGAGAAGAAGAGGAGACGAGGGGAGAGGAGATGAGAGGAAAGGTGAGAAGAGGTGAGGAGAGGAGAGGAGCAAGGCGAGCAAAGCAGGCCAAGAGTTAGAGATGATTGGAAACAATTATTTCGTATTTCTGGCTTAGTGTTTTTTAAGCTAAGCATCCATATATTAAGCTGCTATATAAATGGCTCATTACATTCGTACAAACGGAATATGTGTTGTCAAAGTAAACTGGGTTCCGTTCTGTTTTTAGAAATGTCTTCCTCGAAGAGCTATTAACCATTGGCTGATTTTAGCTGTAATAAATTCAAAATTCATTTAATTGATCTTTCTAAAAATTGCCTTTTTGTGGTTATTTTATTCCACGGGGAAGCTCATGTTCATTTTTAGACTGTGTTCATTAATTCAGGATGATAATCATCAAAATTTCTTATGCAAGGTTTTCGTATCTTGTGAATTTCTGTGTGTTTTGGCATAAAAGACTATTTTAATTTTACTGTGAATACATTTTAAAAAAATCAGAAGTGAAAGCCACATTTTTATGAACTTCTAATTCTCTTAATGGTTTTCTGAGCATCGGAGTTTTTGTGTGCCTCTAGAATGCTTCAAACTGACTACTAAGTGTACCTAATTTTACAGTACACCCGCCATCCTCATTTAATTAGTCCGTATATAAAATGTTCCATATTTATGTGATGGCAAATTTGCACATAAAGGCAGCAGCCGTGTTAGCGATGTTTGTGTGCCAAGAGTTTAACATAAACTAATTATGAGTTCTTCTGAAAGCTGTTTTTATCTTTCTGCTATGAACTTCCAAGCCGAGCCTCTCTTCAATCCACTCTTCGATCCTCTCTTCGATCCTTTCTTCGATTCTTTCTTCGATCCTCTCTTCAATCCACTCTTCGATCCTCTCTTCGATCATCTCTTCGATCCTCTCTTCGATCCTTTCTTCAATACTTTCTTCGATCCTCTCTTCGATCAACATCTGCAGTTGAAAGTATCTTGTTCCTGATACACATCTTGTCTTTGGCCGGCGTTCATTCACAGTTCCCGGTCCCTCCTTTATCTAGAAGGCTCTACCCCTTATGTTCGCAGCTCTCCTACTAGGACTGTCTTTCGCTCTAAACTGAAGACTTACCTCTTCCAGTGCACTTGTGACTCTTAATGTTTGCCCGGCTTCAATGTACTATTCTGAACTTTGCAAGGAGGGCATTATGAAACTACAGTTGTATTGTATTGATTGTACTGTAACTTTGGAAAAGGGTCGTTTTAGTTCAAAAGTACGGCTTCGCTTCTGTTCTATGTTTGCCAAGTGTTCAAAAAATTAAATCTTAAACAAAAGATAAATTTGTCCTTCATGTGTAGAAATCTTATAATTGTTGCAAAGTCTTTTTCTTGCGCACTTTAGATCTTCGACTTTTTTGTCTTTCATGCACTTAGTATATTTGCAAAAAATCTAGGTTTGTAGAAAGCAGTGTGTACAGTATAAGCAAAAGTTAACGTGCACAATTTTTATTATTATTTATTATTACTTATTAATTTATTACTTTCTAAATTGAGTGTTTTGCTAAAATCGGCCAATGATTGAAGCTCCCGGAGAAACCAGAGGTTAGATCACGAAATGCTCCATATTCCTTTGTGTCATGCATGAATCGATGTCTGACGTCATGTGGTGGCACTGTTTGACGTCATGCATGACGCACTGTTTGACGTCACGCATATGAGATGCTCTGTCTTGCTAGTGTCATGCCGAGCTGTGTTTCACTTTCGGTTTCGTTTCTTCTGTTGAAGGCCACTTGTGACAGTATCTGTCTTTGACATATTCTTTGTATCTCTGGATGTTTCTGTGTTTGTGTCGTCTTTCTGTTCCTATCGTCGTGTAACTAACGTAACTATTGCAGCATGACGTACGGGTAAATACTGTGTAAATTTCGTAACTATTACAGCATGAAGTATGGGTAAATATTGTGTAAGTACTGTAACTACCACAGCATGCAGTACAGGTAAATATTTAAATAATGTAACTATTACAGCATGAAGTGTGGATAAATATTCTGTAAATAACGTAACTATAACAGCATGAAATATGGGTAAATGCTGTGTTTAATTAACGTAACTGTTAGAGCATGAAGTATGAGTAAATGTTGTGTAAATGACGTAACTCTTGCAGCATGAAGAACTGGTAAATATCACGTAAATAGTGTAACTATTACAGCATGAAGTACGAGTAAATATACAGTAAATGATGTAACTGTTACAGCATGAAGCATACATACACCTTTGCGTAATAGAGACATTTATCGATGTGCTAAGCATTCATTAAGATCTCTGATGAAATAACTTAGTATCTGTTGAGTGGTATTAAGTTATATGGATACTCGTTTCGTGATGTTACATTGTGGTAAATCTTAGAGTAGCTTTATTTACAATGCATCTTTGTGTGGAGTGTTCGTTTTCTTAGCGCATGTACCGTTGTTTGCGATGTAAAGTACAAAACTTCTAAGTACAGAGCATAGTATTTCTCGATAGAAATGTCTAGGAGTGGGCGCTGTCGTTGGCCGACAACCACTTGCAGATTCTGTGGCTTTTCAATTGTGCAGGGGCGTCTACACCATAGAAACCTTGGAGCAAATGCTCCATCCAAGAAATAAGGGGGGGAAGATTCTGTCAGTGTGTGTGCCACCATTTTAGGGGGGGAAGGAACGGGAAGGGGGGAAGAAAATGGGGAAAAGGGACGTTGCTCCAATGACTTAGGGGGGATAGACGCCCCTGCAATTGTGTATTATGTATTTACATTGGTTTATTTAAATATGTATGTAGTTATGTAATTGTTTAGTTGTGTACTTCTTTATTATTATATTTCTTTTTCTGTGTATTTATTTTAAATGAATTTTGTATTAGTTTATTTATGTATTATGTATTAGTATTAGTTATGTATTAGTTTAAATATTAATTTATGTATGTATTTATTTATATTATGTATTATTAATGCATGTATGTATTTACATTTATGTTTTTGTTTATTTATGTATAGCATGCCATTACTTGTTGCTGTGTATCTGTGTGTGTGTGTGTAGAATGTATGTGTTTGTATGCTTGTTTGTATGTACTGTTTGTGTGTCTGTGTGTATATGTGTATGTATATGGCATGTTTGCATGTGTGTGTTTATGAATGTATAATTGTATATATGGTTGTGTTTCATTATGTGTCTATATCTGCCTGGATGGTTGTGTTGTATCTCGTACTGTTATGGATTTAGGTGATGAGGAGAGGTTAGCAGCTGCAGCTGAGGCGCGATCGAATTCCTCTGCTGATGCGATGATTGTGGAGTTGGATCGAAGGGATCGAAGTGATCTGAGGATGACTCTGGCGAGGGACATTTCACACCACTTCGACGGCACGCCACTGCTCATAACAAGCCTTGAAGGAAACCGACTCGCCGATGGAAAGCTACAGGTACGGTGGATGTCTTGGAGCTATGTCTTTCTGGATTGATCTTCTGGATGTTAACCTGGTGGCGGTTTGGTTTTGGAGCGCCATATTTTGATGTAATTGTAATTGTAATTACAAATTAAGATATATAGCCGACCTAATGATGGAAAACCAGGATCGAACAATGTTTTTTTTAAGTGCTTACGGAACAGACAGACCAAGGAGCACATGTCGTACGATGATAGGCAACCTATTCCAGAAAGTTGCCTTTTATTGTATTGTATTTCAAAACATATAAAGCACCTATATCCAGTAGAAGCTGCTGTTATTATTTTGTTATTATTATTGTTATTATTGTTGTTATTATTATTATTTTTATTTTTACATCATAAGTGTTTAATGCTACCAGTAACTGTAAATTGGGGTCTTATACAGAATAGCCACATAGTTATTATTATTATTATTTTATTATTATTAGTATTATTATTATTATTAAATAACCAATTGTGGTTTGGTTTACTAATCGTTTTGTGTTGATTGATTGGTAGGTGAATGATAGAATTCTGCGAATAAACGATCATCTGGCGGATCATCTGAGTCCAGATGAAGCAATTCGGATCATCCAGAACAACAGCTCCGGAAAGGTGATCCTGGAAATATTTCGAGGTTTGCCCATTTTCAGTCAGCAAATAAACGAGAATAATGTTGCAGCATGAAGTACTGGTATATACTGTGTAAATACCTTGACTGTTACAGCATGCAGTACGGGTAAATATTGTGTAAATACCGTAACTGTTACAGCATGAAGTACGGGTAAATATCATAATGTAAGTGTACAGATGGGTATTTTAAGAACCTAGAAAGTATTGTGAGTCTTTCTGAAAAAGGCTGATATTCACCGCTATGAAATCAGTCATCTGGCTTTAGGTAAGCAACTTGCCTGTACAGTGTGAGGCAAAAATTCAGTTTACGAAATAGAAGAAAATTTTGCCTTATTCGTATCATAACTGTAATCTCCAAACTTCCACAGCGCCACTCGAAAGCCAAATGCAGGGCACCAGCTCATTCACGAGTGCAGCATCATGTCACAGGGGGTTTTAACAAATGAAGCAGTCTTTTCCGAGATGATGGCAGATTTCCACAATGCGCCGTTTCTGAATCTCTCTTTTTCTGAAGTTCTTGAATATCGAGTAACAGCGGCTCTACAAGATTAGATCTTTGTTTTTGCGGCATGGCCTGTCATCAGATCTCTGGGACCTCGTTGTTCTGCTAAATGGTTTGTGATTTCAGAATGCAGTTTCGATTAATGTCAGCTACAGAAGTTTCCAGATTAAGAAAGATTAAATAACAGTTAGGATAAACCTAAGTATTGTAATTTGTGACATAATCAAATGAAGAAGGTTTAATGAGAAGAGCGGGTTCGATCATAAATGAACCGGATAAAGAGATCTGTTGCAAGTTTACCTTTGCTCTCTTGTGAGTTCCGCAAAAGGTGCTATATAAATGTTATATTACATTACATAATGGTGTTATTCTGCTCTTAGAATTCGCAGAAGTATGAGAAAGAAGGGGGTAAGTTTGATCCTGGTGCGAAGTCTACCCGCATGCAAACAGTTCGGGATTGTCTACCTTTGCATGTCAATTCCTTTCCCAAAATTTTTGTGGCTGCAGAGTAACCAGATCAATTTCCGTATACTATTTTGGCTATCTTCTAGCTTCCACGTAATTGTACCTTTATTTTTTACCTGTAATTGTACCTGTAGTTTTACCTGTAATTGCACCTGTAGTTTTTACTTGTAATTGTACCTGTATTTTACCTGTAATTGTACCTGTATTTTTACTTGTAAATGTACCTGTACTTTTACCTGTAATTATACCTGTATTTTACCTATAAATGTACCTGTTTTTTATCTGTAATTATATCTGTATTTTTTATCTGTAATTTTACCTGTATTTTATCTGTAATTGTGCCTATATTTTTAGCTGTGGTTGTACCTGTATTTTTTACCTTTAATTGTACCTGTATTTTTTACCTGTGATTGTACCTGTTGGTTTTACCTGTATTGTATCTATGTAGTTACCTGTAATTGTACCTACGTTTTTACCTGTATTTGTACCTGTAGTTTACCTGTGATTGTGCTTATATTTTATCTGTAATTTTACCTGTATTTTTTGCATGGGGACTTTGACCCACCGTTCTGACTTGCACTATAAAATAATCTCATAATCTGCTCGACCTAGCCCCACCATTTCGAATCGTGTTTTGGCTGTTGTTTCTGGTAATTTTGATGTTTTGAGGATTTTCGTTAATTTATTTAAGGTAAAATTCTTATGTGGCAATTCCAAACGATCTTCTGTTGACTTTTGGGTCATTGGTGAAAGTACCAATGGCCGTTTCTGAGTACTTGTAAGCATCGTTAATGGCTGTTGTTATGGTGGCTGGGGCTTTGAAGTCTGCAGCTCTTTCTATTATTATTATTATTTTATTATTATTATGTTTATTATTATTATTCTGCCCATGGGTATAATATATTATGATCTCTCGGGAATTAAAAAAAGAATTATATGGGGAATATAGCAAAATTCTGGGGCATCGAGAACTCGTCAAGATCCAGTGGAGTAAACATGGCTTGGAAGGCAATGACTTTAAAGCCTATTATTAATACTATTATCGTTAATTAATTAATTAATTAAGCAGCTGCATGAAACTGATTGACAGTATAACATCTTGGTTTACATTCTAACCATCAGGGGTGTCTATACCTCCCCATCGGGGCATTCAACAAGCACCTCCTGTTTTCAAAATTTATTCTGACTTTGTAGACATCTTTTGATTCAAGACTGGATTACATGTGACCATAAATTTAAGACTACTTCAAACGTATCATCTTGTTCAAAGACAAATTGTTTTATTGCAATTGTGTCCCCAAATTCTTTTTGTTCCCCCGAAATTTGTCCCCCCAGATCGATTTTAGCCTCTTCTGTTATGCATCGTGCGGCGTTATCCCGTCAGGTATAAATACCCCTGGTATAAATCCAACTTATTGCTTCAATTAATTAAGAAGCTGCATGACACTGATAGACGGTATAACATCACGGTTTGAACAATGTACATTCCAAAGGTTATACTATATAGCCGTCCCCATCGCGGCATTTAACAACCATCGCCTGTTGTCACCACGTCAGGTTTAAATGCCCCTGGTGTAGATCAAGGCATGCGTTCTGTAGAGATGAAGCGATTGCATGTTTTGAGTTGATTGTTGTTGTTGATTGAACACTGTTGTTGATTGTTGGTGTTTGCCGATGGAGAAATGTTGATTGGTACTGCAAGTGGCGAACTGAACTGATTTCGTTTCAGAAGAAGTGCCTGACGCTAGTTCCAGAGAGGGTACTTACCAGCGGGCGGCGGAGGCCAGTTACCTCCGGGAAGTGGTTCCTCAGGACAGTGACCTTGAGGAGGACAAAGAGGAGGAGGAAGACTTAGGGTTTGTTACGACTTGCTTCTGTCCGACCTTTAACCTCGGTGTCGAGGGTTTTGCGCTTCTCTGACTTTGGCGATCGCAGGACCAGTTTCTTAGTAGCAGAAATTTTGCAATGACCATAACGTTGGGAGGGATGAGTGATAGTATAGTGGTTAGCGTGCGGGCTGTCAATCGAGAGGTCGGGATTCAAATCCCCGCTAGGGCAGAAATTTGTTTATAGATTTCCTCTCCACTTGTGTCCCCTAGCCAAATGAGGTAAAATGAGTACACTGACCGTACACTGTTTATGGGAGGATCAGGCAGCGACGGAGAGGATTGGCCACCCGCCCTCGTATGCCGAGGTTAAGAAAATGATGTTACTAACACTTCATACCCACGGCTACCTCTCGGGGTTAGCTTAAAGGACTGATCTTGACAGCGGCCTAATTTCTTGCTTCTAAACAATGCGATTAGTCAGTACATTTAAACCTTGTAAAGTAATAAACTCTAGAGCCAATATACAAACCATATTATGATGTGGTGTCAATTAATATGAGGCTTGATTGCTAATACGTACACTGATTCTAACTGTTTGTGGCCAAATTCAGGCTCTGTTATACAAATCACAAGGTTGCACTCTGCTTCGAAAATGCACGTCTGATTAAACCTGATTTTGTTAGAGTTTGCTGTTCAATTTTCAGTTTGTGTGTTTGATTGTTTCTTCAGTGATTAGAAACTTTTAAGATTTCGAAGTGCACGTTGCAAATAATCATTTGAATCTGAGTTTTTCGTCATAAAATCCAATCAAATTTCAATCAAATCAAAGTCAATCAAATTTCTGCTGAGCTTCTTCGAGCACTTGAAGCGACCATTGATTGATTGATTGATTGATTGATTGATTGATTGATTGATTGATTGATTGATTGATTGATTGATTGATTGATTGATTGATTGATTGATTGATTGATTGATTGATTGATTGATTGATTGATTGATTGATTGATTGATTGATTGATTGATTGATTGATTGATGCCTTGTATGTTATGATAACGGCGCTATAGAAGTCGTCAGTAGATTTGATTAGGCATTTTCTGGCAAGACGTTTCTATAGATCTCCCACGGTTGCCAGAAATGGGGGGGGGTTACCATGCATGATGCTGATGTAATATAATAAATTGACAGTTCTGAGTGACTTATGAGCCTCCTATATATACAGGGGCGTCTACACCATAGAAACCTTGGAGCAAATGCTCCATCCAAGAAATAGGGGGGGGGAGATCTGTCAGTGTGTGTGCCACCATTTTAGGGGGGAAGTAACGGGGAGGGGGAAGAAGAGGGAGAAAGGGACGTTGCTCCAATGACTTAAGGGGGATAGACGCCGCTGTATATATAAGTTGGTTAGAGTGGGGGGTTTGTTCTACTATTCCAGATGGGGTAGGTGGTTAGACGCCACTGCCTGCACAATGGCCTCCTGAGTGGATGAGCCTGGAACCCGTACTCTCTGCGTTACAGGTCAAGCGCTCTATCCATTTGGCTACTGCACCCCACCGATTTTTTCAATCACTGAGCCCAATAACCATTTTGTGACCAAATATTTGCTGGTGTGCTGGTGTTTTACAGAGATGGTGTTCAGTGCCGAACTATAAGGCTGGATCGAGGCGCTCAGGGATTCGGGTTTTCGATCGTCGGGGGGTACGGAAGTCCACATGGAAATCTGCCAATCTATATCAAAACGATTTTCGACAATGGACCAGCCGCACAGGACGGACGACTGAGGCGTGGAGATCAGTTAGTGTCCGTCAACGGAATTGCCGTCGAAGGCATGACGCACCAACAGGCTGTCGATGTCCTGAAAGGTGTGCTTGGCACCGCCGTGTTAAAAGTTGTCGATTGATTGATTGTGTTAATGGTCAATGATCGCTTGCGTTAAAGCTTGTCGAATGGTTAATTTATGCGGTTGATGCAGCTATTGTATGACTAGTGCACATATTTATACCAATTGTTGACATTGTTGAAGTGTGGGTGGCACCTCTGTATTAGAGGCTATTGTTGGTTTAGTTGATTGACTTTGTTAAAAGCTGTGGAATGATCACGTGATTCTGTTAATAGGTTATTGAATATTATTGATTGACAGCTTTGGTTGATTGGTTGAGTTATGTGCACCTGCAAACGTTTATACTAATTCCAAGAGTGAACAGGATGTTGACTAGAATACTTAAGTGTGCATGGACCTTGGAGCTTATTGATTGAGCTAAATGTTATTGGATTATTTTTATTATCATTGCTGTTATTATTATTGTTATTATTATTAAAGACATTTATGTAACCTGCACTGCTACACATAATCTGAAAGGCGTGTGCAACAACTTTCGTAATATTAAAGCATTACTGAGCAAGTGAGCGAGGACATATTTATAGGTAATGGGTTTATTGAAATAATAGTGAGGTATTGTATAGGTACAAAAACACATTTATAGCAATTCTGAGTGATTGCAGAAAAGCTCTCTGGTAAAGCTTGAAGTTCACATTCCATTGGTAATTAAAACTACCAGCAGCCTAAGATTGTGCACCCTTAGGTTCTCTTGCTAAAGACTCGATTTTGCCAAAATATTGAAATCGGGAGAAAGGACTTGTTATTTTTCGGCAGCACTGAAGCTCTTGCAGAGCGGAGGCCGAGTGGAAAAAGTGAGCATTCTAACCACTCTTAGTAGTTCAGGTGCAAGTTTGTAAAGCTTTATTATGGTCTGGAGTAGCTGTTTCAAGATGATATTACCAAGTGCTTTTGAGTATAGTATGCAGTGAGGGGCCTTGTTTGCTGTTAGATTCGTTCTAGTGGAGTTGAAAGGCACACGATTTGAAGAAGTTAGATGATTGTTTTCGCTGTTGATTGTCATGCAGCTTCTTGCAGTGTCAATTTAGCTATGTCATAATATGTGTACAATATTTTACGTAATATCTCTAGGTTTTATATGTTGGCAACCTATCGAAGACTTTTCTGTGAATGTGATAATTAAAATCCCGTAACGTGATTTGTCTCTGCATGCAATTCACATTTTGTTCGGAGTTGTGCACTGATAAGCGTTGCCTTTGGCAACCGTCAAATGTGAGCTTTGTGTACATTTTAGCACAACTCGTTAATGCTGGCTTGTGTGATTATCTAAACGTAACGTGCATGTGTCATTTCTGATTATTAGAATAAAATGCTTGTAGGATTCTCTCGTTCCTTTACATTCCAAAAAATGATTTTGTTTAGCTATTAACTGTTTAATTGTTTGTTGAATGTTGATATTTTTTAAAGCTGCTTACTGGCAACATTTTATCGAGTTAAAATTAACACAAAGCTGTCTGCTTTTACATTATTTGAACTGGAAAGTACTTCAGTCCATAGGGGAAACTTTCGTGGAAGTCACATTTGTGTAACTTGCAACTTCACGTGGTGATTCTGTTGCCAATATGTGTTGAAAAGAGTTTGAGACTCTTGCATTTCTGTCGATTCTGCATCCCCATGTCGAAAGCCTTTCGACCAAAAATTTTTCATTACTGTTCGATTCAAAGTGTTAGAGGAATTTCGTTCAAAATGCATTGTACTAAATCAATGACTGTCTGTGTTCAGCTGTTTTTTTCTATCTAAGGTTTTCAGTGTAATTATAAATTGTTTCAACTAATGCATGTAAAAAAGTGTGAAATTGAACGGAGTCGAGAATATGAAACCATCCTTTGAGTCTGTGTAGTAACTGTTGTGGATCAAAAAGAAAGACCAACGTTACCAGTAATGTGACGTATATTTCAAATGCACCTTTAATTATACAACATTTTAAACCCTCCGCGCATTTGTACTACAAACGAATCTATTTAAAACGCAAATCTTTATATTTACACATGATGGCGTCACCCATCTTTTTATACCTATCCACTTTATACTTTAATGACTGCTGACAAATCTATTTTATCACTTGAGGTGCCTTTATCCACCTTTCACTGGAGGTGGTCTTTTCTTAATACTGACAAATATCATGATGCAAACACTTAATCACAACTTTATGATGCTTCTAATAATGCAGAATTGAAAACAAGCCAAAAAACCCATATTTCATTTAATGCTTTGTGTCTCTGTAGGGTCTTTAACGACGAGCTGCATTGGTTTCCTAGTCGCTTTTAGTACACTCTCATTGTTAAATTATTAAAATCCATTAATCCATAGACAGGGATGAAGCCACGTTTCAAGTGTTTATCTCAAAGAATTAATTCGCTAGAATTTCCATCTGTGTTGAGATCTGAAACCCCAGATACAAATTCACTAGAAGCTGCATCTGACTTTGAGATTTTGAGCTCGGACAAATTGGATGAACCTCAAAACACAGCCATTGTCAATTTCCAATTTGTGGACCTATATACGCAAGCCATAAAAGAATGTCAAAGATTGCATCACGGACTGACAGTCAATGAGACAAAGTCTTCTGGAAAGTGATCCATCACAAGAATTCCTTTTTCACGATGGACGTCCAACTCTTCGACAAAACCGAACCAGTAAATGACGAGACCAGAACCAAACCTACAATAAATAAATACTCCAGCAAATCTCTAACTTCAACAGGGTGCACGATAGCATGGCGGTTAGCCTGTTGGATTGTCATCTAAGAGACTGGGGGTTCAAATCCCTGCCAGGGCAGAAATTTTAGAAGATTTCAGCTACATGTGTGCCCCCTATCCACTCTCAGCCATGAGTACAGACCGTACACTGGGTGTGTAGATGAGATGGCGAGGAAGAGGACTGGCCAACTATCCTCATGTGCTAAGACCCACAAAATGAAGTTCCTGGCACTTTATTAAATGGTGTGGCACCCATTGAAACGGGTGGCGGTGGTGAAGGATCTCATTCGATCAATTCACTAAAAAATAAGTAGGATTGGGGCCTCGACCCTGCTAATTTTTAGATGAATTGATCGGGTGCAATCCTTCACCACTGCCGCCCATTTGAATGGATGCCACGACATTAAATGTTCTCTGCGTACAGACCACACTAGCCCTAGATTAAAATCTCTGTGGCATCTTGTAGTTTTCTGCTTAATTAAGATCAAATAAAGCCAGCAGCAATAATTATTAATACTAATTACCGTTTCAAAACAATATCACAGAGAACCAAATGGAAAATGATATTTACCTGTTCCAGTAGCTCCAGAACTGATCTTTGAGGTAAGCGTCATGGCATTCTGGGTCCCCGAACGATGCTTTACTCTCGATCCAGTTCACAACACAGCCTCCAATCGCTGTGGAAAACGAAAAAGAAATGGCTGATAAACATATTGAATTCAGTTGTCGAAGTTTATCTATGTACGACAGAACTTTGTTTTAACGTAGCAAAGTGTGGACTCGCTAAACCAGCGTTAAATGGATAATACTGAAAAGTCAATAATCAGGGCTACACTGCAGTTCTTGTATGGCAAGTTAACCAATATGAAGTGTTAAAGAGCGGTTGGAGGACTCGACACGAATTGGCCATTTAGCGAAACGGCATGTAATCTGGGAGCATGTAAACGAGTTCACACTGTTCTATTTCGCCGGGTTTGGGCTGGGAGTGCCTCTGAATAGCTTCCTTGAAGGGGCGCTATATAAATGCTTGATTGTTTGAAATGGGTCAAACAATCGCACTTCAAGAAGGTTCTAACATAGTAGCAGAACCAGCATTCTGGAAATTATGAGTAAGTTCTGTTCTCTCACCTACTGGGACTTGTAGCTTGATGTCTGGGGTTTTGTCGTAGCCTTTCGAGCGTAACTGATCCTCATCTGTAACATTTACAAACAAGTAATCACTAATATATGTAAATAGTAAACAACTAATTTCCACATTAAGCATGTAAGTTCCTAGTGGTAGGCTTATTCCATCAGTAACCACCAAATTGTAAGGTTTAGTAATGAAGTGTAATCCAGTGATATACTGTAATCCAAATCAGGTCAGTTAACCACGGTGTCATTACAATGTAATAGTGTAAATCCAAATTATTACCTAGAGCAAGTCCTTCACTCACAGTTGCTAACATGGGCGGCGATCCCGGTGGGGGGGGGACAAGACCCCACCTTCAACAGTGGGGGGACACGCCATACATCGGACCCCAAATTTTGAAGAAACACCAAAAAAGGTCATCAAATTTTTTCGTGTCATTACAATGTAATAGTGTAAATCCAAATTATTACTTAGAACAAGTCCTTCACTCACAGTTGCTAACACGGGCGGCGATCCCGGGGGGTCGAGGGGGACAAGACCCCACCTTCAACAGTGGGGGACACGCCATACATCGGACCCCAAATTTTGAAGAAACACCAAAAAAAGGTCATCAAATTTTTTCGTGATCAGGTCATCAAATTTTTTTACCAGATCAGTTCAAAACTCTTTTTGACCCCACCTGTCAAACAAGATCGCCGCCACTGGTTGCTAAACACCATGAATTGATACACTAGATCACTTTTCTGCTTTTGGTATCCAGAACCCAGCAGGGGGTGCTTCCCAAGTATCTCTGCGATCTAATGCACAAACCCTATAGTGGCTACCCTCTGTTCCCTCCACTGATCGACTTGACCTCTTTGTCCCTCAGGCAAGAACTGCTATGGACCAATATTGTGCATTCGCTACTGTGGGTCCCTTCTCTTGGAATGGCCTTCCCCCTCAATTCGATCTAAGATTTTGTCTGGGGTCTCCTCTCTACCTGTCTTCTCCTTGAGAGCATTTCCTTTCACCCAGGGGTCCCACGCTGATACAATGAGATGCTTTACAATTTTCAAATAGAGTACAATACTGGTGCTTAATCAATGCATAATTATATAATACATGAAAAGGCAATCGATTAAGAATAGATTCGTTATCTAACCTTGGTATGGAAAACCGAGTTCCTCCAACTTCCTTCGCAGAAACTCTTCCTTTTCATGACCAATAGAACTGATAGATCAACGGTCAAGGAGAAGTGCAAAACTGCAAATAAATAGTCTAATTTCACCGGAACCATGTAAATTTAACGTGCCTGGTAACGTTGCTTGTGATAGCCTAGTGGTTAGTGTGACAGACTGTCAATCCAGAGCTCAGGGTTCAAATCCCTGCCAGGGCAGAAAGACGTTCATGCAGTCAAAACAAAATCCGTGTAAACATAACGTAGATCAATCAATGCGCAATCAACAAATCAATCAAAGGATACTGTTTCAAGGTGTCAACCACTGGACCGTAGACCTCATCAGCCATTGTGCACTAAAAGAATGAATAATTTATAAAACATTAATTATTATTAATAATTAGTAACTTCTATAGCACTGGTGGTTAATACACTACGAAGTATCAACCTATGGCACGCTAAAGCCAAGCCCTAATCAGGTCAACATTCAGAAGAGAGACAGCCAAAGCAATCCGAAATAGATAACTTTTAAGTTGAGCATAAAATGACACAAGAGGCTGAGCAGATACAGGGAAAGAATTAAAATAAATTTAGGTCCAGCAACCAAAAAACCTCGTTCACCCAGCACAGTTCTGGCTCTAGGCATGACCAAAGACAGACAATACATGCAGAACTAAACAATAAGCCCCATTCTGCAATGTCAAGTACATGGAAAACTTGTTCAAGTGCCAACTTCGAGACCTACATCAAGTCCTGCTACGATGAGGTTGCGTAATTATAAGCTCATGCTATGGAGCTAAATTAAATTTGGGAAAATGCAGAATAAAACTCAAATATCAGCACTGCAAAAATATTATCATCATTATTATTTCTATGCATTTATTTATGACCAAGTATCAGTCGCTGGTGCTGAGCAATTTGAGTGAAGGACTTGCTCAAGGTTCACAGTAACCATCTCAGGGCAGGAGGCTCGAACCTGTACTCTTCACATCGCAAGGCAAGTGCTCGAATCATGTCCCAAGCCATTTTAGACGAGGGCCATTCCAGAATTGTCCTAGTTATTAAATTTCAAACACATAATCCATACACAGTCAGCGAATCCGAGTCACCTAAATCTGACGCTCAGATGATTGTTAGATATTTAATTATACGACATCTTTAATAAAAAGATTAGTGATTGTAAGCAGACACAGTTGCAGTTACCAAGTCGATTTCCAAGGCAAGCCTAGCGTCGTCAAGACGACTCGTATCTTTGAGCAGCTGGGTGACAATGGATTTTGGTGCTGAAACAACAAAACAAAGCAGTTGTCACCATCACCAGCTACATCACATACTGATATATCATTTCAAGATAGAGCCAGGATCAAAATGATCCTAGGAACGACCAAAATGGCAAGAAGAACACGAGGTCGATAAAAAAACGCTACCTGCAACTTCTGCAACTGACCACTGAAGTGATAAATGACAATTAGATGTACATGTACATATATAAGTATAATTATTCTTTATGCCAAGTAATGCAAATGCCAAGTAATGTAAATGCCAAGTAGTGTAAATGCCAAGTAATGTAAATGCTTTTAATTTCAACAACCGATTTGTCACAACTCACGCGACTGTCCATTATATTTTGTGTACATCAGATGGCGCTCCAGTATTATCCGCGCCATGAGCGCAGGTGACAGACCGGTCTGAAATAACGAGCCAAAATTAGCAGAAGGCCAATCAATTTCTAGGATTCAGAAGATAAATTATCATTATTTCTTATAGTAAACAAAATCTACCAACTGAATGATATAAAATAGCTAAAATTTCACCTTAGTGCAACTTCATTGATACCATACTTGACAATTAATCTAACGCATTTTAAAATTTTCTAACCAGAGCACAAAAGTGATGTTGGAAATTATGGCGGACACAGGAGGAAGGGAATGGCTTTGTTGTGAGATGTTAGTACATATTTATATAGCGTCTCTTTATGAAAATTCTTCACAAGCAATTGGAATTCAACAAGTACAGACCATTTGTGCAAGATGTAAAATGACGTGTTTCTCCGTCTGATGCTGTGATTCTTCAATGTATCTAGACATCCAACGATACCATGAAAAAATATGCAAAGTATCACAGATAGCAAGATTTCCAAATGAAATATATGTGACTTGCTCTGGCAAAAGGAGGCGGAAGTCGCCAATGATAAAACAAGAGAAATTAAACAAAACACCAATCAGATGTAAATTTTTCAATTATGGGTTTTTTGCATATATCAATAAATAAGATGTTATACTATATGAAATAAATATTGATTTAATAATATTTCACTTATTTCATGAGAAATTTAATAAGTTTGTGTGATTGATGAAAATTATCCGAGAATTAAAACTTTGGGGTGGGGCCAGATTCAAAAGTATTTACGGCCTTCAGCCTGTTAGGAAAACCATGAGTAATACGTCATTTGAAAGCTTATGCATTCAGCTTGCTAAAAATAACCTCATTTGTCGCGTTTTCCATAGTGATTTCCATAAGTTTAAGGTTAAAAACACTGAAACTTTCAAATTTTTTTAGTTTGTATTAGGGTAATAATCTTTGCATGCGTTTTTCTCGAAATTGTACTTCCGAGTAGCTAAACATTGTAAACTTCATTTCTCTGGAACCAATAAAGATAGAATAATAATTTTTTCAACATTTTAAACAGAAATTATTATTTATCATTTTAAGCTCAAAATATACAAAACTAAATTTTTTGCGAACAGCCTCCTTTTGCCAGAGCAAGTCACATATATCAAAACAAAGTGGGTCATAGTAGCCGATTGGTGGCCTGGCCTGTGACGTGAAGAGTACGGGTTCAAGCTGCCACTCAGCCAGTCACTGTGTAAGGCAGCAAAGCAACCACTTGCAAAAGGTGACATAAAACTCTCCCTTTGCTTAATGTTTCATGACACACCTAGAGCTTATTCATAGATAATGGCATTTTAAGTTAACTCCAGACGAGTTTCTTGCAAACAAGGGGGTTCAAATGTCGGTAACTTTCTAGCTTGTAACAGTCACACCACCAACCCATCTGTAAACAATAGTTGCTTTATAGTTTGTTGCACATCTTTAACTAAGAGGTGCGAGAATGGATGGGTATTTTAATTCCTTTCCAAGGAATCTCTGTAAAGGAGTTAACAACTCTATCTAATGGTGATATTTCTAGCTTGTAAAACTATCAATGTCAATCTACTGGTTATCAGTTCTCTGTACTAACTACTAGAATTAGCATAGTAAGAGAAAGCACAAATGGGATTATGGTAATAGCAAATGTTTGAAAATTACCACAAGTTACCATGAACAAAAGTTTGAGAATTAATTAATTCATTCATTCTTTATAACCTGTAGTAATATTCATCCATCTTGTCAGGAACATGATGTTTTGCATGAATTCTCTTTACTTTCCTCTGCAACAACATAGTCAGACACTGAAATAACTTACTAGAAATAAAACATCAGCTTAAGACCGCTAGCAAGCAGGACTGCACAAAAGATAAAGCTTGGCAATTCAAGTTTAGAACAAAAACAACAAGTCACAAGAATCACCTAATACACAGAACAGACAGATGAAGTGTTGCTGCTTACCTGATACTCTTGAGAGAAAATACTGCACAATGTCTTCGAAGGAACTCTACAAATCATTTCGAAAACGAATTAGAGGATATCAGTTGAGAAGACGCAAAATTTACTATGATATGTTCACTGGTTATTAGAAAGCACAAAAGGGTGGACCACCCTTAAAGAAAGGCAACCAACTATCCCGATTATAGGCTGAGGTGCCCACAGCCAACCTTGTGGTGAATCGCCAGCAACCCGTGGTTGACTATAAAGCAGTTCTGCATAATTTTTCGCACAGTATTAACAGCCAACCTTGTGGTGGATCGCCAGCAACCCGTGATTGACTATAAAGCAGTTCTGCATAATTTTTTACACAGTATTTCCACTGCACTTCATTTCACACAGCTCCTGATTTGTTTCCGCCTTATCATAAGTTGCACCTTTCCCAATCCCTTAGAAAGCCAAGTGCAGAATGCTTTTTATGTTATGGGAGATGCGTATTCGATGACTGCCCCGCAGTGCCCCCTGTATCTGATACACATATAAGAATGGGCAAAACTGGGAACGGCGGTCCCAAATTATAAAATTAAATAAATCGGTATGTAGTAATGGGTTCACATACGAAATCAATATATAGACATACCTACATACATAGATACAAGTATGTACATACATATAGGTACGTATATATATATACATACATACATAAACACACATACATACACAAATACATACAATGTCATACATACATACATGCATACACACGTGCATACACACACGTACATACATACATAACTACAAACATACATACCTACATACATACATACATACACACGTAAATATATACATACATACATACATACATACATATATATACATACATACACAGGTACATACATACATACATAGATACATAGACACGTACATACATACTTAAATACATACACACGTACATACCTAAACACAAACCGATTTTATAATTTGGGACCGCCGTTCCCAGTTTTGCCTAAGAATGTTCAAGAATGCATCGGATACGGTGAGTTACCGGAAGGAAGAGTGGCGCTGAGAGCAGCCGCATCACTCTATTCTTTCCCAAACTGAGTTAGCCATATTGCTTGAACCCGATCGGCCCAATTTTTGCGTAACAGGCTTTACTTGTCAGTGAAGTTAACACAATATTTCACGGGAACCAGCTTATTCACAGGCACTCAGTCAAATCATAATCGATAGGCGGGGATCGGTTCCAGGTCGTTCCAAATTAAATTATATATATATATATATATATATATATATATATATCATGGTAAAATAATACGCAAAGTACTAATATGCCTTACACAATATGAAAACAAATGAAAGAAGACATGCTCTAGTTAAGTCGCACTATTAATTTTACTGACTCGGGAAACTTGGCGATCACGTCGGCCAAACTGACATTTTCTGTAGAACTGATGACCTTTATAATACTAGTATATTCGTACAATTTCATTTTATCCGACAACGCAACAACTGCAATTAAATGCTAATACAAACTAATTACTGTTTTATACTAAATGTTTATCAATTAAATTGAACACCCGCGTTAAGGCTGATTCTGGACATGACACATAGATAAGCCCTGCTAAATAGGACGTTAAACTCTATGTAAATATTACTTATATAAGTAAATAAGTAAAGCAAAAGCAAAGTGATGAAATTGAGAATTCCAAAATTTCTCAATAAAATAACGTACTTATGGTGCTGTTCAGTTTAGATCTGTCTAGATTTATGTAAAGACCTGTCTGGATAATTTAGTTTATCTAACCCAATCTGCCCTAAGAGTCCGTCTCCTATTAGTGTGTGTCGAGCAAACTTGCAGCCGTATTTATGGTCAATGTTTTGTATATAAGCATACGTGTACAATTCGTGTTTGCGATGCTATTCTATATTAATGCAAGTGATTTCTTTATAAGAGTTTAGTCGTTTGTGGTGTTTAGAATGGTGTTGCTGCCCGTAGTACTTGGCGTATTGCTGTTATTGTTGTTTATGTTGCGATTGGGCAAAAATGTCAAGAGGGTGTACATCGTTGTTCTGGGCGATATTGGAAGAAGTCCGCGCATGCAGTATCATGCGATATCGTTCGCCAGATCCGGATTTGAAGTCTATCTTTTCGGATACGGAGGTAATGTTTGGCATGATTTGGATATGATTCCGTGACATTTCCTGCCAGTTTATTATTTCGTGGAGTCCATAGAGTAGTGGTAACATCACTGGCGTGAAGAGCAAGAGGTAGCGGGATCGCTTTCCGCAACCCTCCCAAATTTAGGTCCACTCAGCCTTTCATTCGCGAGATGGCGCGTTTGTTAAAATGAGATGTTGGACGTGATGGGCGCCTTGCATGGCTGCCGTGTACAGTTAAATTCGACTCCTGTAATAACTTGTGATCATCCGTTCATACTGATTTGTAATCATACTGCGTTTTTGTCAGTTTGAAGATATTATACGAAGATTAAATGAAGAGTAGTTTTGGTGTGTGTGTATAGGGCGTATCCCAGTAGTGTGGGGCACTGCGCTATTACCGCCGGTGTGTATATATGGGGTTCTGTTGGAAGTGAATTGAGAGATGCAAGCCCTTTCCTTTTGATAACGTGCAAAATTAAAAGAGGTAAGAACATTGTGCGAATACCACAATGCAGCCCTATCCAGATTAAACGTCTTCTGAACTACGTCAAACGCTTCGTATTAGATTTACAAAAGATCCTACTCCAGGGTTTAACGTTCAGATGGAAATCTGAGCATACTGTATAGGGACTGGTGTTCCTAAGTTGTACGCTTGTACCATTCGTGATACATATTCCCAAGTTTGCTCTATTATGATAAACTCAAATTATGATAAAAGACACTCTCCCAAGTGCATTTTTGTGCTCTTAAATTACTCAGAATACTCAATCATGCACTCAGAGAGAATATGTAAAATCCATAGCTAGATTAGTTTTTAATAAATGACAACCATGACGTTGTGTTTTGAGATACCGACCTTAAGTTCATTAACGATGCAAGGAAGCACAAAGATGTGATTGAAAAGCATTTTCTGGAACCTTTATTTCAGGTTCCGAACTGCATTCAGAGCTGAAGTCCAATGCTGCAGTTCACCTGGTGTACCTGCAGCCAATTCCCGTCAGTTTTCAGCGTAAGTATATGACCAGAAGTTAAAAATTATATCATATTGAGTGCAGTTGTTGTTGACTGCAGTATAGGAGAAGGGAATAGACCTATAACCAGGGTGAAATGTTGGGCAGATGTACCTTCAATGCGTGGTTCTCTGAACCATGGGAGAAAAACGTATGGGCTGAAGCGAAATGCTAGGAGAAATGTATGTTCATAATCTGAACCACTGGAAGAAAGACCTCTGGGTAGCAGCAAAATGTATTGGGCAAATCTATGACAAAGATGCCGAAGCCATTACTGTCCAAATGTTGCTGTTGATTCAGTAAGCATGTTGGCACATTAGCAGAAGACAGGATTTTATCTCCAGGCTCCAGAGACCTCTGATGCTATTGTAAGAAAGTCTTACAATTTTTCCGAATAATGAAGTTGTTTTATTATTATTCTTTTGAGGTGCATAATGATCCCTTGGGATTTATTGTTTTTATCGTTACTATTGTTATGCACTTCTTAAGAGGCTCTATCTAATGACCATGCATCTGTCGATGATGCAGGGCAGTCGTTAAGAACTTGCTCAAGGTCCCTGCAGAGTAACCGTCTTGGGAAGCTCGAAACTATACTCTTTGCATTACAAGATGAGTACTTTAACCAATCATTTGCCATGTGTCATGGTGCATTTTGCTCAAAATACTTGACATATGAACTTCATAATTTTAAGTATAATCGATGCTTTCGCTAGAAATATTGAAATCTGTTTTAAAACATGATAACTTGTTAGGTTTGCCCCGGCTCTTGGTGTTCATACTGAAGGTGTTGTGGCAGAGTATTACACTGACTGTATCCCTACTCTACTGTCGGAGGCCTTCCCATATACTGGTACAGGTCGGTGTTACAAAATACTTTAATCTGTACAATAGTTTCTCATTCTCTGGGCTTCCATAAAGGATTATGATTTTGATGATGGTGTCATTGTTGACCTGATTATGACTTGGGTTTGGTGCACCACTGGTTGATGCCTTATGTATTGTATTGTATTGTATTGTATTGTATATGGGCATTTACAAACTTATGCATTAGACACCGGCGCTATAGAAGTTACTAATTAATAACTTGAAACGACCATCGATTGATGCTCTATGTTTTATTGTAATGACGCTAATGAAGTCACTCTATTTGATTAGATAGTACTTCTGTCTGGTAATGATATTAAATTGCTCTGTTGTATTATTCTTCCTTACTTAGGTTGATTATCAGTAAACAATGGCTAATTAAGCTAGCCATAATAATTATATTGTTTGTGAAACAATGGTCTATTTGGTAGCACGCTTGGTTTGCAATTCAAAGATTCTGACACTTCATACATGCGTGATAGTAAATAATGGTAATAATAATTGCAGTAATAATAATCGTAAAAATGATAATTGTTCCAGAATCCTCCGTCATTACCTACCCTGGCCATCTGCTGGATTGTGAGCGTAATTAAAGGGAGTAAATTTGTAATAGATTGGCACAACTATGGCTACACGATCATGGCACTGTCTGTTGGTCGTCAACATCTGCTTACTAGGATCTACGAATGGTACGTAATCTGTTCCAAGCTGTAAAGATGTAAATGGTGTGCTTCATATAAATAACTGAATTTTATTCAAAAGGAGAATATTGTTTATTTTATTTATTTATTTATTCCGGATATTTCTATATAATGCCTCTCGAAGTCTACTACTACTCAGAGGCGCTCCCGACTACAGCATTTGATACTGTGCCGGATTTTTCACGCCAAAGCACCACGAGCAATTGCAAGTGAAGGACTTGCCCAAGGTCCGTACGCAGCGGCTAGAGTGGGATTCAAACCTGCAACCCTCCGGTCACAAGGCGCCGAACTTACCACTGAGCCACCACGCCCCACAAAAATATCCTTCGCGGAAACCTCTTGGTCCGCGGACCACAGTTTGAAAACTCTGCGCCAAAGTATAATTGTAATCGATAATTTATATAGGGCCACTCATAATCAGAAGCGCTCCTGACGTGGGTCAGTGTCTTTACTGACAAAGAGAAATGTTTTCAGGTGCTTATGGAACAGGACAGGAGAGAGAGAGTTCAAGCCTAAGGACCTGAGGCAAATGGTTCCAGTTTAGTCTGGCTAATTAATGTGCTGCTTCTGCACGTAATTCCCTTATATATCTATTATGTATGTTTTTACAACAAAAGGTGCTATATAGATGTTCATACATACATTATTATTATTATTACTATTATTATTATTATTACTATTATTACTATTATTACGGTACTATTATTATTATTATTACTATTATTATTATTACTATTATTATTATTACTATTATTATTATTATTATTATTATTATTATTATTATTATTATTATTTGTTAAGCGCCACTATCTAGTGACCAAGCATTAATCAATGGCAGTAGGCAATTGTGAGTGAAGGACTTGCTCAAGGTCCCTACACAGTAACCATCTCAGGAAGGAGGATCGAACCTGTACCCTCCACATTAGAAGGCAGGGCTCTGACCAGTTGGCTAATGTGTCCCAGTACATACATGATACATAATACATTCATACAAGGATTGACGTGTCGGGTCAGGTTCTACCATGACCCTGTCCCAGCACTTTGCAGAGGGTCTTAGAAGTATGAACAGTCTGGTAATGTTAAGTTTTTATTATGACAGCTTGTAAGAAGTGCACAAGTATTGTTCAAGCATTTGAAATTCTTCTGTCTTAGGTATGAGAGAATCTTTGGGAGGTTTTCAACTGATAACATCTGTGTCACACAGGCAATGCGTGAAGACTTGTTGAACAACTGGTCTGTCAGGTGAGCAGAAAAGGAACAAAGGAATGAATGAACAAAGGAATGAATGAACAAAGGAATGAATGAACAAAGGAATAAATGAACAAAGGAATAAACTAACAAAGGAATGAATGAACAAAGGAATAAACTAACAAAGGAATAAACTAACAAAGGAACGAACGAACAAGGGAACAAACACACAAAGGAATGAACGAACAAAGGAATGAATGAACAAAGGAATGAATGAACAAAGGAATGAATGAACAAAGGAATGAATGAACAAAGGAATAAACTAACAAAGGAATGAACGAACAAGGGAACAAACACACAAAGGAATGAACGAACAAAGGAATGAATGAACAAAGGAATGAATGAACAAAGGAATGAATGAATGAGAAGAACGAACAGATATGTTTCAGCAGTTTTTCTCTTCAAATATCCAAAGATTCTAGGACAGAAGATTCACAGTTTATGTTATCGTTGCTATTAAGGTGATTCAGTTTTTCTGCCTGTGCTAACAGTGGAACAGAATATTTATTTATTATTTTATTTATTTATTTATTTATTTATTCCGGATATTTCTATAGGGCCTCTCGAAGTCAACTACTACTCAGAGGCGCTCCCGACTACAGCATTTGATACTGTGCCGGAATTTTCACGCCGAAGCGCCACGAGCAATTGCGGGTGAAGGACTTGCCCAAGGTCCGTACGCAGCGACTAGAGTGGGATTCGAACCTGCAACCCTCCGGTCACAAGGCGCCGAACTTACCACTGAGCCACCACGCCCCACATGTTTGGAGCGATTATTGATTTATGCATAATGACAGTGCTGCAATGGAAGTCATTAGATCAATGTGAGACGTGGTTAGAGCACTTGCCTTATAATGCGGAAGGTTTGGCTTTGAGCTTCCTCCCCTGAGATGGTTACTATGTAGGGATCTTGAGCAAGTCCTTCACTCACAATTGCTGAGAGCCATTGACTGATGCTTTGTCATTAGATATTCATGCTTAATAATAATAATAATAATAATAATAAAACTATGTAGGCATTTGCAGGGTATGTGGTTTCTTTTAAGAACAAAGCCGGGAACAATGGATACCTGCACATTCATGGATTTTCCAGTTACTTTATAACGGATGATTTCTGAGGTGTTCTTTGCGTTGTAGAGCCACGACAATGTACGATCGGCCACCTCCGATTTTCCGAAGTATGGAGTTGAAGGAGAAGCACAACTTTCTCTACACCTCAAAAATGTTCAGGTTGACTGCTTTTCCCTCATCTTAACGCTTTAACGACGAGCTTGTACTAAAATATATGGAAAATTAATCCCTCTTGTCGTTAAAGGATTAGATGCTTCCAGTAGAGTATGCGACTCTGGCTGTGGTTTGTTAATCATTTCTAGAGTAGGCAACCTGTGGAAATTATTAAAATTTTAGTTACGTTACAATCCATTGCTTATTATTATAAGAAGATTTATAAAGCGCAAGTTATTATAACTAAATGCGCAGCTTGGCTTATTCAGATGATTGGAAACATGCAAGTCTTGTTATCTCTTCCTAAAGCCTTCGATAGAAAGTTCCGGAGCACGGAGTTTGACGGGCAGCACGTTCCAAACCATTGGGCCGGAAGCACCAAATGTTGATGATGCAAACAAAACTGTTGATTGAACAGACTTCTCTTTCTGTTTTCAATGGCAGATGTGGTGAACTCGAGACTAAGGACGATGGCCGACAGCTGACAACATTCACAGAGCGAGATGCAACAGGGTCAGTCAGATACAGAAGCGACCGACCCGCGCTGGTCATTAGCAGCACGAGCTGGACCGGTCAGTTTAAGCAAGGGCTAGTGATTAATTAATAACTTCTATAGAGCTAGTATATAATGCATAAGGCATCAATTGATGTTGCACCAAAACCACTAAGTGCAAAGCATAAGAATAGTTTCTGTTATCTGTTTTTTTTTTAATTTCTCTGAAAATCACACACTAGCCATTCTAGAATTTTTTATATCACTGTTTGGGTTTTGTCTTTTGAGTGCCAATAATTCATAAATACACAGTCTTTATCACTATTTGCTAAAGAGAGAAGTGAAAAGGAAAAAACGGATCCTGTCATACAATTACAGAATAGTGTTGTACAGTTACAATAAGTTACAGCAGTGTTCAGTTGGCATTTACCACCTGAGAGAGTGACACCGAGTTACTTTGCATGTGTGCACATATTTAGGCACTTTATATATCACGTTTAGTTATCTCACAAAAACACTGGATAACTATAAATGGTGGGTTCTGCTCACGTATATGCCTAACCAAAGATTAACTGTATTTCATATGTTCAGATTATATTTGATATTTTGTTTTAAGTTTTATCTTCGTATTAATTATGGATGTGTTGTTGTTTTCATTTCATTTCAGAGGACGAAGACTTTTCAATTCTTCTCAGTGCATTAGATCGTAAGTATCCGAAGTCATCTCTACTCATGTTTGCTCTTTTTAATCCTTCTTGTGTTGCAGTCAGTTTTAGAACCATCTGTCTCTGCCTAAGAGCATCTTTGAGGTGAAATCTGGAAAACATTTGGGCAAGATAATATCTGAATAATGATATTGATGTTTTATGCATTGATATTAACTGCGAACAACAATGGAAGAAGAGCAGTTACGTAAGAGCAGTTACGTAAAAGCAGTTACGTAAGCTAGCCTGAGAAGCAGCTCTGGTATGAAATGTTAGCGACTTCATTTTCTTAGCCTCAGCGTATGAGGGTGGGTGGTCAGTCCTCTCCCTTGCTGCTTCATCTTCCCACCGACAGTGTATAGTCCATGTACTCGTTATAGCTAAGTTGGCTAGGGAACACAGGTTGAAGCAGAAATCTCGAAACAAATTTGAACCCCCGACCTCTCGGTTGACAGTCCAGCACACTAACCACAAAGCTATTGTGCTCAGTGTCGATGCAATATTGTCAACTAGTGTATTTGCCCGTCATATTATGACGTCATATAATAGTTCTATATGTATCGTTGGTTATCGCCGTCGTCAAGACCGCCGTCGTCAAGACAACCGGTTTATGTTTCACAATAGAACAGAACATGTTTGTGACGTAGCGTCCCCCGACAGATGGACAGTCGGACACTATATGGATATTATATGTATAGATGGTGATAATAATGGATGGCTCTTTGGAAGATTGCCTTAGATATATGAAACCTGATTGTTGACATTCACGTGAAAATTATAAATCTAAACTCGTTAAACTTTTCTCAACTTATTGATGATATAATTTAGTCTGCAGTGAAGTTCAGTTAGTCAGTCATTGGATAATTTGATACAACAGGTTACAGAGCAACAGTCTTAGCCTGTGCTCTGGCATTGTGTTAAGTAAAGAAGTGACTCGAAAGTTAACATATGGCACTGTTTTTTAGGGTATGACCGTGAAGCCTCTGTGCATGGAGTATCGCTGCCTTCCTTGGTCTGTGTAATCACTGGTAACGTCTGAATTCTCAAACTACTGGGTTGTTAAACTTTTGTACATGCATTTTTTTGTAATTACTATATATGTATTTACATATGTCTTTATGTTTACGTATATATGTATATATAGTTTATATACGTAAACATAAAGTTAGTTTAGGAATCTTACAAAGGCAACAGAACAGAATTCACTCAGAAAAATAAAGCTTACAGTTACTGATGATGTCTATAATTGATGTTTCCAAACCAGAGCCAGACCTAAATATTGTATCTACAACTTTTTATCATCCAAGACATCGCTTTCCTTTGCATATTTTTGACTGAAACTCATTAACCGATTTTTACTCGTGTTAGAAATTATGCTTTATACAAGCCCTTAGAACACAAGAGAGTACTGAATGTCAACTCTCATGTTTCATTGTAGTTATGTGATTACATGTAAAGGTCAGCAATTTAAATTCTAGAGTAACATAACAACACCCAGGAATGAAGTAACATAATATTATTAGAAGTCATAGTTACAATGATGATGATGTTTGTAGGCAAAGGTCCACAAAAAGAACATTACCTAAATGTGATAAAGACAAAGAATTGGTCCAAAGTGAGCGTCTTTACTCCTTGGCTTGAACCAGATGACTATCCGCGACTCCTCGCCTGTGCTGACCTCGGTGTCTGCCTACACAAGTCATCGAGCGGCCTTGACCTGCCAATGAAGGTTATCGACATGTTTGGTTGCGGCTTGCCTGTGTGTGCAGTTTGGTTTAAAAGGTTTGTTTGACTGAATTTGTTCTGCATTCTACAGCAAGTTTGTTACTGTTGACTATAGTCAATGCTTGCTTGTGCCTGTCCTGAGATGGTTAGCGTGGAAGGACCTTTCTGAACACAGAACGTTACATCATAGAAGAAGAAAAGAGTAATCCCTTAAGCTAACTCTGAGGCAGCCGTGGGTATAAAGTGTTAGCGACTTCATTTTCTTAGCCTTGGCATATGAGGGTGGGTGGCCAGTCTGCACTTACCCTTTTGGTTGTCTTAAATTTCGTTCATGACATGAAAATACTTGGGACTGAATTTTTCACACTCTTGTCAACAGCTGATGTGAATTTATTTAAAAAATTTCATACCCTGATATTGCATGTAAGTTCTCTTGCAAGTTTGTACACAGGGCATTGTAAATGATTCATAGTATCATACATGTAAGCTTAATACCGGTAGTAAATTTACTGTGCTGCTTGTTATGTTGGTTCCATCAGTTTAAGTGAATTGGTGAAACACGACCAGAATGGACTTGTGTTCAACTCAGAATCGGAGCTGGCTCAACAGCTTCAGGTATGTTCACATGCCAGGGTAGCATATGCTGTTATTGTGTAATGTAATGTAACAGGGGATCTGTGTAGAATCAATTTATATTATCTGCCGAGATTGACTGAGCAGTTGATTGAATCACCAACAGTAAGGTACGACATGTGAATTTTTACAATGGAAACTTTATATGCATTCAATTCAGGGTTGTTTTGATGCATGTGTGATGAAAGCTATCAATGGGCACACTGTTGCAACTATTGATTATGCTGGTGCAAGCACATTGGTTAATAAAGAATATACTTACTTACTTCCTTCCTTAGCTGGCCCTGTTACTTTGGAGTTTTCTTTAATGTTCTTCTCTTTATCATATTTATTTGTGGTATTGGTCCATTTAGTTAGCTTTAGGGTTCAAGTGAGCTATGTGTTTTGCCACCTAGAGTCATATAGATAAAAGTACATATCCTAGGCAACTACATTCACTGACCCATACTGAGCCCCAGTTGCAATGATGGTCAGCTATATAATGTAACTGCAGTACAGAGTTCGTGAATAAAGCAAAGAAATAATAGAAAGTTTTAATATATTTATTATGTATTGGCTCAGCGATAATCACTGTCCAGAGTTGTGCAAAGATTTTCACATTAATAGTTGTATGCCAATGTGTAGTATTTTAACCATGGTTATATTTTTGCAAATAATTATATATATCGATTACAAATATTCAGTATCATCTGGTTTTTTCTGGTGACAGAAGCTGCTCTGCGGTTTTCCTGATCAGTGTACTCTTCTGGAGAAATTTCGCAACAACCTTAAAGCCTTCCAAGAAGTGCGGTGGAGTAACGTCTGGGAAGAATCAGTTCTGCCAATTTTTTCCTCAGACAACTGAATGACTTTACTTATCGTTGAAATGGAGAAACAAGCATTAAGTGATCTTTATAAATAAATAAAATTAAGACCGTGATGCTCAACATCCATCAGATCAGCTTTTATGTTTGTATATTTTGTGAGCAAATGTGTTGTATATTACGATAGCACTGCTTTAGCAGTTTACAGCAGAGTAGACTGTCATTCAGTTTCACGCAGTTTCCATCTAGCCTTGACCACGTTAAATTTTCTAATTAATAATAATCAAACCAAATATTCTAACTGATAATAATCAAATGTAACAAAAGCAGTCCAATTACCAGTAACAGTTACCGAATAAATTGTAATTCTAGCAAAGTGAAGTACTGTAAATTAACTACAAGTGCCTTATTTCTATATCAATATCTATTAACTAAACGAACATAAATATAAACTACAGCTCTCCATTTAAATGTCTATTAACCACGAAGCTCGTGTTGTGATGACATTACTTCAAAGCACCTGTTACTGTTGGGTACACTCAACAGTTCCTGTTTCCCGAACCGGAAGTTGCAGAACGGCGGCAGCCGCTTTTATCATGTAGACCATGGTGCCATATCTGCCAGTTGGCGCCGAGTCGTAGAAGTACTGGCAGATGCCACCTTGCCCTTTGCACGGCGGGGAGGATGGTCTTGGAGTTCTGGCACAGCACAGCACCACTTCATCGTTAAATCGTTCCTGTTTCAGGAACATGAGCAGTTAATGTAGCAAAACCAAAACATTTTTGTAGCACTATTATCTTAAAACATTTCAGAGTATACGTGTACAACATACTGTATACATATTTATTCACCAAACGTACAGTACAAAACAATAACATTATTATTATATGAAGATTTATAAAGTGCAAGCTAATACAACTACCGGTAAACACGGCAAATGAGCTAGTATTAGCTGGGATTAGCAAGATGACGTGAACAGGCAAGTCTAATTTCTTCCTGAAGCTTTCCTGCAGCGCAATCCACACCTTTGGGTCAGATGCACTGAATATTCTATGCATCACAATGGCCTTTCCGCACCACAATAAGTCAGTGGTTTTTTTCAGCCGGAACAGCGTTCCGGCACCTTTTTTCAGGTACTAAAAAATAATTTATTTTTTAAAATAACAAAAACAATAATTTAGTTATTTTCATTTAATTTCAGTATTTTAACTGTTTTTAGTGTTTATTGAGACCCCTCCCAACCCCCAATCCCGTTTTTCTCGGGATTTTCGCCCGCCCATAATTATTCCATTCCAGAACGTATTGTTCTGTTCCGGAACCTTTTTTTCCAGAAAAAAGCACTGCAATAAGTCATAGAAAGAAAAGATTTAGTTTTGATAGCTTTGTGTTTACAAAGTAATTCAGGGGCATTGCTCTAGTGTCCCTCCAAGATACTTATGCAGAGAGGCTCCCAGTCCATCCCCCAGATAGAGAGATAACAGTTTTCAAAGATTTCTGAAAGGTGCACAAACGTGTCTAGTTTAAAGGACATGCATATCTACAACGTGTCGGGGCCGTGAAGACGTGTTTAACTTTAGGTGATGTATAAAATTATCTTCTTGATATTAAAGTCAGTAAAATCAACATTCTCACTATAGATTGAGATTCGTATGTACCACTTGGTCGAGTAGAATTTGAGGTGACATACAACTTCACAGAAATTTCTCCTTGCATACATGTATACTGTCTGATGTCAGCCACCTTTAGGTATATTTACCTCTTCAAGAATCCTACCTCATCCGATCCTCAGCCTTCCAATCTTTCTCGACCTGAAGCAACCCACCTTAGGCAGCCACGGGCGTCTACACCATAGAAACCTTGGAGCAAATGCTCCATCCAGGAAATGGGGGGAAGATCTGTCAGTGTGTGTGCCACCATTTTAGGGAGGGGGCGAGGAAGGGGTAAAGGTAAGAAGAGGAGAGAAAGAGGAAGTTGCTCCAATGACTTAGGGGGATAGACGCCCCTGTAGGCAGCTCCTCCCCTCCTCTCTAGTCTCCAGGAACTGGGCTTAGATCTCCAATTAATATCTCTGGACAACCCCTCTGACTTGACGCAACACTCGTCAATAAGCTGGTGTCTTGCTTTAAGCTTTTAAGCAGTACCTTAGAAATTTGGAGTTTACAATTATGATTATATCCACTGTACCTGTTCATCAAGGAAGACGGCGTTGGCTCTGTGCACGATACTTCCGATGTTGATCGGTTCATCCCAGTGCAAGTCCTTGCCGAGATTCTCTGCCATGAGGCACAGAACCATCGTGGCTTCGACCATCAGCTGGCGATATTCGGGGGAGCTGATCTGATTCAACACGGACTCCACTTGAATAGCAAACTTCATCTCTCCTGCAGTGGACTAAGAAAAATACAGAGACAAATGTAATGTAAATGCACAGTGCAATGTAAATGAAACTTCATCTTGCTCTCTGTGGACTATGGAAAGTAAACAGACACATGTAATGTTACTAATGTAATATAAATGAAATCTCTCAGCACTGCATGGAGCCCATATAGGATCTGTGTTACACCATGGGACTTGTTTAGAGCCCCTATGGATCCAACCTAATGCTCATGGGCAAGCTGGCAGCAGAGACCAGTTTATCCACCAGAGCTATATCAAGTCAGGTCCACAAAAGTCAGGTCCACAAGAGCCAGGACTGGGTTAGATCAATTTTGGAGCCAGGTCAGGAATCCAGAGGTCAGGCCAGCGAAGACAGCACTGTGCTACATTTTATTTATTTATTTATTCGGATATTTCTATAGCGCCTCTCGAAGTCAACTACTACTCAGAGGCGCTCCCGACTACAGCATTTGATACTGTGCCGGAATTTTCACGCCGAAGCGCCACATCTACATAGGTGCAGACAGCCAAGAAAAGCTGCATCACTGTCATAATGCAATTTACACCGCACTTTTAACACTTTAATGAGCTGAACTGGTTTCCCCGTTAAAGTGTTTAGTTCAATTTTAACATCAGTTATTGCACTCTTAAGTCGATTTCAAATCAGTTATCTTTTACATTTTTAGTTATAATTAATTCTTTTGTGATATATATATATATATATATATATATATATATATATATATATATATATATATATATATATATATATATATATATATATATTTCTGTTGGGAATGGTGACAGTGGTTCGACGTAGAACCAAGTGACTGTACGATAAATGTGGCTATAATTTGCTGTAAACTCACCTCTTTTATCAGACCGTGTACAAGAGAATGGTTTTCAAACAACAGTTCAGGACACTAAAGAACACACAGACATTGAGTCTCAATGTTCACGCATTTATGTACTTTACTTCCTTCTCACATTTATGTAGCACCAGTACATAATGACAACCATTAAAATTAGTGCTGTGCAATTGTGCATTACTTACGAACTGCACGAGGTCCTCACATAGGATCTCATTCATTCATTCATTCATTCATTCATTCATTCATTCATTTATCCAAAGCACTTCCATTGCACCCATTATCTACATTTTTGTAATCGCAATTGCAAATTTATATAGCACCAATCCACGAGACTCATCAGAGGCGCTCACATGCCTAAATGCCAAGTAGGCATAGGCGTAATTTACGGGGGGGTACCCGTACCCTCCACTTTTTGGACTGGAGGGTACCGTACCCCCCACTTTTCATACCCATTGTTTTTGCCCATTGTTATTTTACCTGAGGAAAACCTCGATTCAAAACAATTACCGAGCATTATCATCAGATTTTTTTACGGAAATATACCCTATATGTGACTTGCTCCTGCAAAAGGAGGCGGAAGTCGCCAATGATAAAACAGAGAAATTAGCCAAAACACCAATCAGATGTAAATTTTTCAATAATCGGTTTTTTGCATATATCGATAAATAAGATCTTATATTATATGAAAAAAGTATTGATTTAATAATATTTCACCTATTTCATGACAAATTTAATAAGTTTGTGTGATTGATAAAAATTATCCGGGAATTTAAAATAATTTTTGGACCAGTTTCAAAGTATTTTATGGCCTTTATTCCGGTAGGAATACCATGTGTAATACGTCATTTGAAAGCTTATGCATTCCACTTGCTGAAAATAGCCTCATTTGGGGGGTTTTCCATAGTGATTTCCATAGATTTAAAGTTAAAAACACTGAAACTTTGCGATTTATGTTTATTTGTATTAAGATTTGCATGCGTTTTTCTCGAAATTGTACTTCCAGGAACCAAAACATTATAAAATTCATATCTCTGGAACCAATAAAGATAGATTAATAATTTTTTCAACATTTTAAACAGAAATTATAATTTATCATTTTAAGCCCAAAATATACAAAACTAAATATTTTCACAACAGCCTCCTTTTGCCAGAGCAAGTCACATATGAAATCACAATGCGAATATTACAACAGATTGCTATGACAATATTTCTTGTATGAAATCACAATGCAATTATTACAAGAGGCTGCTACTGCAATACATCTTCTGTGAAAATGTAATCACAATGCAATTATTCTCAGAAGTTAAAAGAGGTTTCTGGGGCAACATGCCCTCTAAGAAATCACAATGCAATTATTACAAAACTAGCTGTAACCCGTGAAAAATCACGGTATATAAAAAACAATTATTATTGCAGTGATAGCAATTAAGCTTACTTCCCCGTTATATTATGACGTCATATTCTAGGCAATATATCCTCTATGAAATCACAATGCAGTTATTCCCAGAGGTTAGACAATCGTTGCTACAGCAACATGTTCTCTATGAAATCACAATGCAATTATTACAAGAGGTTGCTAAGGTAACACAATACTGTGTGAAAGCACAATGCAACATGTCCTTTATGACATCACAATGCAATTATTGAGAGGTTAGAAGACGTTGGTAAGGCAATATACCCTCTATGAAATCACAATGCAATATTATTCCTAGCGGTATCATGCATATCCTCTCTGAAGTCACAATGCAATTATTCCTAGCGGTAACAATATGTATTTTATTGTATTTTTAGTTTGGTAACCAAACATTGCAAGGATAAACAAAACATATAATGCTTATGATCAATTAACATAATCTGGCTACACAAAAGACCCAAAAAGGGTTGTAGACCCCTGCTACCATGGCTACCTGGGTAATACTAGGGCCTACAATTTGATGAAAAGCAGTCGACCTAACATCATTAGATATGTAATGGTAACAGTGGGTCCCATGATCTGGAATGACCTTCTCCCTGCTCGGGGCTAAACTAATGACTGCCTTTTCCTCATCGGTCTCGCGTTTCCTAAAGACATTTCTGTGTCCCTGGGGCTTCTGGGCTGAGAGCACCTCTGAATATCATTCTGCGAGAGACACTTTATAAATTTCTAGGTACGATACGATACGATATACTTAACTAAAGACTCGATAGCACATCTTGAGGCTACAGACTGTGTATGCTCATTGCATTTCAGTTGATTAAACTGTGGGGTGTTAATTAGTGTCCCTTGAACATGGAAGACCGTAGCTTTTGCTTAAACGATCGTAGGTTGGGTAGTTGCTGAATTAATGGTGAATTTATTTTTATTATTATTATTATTATTATTAGTAGTAGTAGTAGTATCATCATCATCATCGTCATCATCATTAAGCCTATAATTATTAATATGCTTGTAATACAAACGATGGTGTTATAATTATTTAGGCCTAACAGCCGCAAAGTTGAAACAATGGGAAATTTGATACCCCCCATTTTCTAGACCAAAGCTACGCCTCTGCAACTGCAAGTAGGCAACAACTACAACTACATCAACTGCATATTTTGTAAAACGTTACACTAATAAAAGGCTATTTACTTACTTACTTACTTAGATTCACTTAACACAGTTCCTGATATATCTATTTAAATACTTTGTAATAGAGTTAGCCAATAGCAGACATACGCGCTTTAGAACATTCCAGACAGCCTGGTAAAATCCCACTGGTACCCTGCTCAAGGAACCGTCAAGTTGGCGACGTCGCAACCACTGACCCAACTCGTCGAGGGAAGTATGTGATGTCTGAACAGCAACGGCATCAGCTGACGTGACGCTCTGCAATCAATCAATCAATCAATCAATCAATCAATCAAGACCGGATTCTTAAAGCCCAGTTCCACTGCTTGTGCGAAAGTCCAGCGGTTCGCTTGCTGGATTGTCAACTCAAAGGTTGGTGGTTCAAATCCCACCAGGAGAATAATTGCAAAATTTCTGTTATCATCATCATTATTATTATTATTGTGCTTTTATTAAGCGTTAGGCTACTTAATAGTACAGTGGAGAGCTGCTGGTGAGTTTTTCTCTTGAAGTGGCACCTTATAAAATGTCAGATTACAATTATAATTACAGTGCATAAATGATAATCAATTCATGGTGCCCAGCTTTTGTGAGTGAGTGAAGAACTTGCTCAAGGTCTCTGCACAGTAACCGTCTCAGAGGAGGTTTTTAACCTGTACTCTCTATGTTACAAGGTGAGCACTGAGCACTCCAACCAACTGGCTGTTCTACTAGTGCGACCTATAAACTTAGCAGTAAGCTATAAAATGGGTACATGAATCATACACATCTGGTGGGATGAGCAAATGGCAAGAGAGAAGGGGTTGGTCATCCATGCTTATGTGTCAAGGCTAAGAAAACAAAGTCGCTGATGTCTCTCAGGAACCACTCTTCTTTTACTCTCTGAACAAGCTCTGAGCTACACGAGGCTACTCACTGATCGTCTCCTTTTCATTCGGATCAGCTGAGAAGCATCCTTGGGTGTTTTTTCTACTGTACCTGAAAACAATACGAAAGATTTCAATTTCATTTATGCTTGCCAGAAACTCGTTATAATGCTGTCTTTGGGATCTGCTATAAAGAAGAGCAGTCCCGTATGTTAGCCGGAGAGGCAAGTGTGGGTATGAAGTGTTAGCGGCTTCGTTTTTGCAAAGGTATCAACAAAAACAGGCTGAGTGAATGCTATTATGAGTTTATCCTCAACAGATGAACTATAGTTTTGGGATCCTTGTAACTTGAAAATTTTAATCACATTTAAACCTAACTGCAACAACATAAAGTTTGGTCATGCAAAGGTCTCAACAAAAACAGTTATTTAGTCACTGCAAGTTAACGAACCTTCAAAGCCTGGTGTGTGTTCTTTCGCGCTAATAATCTTACTGAGAAACGTTTGAATTTCAAAGGGACTTAGGTTCATCAGCTCTTCAGAGGCTTCAGCAACTGTTGAATATAACAGTGAAAACAATCAGCTATGAATGCCAGAAATATCTGTCAACAAGCGCAAAAGCTGTTCATTTAGTAGTAAATTCACTCCAAAAATCAGGCAACTCACTAAATAACTATTTCGTGAGTTGCCTGATTTCTGAGTTGCCTGATAACTTCTCTCATTGTAAACAGAGAAGTTATTAAAATAGTTTACGCTGATTAAATAACAATTACATCAAATCAGATATGATTTCAAGTCAAACTCAGCCTACTGGAACATGCCTAAACTTTTATTCATTGTTCACCCATTTGTTCAATAATATTTTCATTCATTCACATCTTCTCATCTCGACCTCTCCGGATTCTGGCCTGGCACCGGTGTGGACTAAACAACTTGGCTATTGTGATCTTGATATGATATAGCTAAGCTGATCTCTCAAACGTGGCTTCTGTGTGGTGATGAAAAATTTTGGAGATTTACATTTATCTCACATTACACTCAGTCAAGTGGTTAGCATGCTGTACTGTTGACCGAGAGGTTGGGGGTTCATATCCCTGCCTGTGCAGAAATTTTCAAGATTTCTGCTCCACCTGTGTCCCCTATCCGATTCAGCTATAATTGAAGAGTTCTGCCGCCAGGGGCCGCAAGGAACACAGATGTACTAGCTCCTGGCCCTCTGACGTAGAAATCCTGCAGCATCTCCGTCGCCCAAGAGTTTGCTACGTTCTTGTTTGGAATAGCTAAGGAGACCCACAACCACAGTTCTTAGGAAGTAAACCTTCCTTCAGGTGTTATAAAGGTAAGGTGCCTGATGGAAAGCTATTGATGTTACTAGCAGGAAGAGGTAGGAAAGAAGAGAGTTAGGTTAGAAGACGAGATATCAGAAAGGCCCACATAGGTCGATGTTAAATTGACACCTTTCGATAGACAAAGCTGGCTCGAGGGAAGGGGGGGGAGTCGGACAGATTCCTATTCTGCGGGCAGAATAAGGGTTCGTTGCTGTGGCCTTACTTACTCACTCCGTAACTATCTGCTACAGACAACTACAATGGTTTAACATTTATTAAAATACAAGCGTCACTTAACATAACGCAACAGATCATTTCCATCTCTAGTTCATAAGTTTAGACGGCATTTATATAATTATTATAACGGGGCTTCCTATCTACTTATCTAGCGCACGGACATATAAATCAAGGATTTAACTATACGGGCAATCGGGCAGCATAACAGTTAAAGGGACGGCTCGGTGTTCAGTCCTATTCGGTAGATGACACTAGCGGGCAGCGGGACTCCATCTTATTCGCTTCTCGGGGACTTATCTATAGGGGCATCACTTCTAGGGCATAACTCGTAGGGGCAAACTTATAGGGCATAACTTATAGGGCATAGGGTTACTCACAAGTTCAACAGTCCGTCGTGCGTTCGACTCATCCGGCTCTCGTAGGCTCTGCGGTCGCGTTCTCACGAAGACTGTTGTCGGTGAGGGAGGCCTCTACTCTGCGGCTCTAGAGGAGGCAACTTCTCCGAGAAGACGTGGGATAGAGGGAGGTGGCATCCGTGGCGAATTGTCCATGCTGACGGATTATTCTCGGAGGTAAGTAGGCTATCGAGGCCCTACTCTTCAACGCGGCATCTTCCTTCGTCGTTGGTAGATTTTCGAGTGCACCGGAAAGTTCCTCGGCTGCACACGGAGTCCCCGAGCTTCCGCGGTTCGATCCATGTCCGTCGGACTGGTCGTAGCTCCGACTGACGCAGGTCTGGAACTGATGCTCTTCGGAAGCCGGACTACCTTTCCGGGCTTCACTTTCCTTTTTATATGAGTCGCTCCTTCTTACTCTCTATGTGGCTGGAATGCGGGTTTCTGCGCATGCTCACGCGCATGCGTACTCGGCCTCGACCGGCGATCCTTGTCAGGCTGCCTTACGTGCATTCTGCTGCTGGCAGCGGTCGAGATCACATCTCCTGTTGGATTCCTTTGTAGGGGCCTTAACCAACAATCACTTCCATCTATTTCGTTCGTATCTTATGGGACTAAGCTATCGTGGAAGATTACGAGGTAGGTTCAAGGTAGGGTTACATTACGCGATTTATCTAATGGTTGCGATACTTTACAAACTTATATAGCGCTGTCGATTCTTAGTTAGGGGATAATAAAAGATAAAAATAATAACTTGTAAGGACGCTGGAAGCGAATCTTACATAATGAGTACATTGACCGTACAATGTCGGTGTGAAGATGATACGGCGAGGGATAGGATTGGCCACCCGCCCTCATATGCCAAGGCTAAGAAGAATGAAGTCACTAACACTTCATACCCGTGGCTGCCCTATGGCTAGCTTAAGGAACTGCTATTCTCCCATCATACGTTACACTCATTCAGTCATTCATTCATTCATTCATTCATTCATTCATTCAGAGCATCATACAGCATTCTACGGTATACACTTGCCTGATATATTGAGCATCTGAGCGAGTTCGGTAACCATGACCTGTATAAGAAGTCCAACCCTGATGCGGATCATCTCGTCGAATGCCTTTGGTTCCTTTACAAAGAACATCGCCAGATACACAAGAACCTCCTGCAAGCATAAATAACATTTGTTATAAGTTAGCTTGAGGCTTATTGGTCCATTATTATTATTATTATTGTTGTTGTTGTTATTATTATTATTAAATATTTATTAAATGCCATTACCTAATGACCAAGCATAAATCCATGTCACCGAGTAATTGTATGTGAAGGACTTGCACAAGGAGGAATGAAACCGTACTCTCTGCGGAGGATGGGATGGATTAGGACAGGGGCGTAACTTTAGTCAAAAAAGTGGGGGGTACCGATACCTTGGGGTAAAAAGTGGGGAGTACCAATTTCTTCTCTACTTTCGCTTTTCGGATGGTGGCCATTTTGAACCTTTCCTTGTCAGTATTCTCATTAATTTTGGCTCTCGGTTTACCTATGTATCTAAGAAATTTCGCACTTTTGGCGGAGACTGCATTCTCTGGGAAGGCACAATAATAAAAATATTGATTGACATTGTTTAAAAAGTGGGGGGTACAGTACCCCCCAGTCCAAAAAGTGGGGGGTACGGGTACCCCTCGTACCCCCCACAAATTACGCCTATGGATTAGGATATGAATTCTTGAAGAGGTTTGGAATGGAAAGCCTCTGGAGTGATAAGTAAAGGTGCCGAGGCACCTCTGAGTAGACCCTCTTGGTGCTATATAAATACTCGAATGAATGAATGGATGGATGATGGTAGCTCAGTGGTGGTATTGGCTGAGAAACTGAGAATTTGCGGAATTCAGAGAAAGTTCGTTCTAGAGGTGACATGCAGAGTGGGACATGGATCGGTTGGAAAACTTGAGGCGAGCAGTGACTGGGAAATGGGAGACTGAGATAGGAGGATTGGGTGGGGCGGGTTGGCTGGATGGTGAAGAGTTAGAAAAGATACTTTGGTGGGAGTATTGTAGCGAGTTGTAGGTTAGAGTCATAGAGATAGGACTCTGAGGTGGATGCACTCCAGGATTGTCGGCCAGTGCAGTGATTTTGTAACCAGTGTTTCTGCAAGAAATCTTGTCACTAACTAGGGTAAGCATTACACCTGTGCAATTTTTTGCGGTAACAGAAAAAGTAATCCTTATCCAGAACTTTGCACATAGAGATCATTCAACAAGAAATCTGGTAACTTACTTGAGTAAGCATTGCAACTGCTGTGTCTTCACCACAGGCTTCGTTGATCAGGGCCACAAGCTGGTCAACTGGAAGAGGCCTGAGAAGAAAGATACATTAAAAAAATAATTCCTAAATACAAATATTAATCCACAAATCACACAGCATATATGAATAGCATCTGGGCAATGTATACAGTATCTCAGAAAAGCTCTGTCCAAATGGGTCAAAAACGAATGACACACCAGAGCTGCACTGTTGACAGATAGGTCGGTGGTTACTGGGCTTATCTTTGTCAGTGACTCAGAGTCAAATAATGCAAAATCACACTAGCACAACTGAGGGGGTTGGAAACATACCCCCCTGGGGTGTGCAATGAAGAAATACCACGGGGTTGAACACCCCAACCCCGACAACTCCTACCCTGATAGCAGCAAGTAATCTGGTATAACACAGGTTGCAACAGACACCAGACTGTCACTCATCCAATTAGATAAGACTTTGATAAGAGATAAGTGATAAGACCTTGGAATGATTTTCTCCCGTGGTTCGGGAGGCAGGCCAACGGTCAGCTGTTTCTGTTGTACGATGAGATCCGTTGCAAAGGTGGCCAGCTCCTCCACCCTCTTGCCGAGGACGCCAGCGGTGTGGCGCACGAGCCACCACTGCTCAAACATGGCAGCCTTGTTGTACAGCTCCGTCATGAGGTCCCTAACCGTGTAGATGGTACTATCGTCCCTTTCTATTGTCCAGTCTAGACCCCTGAAAAGGACACAGTTCTGCATAATGTAATGTCTGTGTGCCTATTGTTACAGCGCTACACCATGGATATATCTAACAGTTCTATGATTTGTATGTATTGACACTTTAACGCATGCTGTACATAATTATATCTAAATACTCAACAGAATAATACTCAGTGATGTCTCACTTTTCGCAGTAAAGACGGTAGATGATGTCGGCCTGTTCGTGAAGCAGATTCGTCTCCTCTAGAACTCGGATCAGTTCTCCTGCGTCCATTCCAGCGTACAGTTCCTGGTTTGTCGAAGTGATCTTCTCATGGATTCCGGTGCTCTCCTTCAGGTGAGACACCACCAGCTTCTCCGAACGCAGGTTTCGATCGGGCGTCCTTGGCGTAGGCGACAGATCTAAAGTTCACTCGCAGAAAATCACAAAGATCCGACCTGGTGGTCTGGCCAGTAAAAGTAAAGCCAAGCTCCCACGTTCAATGGGAACTGTAATTGCAATTCTATTGCGCTGATGTCTAATGCACAAGGCATCAACCGATGGCACACCAAACCCAAGCCATAATCAATAATCAGTTCAATATCCAGATCAGTCCAAAATCCAGAAGGTTAGAAACTTATTGGAGGCACTCGTTTCCTACTCTTTGGACGAATCTAAAGGTCCTGGATGTGGCGCAAGCACATTGCAGGACTTGCTGCTTACCTCGCAGCTAACGCTCTACCAAACTATACAGCAGACAAACGTGTGTGAAACATTCATTCAAATAATTAGCAATCACGTGACTGAACAGATAGATTAGAATTGAACCGTTGAGTCCTTGGAAACTTTCCGTTTACGACTCGAGTGGTTTTTGTTCGAGAGTCTTAACCTTGGTTTTTGTTCGAGAGTCTTAACCTTGGTTTTTGTTCGAGAGTCTTAACCTTGGTTTTTGTTCGAGAGTCTTAACCTTGGTTTTTGTTCGAGAGTCTTAACCTTGGTTTTTGTTCGAGAGTCTTAACCTTGGTTTTTGTTCGAGAGTCATAACCTTGGTTTTTGTTCGAGAGTCTTAACCTTGGTTTTTGTTCGAGAGTCTTAACCTTGGTTTTTGTTCGAGAATCTTAACCTTGGTTTTTGTTCGAGAGTCATAACCTTGGTTTTTGTTCGAGAGTCTTAACCTTGGTTTTTGTTCGAGAGTCTTAACCTTGGTTTTTGTTCGAGAGTCTTAACCTTGGTTTTTGTTCGAGAGTCTTAACCTTAGTTTTTGTTCGAGAGTCTTAACCTTGGTTTTTGTTCGAGAGTCTTAACCTTGGTTTTTGTTCGAGTCCTAACCTTGGTTTTTGTTCCAGAGTCTAAACCTTCGCTTTTGTTTGAGAGTCTTAACCTTGGTTTTTGTTCGAGAGTCTCAAGCTTGGTTTTTGTTCGAGAGTCTTAACCTTGGTTTATGTTCGAGAGTCTTAACCTTGGTTTTTGTTCGAGAGTCTCAAGCTTGGTTTTTGTTCGAGAGTCTTAACCTTGGTTTTTGTTCGAGAGTCATAACCTTGGTTTTTGTTCGAGAATCTTAACCTTGGTTTTTGTTCGAGAATCTTAACCTTGGTTTTTGTTCGAGAGTCTTAACCTTGGTTTTTCTTCGAGAGTCTTAACCTTGGTTTTTGTTCGAGAGTCTTAACCTTGGTTTTTGTTCGAAAGTCTTAACCTTGGTTTTTGTTCGAGAGTCTTAACCTTGGTTTTTGTTCGAGAGTCTTAACCTTGGTTTTTGTTCGAGAGTCTTAACCTTGGTTTCTGTTCGAGAGTCTTAACCTTGGTTTTTGTTCGAGAGTCATAACCTTGGTTTTTGTTCGAGAGTCTTAACCTTGGTTTTTGTTCGAGAGTCATAACCTTGGTTTTTGTTCGAGAGTCATAACCTTGGTTTTTGTTCGAGAGTCTTAACCTTGGTTTTTGTTCGAGAGTCATAACCTTGGTTTTTGTTCGAGAGTCTTAACCTTGGTTTTTGTTCGAGAGTCTTAACCTTGGTTTTTGTTCGAGAGTCTTAACCTTGGTTTTTGTTCGAGAGTCTTAACCTTGGTTTTTGTTCGAGAGTCTTAACCTTGGTTTTTGTTCGAGAGTCTTAACCTTGGTTTTTGCTCGAGAGTCTTAACCTTGGTTTTTGTTCAAGAGTCTTAACCTTGGTTTTTGTTCGAGAGTCTTAACCTTGGTTTTTGTTCGAGAGTCTTAACCTTGGTTTTTGTTTGAGAGTCTCAACCTTTCTTCGGTTGTCTTTCAGTCTCACCAGACTGCGAACTGTGAATATCGTCCAATTGGTGCTTAGTAGGAAGGCATGGTAGCCTCCTGGTTAGAGCATTTGCCTGGTAACGTGAAGATATGGGTTCGACCCTCCTCCTCTGAGTCAGTTACGGTGTAGGAACCTTGAGCAAGTCCTTCACTCACAAATGCTCAGTGCCACTGATCGATGCTTGGTCATTCGAATGATTGGATGGTGGTGCTTAATAAGTGCATAATAATACTAATAGGCCTAATAAGTGTGCAATAGGCCTAATAAGTGCATAATACACATAATAAATGAATAATAGGCCTAATAAGTGCATAGTAATAAGAATAGGCCTAATAAATGTGTAATAATAATACACCTAATAAGTGCATAATAATAAGCCTAATAACAGAGGCTCCTGTACATGTAACAGTGCATTATGATAATGGTGCTATAGAAGATCTGAGATTAGATCAGACTAAGAGTGAATGGACTGCACACCGTCTCTGTCGCTGCTGACTCCAGACACGGACTCAGGCGACTGTTTGCTGCGCTTGGAGCCTGAAGCGATGGATCGCTGCTGCTGAATGATGTTCAGGAAGTCTGCAGATGAAAAGCAACAAACACCAAGACAAGATTCTCACTACAATCAAATCTAGAGCTGACAAGGCAACGCATGCTGTTTAATAATAATAGGCCTAATAAGTGCATAATAATAAGCCTAATAAAGTGCATAATAATAACCTAATAAGTGCATAATAATACACCTAATAATGAGACTAATAAGTGCAATATAATGCTTGCTGAAAAATGCTCTGCTCTTAATGACAATTAACATCGTAGAGACTAGCGCAGAGTGCACTTCTGAGCTCTGTACGGTGGCATTATCAAATTTCAGTTGCATTTTACTGTATTGTCAGAAAGGCGATTAGCGTCGCCACCCTCTGTTATCCAGGCTTGCGACTGGCACTACCAGAGTGCAGCAGTGGCAGAGCTTTGCTTTAACTGCAACACTACAATGAATATATATATACACTGGAGACATGGAAATTTTTTAGCATCAGTCAAACTGCTGGCCAATCACGTTACAGTCCAATTAAGGGCAACCATTTACAATCAGGGTGCCTAACCCTAGCCCTGAATTTTAAAATCCAGGTTCCACTCGCAGGTATAGCTTTTTTTTCGCTTATATATATATATATATATATATATATATATATTTTATATATATATATATGTTCAATGTGTTCGGTTGCAAGCGCCTCTGACGAGACTCTGAGCGGCACCATATAAATTTCCACATACAATTACAGTTTGATAATGACGCTTCAGCAGTCATTAGTTTAGCTTTCAAATGGACAAGAAACATGTTTCTGAGGTCACCTCTGAAGCGACTTTAAACGTGAAAGGCTCACCTCTTCTATGCATGGCATCGTCATCAATACAATACGGTTGGCAGAGAGACGAAGAGACGTGGGACTTGCGTCTCGTAGTTGACAAGAAACCTGGCGGAGGCATCTGAAATGCGACGCTTGGCTTCAGCGAACTTTTCTTCTTCCAGTTGGCAAGAATAGAAACGTTTCTCATGATTGCCGTCTCTGAAATTCAAATTCTTTTAAGTCAGCAAATTTGTAAGTATTTAATTGCAATTAGCAATCACCAATTAACACAGCACCTCTTAAACCCTTTTACGTATGCACTTTTGTAATGTAACAGATTGAGACAGCACCTCTAAAATGGAGTATCTCTCCAATCCAACCAGACAGCAGGGGCGTAACTTTGGTCGAAAAAGTGAGGGGTACCAATTTCGTACATACGCGAAGCAAGGTTGAGACTGCGATCTCTGGGAAGGCACAATAATAAAATATTGATTGACATTGTTCAAAAAGTGTGGGGTACAGTACCCCAGTCTAAAAAGTGGGGGGTACGGGTACCCCTCGTACCCCCCACAAATTACGCCTATGCCAGACAGTACAAAACCACAATTGAGCAAAATGGTTTTCAAGCGCCTACGGAATACAGACAACGAAGGACAAATGAGCTGAACAGAATGTCACAAGTTTCTGCACATGCTACTCCAGAAGTTACAAATCTGATTTATTTATATTACAGTTTTTGGTACCTCTGAGTTACACGAGAAAGACGTTCAGTTTTCAGATCAGCTGAATCATCGTAAGTCCCTAGGTGATGGACACGGGACCATACGATACTTTAATTACATGGAAAGGTCTGAATGCAACACTACACTTGAGGCTCACCAGTCACACTGTCACTGGCTTCCACCAGGAACGACAGACTGGTCCAGGCCGATGTGTTCCGGAACTCTTTTATCGTTCCAACCTGGATTCTGAAGAGAAAAAAGACCGCAACAGAGTGTGATCAACAGCCACTGCGCATATTATTTTTATTATTGTGTATTTATTAAGCGCCGCTATCTAATGACCAAGCGTCAATCAATGCCACTGAGTGAAGGATTTCCTTAAGGTTCCTAAACAGTAACCATCTCGGGGAAGCTCAAACCTATACTCTCCATGTTACAAGGCGGATGCTCTAACCAGTCAACTACTGTGTTCCAATGTACACATTACAAATCCTATATTAATAATCATGGTTTTTATCACTATGTATCAAAACTTTACTTATCAAATAACTTGCTGACTTAGTTTGATAATTAATGTAGGCATAGTATAAGCTACTTAATTTATTTAATTGGTGTTATTGAGTAGACCTCCTTATTGAATGTAATGTAATACGCTCATCTATCTCTGGCATGAAAGCTATAGAACTATTTACATATAGGCTACATTATTATGCCGTTTGTGGCTTATCTGTTGTTATTTTTTTTAAAATTACCAAAGGTATAAATGACACCACACATGTTAAAAATTAGACTACAAACCAACTCTTCTATTCTTTGCCTTGCTCATCCCACGTCTATATACTCTTAGAATCAGTTCAAGTAAAACATAAGCTTATCTTTGCTGACCATATCACCCAGCTACCTCAAACCTGCTACACTAAATAATAAATATATCCAGACTTACTTGGTTCCATACTTATATCCAGACAGAAGTTTCTTTATGTTAGTAATGAGAGATGGATGAATGTTGCCATGGGAATCTAAAACATAGCAGATTTAAAAATTCATCAGATTTATAATAATGATAGTAGTATAATGACAGTAGTAGTAGCAGCAGCAATGGTAGTAGTAGCAGCGGCAGAAGTAGTAGCAGAAGTAGTGGTAGTAAAACTTAAAAGTGGTGGTGGCGGTGGCGGTGGCGGTGGTGTTGGTGGTGGTTGTGGTGGTGGTGGTAGTAGCAGCAGTAGTAGTAGTAGTAGTAGTAGTAGTAGTAGTGGTAGTAATAGTAGTAGTGGCGGTATCGTCCACTGTGTTTCACAAATTCCCGACATTAGAAAATGACGATGACGAGTATGATAAAGATATTTGTGGATGAACGCTCAAGTTGTAACCGTCATATAACAGCCACACACCTTCAGCCCACATTTGGGCCACCAGTGGAACAATGCAGGCAGCTATTGGCTCAGTGACCATGGCTGTCTTGGAGTGCAAGATGAATTTTAGAAATGCATCTTTAGCTAAATCCAGAAGAAAAAACTGTAATAGCAAACTTAAGGAAAGTGTCTCAGACATGCTCTTCCTTCCATCTTATTTAAAACAGAATTTTATTTGCTGATGAAGCACGAAACAGACTTATAACGAAACAGACTTGTAATTTAAGAAAAACTTGTTGTCATTGGCGACCTTTCATCCATTGTAGCAGTGGCATTATGAACAAAGGCCGTCCAATACTCGTCCAGTTCTGCTTCAGATTCGCCAGTTTGGTTTGCAGGATGTCGCAGACAAGGTCAAGGTCATGCACCAAATAGAATGACTCCTGATCAAGAAACTGACAAATAAAACATTTTCTAATTAAGACATATTACAAAGAAACCATTCTTGAATTAACATTACTTTACATGGTTAAAGAAATCAATCAATCTTTCAATAAAACACTCCAAATCAGAAAATTACTTAATAAAATTATTTAATTATAACTGGGACAAGGCCTGGTCATTCAGAAATCAACCAATTTCTACTCTTAACCTATCTTTTGCTGTTGACGGATCATTTTAATCCCCTATAAAAAAATTAAACTTCTATTGAGTTGAAGGCCCAGGACTACAGTCTTATGTGTTAGTCACGAGAGAGTTGAAGCACTTATTAAACCTGTGAAGTCAGTTAGTGGAAGGCACGGATTAATGGTTGCCAGGGCCAAAAAGGAGTTACGCAAAGCATAAAAGTGCCAAGTGATTTAAAAAACATAGATCTTCAATGTTCATTTTGGCAAGTCAAAATCAATAAACTCACAGTCAGAGAGTAATTGAGCGAGTGAATTGAGTGAGCAAGTAAGTTTGTGACAGATTGAGCGAGTGATCGAGAAAGCAACTCAGTACGTTTGAGTGAGTGAGTGAGTGAGTGAGTGAGTGAGTGCTTTTGCGAGTGGGTGAGCGAGTGAGTGAATGAGTGTCTGAGCAATTGAGCAAGTGATTGAATGAGTCATTACGCAAGTGATTGAGTAAGCAAGTGATTGACTGGGTGAGTCATTTACTGAGTGATTGAGTAAATGATTAAGTGAGTGAGCGAGTGCCTGAGTGAGCGAGTCAATAGTGAGTCATTGGATTAACCTGAATGAATAAAGGCTACAAATGAGAAAGTTCTGCAGTCAACAGCACGAGCAAGCAGTCAAAAATGCCACGTTCTAGATTACTTACAACACTGAGAACCATGAGTTTTAAAACTATGCTTATATGGAAAATAACACAAACAAGCCTTAAACTACAAAAAGTTCAGACAACGAAATCAACATTTTTAACACCTGAACTTAATTCGTTAGTAACACTAGCTTCTGATTACTTCATCCAATTAAAACACACTTCTGCCTTTTCATAACATTTAGTGAAAACACAATAAGACGTTACACGAGGCAAGAAGACGATGGACTGCTCTCCAAAGGTGAACAGTTGACTCGTGGCCAAGATCCCAGCAACATCAGCATCAATGCCAGTCATTCCCAACTTCTGATTCTTACCTATCATTTGAACAAGCAACAGCATGAACACCAACCGACAAAAACTCCAAAGATGGCCCTAGCATAGATGTAATTTGTGGGAGGTACGAGAACTACCTCTATCCCCACTTTTTGGACTGGGGGATAGAGGTAGTTCTCGTGATCGTTACCCCCTACTTTTTAAACAATGCCAATCAATATTTTATTATTGTGCCTCCACAGAGATCGCAGTCTCTGCCTTGCTTCGTGTATGTAGACAGAGTGACGAGTATGTATCACAGAAGTACGAAAGTACTTAGATACACAGGTAAACTGACAGCCAAAGTGTGTGTACATTCAAAATGGTCTCCATGCGAAAAGCGTAAGTGGAGAAGAAACTGGCAAATGTACTTCAATATTGCACGTATAATTAATTACCAGTTTGTGTACTTAATTTCACCTACATCTCTTAATTGTAACCTCCAAATTTTTAAAGTGCCACTTAAAAGCCACCTGCTTATTCACGAGTGCTGCGTCATGTTAGAGAGGTTGTCCAGAGATATCCAAATACGGTTGCAATGGAGACCAGATAGGGAGGAGGCAGAGGAGTTAAGGAAAGTTTGCAGGGCAGATGAGTCAGGGTAGGAATTCCTTAGGATGTGAGAGGCATCAGATTTTTGCATCACAAATCCCAGCTCTAGTAAGAATAAATCCAAGTTTTACAAAGATAATCTGTATAAGATTTCTCACCAAGATGTGACCACATGTAGTTGAGAATTCGTGCAGGAAAAACTCGTACTGGCGCAACTTCTTCGAACGTAAGACATGGAATATCGAGGCAACTCATAACCTTCTCCTTCATCTCATTGTCTTCAGCAAGGAATACAACTAAAAGATCAGCCAGATATGTGATATAACCACACTTATTTATTTTATGCATTTATTAAGCGCCATTATATAACTACCAAGTATCTTTTGATGGCGCTGAGTAGTTGTGAGTGAAGGACTTGCTTAAGGTCCCTATTCAGTAACTGATGATGATGATCGTTCCCTTTCTCCTACAATTATGATTAGTCTTAAACAACCTTTCTCCAATAATTATTTAAGAAAACATAAGTGAGGTCATCATCATCATCACCACCACAACTACCACCACCATCATCATCGTCATCATCTTCATCATCATCATCATCATCATCATCATCATCACTTCCTGATGCCAGCAATTTGGCGGCGATGGGTACGAATAAATTATCTCCAGTGTCCTCGGTCATTTGTCAAGTCCTTTGCCCTCCTTAGTGATGCACTTCACAGCATTTTAGACTTCACATCCACAGACGTTTGCAAAACTGAACAGCACGAAAGATCTACCTTGAATGACCGTTACCTTGAATGACCATTACCTTGAATGATCGTTACCTTGAATGACCGTTACCTTGAATGATCGTTACCTTGAATGACCGTTACCTTGAATGACCGTTACCTTGAATGACCGTTACCTTGAATAACCGTTACCTTGAATGATCGTTACCTTGAATGACCGTTACCTTGAATGATCGTTACCTTGAATGACTGTTACCTTGAATGACCGTTACCTTGAATGACCGTTACCTTGAATGACCGTTTCGTACTTTGGCTCCGCTGCAAAGCGTCGGTTCAGTGGATCCAGTTCACCGGGAGACAAGAAGCCCTTCAGAAAAAAAACAGTTTTTCTTAAATAACTGAAAAAGGTATTAAAGCAAAACCATTGTTTCCTTGTCTCTAACGAAATTCCTCAGAAATGCGGTTCCGAATTCTGAAGCGTCAGGATCTTTCGACTGAGGCACAAACATGACCACAGTAACCCAACAACTTGCAGTGGTACTCGCTTATTGACCCCCATAAAAATGGCACTATGCGACTGGTTACCATTACAAGGACTAACTGCTTTAGATTACTATTCTTGCCAGCTATGTATCAGCAGCATTTGGGCAGCACAGTGGGTACGTGGGGACCTTAAATGGCGTGGCACCTATTCAAACAGGCAGCACTGGTGAAGGATCTCACCCCATCAATTCGTTGAAAAGCGAGCAGGGTCAAGGCTATACGGTTGCTATAGAAAAACGTGTACATTTGCATTTAAGCCGTAACCGGGTCGGGTCAAGGTCAAAAGGTCAGGCAGGATGGATGTTATTATTGAACAGTACAAAATGTTCATTAGATTAGATTAGATTAGATTACAAGAGTACATAAATGTGTGTTAAGAAGACTTCTGTCTGCGAGTGGTTTCATGCTTTACAGAACGAATAACATCATAAAGTGACTTGCTTCTTTAAGGAGACGGCCGAGAACATACAGAGATTGTCCCCACATCAACGGTATCTTTCCCATTGGCTCTCGTGTCTGGCTTTTCGGATTTGCATACTCCAGTTCAACCTGTAAAAGTACTTATATTATGCCTTAACCCTTTAACGACAAGAGGGAAAAGTTTTCCATACATTTTAGTGCAAGCTCATAATCACAATCGTAATCTCTAAAGTGCCACTCGAAGGCAAAGCTCAGGACACATATCTGTTAGCAAGCAACACTTCAACACAATTGCTTCTCACAATACTAATACTACTACTACTAATACTTAATACTAATAATAATAATAAAATAAATATACAATAATCGTGTACTTGCCTTGTCTTTAGGAACCGCATATAATTCTGGAACGAGTTTGATTCCATCTCCTCGTTTAATCATAATCTCGTCCAAAGCATGGCTGTATTCTTCCACCTACAATACAACCACAGCATTCAACACTTCTGAGAAATCCTCGTCAAATGTCTCAACATGATACTCTTGGCCTACAACTCAACTGAAATGGAATATTTGCACCAGACATGACCATAAGTGAAAACCTTTTGCATAGTGCTAATGGTGCAACAGAAATCACAAGATTAGAAGGCAGAATTCGCAGAAAGTTCTTTGGCAAACCTGTTCCTTGTTGCCATTGAAAAGTCCATCCAGAATGAGAAAGGTGAAGAAAAGCGGCCATTCGCATTCGATATTCTCAAACGACTGCAACTCCCATGACTCATAGTACAAGCGAGAAGAATCCTAAGGGTTAACCAGCAACAACAAACGTGCTATCAGTATACTTAAATATCAACCAAACACACCATAACACACAAATGTAAGTGATGTAGCAGACGGAAATTAAGAATTAGCAAGCACGCTGTTAAAATATTGATGAAATTTCCATATACAATTAGTCACATTTATTTTAGCTGGAAACACTAAGATGTACAAACTTCTTTCGGAGTTTTGTAGCCATCCCGCAGGAATCGACAGAGACCGTATTGACCCTATAACACAATAAACAATCTATGGTAACTTCTTTATCCACTAGATGAAGTTCTCTCTCTCTCTCTCTCTCTCTCTCTCTCTCTCTCTCTCTCTCTCTCTCTCTCTCTCTCTCTCTCTCTCTCTCTCTCTCTCTCTCTCTCTCTCTCTCTCTCTCTCTCTCTCTCTCTCTCTCTCTCTCTCTCTCTGTCTCTGTCTCTGTCTCTGTCTCCCTCCCAGGTTAAATTAAGACACAATACATGTATCTCCATTTGCTTAGTTAATCTACAACTTTTATCAATCTTTGAACATTTTCCCTGTAACTACTATCTGTGTACGACAACTAAAGGAATGTATAGTTGTATACATAAAATCGACTAATTATTGTACCTGAAGCTTTTCGACGATGGTTTCTTTGGTTAGACGTATCAGAGCGTGATCATCAACTGCAAAAGCTGGATAACTGATGATGCTCAGAAGCCCAGCATCTGTCTCCTACAGACAACAAGACAACATACAACAAGACAACAGACAACAAGACAATTAATGCGCTACAGATGACAAAAGCATAGACAGAGTTTGACAACCGCTCATGCATGTATTGTAAACGTACTCTTGAGATTTCTACAGCTCTCAAACAATCAAAGTTGTGGGAATCAGCTTATTCACAGGTGCTCAGTCAAAACAAAATATATAGGCAGATAAGGTCAAAATCGGTTCAAGGTCAAGACCCAAGGGTCAGGCATGCAGATAAAACATCTACATCATCTCATCAAACTTCTAATGACACACCAGGATACATAGGCATAATTTGTCTTGCTTCGTCTATGTAAGATATTGGTATCCCCCAATTTTTTAGACCAAAGTTACACCCCTGCCAGGATCTGAAACCGTGATGCAAAACTGAAAGGCAGAGAAGTAATTCATCATCTATAGCAACTTCTCAACCTCAGCAGCACAGATCATCTTATGAAGTCGAAAGATCCAATAAACATTTCGTTACCTTTGAATTTGATTCTCGTGGCAATACGGAATTTAGAATAGCCTGCAAAATCAAGCATGCAAACATCAGTATACAAATTCACAAAAGAAATCGCAAAACCACATAACTGAAAACGTAAAGGAAATACCGTCAAACAAATACCTGCCAAACTGGAAAAGCTGATTGCCAATTTACCACATACCTTGCTGTAAGAGACCTTGTTGTGTGGCACAGTGGCAGATTGGTTAGAGCGCTCTGCCTATAACTCTGAGAGTATGGGTTCGAGCCTTGTCCGAGTCAGTTACTGTGTAGAGACCTTGAGCAAGTCCTTCACACACAAATGCTGTGCGCCATCTTACACACTGTAGTATGGTAAATGTGAGCTTTGGAAGGAGGGCAATATCAAATATACCGTAGTCGTAATATAATACTTCCCAGTTCTTACCTGCTTAATGGTAAGTTCTGCTGCTGAAGCAGGTGACATATTTGTATCATCATATCATATCATATTTGGATATTTGTATAGCGCCACTCACAGCTGCGGCCATTCAGTAGTGCTCCCAGTGCAAACAATGGACAGGGATGTAGGAAGAGATCCAGAAAGTATGGCTGCACCTAGAGGGGAAAGAAAAGCATTCCACAGGGAGGGTCCTATGTTGCCATTGTATTGTTCTGTAAAAATGAAATAAATTTAATTCATCTAACCCGACACTGGCGTATGTCATCCGGAAGGACATGAATGACTGAGGCAGGACTTCCTTTCCGTCCAAAAAGATCCAGTTCACTCATTGCTTCCAGCGCTGCCTACAAACAGGCAGCAGCAATGAAAGTGATGATCAAATCTATAATTCACTTGATAAGCCAGCAAAATTGTGTACAGTTTACTGACAAAACATACACACGAGATGATACTACAGTAAATACTGAAACAAAACAAACACAATAACATGACTTGAAAACACAGGCACCAAAGATCTTTGTTCTGAATGAAACAAATCTCTAGAACTTCTTGAGCCCATGTTTGAGATAGAGTGGTGCACCAAGTCTGTAATTCAACGATGACGGTCTTGAGCCTGCTGCACGGACTCTGTGTAACGACCCTGGATAAGTAGATGGTGCGTGCTTGTCTTGCACCTTGGATAAATTATTAACTGACCTTGGCAGCATAATAGGCACAATAACTAAATGTTGGTCTCACTGGAAAAGTGTACCAAATAAAACAGATAAATAAATATGTAATACTGAAAACTGACCTTGGCCATGCCAACCGAGGTGCAATTCAATTCCGGAAGCCCTGTGTTAGACTTGTCGCCTCTCTCCCATATCCCAAAATCCTGAAATGGTTCATCCAGAAATCAGTCATAAGGACAATGGTATTATTCTCAATCTCCCACGTCCAAAATGAAAATTATACAGAAATTACGACTCAAGGATCTCACAGCAAACCGTTGTTATTCCTGACAGTCACGTTCACTGGGCTCACAACAGACTCACAGCTGACTGTCCCCTGCCATGTTGCCCATATAGGATACATATCTGCATAAGGCCCATATGGGTTCCATCTAATGCCCATGAAATTCTGGTAGGGTCAATTGCTACCAGTGACACAGTGTAAAACAACTACGGCTCCCGTGTAAAAGACACATACGTGACATACTCGTAATTTCAAACAGTTCATATTGGCACAATGGAAATATCCAAAAACATATCTGTACATGCATGCATGCATAAACAGTGGCTGGGCGTTCAGTAAAAAACAAAACCATTGAGGCCATGAAGTTTTGTCACTAGACATTAGACAGGAAGAAAAAAGGACATATAAAATATACAACTGTACAGTAAACAGCAAGTTTCACAAAGGCTAGTATTCATTGATAACTGAATTTGCAGGATGTTTGATATGCTCTACAGTAGCCATTCATATCTTGTCGTACATTTTGTTCCTTGTGCCTATAATGAACATTTTGAACTAAAACTTCACGATAAACGCAAATACTACCGGAGTCGTGAAAGCACAGCGAATGTAGAAAACAAGATTCTGAATAAATGCAACCTCGTCTAATGTGTAAATGATCTGCAGTCCTGTAAAACAGAAAACAAATGGCTAAACTTTGGATCACCAAGCTGGCAACAACTGCACAAATTGCTACTGTTTACACTGTAATAGCCTACATTTTCATAATTTTCCCAGAGCTTCTTTATTTTTAAATATTTATCACTTCAAATGCTAGAAATTGGAAATACAAGTATTAATAATCCTTTGAAATCCTGGACACAGCATGACATTTGATCAGTTTTGCATTCAGAATTACAAAGTACAAGAGAATTCAAATTTGTTTATCAAACAAAGTCTGACTTTGCTTTTCCACCGAAGTCAGACCTTCCAGATTTCGACCTATCTTCTCCAACAGATTACGAATTTCACTACAGTTTCAAAAATCCCGCCAGAAATTGCATCATGACTGTCAATCGAGAGGTCGGAGGTTTAAATCCCCTCTAGGGCAGAAAGTTGGTTTGAGATTACGGCTCTGCGTATGTCCCCTAGCCAACTCAGCTATCAGCTATGATGGGTACATTCACCATACACTGTTAGTGGGAAGATGAGATGGCGAGGGAGAGGACTGGCTACCGGCCTTCATAGCCAAGGCTAAGAAATTGAAGTTGCTAACATTTCATATATCACAAAACTGTCTATATAATTTTAATATATATAAAATATATATATTATATATAATATATATAAGGTAGCAACCTGTAGCCGTCATTTCGGCAAGTATGAGTAGATAGAGAGAAGTGGCATCCAGCTGGAGATGTCCCCAGTCGTTATCACCGACTGCCTGCATTCTGGTCTTTACGTTGAACTTGGCATGGATCGCATCGTTGACACTTTCCGTGGCCTTGAACCTCTCGACCTTGTCCTTCTGCTGCATCATGCAGAACAGAAGACCTCGCATCAGCTTCACCACGCTCTGAAAATTAGCAGACGTCAAAGTGAAAGTCATCCTGGTAACCTGGTTTTCTGCAGCAATGTCTGTATCTTTAATGGTACTCTAAAAATTAGCACACGTCAGTCATCCCAGTATTCTGTAGCAACGCTTACATCTTTAATGACTGGCACCTGCTTTGCAATGGTGGCAGACATAGAGGTCAATGCTGGGTTTTGACCAGGCTCTGCAACAGAAGCTTCTTATTGCCACTCAAAAGCTGTGTTGGAGAGACTAGCTTCTTCACCGGGGCCTATGTCAGATCGAGTTTGCAAGCACCACGTTGGTTGGTAAGTTTCAGTGTCATGTCCAACCCGAGGCCAAACTTGGTGTGACAAAAACTAAGTATACAGTAATCTTAAAAGCATTTGTGAAATCTCCATAGATAAAGCAAACACAGCTGATGGGCCAAAAATTATTCAATGGCCAGTGGATTACACCTACTCTTAAATTCTTTCAAAATCTTTCTAACACCTTTCAAACTAAGTTAACATAAAAATTTACATACCAAATTTAACACTTTAACGATGAACTACATTGGTTTCACAGTCACTTTTAGAATACGCTCGTCATTAAAGTGTTAAAACCTGATGTTCGTCGCCACTCGCCAGCAAAGATTAATTTTGACAGAGTTCAAAAGAAATCTTTTACGGTATGTTTTAGATCTACCTGCTGCAGTTCATAGCACTTGGCCCTGTCTTCATTGACATCTGAACTTTTCCTGTAGGCAAGTGACAGTGCCCAGATAGCCAATGCTGAATACACATTGTCCCGAACCCAGGCATGCTGATCATACGGTGTAGAAGGCAGTAGTCCAGTAACAGGATCCTAAAAATTACTGTTTGTTTTCACAATATCGGCCTAGGCCATATATATGTTTAATTTTAAAGCTCTGTTGAATAAAAGTAGTGTTAACTGCCTAACTGGAATGCCTATAGATATAGTGGTAAATTTAAGTAAACAGTGCAAGGCTTCTACGGAATTGACGTTTAAGTTTTCTGTTGACCCACATTCATAAATTTTCGATATTTTGTGCGTGAATTTCTGCGTCGTTTGGATCAACGAAATGTTGGTCAAACGTAAACACAATCATTGAAATAATGAAATACGCTAAATACAGAACTCCGCCGCTGCCCGTAGCCTACTCTGGCAGTGCCAGTCCCAAGCCTGCAAAAAGCAGGAGGGCGACGCTAATGATCGTTGTTATCACACAATGTCGTTAAACTGAACTACTAGTACTAATACAGAATATATAATCAATGAAATAATCAAATACCATCAACACTCGCTCTACTGGAACTTTCTCTCCTCCACTTGATCGGAGTTCGCGTCTGCTTGTTTACCTATCAGACTGAACCGACATAAGTGCGGGGTAGGTTACTTCCAGCCTTTTCCAGGTTCGATACTTTTCTAGATTCGATACTTTTCCAGGTTCGATACTTTTCACTTCTGGGCGTGGTGAGCTTTTGAATGCTTCAGTCATTACTCATTAGGCCTACTCATCAAGTCCAAGTTCTAAATTTGGCCGGTTAATCGGAACCAGCACGATGTAGATGTACGTATGATAGATCTATATCAGTGTTTCTTAACCAGTGTTCGACCGAACCCCTGGGGTTCGGTGAGCCAGTGCCAGGGGTTCGGCAGAGGTCCTCTGAAATATATACATATTCAGGGTCAGTGAGTCTTTCCAAAACAGAGCCACGCATTTCTCACATTGTTTCCAAACAAAGGACACATTAAGATGCAATTGGTAGTGTTGGTACGGTTAGTTAACTGTTAGTAGTTCAAGTATTGTATTGAATGTATTAATATTGTATCACATTTTTGTACAATTTTTTATTTCCTTTTGTTCCCATTAGTTAAAAATTATTGTTAAAACTTGAGGGGTTCGGTGAGTGGTCATGGATTTTTCTTGGGGTTCGGCTCCCTTGAAAAGGTTAAGAACCACTGATCTATATTGTAGATAGCCTACGCCCTACGGTCTATGGTGCGAAGAATTCAAAATATCTTTAACCTGATATTGTAGAATCGTTTTAAAAACCATGCGCTGATAAAAGTCAAGTCTAACTGCAGAGTTACTTCGATTTCTCATAGCGTAAAATAAGAAAACAGTAAATTATTGCAAAATTCGTCGTAATGTTTGGCGTCTACGAAACAAGAACACGTTGACCAATCGGATGAAGCCCAATTAATAGCCCAAACAATCTCCGAGCCCTTTAATTTATTAATAAATTTAAAATTTTCTTTAAATTTTCTTAAGCAAACGAAATTTCGGCATTACATTGGCATTGACAAGAGACATTGACGCAACGCTCGTGAAGATGCTGCATGGTGCCTAATTGTGCTTAGCTTTGAACAGCGCTTAGAAATTTCTGCACTTACGTTTACCTTCGGCTATGGGACATGTTGAAGAAATACATGCCCTACACCACAGTATACTGTGCCTACACTTAAATCGTAATTCTAAAAAGGCCTTATTTTCGGTCAAAACGCATCCAGTGGCGGCGATCTTCTTTGACAGGTGGGGGAGACACTTCAGAAATGATCTGGTCAAAAAAAGAGTTTTGACCTGAACTGGTCAAAGAGGTCAAATTTTTTTCGCGCCATAAAATTCATTCTAAATTTTTTCGCATATTTGATTACCTTTTTTGTTTCTTCAAAATTGGGGGGTGTACAAATGTATGGTGTGTCCCCCCACTCTAAAAGGTGGGGTCTTGTCCCCATCGACCCCCCCAGGATCGCCACCCATGTACGCATCTCTCCTCTCTGCATGCTTTGCATTCTGCTGACACCCCTTCCTTCTCTGACCGTCCCATTCTAGCTCACAGGTTGCAGTTTCGTCTCATCAATTGAATCTCTTCAAAGTAGGCAGGGTGAACTCAAATAGGTCAACCAAAGTGGTTACTCTTTAAACTTTAAGAAATTTGCAGACGAAGAAACAACGCCGTCGTTAATATAATACTTCGTAAGAGAATGCATCCTTTCATAACTAATATTAACAAGTTCAACAGCACACGTTCCGTAATGAACACGTCGTTTAATTAATCTGCTACTTTTGTTTTCACGGTAAACACGTTTTACAACAGAACACAGACGATTTTAAACCTCATACAAAATACTATGTTTAATTAACAGAGGAAATAGACGAAAGGCATAATTTTAACTTAAATGTCCGAAAACTCAGCGACGCCTATAGGCTTAAGCCGTGTTAGAGACACCAGCTTAATTAATACCGGCGTTTTATCAAATTAAGTCCTCAAGAGCCAGGTTTTTCGTCCGGTTCGGTTCCGGGTCAGAACCCGGAAGGGGTCAAGCCACCAAGGGGACAGAACGGTGTTACCGTGATACTATGTTACATTATAAGATAAACGGTATAGATGTCATCTGATAACATTACAGGCATAGGTGTCATCTGATAACATTACACTTCCTACATCAACTACAACTGAGCATTTATACTGCACCTCTCATGATTCATCACTCAGTGCAGGTTCAGACTGGCAAACTTTTCATACCGATTACTACTTTCTCACTTTCTCTTCACTAACAAGCATAATAGTAAAAATTTATTAATGATAGTAATAATAAGGTAATAATAATAATTACAACGATAATAGTAATAGCACAATAATAAGATTTCTTGCTACACTCTACAGTTTGCTTTGTTTAATTAAGCAATGTCCTAAATGGATAGTCCAAGTTTACAGATTGCTCACAATGCTCAGTGATCAAGTTACTTATGTACAGATTTCTCACAAGCAGAGTTTTTCTCAACATCTATTAACATTACAAATAGTTCTTCAATGGCATGATTTCAACCTTGTGCACACAACTTTATAGGCAATGTTGGAACTGTCTGGAAAATTCACTATATGAAGTCGACTCCTAGTGTGACTGCGCAATGTCGGAGAAGTAGCCGAGCAGATCGGCGATCGAAAATTCAAACGTGATCCCAGAGTCGGGGTAACATTTGCCGATCATAGATTCAAAGTATTTGTACTGTTTCAGGAATTCATCCTGCATCGAGTGCCAGACTACCTGGAAAATAGTATTAACAGTACTAACATTAGCGTAGAATAAGAAATTTGATATTAACAATACATAACATTAATAGTGTCAACAATAATAAAGAAGAACATAAGGATAAAACATTACCCATGTATAATATTAAAAATGTTAACATTTAAAAAAAATGCCATTACAATGTATAACCTTAGCCATGTTATACCATCATTGATTTCCCTGTAGAAAGGCAGCTACAAAACTTTTATGTTTAACCTACATTTAATCAAACGAGATCACCTACATTTCTTGAACAGCCTAAACTCTATTAAACAAATGATTAATTCCATGACATTTCTTAAGCACAGCAACTTCACTGCACCGGATATTAGAAGACATTTCTCGTTAAACCATCACCAGACATTACCTGTAGTAAATTTTCTTCCTCGCACAAATGCTTCTCGACTTTCTTGTACAGCTGTTCCAAGCCTTTCTTAACCTATGAAAGCAAGACAAACCTTTCTTAACATATAAAAAATAAATCAGCAGCAGCTGGATAAAATAACTTCTTAAGAACTATTTACCAACCAGCTTATCTCTTCATCAACTGCCTAAAGCCCAGCACGTTTCATGATAAATAACCTCTTGTCATTGTATACGTTGACTTATCAATTTCCTACAAATTACCACTCATAGTCCATTCATTTCATGATAAAGGACCTCTTTCCCAGTCAACTAATTTCCCAGTAAATTAACTCTCCCTCTCTACTAATTTCGCAGTAAATTACCTCTTTCCCAGTCTATAGCTACCTCTTTCCTATTACCTTGCATGTCCTTGACTCAAAGCGTAGCTGTTCTTTCTTTGCCACATACCTCTTTATCTCTGTCATTATAGTTCTTCATGACTTACCTCTTTCCCTGTGTATTCCTTAATGACTTTTCGCAGCTCCTGTTTGCTGAACTGGAGCTGGTAACCAACTTCTTCCGTCCTAATTCCAGCGGCCAGTTTACTCTCGATACCATCAAAGAACACCTGTTTGGTCACAAAAACCACAACAGCACAAGTTAATCAGTGGGGGAACAGGACACCAGCCAGTAGAGTTATACAAGGTTCAGCATCTAAAAGACCATTCAGCTAAAGCAGAGCTTAACTGATGCCAATTTGTGCATTATGATACCGGCACAGAAGTCTGACTAGATTTGAATAGATATCGGATTTAAATCGGCTCAGATATAATTAGATCTTTTCGCTACGATATCCAACCCTTACTGCCACAATGCAACAGGGAAGATTCGCAGTCGATGGCCCCTCATAATGGACATGGCTTCTGTGCAATCTGCGAAATGAGCTTCTCCTTTCTATGCCTAAGAAGACCATTTTATTCGATTATGATCTTATACTATCAGGTCGGAAGCACCTCTGATAAGGAGTGCTCTTGAAGGGGTGCTAAATACCCATTAACTCCCTCTAGGGCGGCACCTTGCATGGCTGCCAAACCGTGTGTTTAAATAAGATCTTGATTGTATACTGTCGTGTTTCAATGTAATCTTACTGCGTACTTGTCAGTTTGATTCAAAACAGAAGATTATTATTATTATTATTATTATTATTAAATAAACACAGTTACAAATTACTTACAAATCACATACAAACAATATAAACTACCCATAAACGACAGACAAGATGTAAGTTTAAATGGTTTTGCTTTCACTTTATGTCAAACCGGTAAAGGTCTCAAAGTATCAAAACCGTAATTTAGAATCACTGTAGCCACCATTGTCAAGGTGTGAAGAGAAACCACTAAAATGACGCAATACTAACATGAACTTTTTCCATTGGCTGGCCAAGATACAGCGTGACATAGGCCTGTTGACATTCCTGATACATCTGCTTCGCGTCTCTTTTCTGACCTTCAAGACTCGCTATCTTCAGCTGAGAAAGCATCGCTACAAACGTTTACCCAAGAAAACGTTGATTAAACCATTAAAACAAGCAAAAGGTAGAGCAATGGAACTTCTTTGCAATTGCGAAAAGCTAGGGGGCGGTAAATTTTTTTACAGATTACCACAGTACTCAAACGCATGTCCAAATCCAATGTTGTTAATATGTTGCACACAAAATAACTGAGCTGATGTCAAGACCTGACCCCAACATCTTTTCAGTTACTTTAGCTGAGGGGTTGAACCCTTAACCCCCAGGCAACTAAAATACCACATGCATGTATGCATCACGACTCTTAAAATAGTGCCTTTAGAAGAAGAGCAGTCCCTTAAGCTAGTCTGAGAGGCAGCAAATTCATTTTCTCAGCCTTGGCAATTGGCACATGAAGGCGGATAGCCAGTCCTCTCCCTTGCCCTCTCATCTTCCCATCTACAGTGAACGGTCAGTGTACTTATAGCTGAGTTGGCTAGGGGGTACACATTTCTGCCCTGGCGGGGATTTAAATTATCAACCTCTTGTTTGACAGTCCAGTACGCTAACCACTAGACTATCACACATGGTGCCTCTAAGTACCTCATCAAAGCATGCATAACACACTAACTGATCTACTTGACTGCATTTTCATGGAGTTTTCAGGCACCTTGAAAACTTGTGTCTTGGAACTTACTTAAAAGTGACATAAACTTAAAACTCAGTAAACATTAACTAACAAGCTCAGGTAACTCACCAAACAAATGGTGGTAGTTTTCTGCAAACAAAAAACAGAATAAAAATAAATTAAATCACTTGTAAGTATTTTCTTTTCACCTATTCAGCACACATGCAGAATGCACATACGGTATGTTAATTTCATAAAGAAATTTGCCCACACTGCTCTGCATACCTGCGTTGTCCAAATCGTAGAGTAACGCAACGTAACATCACTGGACAGTTAGGCAACAGCTTATAAAAGACCATCCATAAAAAGCAGACTGACAGCAAAGGAGAAATTTTAACAATAAACTACTAAGAGCTACATAAAGGAAGTTATATTACATACTGACATAATGTTATACATCTTGGATCGGTGCTATATAAATCTGCAATTACAATTACAATTACAGACCAGTTCATACGAAAAGGCATAGACTCCACCTTGGTCAGCCACTGCTTGTACTCAGGCAGTGCCAGTCCCAAGCCTGGATAAATGAGGAGGGTGATGCTAATCATCTTTGTTATGATACATTGCCGTTAAAAACAGCAACTAACCGTCTATTTAATTTACCCACTGCCCGTACTCTGGCAGTGCCAGTCCCAAGCTTGGATACAGGACGATGGTGACGTTAATCATCTTTGTTATGACAGAATGTCATTAAACAGCAACTAACCAACCATCCGCCTTTGGTCTCTAGCGAACGTACGTCTGTGCCACATACTCTGATTCACTGATCTTTCCACACATAATAAGTGATTTAAATAAATAAAGGAATAAATAATAGCATTCCTACCAAACAAAACGACTTCTGTCGGAGTCTTCTGACTTTCCTGTGACACTCGTTTGACTTCGGAAAGGATGGCGCTGAGGAGTTTGATGTAAGCCTTGTCCAGGTCAGTTCTCCTGTCTGTGCCTCGAAAGATCGACTCAGCTTGCCTGGCAAAGTCCTGCAGCAGTTTAGAAGCTTAATATTATTAAGTAAAACTCCACAAATTCTTTCACCACAGTGGACTGTGCTGGTCTCAAAAGTCCTGCAACAATTTAAAGGCTTAATATTATTAAGTAAAACTCCACAAATTCTTTCACCACAGATCGACTCTGCTTGTTTCAAAGTCCTGCAACAATGTCAAACGCTTAATATTATTTAGTAAAACTCCAAAATTCTTTCACCACATATGGACTCTGCTTGTTTCAAAAGTCCTGCAACAGTTCAAAAAAAATTATTAAGTAAAACTGAAGGACCAATCACATTTAGCATTAAGTAACTGCTAGTTTTAACGGAACTGCCATAGGAAGTTATTTCTCCGAGCTCTTGTGAATCGTGTGACAGATGATCGGAAATATCTGATCTCACCTCGAAATTGTTGACGAAAGGAATGACGCCAACTTTGGACTTTTTCGATATCTTGTACTCCTGCATTGCCATGACCTGTGCATTCTGGAATGAAACAGAAACACAATTACTCAACAGCTCTATCGTAAGATTCGCTACTCATATTGAACATATGTATGAACATAATGTATGCGAGTGTACATGCATGTATACACAGAGGCATAACAATAACCTGACAGCTTCTATAGCGCCACTGGAATAACAGTGAAAGCTACATTTCATGGTTGGTGCTAAGCAGGGTTTTTAGTTGTCAAAAAAGAGATGGGGGTGGTAAAACTTTTACAGATCACCACAGTACACAAAAACAAATCAAAGTCTAATGTGGTTGATATGTTGCACACAAAACAACTGATGACTCATGAGATATTTTAGTTGTGTGACCCCACCCCCAACATCTTTTCAGTTACTTAGCTGAGGGGGATAGAGAAAGAGCTAGGGGAGATTGAACCCCAAAATTCTCTGACAATCAAAACCCTGGTGCTAAGCAAATCTATGCGCATACCAAATGACAGGGCACATCCGGTTGAAATCCAAGAGTGGTGTCTGAGAAGACGGAGGAAATGACCCCCCAGGAAGGAATACGTCTAGCCAAGATCCAGCCTACCATAGTTGGAATGGCTGCCAAAGCCTACCTAAATCAGCAGCTAGAAAAGACATTGTGTGGACTTACAATGAATTTGTCGAAGTTTCGTTTCATTTGGACGAGGCAGTTGCCGAATGTCTTGCTGAGGAATGAACCCGTGTCTTCAGCCTTCAGAACGTGGTTGCCCATTCGTACCAGCATGAACAAAGAGTTCCTTTAAGAACGTACAATTCAAAAAATGATCACCAATCATAAAGAAGCCATCATAATGTATCATAATCTCCAGATTTCTTAAGCACCCAAAAAAGCTCAGCTGTGAAAACCAGAGTATTTGACGAACACTAAGTCAAAAATTAGAAAGTTAAAACAAAATCAATAATTCAGGTCTGTATTCTGCAACTGGTACCTATCTATGCATGTAAGAATCTTTAATAGGTGACAAAAATCATGCCTATCAATAGAGGTCTGACTAGATAACTAACTTATTAGTTACAGACATCGGTTAGTAAGTTCAGTACAGTTATTAGTTAGCAGTGTAATGCAATGCGTAAACAGTTTGGAGTCACTCTAAAACACTTGGAACATGGCAGCCAAAGAACAGAAAACAGCAAGACTGAAAAACACGTTGGACTGTATAAGTCGAGGGCTAGTCTCTTTGATAGATGAGAAGAACTTAGCAAAGAACAACAAAATAAGAAGAAAAACTGTGATACATGTCAAAATAAAAACAAAAACAGAGAAGCATGTCAAAATAAGAACAAAAACTATGAGAACGCTTCTGTGAAAGGAATCTCGACACACACAGTTTAATTAATTTCACACAAACTGCGGCTGCATTTAATGATTAATTCATAGGTCTTACATGCTGTCAAGCGAGTTTCCATATGCCTCGAAATTCATGAGTTCTGATTCCAATACTGGAAACAATTCACCCATCATCTGCCTGAAATCAAACGGTCTTTAGTTTCATTTCGATAGCAGCATTAGAAACAATATTATAACACAGCAAACGGATCACATATTATGTAATATCACATATGTAATAGCACATATGCAACACAATGTATTCAGCATAACATCACAACACTTTGCAATAAAATGAAGCAACGTGAGTAACTTCAGCCGTTGTAACCGCTCTAAACAGATGCAATCAAAGTTCAAATTACCGGACTTCTTCGTTGATTCGTCTCCTACAAGCACAGAAACAAATTTCAATCAATAACAAATTGAAATATTTATAAAAACCAAAAAGTCAACTACCAAAGCCTCCTTACAGAAATACAGAACTTCTAAAGCATACACACATATTTATGACTGAGCAGAATAGATGCAAGAAGAGAGTTCCAAAATTTAGGTCCAGCAACTGAAAAGAATTCGAAACAATAAGAGCAGGTCTAGTATTTGGCACACCCAGACAAAGATAACTATCAGATGACTTGGTTGAATGTTATGTCTGATGACTCAGGACTGATCATAGATGTAGTGGTTGGCCAGAGTAAAGTGTTTTATAAACTACAAGCACCAGCTTGAAACAAAACCTTTGCTGAACAGGACACCAGTTTGTTAAAGCCATTTATTCAATCATCGAAACAGTTGTCACAGACATTTTCACTAATACAATAGAAACGTAGATATTACTGTTCAGGTTTGAAAAGGACAATAACCTGAAAGCATCATTACAGCCACTTGATTAGGGTTGTCCCTTTCCCATTGTTTATGTTACAGGCGGCTTGTTTGATTTACAAGCTTATAGCCAATATTTATATCTTAAAGATAAAGATTTAAACACGAGGGTTATATGCTCACACGTGGATGTATTAGTCGTGGGTCTAGCCGACGAGTTCTGAACTACATCACTGCCATATATTTATGTTTTATATTAAGTACTTACTTCTTTATCATCCATGCAAAGTTTGTAAGTATATGAATATGAGGCACATAATAATAAATAAAGTTAATAAACTGATAGAAAAGCAAGGCATACTGTTTGGCGGTCGGGGTCTTTGGAGCGTGCATCACCCATGGACTGTCGGTCGCTTCCTCCCCAGTTGCAGAAGCTGCCAACTGCAATCAGTCAACAATCTCATTAAATCTGAAATTACTAAAAATAAATTATACTATCTTCAACTAATCCTCTGTTTGAAAGCATGAGGAACATTTAAAGTACTAACACCGCATTTGCCAAGCTACATCATGCCTTTGATAAATACATACATACATACACACAAATACATACATACATACATACATACATACATACATACAAACATATACATACACACATACAATACATACATACACACACATACATACTTACACACACAAAAACACACGTACATACAAACATACATCCATACACAAACACCCGCATACATACATACATACATACATACACACACACAAACATACACACACTGCATGCACATGCACAGTTGCACACATAATTTGTCTGATTCCATAAGTTAAGGAATGATCTCTAACAAACCAGAGGTGCAGGATTCTGTTCTTCACCAGCCGTGAGGTTGAAGAATTTGACGCAGAAGTCCTGTTCTGCCAAGCACCACGGTCCAAGCTCACTCAGAATGTGCTCAAACATCTACAGAAAAAAGGCTGAAAGGTGAAACAAAATTCAAAACGCAACAGCAGAGCAGTTTGAGACAAACAGGTCAAATGTCTAAAGCTGATAAATTCTCCTGAAAGGTTAAAGGTCAACAGGCCATGGAAGTAACACATAAACAAAAGGCCAAAATAGGATTAAACAATAGCCAAAAAGATAGAGTTCAAAAGGCCAAGGCCGGTTTAGACACTAAAGTTAACAGGTGAAAGGTCATTGTGAAAAGAAATAGCACCAAGAAAACTGTTCTCAGGTAAACTGTACCTGATCGAACTTTGTTCTTCCCGCATTTTCCCCATCCAGAGACTTGGTTTCATCCGCATCTCCCATTCCCTGTGAACTGGAGCGGTTTCTCGAGTCCGTCGACTTGTTAAGACTTGTGACTGAACTTCCGTGTCCGGACTTTGTGATCTGAAGTGGCGTTCCTAACATTGTACTACCTCCTAGTAGAATACAAATATAAACAATGAACAGGGTCACAGGATTCAAAAAGGTCATACATTGGAACCCCTTACAATGCCATGTCTGGGGGTTTATTGAATCAACCCAATCAATGATTCATTGATTGGGTTTTTATCACACATTAACACAAAAAGAATCTTTAATGCTTTCAACAAATATGAAAAGTTACACAAATAATTTTTAAATTTAAGACTGAAATTCACATAATTTAATATACAATGCTTAATATAATTAAGCTTAAAATTGTTGGAGCTTTGATCGCAGAAAAAGTGACAGCTTGAATCTGAGCACTAACTGTGCTCAGATTCAATTAATAATAATAATAATAATAATAATAATAATAATAATAATAATAGGCACTTTTGGGCACGAAGTCGGAGACGAGAACCAATAAACTGTTTTTAATCTTCTTTTACAGCCCGAGGGATCTTTACTACCTCGGGAAAAAAAAAAAAATAATAATAATAATAATAATAACAATAATAATAATAATAATAATAACATAATAACAATAATAACAATAATAGTAATACTAATACTAATAGTAATAATAATAGTAATGTAATAATAACTCTATTCAACCACAGAATTACTATAATTTCCAAGCATGCAATGATGGCCTTGAACAGCAGCTACATAAATGCCATCTTACGATTACAATTACAGATCACAACTGAAGAGCCACAAACTTTTTGTATCTGCTCGAGAAATCGTAACGTTCTGTTTTACGGACTCCATGAACTCCTTCACCTCTCGATCGTACAGTTTGTTCAGACTCGTCGTGTAGACCTGTATGTACACCAATATAAATCGTTCACTTGTGAAAACAAACTTTGGGCATGTAGCTAAATCTTTATCCGTCATTAATTCATTACATGTAATATGTATATATCTATATATATGTATATATGTATATCATATATATTCACAAATATACCTACATCTTCGCTTCATTAAGCGGGGTGTGCTTCTTGTTCCTTTTGCCCGTATTTCTACAAGACAGAACCGTGCCTTCTCTGTCGTTTTTCCTTCGGTCTGGAATGGGCTCCACTTGGTGCTCTATCTGCTCCCCATGGTTCAGCCTGACACGTTCTATTCTAATCTAAGACTGCCCTCTTTAGATAGGCTAGGATCGGGAGCACTTCTGAGTAGTAGCCTTAAATAAATCTCTGTAATGAATGAATTAAATAATGAACATCTACTCTAGAACAGTACTTTTTGTAGAGCTCGTAAAAGTGCTATAGGGCCTAAACACACTGCTATAGCACCTCTGTTTCTGTCATCAAGCTGAATATGGTAGCAGTGCAAACTAGAAGGTAAACTGTAAGCCCAGTGAAGCGCTGGTCACATGTCCAGGATACTGGAATTCGTCTATTGCCAACTCAAGGGCCAAAGAGTCGAAGATGAGCACCTCCCTTAAACTCCACTATGGACATACAGACCAGATATCATTCGAAAGTGACAGTCAGTCCTAAACACGATGATCATCTGAGCGAAAGTTCAAGCTGCTCACGTCAAGTTATGCAGTGATCTCAGACACTGTGTCAGTAGTGCTGTATTATTAACCTTGTAATGTTACAAAATACCTTGTTCAAGGTACTTTCTATGAGATATCACAATGGACAAGACTTCGCTTGAGTACTCTATATGAGATACCACAATGGACAATAGACTTTGCACTAAGTTATAATAAGCCTTACAGAAGAACCTACTAATAACTGCATGTATTGAAACTACATAGCTAACCATCCTAACCTTTCTCAGCTTAAGGTAGCTGTCGTGTTCAACGGCCTTCAGCCAGTTCATAAGGTCAGCATACGGCATAAGTTCCCGATGGCACTTCGTATGTTGGGGTAGCTTCAGCTCCTGAGAGTAGAGTGTCAAAGTTCCACCCCCAAGTTCATTTCCCTTAAAACAAAAACACTCGACGTTCAAATTCACGGCATACAATCTAACATAACGAATTCTACGGTACCAGCGATTAACTGATAGTTATTCTGAGAAGCCGTAGCCAAAAATTTTAATCCACTGGCAGACGATAGGTCATGGAAACCAGACCCAAGTTATGGTGGGTTAGTAGATGAGTTTTAACATTAGACTTGTATGATATAAAAAAAAACTGACCAAAAATGATGAGAGCTTAGCAGTAAATTTCAAAGCTTCAGACCAGTCACCAAGAACGCTTGATAGCCCAACACTGTCCTGGTGCAAGTTTCTGCAAGTTTTTTTATAAACTGACTGATGTTTCAGTTACCTGGTGAATGAAAAGATTGTTGAGATGGTGGGCTAGCTGTTTGGCAAATGTTCCCTTTAGTTTCTCAAACAATTTTCGTTGTGATTGTACAGCCGCCATCTTTTCCAGGGCTGTTTAAATAGCAGACACCCAAACACTTAAATAACACATAGCGGTAAGCAAAATTCTATTCAACCAATAGGAGTTCAACAAGAGATTTGTAAGAGATAAAACAAAGCCCAAATTACTGTTAATCTTGTAAAAGCATTGCTTACTCATAGGTTTGTAACAGTTCCTTCGAACTTCAATTTTTCCGCCATCTTTCACTCTGCCAGTCTTTCTCTCTCTCTTTGTCTTTGTATGCATGTAATGTATATATGTATGTATGTAGTGTATGTTTGTATGCATGAATGTGCGTATGTAAGCACGCAATGTAAGTATGCAGGTAATGTATTTAATGTATGTATGTATGTATGTATGCAGTTATGCACATAGGTATGTATAAATGCATGTACATATGAGGTGCTTATCAGGTGCTATACATAATGCCCAATTACACTACATTACACCACAGGGCAAGCAGTGAACCAATCCCAAGAAATCCCAATCAGATGAAGACCACAGAGACACCGCAGCAACTCACAGGGATGAATTTCAGCCGTTGAACACTTCAGAAGAGCTTTAGATGCCAGTGAAGACTGATGTATTCCGTTCGGAGTCAACAGATCGGCGTTCAGCAGAGCCTTCACGTGGCTATGATCGAGATCCATGTTACGCTGAACAAACACACACATGACAGTCTCAACACATTGTTCCAGCGTCACGATCACGCTGGAAAGTTCGATAAATGCTACCGTCACGAGCCACATCAGGACCGTATTATAATGAGGATATCATATTATAATGGTTAGAGTGCTTGCCTTGTATCATGCAGAGTATGGGTTCAAGCCTCCGCTGAGACGGTTAGTGTAGGCCTTTGATCCTTCACTCAATGGGCTCAGCACCATCAATTGGTGCTTGGTCATTAAGTAGTGGTGCTTAATAGAAGAAGACAGCAGTCCCTTAAGCTAGCCCTGAGGCAGCTATGGGTATGAAGTGTTAGCTACTTCATTTTCTTAGCCTCAGCATATGAGGCTGGATGGCCAGTCCTCTCCCTCGCCGTCTCATCTTCCCACCGACAGCTTAGTAAATGCATAGCAAACAATAAATACTGAATGAAGTTAATCTCCAAAGCTGTCTTTTTACAATACAATACAATACAACCGTAATCTGATATTGCCCTCCTTCCAAAGTTCAGAACTGCACACGACAGAACATCGATGGCGCTGGGTCGCTACACAGCGGCCTCAGGTAGATTCGAACCTGCGACCCTCCAATTACAAGGCACAGAACATACCACTACACCACCGCTCTGATGATGCAGTGGACAATGTAATGTAGTGTAATCCCATATTTATGTAGCGCCTCTTCAGGAGAAAACTCATCAGAGGCACTCTCATCTTAACCGTGGAAAGCCAGGATCAAACAAATCGAATAACGTTTTATCGTAGTACGTTACACTGTCCTATCCACTGAACTACAGTGCTTAATACCTCAATTTTTACGAAAACTTTCAAAAGTTTTAAAGCAAAATTTGTTTTCGTTTGATGTAACCTACCACTAGACTGTCGAGTTCCCCCAATAGCCGCTGGTGGTTCTTGTTGCGAACGTTTATCAGAGCGTCCTTATCTTTCATAATGTCCATTAGATCTTTAACACTCTAAAAAATAATTCATTTCAAATGCATATAAGCCTTGATGACGCATAATTTTACCTTCGCTCTGCAGGTGTATTACACATGCATCTATATCTGAATAGTTTTCTGTTTCACGGGCTGAGTGAGTCCACTGGAACAGTTCTTTTGAAAGACGCTTTAAAAGGTGCTACATAAGTTGTCTAGATGCATACACAGAACAGCTAAAGAGCTGATAAACACAGGAATGTTGAACGAACAAACAGAATCAATCATGACTCGAGAACGCGGAGGTCGCCCCCATTTGCCCCAAGTTCATTGGTCACATCCTTACCAATGAGAACACATGGGCTGTCTCATCTGTCCCAAGTTCATGCGTCACATTCTGATCAGTGAGAACACATGGGTCGCCCCAAGTTCATAGATCACATCGCGACCACAGTTTGCCCCATTTGCCATAAGGTCAAAGGTCACATCCTGACCACTGAGAACACATGGGTTGCTTCATCTGCCCCAGTTTCAAAGGTCACGTTCTGACCAAAAAAGACACACACATTGCCTTCACTGCCCCAAGTTCATAGGTCACATCCTGACCAATGAGAACACACAGGATGCCCCATTTGCCGAAAGTTCATAGGTCACTTCCTGACCAATACCAAACTGACATCTGCTATTAACCTGTAGTTTCTGTTCGTATTCATCCAGTTTTTCTTCGATCTTCATCGCCTGTTGGAGTCCCGTGTCGAGTAGCAGCATCAGCTCAAGAACCTGGTCCTCAGAACCCATAATCGAATGGATGTTGGCCTGAAAATGCAAAATTAATAGCTCCCTGTGATTACTACTGTTAACCTTCAAACTGACAATCACCAGCCCTGGATGATAAACTTCAGCCATTCGGTACATCACACAAGCTTGACCTAATTTAGAAATTGCTTCACATGACCCAAGCTAGAAATTACTTAAACTGACCTAGCTTTTAAACTGTGTCTGCCACTCAGCCTGACCTAATTCATAAATAACTTAACCTGACCTAATTCAGATAATGCTTAACATGTTTCAATTTAGAAATACGTCCCGTGAATTTTGATACTGGCAAACTTGACAAAATTTAACATTGCTTAACCTGATCTAATTTTAAAATTGCCTAAATCTAAAATACCTGTAGTCTACAAATTCCCTAAGGCTAACCTAGTTTAAAAATTGCTTAAACCTGATCCTAAGTCAGAAACTGTAAATACCCTCAACTCACCCAATTAGTTTAGTAAAAATAACTGTTTATTTAAAATCATTTAAAATTCACATCTCACCCCATCTAAAACGGAAAGATCCTTGGATAGCTGCTCAACAAACAGTTCCGCGTTGCTGATGGCAAAGTCGCACTGCGACATCATCAGTTCCAGGTCGGACTCTTCCTTAGGAGACAGCGCCTTCCAGTCAGACTCCGGGACAAGGCCGATGTCTTCCGTCTGATGGACTGCCTGCTCCACCTCAGCACTTGCCACAGCCTCTGCAGTGACATTTATCTCTTCATTCATCTACCTAATTCTTTATTATTCATTTACGCATCCAATTATATAACATCACAATCCATTTGACTTGACAACAGTCAAGATACATGAGGTCTCGAGTCCAAAAGCTGCTGTGATAGGCCATTCAAAATATATTGCATTTCAGAAACTTAGTTGCCCTCAAGTTTAAAATGGATCAAACATATTATGACTGCAGAATGTGGCTTCAATCAAACTCTAACGAATAGCTCCAATTATGACAGAAATTTATGCATGCATGTAAGCATGAGAAACTTTACAGAACAGCTTTCAAGCAACTCTCGAATTTACTGAAAGAAGGATGGCCGTGAAGGGAAAATGGACATAAAATTATTCCTATGTTTACCTGTTACACTTCACTATGATCGATCATTAAACTATACGTGAATAAGTTATCACATGCAAAATATTAAGCAGACATAAGAACTTTTGACCAGAATCAGGTAACTCTGAAAACAGACTGAGATGCTAACCTTCAAGAAAGCCGGGCTGGATGTTTAAAAACTCTGGCTTCTGAACAACGTATGCTTGACTTAGCTGCAAAAGAAACAACATTACAGTAAAATACAATTAAACTCAGCAAAAACCTTCATTAACCCATGCAATTATAATTATAAACTTCTATTGCGCCGGTGTCTAATGCACAAAGCATCAACCGATAGCACAGCAAAATCATGCCATAGTCAGATCAACACCACAAAAGTAAGTCCCCTATAACAGACAGGCAGCTTTTGGTGGATAAGCTACATAAAAAGTAGAAAGCCAACTGATATAGGTTAGACAGACAATAGCATTCTATCATTCTAAGGCCAGCCAACCAAGACTGGATAGAGATAGTTTATATCTAAGGCAGCCAGGACCAAGAGGACATAAGACTGGGAACACTACTGGTAGTTTATCAGTGCTGTAATTGTTAAATAACATTACACCGTGTTACCGCAACGTTGAGCGGTGTTACCCGGTAAGCTAAATCAACATTGAGACCTGAATGTCAAATACAACAAGCAGCGACTAACACAAAAAACCACTCACTAACACTTCCTCTTGATGTCTCACATCTTAAGTAAATTTGAAATCACTCACCTTCCACAGGCTCTGGATGAAAGCATTCTTTTCAGCAATACTGCTAGCCACCCAGCGATATGGCTTGTCAAACTGAACTTCAAATTCAGGAACTTCCTATTGAAAACACAAGGACTACACGGATCAGAAAAACTTTGCCATGTTAAGCAGATGATCAGAACAATTTAACTTAACACAGTATTAAAATAATTACAGAATTTAACAACATGTATTAAATACTTTATTATGTTCTTATATGACAGCAAATCAATCAACTATTGATAAGAATAATAATAATAATAATATACACCGTGTCTCAAAATAAACTGTGCAAAATTGTTTTTGTCAGAACTTCGTCAAATTTCCACCAATTTTAATACTTTTTGGTAGGTAGATGGCAAAATGGCTGAAATTTTGTGCTATACATAAATTTTCCACTTCACCTGACTCATTTCACCACACTACCTTGTTAAACACAGATGTACCAATTTCGTATATAACGCTTAAATTTTATTACATGCAACAAACTATCGACGACTTAATTAGCACGCAGTAATGTAAAATATGGTTTACTTAGCAGAGTTTTTAATTGTTATGACAGATCTGCTTAAAAGTGTTAGAATTGGTGCTCGAAATGTGCTCCGCTTACACGGACACAAGCGCTTAGACGGCGACGCCACTGCAGCATCAACGATCGACTGGTTAAAGCGCGCCCATTCGTCAATCAGACGCGTTTTCAGTTTGTCGACGTTGGCTATTCTGGAGCGGTAAACCTTTTCCTGCAGCACACTCCATATGCTGAGGGTAGACTAGTTAAAATTAGTAATGTAATAAATAACATCTGACGCCCTCTAACGAATTGATGAACAAAATCTGAGCACTCTAGTTGTTAAAATTTAAGCGTTATATACGAATTTGGTACATCTGTGTTTAACAAGGTAGTGCGGTGACATGAGTCAGGTGAAGTGGAAAATTTATGTATAGCATAAAATTTCAGCCATTTTGCCATCTACCTACCAAAAAGTATTAAAATTGGTGGAAATTTGACGAAGTTTTGACAAAAACAATTTTGCACAGTTTATTTTGAGACACGGTGTAGTTTTCAATTATTAAAAAAAATCTCATTTGTAAATATAGTGTATCGAAACCATATCACTGCACACCTCATTGCTCGATTTTTGACATACAGTAACAGTATCAAGGGCAATGATCACAAAGATAAGTCAACTTAGGACAGGGCTCATAATAATGTAATAATGTTGAAATGGAGAGCAAGAGTCTAGTGGTGAGCATGCTGGACTGTCAACCCAGAGGTTGGAGTTAAAATCCCCACCACAGCAAAAACATGTTTTAAAACTTCTGCTCCACTTGCACTCTCTAGCAGCAAGACTGCCATCATATGCTGAGGCCAATGGAAATGGAGTTGATAACACTTCATAACCGTGACTGCCTCTCAAGGGATTGCCCTTTTTTCAATAATGTTAGCATGTAGCATTTGCTGTGGTTTCCAAACAAGGAGATTCCATTGTAATTTTTTCTTATAAGGTTTGGGTACAGATGTCAATGTTGCAAATTTCACATACCAGATATGCCAAGGTAAGGTAATTAAACACAATCAGACCTTGTTAATGAACTTAGCATCGAAAACTTTCAGCTGCCTGATTGGCCACGAAGCTTTCTTCTTGAAGGCATCACCTCTGTCCTGCTTCTTCACCTGGTATATTGTTGCTGTAACTGGCTTTTCGGTTGTCACTATTAACAAACCACCATGGTAATTTTTAGCTCCCAGTCAATTCTTACATTTGTAACTGTAAATGTAATCATAACTGAACATTTATATAGCACCACTCAAAGAGCAAACTAATCAGAGATACCACAATGGACTAATATAGCACGTGTAGAGCACTTCTGAAAGGCACTTCATGCATGATGATCTATCTGATCAAAATAAAACATGTGTGTAACGTACCTAGCCAGGAACAGACACAGATCTTGAGAAGACCATTCCAAGTAAATGGCAGATTATTTAAAACTTAAGTTTATTATTAAAATGCGTTACTGAAGAACACAATACCTGCAGCACACAGAAAGGATGCCTTCTTCTTCTTGCCTTCTTTCGTGACATGGACCACAGAGATAAGCCTCTCCTCGCTTGGCAAGAATACTTCTCTTTGCAATGTATGCTTAATGGCTGTCATTGTCTTTGTTGCTAAAACTTACTTATCACGATTCTTTTTCACTTTCATGATCTTTCTGAATCAACAAACAACGATTTTGTCAACACACAAATTTTAGTTAGAGCCACTGCCATTATGACTTAATACTAGCACGGTATTATTTCACAAGTTTTTATTATTTCACAAATATTCAAGAATTTCTAAAAGATGCAAAAAGCAGACTTTAGTAAATGATCTCGCTACACTAAAACCCTAAAATAGTCTGTACAATAGTTTCAGCTGTAATGGAAAATGTAGTCATATAGTTCTCTCTTACAATACCCATTTTTATGCCTACCATGAGATAGCGCTACATGAACCCAAAGCCAGATGGGCGGAACGCAGATAGCGCATTGACTAGTCTACATTGCTTTTTAAAATAAAACACCCACTTGAAACCACCAGAAGGTAACTAAACTCCAAAGTTACACAGGACTTTGTATGCTTTTGGAATTTAACACAAAAAAACAGTGCAGTAGTATTATAAATTACCAATGTTTTGCCTGTACCATAGATATATTAATGAAAGTTGATGCATAACTTTACATTAACGTCATCTAGCGCTCATTTTATAACAAATTCGATTTCCAAAATAAATGTTCTGTTAAAAACTGGTTTTGCGAAACCAGGTTTATGCCACACTTTTTTAAAGTATTAATGCCATGCGAGTGAACCGGATTTTAATCACACATTTCATTCGCACAGTTAATATTTCTATTGCACTATCTGCTTATCCTGAAACGATAGGATTCCAAAAGGGAAACGAACCACGTAAACCATGGATAACAACAGAGATGATAAAAGACATGGAGGAGAGAAGAAAATGGAAACATCAAAGTACAGAGGAGGCTAAACAGGAATATAGAAGACTTAACAACCAGCTGAGAAGAACAACGGATAAAGCAAGAGAAATGTGGTGGGAGGAGCAGTGCAGAGAACTGGAACTCCTGCAGGAACAGGGGCGAAGCGATTTGGTGTACGGTAAAATAAAATCACTAAGCAAGAAGCAAAATACAGGAAGAGGAGGTGCAATCAAGAGCAAGGACGGCAGACTACTGGAGGACGCAGATGATATAAGGGAAAGATGGAAGGAATATGTGGAGGAATTATATACAGGAAGTGGAAGCATCGAGGAAGAAATGAGGAAACAAGAACGGAAGCAGGAAGAAACACAGGTGGAGGACGGCATGGGTCCGGAGGTGATGAGAGAGGAGGTCTTGGCTGCAATTAAGGACATGAAGAATGGGAAGTCGGAAGGAATTGACAACATCCCAATAGAAATACTCAGAAATCTTGGAGAGAAGGCAATGAGCGAGGTGGTGCAACTATGCCGGGACATCTACAACACGGGAGAATTAATGGCCAAAGGACTTCCTGCAGACAATAATTATACCAATACAGAAGAAGCAGAATGCAACAAATTGCGAAGACCATCGCACGATAAGCCTTCTGACACATGCATCAAAAATCCTGCTAAGAATTATAACAAAGAGACTGCAGACAAAGGCGGAAGCAGAAAATTGCTTGGGAGAGGACCAATATGGGTTTAGAAAGGGAAAGGGGACAAGAGATGCGATAGCAGCATTGAGGATAATAGCAGAAAGAAGCATCCAACATGACCAAGACATATATATCTGCTTCGTCGACTATGAAAAAGCTTTCGACAGAGTAGACTGGAGAAAGCTAATGGGAATACTGAGAAGAAAAGGGGTGGATTGGAGAGAAAGAAGATTGATAGGTAATCTATACATGGGACAAAGAGTGAAAATAAGAGTTGATGGAGAGTACTCAGAACCAGGAAAAATAGGAAGAGGGGTAAGACAAGGATGCCCACTGTCACCAATCCTATTCAACATCTATATAGAAGAGATCATAAGAGAAACGCTAGACGATATGGAGGAGGGGATAAAGGTAGGAGGAAGAAGGGTGAAGGCATTGAGATTTGCAGATGACCAGGCGATGCTGGCAACTAGCCAGGAGGGCTTACAAAGGATGATGGATCGTCTAAATACGGTATCACTGGAATATGAAATGAAAATAAACGTAAAGAAGACAAAGGTAATGAAGATAAACAAGAGAAGCGGTATAATACCACAAACAATAAAGATCACACTAAACGGACAAGAAATAGAACAGGTGGAGAAGTTTTGCTATCTAGGAAGTGTGATCACAGACGATGCAAGATGCCACGAGGAAATAAAAAGAAGAATATCCATGGGAAAAGATGCATTTTACAAAAGAGGAGAGCTGATGAGAGGAACCTTAAGCAAGAATCTAAAGAAGAGAATGGTGAAGACACTGGTGTGGAGTGTGGTGCTGTACGGCTCCGAGACATGGACAATGAGGAAGGACGACATAAAAAGATTGGAGGCCTTCGAGATGTGGGTGTGGCGCAGAATGGAGAGAGTTAGCTGGGTGGAACGGAGGACGAACGAGGAAATCCTGCAAATGGTAGAAGAACAAAGATCACTCATAAGTACTATACGCGGACGACAAAGGAAATGGATCGGGCACATCCTAAGGAGTGAGACACTGCTAAGAGACATCATGGAGGGAAGGATGGAGGGGAGAAAGACGCGAGGAAGACCGAGGGCAATGCTGCTAGACTGGATGATGACAAAAGAAGAAGGATACAGTGGACTGAAGAGAAGAGCACAAGACAGAGAACGATGGCGTCATTGGTCATACGAACCTGCCAATGGGCAGAGAACATAAAGAAGAAGATCTGCTTACTCACTAATAGTTTCTTGAGGCGACCAGCGTGACGCTATACGCATAGCAACCACTAAATTATTCATATCAACGCGAAATACAAAGTCAAGAAAAATGCAATAAGTACAAGAATAGTAAGAAATTTGACAGAATTATTAACACACGATCAGGATGAGCGATGGTGAGAACTCGGTTGATTTTAGCGATGACGGCGTTGAACTTGAAGCCGTTGAACTCGACACCACAGTAGCCGAGTGTTTGCAATGGTCGAGCGACCAAGTCGGCGATTGGGTTGAATCCATCGGGTTTCCCATATATCGTGTAAGTGAAAGACCGCTGTTTGGTTTTGTCCTACCCAGTATTTTACGTTTAGGATGGTTTCTATAGAAGTAGTAATAAGAACTGTCCAGACTGGTATTTTTCAAGACGATTATAAATTTCTTTAAAATAATCATGTATATGACAATTGTCACATACATAAAATTACAGTCTCTCTTTTCTTTTTGTTTTTATTTGCTACCGTACGTGATTAGTGAATAATGAATAATATATATTAATGAGTACGATGACTTTTTCTATCATGACCCAAATGCCAGACGAAGGTACAATAGAATAAGTAAAGTTAATTGAGTTGAGCACTATTTGCAAAATGCCTTGAAACGTCATTTCTTTAATTTATTTTACAGGATTGCTTTGTGTCAAACTGTATAACTGGACGCCGCCTGATTCTGATCGATGCGTCATCTTTGCCAAAAATCGGAATCTACGACTTTGATCACATCAAAGTAAGTGTCTGATACAGTTAATGTGAGCATACAATACGAGTGCTCAACAGACATTTGGTCCCAACGATATTTTATAGACGTTTGTACCGTTGAATTTGGTTGGTTGTCTGTTTTATTGCCCATTGAAATAACACAGAGTAAATGATCTTGTTTAAATATAAAATGAGTAAAATCTTCAGCAATACAGAAAATCACACCAGGACCTACATCACACCAACACCTACATCACACCAAGACCTACATCACACCAAGACCTACATCACACCAAGACCTACACCTGTTGCTAACACTTCTAACATACTTTGAGAGGGTCCTGAAAAGTGATGTATAAATATTCGGTACGTACAAGTAACTACCTATGTACCTAACTACCTACCTACATACACGTGTAAATGCTGAAGGATTGCAACATATGTACAACGGAAACACACATGACTCATACGGCCTCAGTTTTGGAAGTTCTCTGTTATTTATTATCGTTCACACACCAACTGCCATGTTTCTAATTTGCTTGGTTATTATAAGCTACCATGCTTACTTCTTTACCACAGCACAGTTTAATATAAGCATAGATTACTAAAGCTTACAAACAAGTTGGCCTACACCAATCCTTTTGCACATGAAAAAATGTATGCATATACGTATGTATGTATGTATGTATGTATGTATGCAAACATTTATGCAGCACATTTAAAGAACCTCTCGGAAGTATGCACACTCAGTGAATTTCCTAGCTAATTTCTGTCCCTATTCTTTTTCAGACGATAACGCAGAAGATCCGAGAGCTGTTGACTGTCGAACTAATGCCTTGGAATCGAAGCATCTCCTTACCACCAAGAGAAGTCTTAGGTACACATAGTTTCCCGTCATCATAAACTCCACATTTTGTGCTCAATCAAAATGTAATACAGGGCTTACGGTAGTAGCTCTGGAGGACTGTCACTACCTTAAACCGTTGTCATGTTGGTGTTTCGTCACTGATGTATATAAGGATTTGTGTATGTACTGGTAGGTATGTATGTATGAATCTGGTATGTTTGCTTGCCTATTTGCATTCATGCATGTTTCTAAATGTTGTATAATGTCTTTCAAGAACCCCCTCAGAGCGTAGTGCGATTCAGGTAGCAGAGCTATGTGGTTTGCTGTTTCTGGGGACATTGGCAGCACCAACAGCTACTCAAAGTGAAAACATTAGATGATGGAATGACAATACGAAGACTTGTCACAGATGGAATAGCATTCTCTCAAGCAATCCTGGAAAGGAATATTATTAGGGATACTTAATATGTTAGTAATGTAGCCTGATTATATGATGGGCGACCAGTCCTCTCCCTTGATGCCTAATCTTCCCACCAACACTGTATGTATAGTTATTACTATTAAGTATTTATTTAGTGCCATTATCTGATGACAAAGCATCAGTCGATGGTGCTGAGCAGTTGTGAGTGAGGGACTTGCTCGAGGTAACCATCTCCGGGAGACGTGAAACCATACTCTCCATGTTACAACGTGAGTGCTTCAACAAATTGGCTACGGTGTCCAAAAGGTATAGGTGCAGTTTTATACCCGAGTGGGGACAAGTGAAACTGAAATAGACTCATCTTTCCATCATGATCATGGCACAAATTTTAACCTTTGACCTATGGGTAATCATAATCATAAATTTGTATAGCGCCACTTCAAGAGAAACTCCAGAGGCATTCCAACAGTCCAGAGTAATATCCACAAAAAAGCTGCATTGCCATGCATGCCCAAAATAAAAACTATTTTCTTGGATGGTAATTTTAAATAAAAACTATTTTCTTAGTTGGTAATTTTAAAGAAATTTCAAGTAAATTTGTTGTGTAATATTATTTGTAGCAATGTTTCTCGAAGGCAAATGCACGACAGGTGAACGAGCTGATACACTGACTTTTGGCGAGTTCAATGAGCAATGGGAGGACCTTAAATTCCAACCACCACTGTCCAACTTCTGCAGTTTGCTGCCAAAGGACTGATTCTTTCACAAAAGTTATTTTGTGGCAAATTTAATTGTGGTTTTTGAACAGAATTAGTGTAAGAAATAAGATCATGCGATGTGTGCACAGTTGGCTAGGGGTAATTTCAATATACTGTCTGGTTTTATGGAGCTGTGATGTCAAAACTAGGTTAAATAAGATGCCCAGAATGGGTTGACATACAGTTCAGGTGTGGGAATGTGTTAAGGTTATGATATTTTTAATGTAAATTTATAAAACTTTAACGTCAAAGTGAAATGTAAAATATTAGAGAGTTCCAGACAAGCAGTGTAATCAAAATAAGCTTGATTACTGTTTCCTTTGTTCATCAGTCTATAGATCTATAAGTCCTTTTGTTCATCCATCCATCGATCCATCCATCCATCCCTCCATCCATCGATCCATCCCATTCACTGACGGACATTCAGAGTGCTCATTGTTATACTGGATGACTTGCAGATGGAAATATTCTTCATGGGTTGAAGCACTGGAAGGGTCCAGCTTGATGATCACTATAAGTATAAAGGTGGATGGAAGGAAATACTGCTGGATAAACAGTTTCTTTGAATAAACTGTCGGGAGAGGCAGAAGGATATGGCATTTGAAGAGTCAGCTTGTCTTGACTGTGAGGTCACGGTCATAGCGAACATAGACTTTTCCATCTTCTACTTTGACTTCGTAGACAGTTTGCTGTAAAATAAACAGACTTATTATTAAGCTTCTTTACCGTTTTGTGAATGATTTTCGTAAAAAAATTTGAAACCATTAAAGTGTAATCGTAATCTCCAAATTTCTGAACCGCTGTGGCTTGAAAGTTAAGTGCAAGGCACTAGCTTATACACGAGTGCTGCGCCAAGTCTAGGGGTTGTCTAGAGTGTAGTGAAATGAAGTTCAATTAAATCCAAGTCCCATTACCAGGGAGTCCAGAGAGAGGGGTCAGAAGAGCTGCTAATGGTGTCGTTTAGGAAATTAAGTCGAGAAGACTTGGAGGAGGGTGTTGTTTAGGTCGAGAAGGTGGAGAATCACATGAGTCAGAGGTAGGAAATCTTAAAGACGTGAGCTTTTAATTTTTAGCGTTAAAGTTGTTTTTTCTTAAATTCTTTTGTAAAATATTTGCCTTCGTTGTAAGACTTCCACGCTGCCACTAAACCATGGCAAGTTAGACTGAAAATGACACTAACCTTTAAGACATATCAGGGAAAAGGTGTTCTTATCAAAGAACAGAAATTCTTATAAGTGACGAGTTCTTTTCAAAGAATCTAATGTGCGCTTCTATAGCACAACAGTTGCTGTCTACAGTTGATTAAATGTAAACTAGTAATACTTATCGAAAGATTTATTTGTAATAAATTGTAATTGTTTAAATCTTTTAATTTTAAAATTATATTTAATTAATATCACCAATTTAATTGATTAAATGTAAATATGCAATATTTATTGAAAGACTGATTTGTAATAAACTGTGATTGTTTAAATCTGTTAATTTTGAAATTTTAGTGTATTGATATCACCGAATTAAAGTAGTAATAATCACTGCAGGTATATTTTAATCTAATAGTTTTAGAGGCTTTAAATATGCTGCCAATTTGTTTGATTTTTGTTTTCCCATGAACAGTTAAATATTAAAGACTTATTGTATACTAATTATATGTATGGTAAAGCTATTATCTGCATTCTTAACATGAATAAATAACAGTTTTCTAACGTGATTGTTGACCATCAGTCTACCTGATCAGAATTGGCTTGTACTGTAGCAATCTGGTTAGTGACTTAACCTTTTAACTTGGGTTTAACTTATGGTACGTCATGGGAAATGACAAATCATTGATGAATGGTAACACTCTTGCACGAAGAACATAAGATCTTGAAAGATGTGGTTTGATACCTATAAGCTCCCTATAGGTCGACTCAGCCTTCCACTCCCTAGGGGCAGTTTAAAACGAGCGGGCGCCTAACAGGCTGCCAAGACGTCTGTTCTATAAGATCTTGATAATTGTACTGTCGTATGTTTCAATGGTACTTACTGCGGTTTGTCAGCAAACTTGTCAATAAATGCGAATATATTATTATTGTTGTTGTTGATTATTATTATTATTATTATTATTATTATTATTATTATTATTATTATTATTATCGCTATTATTGTTGTTATTATTATTATTATTATTATTATTATTATTATTATTATTATTATTATTATTATTATTATTATGCCAAGGTTCTGTTCACTCATAAAATCGAGTTCCACGCCGCTGCCTCCGTTAAGAAGGCGATGGATATCGACGGCTTTGTTGTTCTTTGGCTCCGGGCAGCTTTGACATGGCGCCTTGGAAAGCCACTGCGTTGAAACGCTGCACCATCACCGATAGGCTCTTGAATAGGAAGTTTGTTTCGCGGGAGTCATCGGTGGTTTTCGACAGCCGGCGACCAATTTCCGATAGAAAGGCGAGGCCCTCTCTGTTAAGGGGACCGAAGGTTTCCACAGCTACAGGTATGAAGATGTATCGCTTCTGTAGCTCAGAGTATTTGATGTACTTTCTCGCGGCAGCCACCTCCGCCGCCCCTCCTGCCGTGGCCGCCGTTGCTGTGATGTAAGAGGCGGCCACCGTGTCCACCACCGTCGCGTCCCACAATAGGGACAGCCCGTCGCTCCACGGTATTAGGGTCTGGCCATCCGGTCTCTTACCATCCGACCTGGATAAGCCGGACGGCTCCTTGACTGCCGGGGTGCCGGCTCTGTTGAGGCTGCGGTGGATGAGGTCGTTGATGTTGCTATGCCTAGCTTGTCGGCCGAACCCCAGTGAGCACGACAGCCCATGCGCGCCTCTGGACGAGACGTTGGCGCCGCATGCGCATTTGTGCGGTTCGCAGATTGCCAGACCCAATCGTAGACCGACCGCCACCCTCATGGTCTCGTCATCCAGTATTATTATTATTATTATTATTATTATTATTATCATTATCATTATTATTATTATTATTATTATTATTATTATTATTATTATTATTATTATTATTATTATTATTATTATTGCGTTATCATTATCCGGTTACATTAAAGTCGGGATTCTGGTCGGAGATTCCCCATCGTGCCTAGGCACGCGATAGCATTGAACCTCTGGATTGTGATTGATAGTTTTTGTAACAGGAAGAACGTTTCTCGAGGATCTTCCGTTATTCTCGTCAATCGTCGGCCGAGTTCTTTGATGAATGCCAAGCCTTCGTGGTCCATAGGTCCCATCGTTTCTATTGCGATTGGAGTGAAGCAATAGCTCAACGATAGCTCCGCGTATTTGGATTTCTTTCGAGTTGCGGCTATTTCTGCGGCTCCTCCCGCTGCTGTAGATGTCTCGGCCAAATATGATGGCGCAAAAGTGTCGATGATCGTTACGTCCCAAATCAGGGAACGCCCGCTGTTCCACGGAATCAGAGTTTGACCATCAGGTCTTTTCCCGTCTAGTCGGGAGAGGCCAGCCGGTTCCTTGATTGAAGGGGTGCCTGCCTTAATGAGACTGCGCAGCACGATGTCGTTTATTGATGCGTGTCTAGCTTGTCTGCCGAAGCTTAGTGAGCATGCCAATCCATGTGAGCCTCTGGCTGAAACCGTCGTTCCGCATGCGCATGTGTGGGGGGCACAGATGACTGCACCCAGTCTTAGGCCCACAGCTACTCTCAGTGACTCGTCATCCAGTCTTAGGCCTCGTTATTATTATTATTATTATTATTATTATTATTATTATTATTATTATTATTATTATTATTATTATTATTATTATTATTATTATTATTATTAAGCCTTCTAATCGTTATTATAATGCAAAAGACAACGATCGATGCTCACTATATTTCATATCCTGGACTCGGTTTTGGATATGAACTAAGCAAGTCCTTCATGCACTATCTCTTAGAATTACTGATTGATAGTGCTAGATAAATGATGTAAGTATTGCTATTGACTGATGTCATAAAAAGGCGCTTTATAAACGATTACGTACGAGTTCTACCTCAAGACCAATGTTGCCGAGTCCATTCTGAACATCGAATGTGTATCCGTGCCAGGGACAGACGATGTGAGGCCGACCTTTGTAGTCTTCTATGTCCCCCTCATACAGCGGACCACCTACATGAGGAACAGAAGCACATTCAGGCACGTAACTAGGCCTTTTCGTTTGGGGGGGCTTAAGCCTTGAACATGGCAACATTTATACAGTGTTCATACGAATTTTAGCCGTAAGCGTACAACGGCTTGACTTGTTTGGGGGGCTTCAACTTCGTTTGGGGGGGCCCAACGCTAGATACGTCCCTAGCCGCCACTGAAATTTGTGCCTTCCCAGAGATCGCAGTCTCCGCCTTGCTTCGTGTATGTAAGAAATTGGTACCCCCACTTTTTAGACGAAAGTCACGCCCCTGCGTCCCACAGCGTTGTTTTTTTTAAAGAATTTAAGTCTTTTAACATATTTAGAAAATTTTAAGATGGAAAAAATCATGTGTGTCGCCAGCGGGGCGCGAACTCAGGTCCGCAACTCGGCTGGCGAGAGACATGGGCAATCGGCCACGGCGCTTACGCCAATAGGTATGGTTTTAAAACGTAGTTATTCAAGAAAAGTTGATAACGCCTTTGTCATTGCGAATTTATGATGCTGTAATATTTGGATTCATTTGTGATCTCGAATATAATATTTATTACAAATATATTCAAATGCCAATTTTCAAATTAAACCCCAAAGCCTCTATCAACCAGCATAATAACCGATGAACGTAACTTCTACTTCATTATCATTCGATAGATGGCGGACATCTATCAGACATTGGTTCATTATCATTCGATAGATGGAGCTGTGACTTAGAAACATAGGAGCAACGGACGGGTTACAGTCAGCTTCCGTATTTTTTCGATTTTTGATCTCAACCACATTAAAGTTTCTAAAATAAATTTACGGTGATTTTTCACGGGTTACAGCTAGTCTATTAATAGACATTATCTATATAGGGCCTACACTTATTAAAACTTTCGATAAAACTCATGTACATCAAAGTACGGTTTGCAGTTGGTTCAATAAAGGATATACTTACTTACTTTACTGTACACTAATCTAATGACTTTTATAGCACCGTTATAATTACGCAAAAGACACCAATCGATGGTCACTTATATATCAATCCGTCCTTTTTTTTACAAAGAGTCATTCCAACTTGACTCAACCAATGCATCCCATGCGATCATCTCAGATTTGGCTGCATGGTCCGTGCCCTTAGCTTTTGAGTGGCGCTTCAGAAATTTGGATTTTACGATTATGATAGAAACTACAGCTGCCCTTTGTTTTGTACTTGAAGCAGGCTAATCTAAACTCGCCAGAACAATTCTGTCGCCCACTTTTTGTATCTGGCATCGTTGCATACTAGAAAGTAAAAATTGCCAGTCCCGTGGCCAGGACCTTGGATTCGTCCGTTGTCGATTCAAGGCCGAAGTGAAGGAAACGAACGCAGATTATAATAAAATAGAGCTATTTATATATCTTTGGCAACGAGCAGGACTGTAGTGATAAAATAAGAGGCGAGTGCACGCTACAGGTTAGTTTTCCGAAACACTGAGGCAGATGTGCCTCCCCCTCCTCGTCCTCCTCGTCCTCCTCGTCCTCCTTCTCCTCCTCCTCCTCCTCCTCCTCCCAAGCAAGAAAATATTTTGAAATAATGGAAACGATTTGGTCAGCGTTTAAGCTATTGAAATGACGGAATTCCTCAATTTCTGATGCATCAGCTATGCTAACATTTATTGATAAATTAATGTGTTTTTCGCATCCAGGTAATGCAAAGAGAAATAATTAAGTTTCAAGCTGAAATTTTGTTTAAGTTATAGTCTACACTCTACACTATTAAAAAAATATGTCAAAGTATATATCTATAGGCTTACGTTCTGCAGGTGAGTATACGTAAACGCTTTCCAGAGGTGAGTATACTCATGGGCGGCGATCTCGGGGTCGAGGAGGGGGGGGCAAGACCCCAACCTTTAACAGTGGGGGACACGCCATAAATTTGTCCCCACAAATTTTGAAGAAACACCAAAAAAGTCAACAAATTTTATCTCGCGTGAGGACGAAAATTTTTTTAAACTCTTTTTGACCAGATCAGTTCAAAACTCTTTTTTGACCAGATCATTTAAAAAGTGTCCCCCACCTGTCAAACAAGATAGCCGCCACTGAGTATACTAAAAGTCAAACAAGATAGCCGCCACTGACTATACTAAAAATAGTTAAATTGTGAGTGATCATACAGTATCTAGAGGTGAGTACACGCTGTATAGGCCTACCCGCGTATAGGCATATACCCTAGTCTACAGTCATTGGGAGATGAATGCCTAAACAAAGGTCATCAGATTTTTCGGAGATGAATTCCTAAAAGAATGGTCATCAAAATTTGTAGGGCCTGAATTCCCAAAAAGAATTCCCAAAAAGGTCACGAAGCAGGCCATGGTCGACTTTGTCCCAGTAGTTGTCCCCCCACCTGTGAAACAAGATCGCCGCCACCAGGCACGTAACTAGGCCTTTTCGTTTAAGCCTTGAACATGGCAACATTTATACAGTGTTCATACGAATTTTAGCCGTAAGCGTACAACGGCTTGACTTGTTTGGGGGGGGCTTCAACTTCGTTTGGGGGGGGGCTTAAGCCCTCCCCAAGCCCAACGCTAGATACGTCCCTGAGCACATTAGTGAAGTACAAGCAGATGTAGACAGACAGACAGACCCCTGAATGACATATGGCTTCTGAGAGGCGCTGAATCCTGTGATTGGCTCTATACAAACATTCTCTTACACATAGCCAGATGGCCAGAGAGAAGTAAAGTAAGTAAATAAGTAGGCCTAAGTAAGCAAGTTAGTAAGCAAGTAAGTCCATGCGTGCAAATGATGATAGGGCCTACAACAATGCTGGCATTTATAAGCTAACGAAATAGGCCTATAATCTTAGGCGCAAACTCACAATTTCTAAATTGCTACTCTAAAGCTAAGCGCAGAGCACGAACTTTTTAACGAGTGTCTCAAATCAGAGGGGGTTGTCCATAGAATCAGATGCCTATAGTTAAGTTCCGAGTCCGGTTGCCAGAAAGGCCATGCACAGAGTGGAAAGCGATAACAAATTAGTCTACTATAAGGAAATCTAACTTTAATCTGGCGTACCCATATGGCTGCAGACTCCGTCCATGGCGTAGAATGTGTTCAGCTGCGATAGGAAGATCAGCACGAGATGCCCACTTTCTTTACCCTCGGGCGAAACCTCCGTCAAATGGGTGCAACGACGTTTACGCAGGTCACTCGCTTGACCGATCATTCGCCAGCTGGCGTTTTTGTCGCCCGACGCCATATACAGTTCGACTGGTTTTGCAAGACGCTATGCAAAAATTGTAAATGTACATGTTTTATACAGCGACCGCGATTTATAACACAAGTTACTTAAGGAATGAAAAATATGTTAACGATATATCGCAGCTAAAAATACAGAAATCTGTAAAGCCCACATAGGAAGCTATAAGATTCTGCTAAACGCTAAATAACACTGACGTTATCATGCTGATTTAGACACCTTTATATCATGTTTCACACGTTATATAGTACCGAGATTCGTTCAATCGATAATAGGTTCCATACATACCGGATGCATCCCGGATAGGTGTTAGTTGACGCAAGGTCGACGTGAACGGCTGTGGGGCCGCAATAATAATTATGATTTGCTGATGAACGTCGTAATTAACATCGCTTAGGTTAGCGTTCTGATAGAGCGCCTCCATTTATATAGTTTCTTTTTAAAGCCTTAAATTTTCGATTACCATTTCAGTTGCCTTTGTGGCGAATTGATTTAGGCCCATGACCAGGGCTGTAGTGGTAAAATTTGAGGTGAGTATACGCTACCGGTGACCAGCGGCGTAAAGAAAAATTTGAAGACCTGTTTTTAGGAATTCGTCTAAGAAAAATTTCAGACTTTTCACAAATTCCCTTCAAATTTTCTGACTTTTTACGATTTCGTCTCTGAAAAAGTTTATGACCTTTTTTTAGTCATTCTCCCTAAAAACCTCTAAAAACCTGTCAAAACCTCTCTTTTTCCTCCAAATTTCATTACTCAGGTCTCTACAGAGGTAAGTATACGCTGTATACCCGCGTATACCCTCGTCTAGAGCGCTGAGTATACGCTCTCAAATTTCGCTAGAGGTATACGCTGTATACCCGCGTATAGGTATAGGCCTACCCTCGACTACAGCCCTGCCCATGACCTATAGGCCTACCAGGCCACTTACCCTCCTCAATGAAATGCCACCTTTGAAAAATCCACGCGCCGCCACTGATGCAGATTGCACGTGTCTTTCGACTTGCACTTGTCTATGATGAGGATCGAGTGACAATAGCCATACACAGGGGCGTCTATCACTACCCCGCGGTCCCCCCAGTCATTGGCGCAACGTCCCTTTTCCCCCTCTTCTTCCCCCACCCTGTTCCTCCCCCCCTACCCAAATGGTGGCACAGATCTCCTCCCCCTATTTCTTCGATGGAGCATTTGCTCCAAGGTTTCTATGGTGTAGACGCACCTGGCCATACAATCTCTTTGTTTCTTGTCTTACTTTCTTAGGCCTACTGTCTCCCGTCACCCATCACCACTGTACTGGCCTCAGGTTCTTCGGCTCCAACCGATCCTTAGGCCTATTCTATCGTAATCGTATATAATCTCAAAATTTCTACAACACCCAAAAACCGAAGTCGTGGGAACCAGCTTATTCACAGACGCCTAGTCAAAACATAATCGATAAGCGAGGGGTGATATCTGCACTTCGCCGATCTTCCGTTTGAATTAGGCCTACGCTGCTACGCATATACTCCGTTCCCTCAACAATACCACCGCTCACCCACCATCATCTGCATTAGGCTACTGTATACTTATCATTCCACAGGATTTCCGCTCCAAATTAAGTCCCACCTCTACAAGAATTCCTATTCTAATCCATCCAATCCTCAACCTTCCAAACTTTCTCGTCCTCAACCAACACGCCTTGGAAGCTCATCTGACTCCTCTCTCTGGCAACCGGACTCGGATCTCATCTGGACATCTCTGGACAACCCCTCTGACTAGAGGCCATAGGCGTAGACTCTGGGGGGCAGCCGGGGCACGTGCCCCCCCCAATAATTGAGGAGCCGGGGCAATGCCCCCCCAATAATCGAGACGAAAAAAAAAATTTGGAGGTATATTTAAGTCAACGAAATTTTTTTCGAGACGAATCGGTAAAAAAGTTAATGACAGTGTGAGTGTGAGGACGAATCGACGAATCGGTAAAAAAAGTTCATGATAGTGGTTTTTAGTGTTTGAAAAGAGCCTCCTAAAAGAAAGAAGAGGCGAATGACTAAAAAAAAAAAAAAAAAAGGTCATCAACTTTTTTTGTAAGATGAAATCCCCAAAAAAGATTTTCGAAATGTAGAAATTTTTCCGGAAAATGCCCCCCCCAATATTTATTAGAAGTTTACGCCAGTGCTAGAGGCAGCGCTCGAGTATAAGCTGGTGGCCTGGTGCCTCTGCGCTTGGAGTTTGCGACCACGATTGTCGGAATGACTTCAGTTTTAGTAGGCCTACCCTCGATATCGGACACAGTATAGGCTACACGTCGTGGAAATTCCCAAGTGTAGTAGATTGGAGTGAAAATAGACGAACAGAATACGACATGATGGAGGCGAATAAACGAAAAGAACCATACCTCTACAGAAAATCGATCCGCAAAGGAAGAGACGTTGCTCGTTTCTTCTTCGTATCCCAAGACAACGACACCGAGATACGCGAACGCTACACACACACGCACGCACGCACGCACACACACACACACACACACACACACACACACCGTTAATTCCTTGTGCACAGAGTTGTCAACACATAGCGCTCTCAGTGAAGGAGCCAATCCACACTGAAGCGGTTGCCATGGAAGTTTCGAGAGTGATTAGCAAGTCTGTTGTAAATGCTAGCAATGCCCGAGGGTCTTAGTTATACATGCTCAGCAGACGTGTGCATGTCAGTGCCTGTTCTTCGACTTAATGTAAAAGACTCGGTGACCAGTTCACAGTTAACATGTTTTATTCTAGATTTGTCTTGTATAGCCTAATTACAGTGTTTAATATAGTCCCCTCTTCTGAGGGGGGAAACAAGGTTCGTCGGGGGGGGGGGGGGATCAACAATGGCGACCTTTTCCAGAGAAATTTCATCAGAGTTCAAACGCCCAAAAAAATTTCTGAGTTTTAGGAATTTCAGCTTTCAAAGTTGGAATTTCATCTTCAAAAAAGTTGATGACCTTTTGTTTAGTCATTCGTCCAATTTTTCTAATTTTTTCCGGATTCATCTCTATTACTTGGTCGTTTACTCTCTCTAGGGGGGAGCGCAACATGTATCCTGGGAGGGAATTTCTTCCCCAAAACAGTCCATACATTATAATATTGCCGGCCTCTGGGGGGAAACTTCAATCCTGGGGGGGGGGAAATTTCCCCCCCCCAAATGACGTCTAGATTAAACACTGGCCTAATTATGAATTGACGTTACAGTTGTCAAGTTGTTAATGGGAAAATAACTGGAAGACATAAATATGCTTGACGATAGTGTTCAGTCTGTTCTTGTAATAAATAAACAGGATCAAAGTTGATATGAGCATGATCATGGTTACCATGATTAGGCCTAATGTGTGAATCATGATAAACATGATCTTGGTTTACCTATCAACATGATCATGGTGGATCATGACAATGTGATCATGTGATAAGCATGATCATGGTTTACCATTCATGAGTAACATGATAAGGTGGATTGGTTATTTACAATGATCAATCTCGATCATGATAGATCATGATCCAGATCCACAAGATTGAAATTGATCATTATAAATAACCACTCCTTAAAAAATCCTGCCTATGTTAGGCACAATCACCACCAAACATTTGTCCCACTGGCATTACCAAGTTCATCAACCGTCTATGATCCGAGTATGAAATGGCTGAACCAGGTTCTACGATCATCAGGAGATGAACGCTGATTAGATTTCAGTTTAGTCCACCTCCATCATTTCGCTATGAAACCATGACAAGCCAATGTCACCTCCTTCCTTCATAAAACTGACAACAGAAAACAAAACAACAGTAATTATACGAAACATAACCACAGAAAAACAGAACATGTACAAGTCAAAATATGAACATGACACAATATGAACACGACAAAATATAAACACGACAAAATATGAACATGTCAAAATATGAACACAACAAAATATGAACACCACAAAATATGAATACAAACAAGACAAAATATGACCAAAGTGTAAGCAGAAGATAAAGATATATCCAGTTTACTAACTAACCTAAGCAAGCACTATGCAGTATGCAACTATCATGCATTATGTGCCTTTGCCAGGTACACCTTCAAAATTCTGAATGGACTGAGCCAGTGTTTTAGTGGTCGGGGGGGGTTGGGGGTTCAACCCCCCTAGTTCTCTTTCTAACCCCCTCAGCTAAGTAACTGAAAATATGTTGGGGGGTTACTTTACTACAAAAAACTGGTGTTTGGTCTATGTGATTATGTGATTTGGTAATCTGCAAATTTTTGACCCCCCAGTTGTTTTTGGACAACTAAAACACTGGACTGAGCAACATTGGTCTTTAAGTAGAACCCGTATTTATACATTTTCTTACATTTGTACACCACTAAGACATCAGTCAATGATACCACCATCGTATACCCAATCCATGTAGCTCCAATGTAAGCATCAGTCGATTAGGTGCAGCATTAGTTCCAGCGTTTACCGTCACCTTATGGCCACCTGAGCCGTTGACGTCGCCCTCCTCTTTTCCCAGGCTTGGGACTAGCACTACAGGTAGTGGCGGCGTTTCGATGGTGCAGCATCTATACACAACAGTGGGGCTGAGTGACGATTGGCTACCACATTAAAGATTTACGAAATGTAATGTTAATCCTGGAAAAACTAAGCCTTACGGATATTTTGTCCACACAATGAAATCAGGTAAAGAAAACTCACATATGCTACTCCTTTGTGACTGGACGCTTAGTACAGCAGGCTGTGATCAGCTGATCGACTGTGGGACGATCGTTTGCCATTTCCGATCTGTACAGCAGCAGAATCTTTCCTCCTTTGTCCAAGACCAAGTCTCCACCCAACTGAAACCAGACCAGGTCTCGTTGTCAGAAGCGTGATATTTCAGACAAAGTACTTTTACCGGTATATTCCGTATGTTTAAGAGTATTTCGGATTATCATTCAATTCAATCTCAGTTGCATGCTTGACCAATTGCAATTGACAATTGCAATTATAAATTTATATAGTGCCACTTCAGGAAAACAACTAATCGCAGGCACTCCCCCAATTTTTAAAATTGTTATTACTCAAGCCTTAGAGGTACTTTATGGTATAAGTGGCAAAACCATCACAAACCTGATATACGTCATCTTCCACGTCAGCGTAGGCTTTCGGAAGCTCTCTTCCAGCTCGCACTTGTTCCGCATAGTAGGTCAAGGTCTGTGTTGCCCACACCTCAACATGTAACAGAAGTCATTAGAAGCAGAGTGTGATTTGTGGGGGTAAGGAACTTCCCCTCAATGGTTGACCCTCTCCACTACCAGGATGCAATTTCAGCATATATTATGCTGCTCCCCATGTTCTTCCCCAGTACCTCCCACCAAAAAACAAGTTTAATAATCATAAACAAAGTAATCAAATGAAAAAAACTGGAGATTTTCCAAACGAAAGAGAACAGTGGATTACCTTATAGACAGACTTTTTCAAACCAAGGAATCTGTAAACCTGCAGAAAAGGTCAAAAAATCGTTCCATACATCAACATTGACAAGAAATAAGGAATCTTCATTTGATGACAATATTAAAATCAATGAATACTGATAGTCTAATACTTGCTACTATACATTACATATACAATTCTTGCTTTCTGCAACTAGATGGACGCAAACCGCATATGCTATAAGACTTGATAACAATATTAACTATCCATTAATTATTATTCTTACCAGTACTTACACAAGTATTGTTATTGTTAATAATATTGAAGTTGTCATAGCAATTTTTAAATAAATAATACAACTGGCACTAGCATTACTACAAGAATTTAAAGAAACTTTAATTGGAATTCCATGGTAATAGAAAACCGGCGATCGGCCTTCCGGGTCGTTGGCCCACAAGCCTGGAACAGTCTTCCTGCACCCATTCAGGAAGCCAAAGGCCTCTATTAAAAATGTACTTGTTATGTAGTAACTCTAAGCATTCGTGCTGATAGTTGACAGTGTAAAGCATCCTAGAAGTAACTTGTTAGTTACGATGCTATATAAACTGTCATAATTACAAAAAAGGTTTGGAGTTCTAAAGCTCCCATGTTTTCATGGTACGTGTATGATAAAATCTGCATCAGAGAGTGGTAAGGTATGACTGAGTTGGACATAATGAAGTTGAAATGCTTTATGTTATGACCAAATGGACATCATATGAAGTAGCAGTGCTTCGTTCCTATGGTAACGTAGAACAAACTTACCTTTCTCTCTGGATCGAGAAGAATTGAAAAGGCGCACTGCACATCCTCAGCCCAGAGTAGGGCTCCGTTGCGTAGACCGAAAGATATGATGACCACGTCGGCTGGAATCGCCTCAATTTCAGGCTTCAATTAATAAAATGTCACGAACTGTTACATTTTTGTCTGACAATGCAACAATCATTTTATTTTTTATCATTATATGTAACTAGAATATTTGCCTGTCATAATGACGGTGATTGACAGGAAGAGAAAAGAATTTGTTAATTGGAATTCTTGATTATAAGTCATATTCATAGCGAAAATTCGAGCATCAGTTAGCAAATTACATCCATCGCAACACAATCGTGAGCAGCAACATGTCGTTCCTGATGCGAAAACTGGGATTCCACCCGAATAGCGCTGACTTCTCTCTATTTCTGCACTTGTATCGTCGCTCTTGGGGACTTTCTTCATTCATAAGACAAAGAAATGTTCAGTGACTATTCACAACAAACAATACAGTATATTTCCGCTTTGTTTTGTTGTGTGGACTGTTAGAAGAAATGATGGAGGATTATTTACGAACAAAATATGTTGTTGTTCGTACACTGCATGTGACCAATCCCGTGTGCCTGGCTGTATGCAGCATGAGTTAAATTGCACAAAATCCACAGCCGAGACAAACTTGGCCTGCCTCGGCCTAAACCCGAAAGCAGAGAGGTCTGCAAACAGCCTCTGAGCGGCCGTTTGCCCTTGCCCATGTGCCTGGGCGTATGCAGGATACTTTACATTCCATACATTCGACAGCACAGCATAGAGTTGAAAATCATAGAAAACAACAAAATATTCTTTAAAGCATCACCAAAACAGTGGGACGACAAGGCTCATGAATACGCTGGTGCCCTGTGCTTAGCTTTTAAGAAGCACGTTGAAAATTTTGGGGCTATGATCACGGTTTCTCTTACAAAGCGTTGCTTTATGTCTTGTACGTGGTCCCGTCACGGAAGTCATGCAAAATGGCGCAGAAGGACAACAACCAGCGACCTTGAACCATCGAGGTAATGACCCAGCATGACCTTTTCACCATCATGGACTCTCTCCAGCTCCAGCTGTACTGGTCCCATGTCTCCCACATTGGCTGGATCGGTGTTGTCAACCACTGCAATCTGTTCATCCATGTCCTCCAAGAACCTATCCCAGCTTTCCTACAGAAAACAAAACTAGATGGAAAAATCACAAACACAAAATGCACATGTAGGCCTGTATCTAAGAAATTAACATAATACATTCAAGTACAGCATATTTACTGAGGGCTTTTTCGTACAACCCATGACAAGACTTATCATTCATTCGAGCATTTATATAGCACTTCTTCAAGGGGGCTACTCAGAGATGCAATTGAATTGCTATCTGACTGACTGACTGAATAACCAGGTATATCTTACCTCTGCTGCTATCAGTTGCTCATAGTTCTGGATAACTTCAGGAAATCTGCAAAAAAGCAATCACTGCTTCAAACAAAAATCGAAGAAGTTAAACATTGATTTACCTCACATGCGTGAAACTGGAAGTTAAGAAGAGTTTATGCTCATATATTTGGCTTAGATCATAAAGGAAAATACACAGTGAAGCATGAATTTTACATGGCACATTTATTAGATATACCCTACAATTTATTCGGCTTCAATAGTCCAAGGTGAATTGAAAATTCAGTACAGCTCTATCTTAAATGCATATATCTCAGTAAAGCCTGTTGAACATGGATACAGCGCACACCAGCCTAACACCCAATTTCAACTGGTTGTCATACATGAAAGCTTCTGGACTAATGAAGCAAAGTTTTAAGCAAAACACACAATGTGCTGCTAACTGATTCATATCACTCTACCTGAGACTAGACAGTTTTTTGTACTAAGAAACCAAATAACATTATACACTTTGATTTATATGCGTTTGAGGGGTTCCTAAAATATGCTTTATAAAAGTCCACACTGGAAATTCATTATAGCATGCTTTATTACAATACGAATTCTGACATAACATGGTCGGGATATGAATCTAAAACCAATTCACTTGTTATAACATAGCCATTCTATAAGAAGGTTCTTGATATGGCCTCGAAAGACAGCGTTCTTACAAGTTTCTTGTGCATATTTAACATAAAATATCAGTTTTTCAAACTCTAAAATCACTAAACAGAAAAACTCTGACTTGGTAATAAACTGACCTTGAGTGCTGTTGAATCAAGACTTCAAGACTCTTCCTGTTTTTTACGTCGAGCCTAAAGTTAATTAAAAAAAATAAAATTACAAGCAGACTTCAGGCTAAACAGGTGGCACCCACTCTCACTGGGATGATTTTGAAAATTGACTATTCCTTTAAATTAACGGTCAGCAATGCAAACTTGTGCATGGGAAACTAGCTGTTTTACTGGCACTCTACCAGATCAAAGACTGGAACTTGTCAACAATCCCTGTGACCAATGACAACCCTGATCATAAACCAAACCTGTACCAGCATCCAAAGAGCTAAGTAATTTAAAAGTGAACAATTGTGACAAAACAAAAAAGTTAAGCTGCATCAGGTTTAGTTTCCATTCAAAATTCACAACCAGCCACTAACATCAGCCAATTGCTCACACCATTTTAGTTAAGCCTCCTTATGAAAAGCATAGAGCATGTAAGGATAATTGGTTAGAAGGTCAGTTCCGTACACTCGGTTCTAGACTAGACGCAGCAATTGGCACAAAGTTTTAGCACCCTCATTTCAGTGGAATTATATTCATGGAACGGTGCTACATAAATTACAATTTGCAATAGACAAGAATCGTGCCACTGGTGGCCATCTTTAGTCCCAACAAACATGGCTGGCACAGAAGCTGTCTGATTTTTCTAGAGCAGTGTACGTTTGATGCATTTAAAGTCACTTAAGTTCACTAGAGGGCAGTATAGAACGAAGTCTCTCTTTTGCGGTAAGATTTGAACTCTTGTCCTCTGGGTGCACAGATAAGCTTGCTAATGACTATGGCATAAATGAAAAAATTTCTTCAAAATGCTAACCTCTCAAACAGTTGACTGTAGGAAAAGCAAAGACCAAACATCATGCCAATTTTTTGTGAAATGAATTCTTCCAGAGACAGATCTGTAGTAAAATTAGTTGGTTAGTATGTATGCAAAAATCTGACATAAATCATCTTACATAGACATATTTCAAGTGTACAATCTCACAATTTTATTTTTAAAAAGGAACATGACTCAAACCACTTCTATCTAATGAGAAACATGTAACAGGATTTACTCTGACAAACCAACTATGCCCAGTGCCGGATTTAGACTTGGTGAGGACCTAACCTATGTAAAGGTTGGAGGCCTCTTGTTAAAAAATTACACCAGAAGGTCTCACAAAATTCTAAAACATGTATGTCTTTTAATCATTTAACAGAAAGGCATTTAAAATGAAAAATTCGAATTATTTTTCAAATGAATGCATTTCCTGAGGCAAGATAAAATTTGCTATGCAAGCCTTTAAAAATTTTTGGCATAATAAATTATATACCATACAAATTTTAAAAAACATCCCCAAAATTCTAAATTGTTCTGAGGCCCCTACGGATTGCGAGGTCCTAACCTGTAGCTTTTTAAGCTTACGCCTACATCACTTGCACTGACTATGCTTTACAACTGCCAGCCAAGTCTGTTTGATGCATTTGTATTTATTTGCCAATCCTGTCCAATTCAAAAGAATTTAACTTTGTAATTTGTACTGTCTGTTAATTTTAACAATGTTATTTTAGAGATCACCGTACACGAAATGTCTCACTTTTGCCATTAATGTATCGTTACTGTTACACACTATACGTCACACAACAGCTGTGCCAAGGCTGTTATACTGAACACAAAATGGGCTACATGAAGTTTCAATTAACTATTAAATTACTTATTATCATTCCAATACGCAACAAATAAGATCTTTGCGCAGCTGTTTCTATTTCTTCCTAATCCTTTCCTATGCATCGATCACCAATTACGGTAAATGCAATAATTAACAAAAAGTCATAATCATAATTAACCTGAAAGGATATCCCTAGCGTTGGCCAACATGGATTTTATTTTCGATGTACATTCTACTAGTTCTTGTGATATCGTGACTCGCTGGTCGGGTCTCTCCGCAGCGGCACTCATCTGATTTCTACAAACTAAAGCAGGTTTCTTTCTAAATAATAAACAATGCTAATCAATGTCCTTCGAAATTTAATTAGTTATCTCCAATTTTGGAATGCCCCTTCGCAGTTCGCACTTATATATATTAGGTTCGCACTCACGTGCAACGACCGGTCTTATATAAACAACGAGCTCTTGTACAGTAAGAGGTCGATCCCAGCAATAGCTTATTTATGATTGGCCGGACGCCATCTTTAAGCACGGTGTTCAATACGTTTATATATATATATCAATCTTTAATTCACCAAACATTGGTAGCACGAAACAAGAATATGAAAATACAAAACAAAAGACTCAATCACTTAAGGTGTTTGAGAAATAAGACAGAAATCTCACAACATCATTGTCATTTGAGAGGCAATTCTGAGTAAATCGCAGTCTTCTAGTTAACCAACAGTCTTTTATGTTACTTTCATGCATGAAGTGTAGGACCGATACAACACTACTATGACAGATTTTGAAAATTTTACATATTGCAGAGCTGTAAGTGTATTCTAAGGAATTTAGCTCGCTTTTGGTAGGGTTGACAGCTTCCATTCCATAGAGGAGAAATGGTTTACAGTGGGCACTAACCAATTGTAACAAAACAGGTTCACTAAATTTGTGACATTTGCTATACAAAGAATTAAATGACCTGTAAAATTTAACGCGCATTTCATGCATACTAATTTTAAATGACTTGGCTGCAACCAGAAAACAACCCAGATATTTGAGCTTGTTCACATAACTGATCTCTACTCCGTTGACACTAATGTTCTTACACATATTACGGAACTGTGACCCAATCCTTACGACTTGAGATTTGGCTACATTTAGCTTCATATCTATACTTTCGAGCTCAACAGAACAAATGTCAACCATAGCTTGGAGATCACACAGGAGGTAGTTTATAATTATATTCTTTATTATTTCAAACCCACAGACGCAGTAAGATTACATTGAAACATGAAAGTACAACCAATATCTTAATTAACACGCGGTTTGACAGCCATGCAAGGCGCCGCCCTAGAGGGGGGGGGGGGTTACGGGAGTCGATCCGCGTACCTTATGCTCTCCAGCAGTAGCTGGCCATGAGAGTTACCACTACTCTATCCCCCTCCCCGTTGCAATGGTTTGATGTGCAATATTATTTAGTCTGCTCGTTTTCATAATATTATTAAATTTTACCATAAAGATTAAATCCACATTGGTGTTTATCCATAAAGATCAACACCAATGTAGATTTGAAATAGCAATCTACGCAGTAGCTGTTAGGCTTCTAATCAATTGATTTTTTTAAAAACTTTTTCACCAGAATCGGCCAGCACAGAATATAACGTAAAATTAATACAGAGAAAAATAGGAAAATGTACGCATAAAAAGATAAACATAGGCAGTTCAAAGGTTTAGAGAGTTCGTGTTATTAAATGTGGGGCGTGGTGGCTCAGTGGTAAGTTCTGCGACTTGTGACCGGAGGGTTGCAGGTTCGAATCCCACTCTAGCCGCTGCGTACGGACCTTGGGCAAGTCCTTCACTCGCAATTGCTCGTGGCGCTTCGGCGTGAAAATTCCGGCACAGTATCAAATGCTGTAGTCGGGAGCGCCTCTGAGTAGGCCCCTAGTAGTCGACTTCGAGAGGCGCTATAGAAATATACGGAATAAAATAAATAAATAAATAAATGAAAATTATCATCGATTAAGAAAGTCCGTGAGCCGACATCAATACAAGCTCAAATTAACCAACTTTTTCTTCTACATAATAATACTGCCGTAGGCCTAGGCCTACATTGAATTTTTGCTCGGCTATGCAATTGCTTAAAGCGTGCGTCCAGATATAATTTGTTAGTAAATATTGCGAAGTCCCGTGCTTATAGCCTACATCTCGCGTGCATTAAGTTCAATGGTTCTGGCTTGATAAAGTGTATACGTAGTTTACGACGCCGTTATAATAACAATTATGCTGGTGTTATACAGGCTGGAACCCTTGCAGCGTTAGGCTATAAATTATAATAATCGTTGAACAGGTGCAAATGAACTCGGCGCTGCAGACCCTTCACTGGGGTAGCTAGGTAAATCTATTAATAACCGAGGGCGTAGAAATACCAGCATTACGGCATTTACTTTAGCAATAAACTAGCGCAACAGCTGACTGCAAGCGCAAGACAGATCGCCAATAGGCCTATATCAAAGCCGCCGCGCTGGCCGGCTAAAGTCGCTTCTGCCTGGCTCTCCGATAAACAGGCCAGCGTTCAGTGCATGTAGGTCAGGTCTGTGCTGGATTCATCGGCTGCTAAAGAGAGGTCTAAAGAATGATCAAGACTAATCGACCCCCCTCTTTAATTCCCCTATTGCTGCAAGGCAGCACGCAAAGTCGTTCAAGGTTCGCTTGCTTTAGTTCATTACAACACGGTAGTAATTGATAGTGTGATCTCAGCTCTGTGAAATGTGGTGAAAGACTCGAAGAGCCATCGTTTCCTGAATCAGTAGTTTCGAGAATTTGGCGAAAGGGAGAGCTAAGAAGTAAGAAGACAGATATCGAGCACGAAACAGCTGTAAGCATTTGCAACAGAGGACTCTGGGGGCAAATAAAATCACGACTCTGCGTAGTAGGATTTAATTTCTCGATATCCTCAGCGTATGCCCACGTTTGAAAGAGGACTGGAGATGGCTGTCTATATTCGAAAAGCAGTCTTCCTTGTGGGAATCTGTGTCGCGTTGGGGTTCTTGATCGGATTTTTGGTGGGATATTTCTCGGTCCCTACGATACACATGCCTGTTGTCTGTGAGGCGGGCGAGTACGAGAAGATTTACGGCGATGGAACGATTTCGGAGCGTATGATGGGAGAAATAGACCCTCAGAATATAAGGCAACACCTCAGGTAACGATTATAATATTGTATAGATTTGTAACACGAATTGTGTGGGTCCAATGTTAGCCGTTTGGTGCCTTGTAACAGGGAGCTCACCCTATGAGACAATTACGGTGTAGTGTGTATACAGGACCTTGGGGCGGCTTACGCAAGTCCTTCATTCACAGTTGCTCGAGATCTGATCAGCATCATTGATTGCTGCGTGGACATATATAGTGGAGCTTAATAAATGCACAATAAATAGAAATAAATGTGTGGGTTCGAACCCACCCCACTGAGACGGTTAGGTACTCTTTTAGGGACTTTGAGCAAATGCTTCATGCACAGTTGGCCATTGCCATCCGCTGATGCTTTGTCAACAGGTATTGGTATATATAACAAATAATGATAATGATAATATTAATAATTAGTATGCTGGGATTGCAGGCATGGTCAGCATGACTGTAAACTAGAAGATTCTGACAGTCTGTGCTGAATAAAATCTCTGGGAAGTACTTACTATTTTATTCAGTACAAATCAAACAGTGTAATGTAACAGATTATCAATGGTAAAGCTTCTTAATACTAAACTAACTCATGATCATTTACACTTTACAGGAATCTGACTTCAAGACCTCACCTAACTGGAACAGAAGGCGACACAAGAGTTGTCAACTACATCAACGACTTCTGGGTGTCCATAGGACTAAAGCCGGTCAAAAAGTTTCCATACAAGGTCCTTGTCTCTTCCCCAGACCCGAAAAATCCGAGCCGCATTGGACTTTTCGATGGCGAAAGGAATCTTTTGTATTCCACGCAGCTGTTTGAAAAAATTCTTCGACCAGAACAGAACCAGTCGGATGTTGTTCCGCCTTTCAATGTCTACTCACGACCTGGAATCGTCGAGGTTAGCACATCAGCCATCGTCGTCGTCGTCGTCGTCGTCATCATCATGCATTTATTAATCTTCACTATGTTATGACCAGGCATCAATCGATGGGGCAGCACAACTGAGTGAAGGACTTGCTGAAGGTCCCTCCACAGTAACCAATTCAGGGGAGGAGGATCGAACCCGTAATCTCCGACTTATAAAGGGATCGATCGCTCTAACCAATCGGCTACCATGTTCCACATTGAGGCTAATGCAACTGATACTCTGATTGGTAAGGAAAATGGGTAGAGGAAAATGGGGAAGGATATGGACAAGGGAAGCTACGCTGGTGTATTCGTGCCAGTGACAAAAACCAAAATGGGCGATCGAGCCTTTCGGGTCGCTGGCCCGCGTGCTTGGAACAGTCTTCCTGCTGATATCCAGGAAGCCAAAAGCATCTTTGTTTTTAAGAAACAGTTGAAACTTTACTTGCTAACCAAAACCACCGAGCATTAACCTTTGCGCTGACAGTAGACAGTGTGTGTGCGTTTGTGTGAAGCATCCTAGAAGTAGCTTGCTACCAACGATGCTATAAAAATTGTCGTTATTACAATTACAATTACAATTACAATAATTTATATGTAGGCCTACTAGATTTTTGCATGCTCATTTTAATTCAGTTCTTAATACCTTTCAAAGTGGTAAAATTGTGCTACTCCAGTGTAGCACATGGAATCCATACACGCATACATACAGTATTCTATGCATGCATATATACACCTTTTAAAGGCGCCCTGTGTATTTCAGAATTATGGTTCTGAGGCATTTCCTTGGATGAATCATAATTGTACAGCACTACTGTAAAGCTAATCACAGGGCACCAGCGTAATCAAGCTGCGTCAAGTTAGAGGGGTTGTAAACAAGGATATATATGCCATAAAAATGTACTACTGTTGGTGCCACAAGACTATAGTTCTGGGATGTTTCTATAGGTGCTTGCAAACAAATGTGTTACCTCTGATGAGCCTCTTTTGAAGTGGCACTATATAAATTTGCAATTACCATTATCATTACTTATTACCCTTTGGAAGCACAGTAGAATACAGCGGCATAGCATGGGCGGCGATCTAGGGGGGGACGGGGGGACATGTCCCCCACCTTTAAGAGTGGGGGGACACTCCATGCATTTGTCCCCCCCACATTTTGGAGAAACACCAAAAAAGGCGGAGAAATGTAATTGCGCGTGAGGGTTTTCGCAGCGTTTTTGACCAGACGAGGTAAAACTAAATTTTTTGAGCAGAAGTGTCCCCCAAAATTATGAGAAAGAAGAAGGAATTCGTCAAAAAAGTAAAAATCTTTTAGACGAAGAAATCATCCCCCCACCTCTCAGACAAGATCGCCACCACTGGGCATAGCCACTGAGTTTGGGATTTGATTGTGTTGCTGATTTAACTCTTTAACGACGAGAGGGATTATTTTTCCATACATTTTATGACACGCTTGTTAAAGTATTAACTAGAAGGATTCACGAGTTTTACACAAACTGTTGAGGCAGATGAGAAGGTGTCATCCTGTGCTTGTATGTTGGAAATATTGTGTTAACGGCATTAGCACAATATGTCCAACATGATGCTTTCAATTTTCACATGACTCATTATTATTATTATTATTAAGAAAATTTATATGACCCCACTCTGGCAAAAATATTCAGTGGCACGCTCTGCACTAGCCTACACGATGTTAAATGTCATTAAGTACAGAACATTTCTCAGTTAGCAAGCATTGCTCAGGTTTACTGGAAGAGTTACCAGTCATTGACTCGTGTACACATGCTGAGCCCAACAACAAGATTCCCAACTTGAGTTGAGAGATGACAGTAAGTTCAGAGTTACTGAAGCACATAGAATCGTGGATAAGGAACAAGGATAAATGATGTGATCCACCACCGATGTCTCAAGATTGTCTCGTCGTCCAGTGGTCCCTCATAGATGTATGACAACTCATAGATCGTGTAGCAGCTGAGTGGTTGTTTCAAGTGATTTTATTTATTTCTTCACATTTTATGAATTTTTAAGTGACCAGATTGTTTTATTGAGATTTTATGAATATTTTGAATTACGTGATTGTTCTGTTGACGTTGAATGTAATTTTCTTCTGAATTTAGGGGAAGCTCGTGTATGTGAACTACGGTAAAGTGGATGACTTTGAATTCCTGAAAGAGAAGATCTCTCTGAATGGTTCGATTTGCATTGCACGATATGGAGGGCTCTTCCGTGCAGACAAGGTCAGTTGTCAAACAGTTAGTGTTTTTTGTCATAGGTGTAACATTACTATCGTTGTAACTAGGTTAATGTTACTAAATTGGTGTCACGAGGTTAGCAATACTGTTTTTCATCACAAGTTTAGTTCAAGTACTGTTGGAGTCATCTGGGTAAACCATGTTTCCTTGGCAAAAGAGGTTAAAGGAAAAAAGATGGAAAAAGTTAAGTTCCTGCTCAGAAGCTGGATGGGAGCGCCTTCGAAAGGTTCTTAGGTGGTGCTATATAAATGTTCAGCTACATTACTTTATTATGTTACACTGTTGCCATTTGTAGGACATGGTAGCTGATTGGTTAGAGTGATCACCTTGTTACACAGAGTGTACGAGTTCGAGCCGCCTCTGAGATGGTTGCATTGTAGGGACCTTGAGCAAATCCTCCACTCACAGTTGCTCAGCGCCATCTATTTAATTGATGCGTTTGCACTTAATGAACGCATAATAGTAATAACAATAACAATAATAATTGTCACATTAATTGTTGCCATTGCAGCAGATAATGTAAGGTGGGGCTGATATTGTGAACTGAATTTGCTTCTGAATGGGCTTCCTTCTGAGCTGCAGTCTCTTCCTTGAGACTCGTCCACTGCTTTCTTCTCTGCTCTAAAGACTGTTCTCTTTCGCCAGGGTTGGGCTGGGAGTTCCTCTGAATAGTATCCTTGAATGGGCACTATATAAATGCTCAGTTGATTGATTGATTGATTGATTGATTGATTGGTTGATTGATTGATTGATTGATTGATTGATTGATTGATTGATTGATGTCTGTGTAGGTGGTTCAGGCGCAGAGGTACGGCTGTGCTGGTCTGATCTTGTACACAGATCCTGCGGACTATGCTGTAGCTGGTGTTGACAGCGTCTATCCCAATTCATGGTGGCTTCCAGGGACTGGGGTACAGCGTGGCACCCTTAAGAAGAGCTCAGCTGGAACTGGTGACCCTCTAACTCCATTGTACCCAGCCATAGGTAAAATGCTACTGTAACAAGACTGTGTTGTGGTAATATATACTTTGTGTTGGTGTAATGATTAAGAATTAATGTGATTAATTCTTAATCATTATGGTAGAAAGTGACAGACAGGAGTAACTATGGAACTGTAGTAACAGTTTTAAGAGGTACTTAAAAGGCTCTACATAAAGCAGTATGTACAGTATGTTGAGTAAAACATGGAAATAACATAAAAACGCCTCCCTTAAATTGACATTTGTGAGCACTTAACGACTAAATTGCCATAAATTGTAAGAAACTATATAATTATAGTATAATCTTCGTTTATTAATTCAAACTGACAAGTGCGCAGTAAGATTACATGATATAGTAGTAACAGACGATAGCAAGTTTAACAGGAGTTGAATTTAACTACACACTTAGAGCTGTGTTTTTATGAAACTGGTAATGAGATGGCACAGATGTTGTCTGAACTGTCGTTTGCTGAGTTCTGTTGAATGGCTCGACCTCTTATTTGAATTTATGTATGTGAATATACCATAAAAGCTTGCATAGTTGTTAATACCCTGATTGATGTTATCTGATATCGTTTTGAACTTTGCAACAGGAAATGTAGGAACAGGAGAACCAGCAATCTCATGTCAGATTTGAGAGTGGAACATATAGGGCGTTAGCTGAAAAGTTTTTAAGTTTGCACCCACTCTTACAAAGCATTCCAATTCAGACATGGTGCCCAACATGTTTGGGAGTCTGCAAATGTGATCAGGAGAACGTGGGTGGACTTGGGACTGACCCTGGTCTCATTTTCAAAATCACCAGTACTGAATGAGTTCTAAAATTTCACTTTTCTATTAAGTCTGCTTGTGAAATGAGAGATCCTGTTCACATTTCAAAGGTTTGGTGACATTTGTTGTTAAAACTTTTGACCCCTCACAGCTCATTAAAACTCAGACATAACCTTGCTGCAATGCAGGGCCATCATAGCCTTCCTATGTGCAGCGTACAGCCATGTATTCATGTCCTACGAAATCCTTTTCAATGTATGCATACAATGTCATACATGCATACATATATACGTACAGACATGCATGCATACAATTTCATACATACATACATACTTACATGCATACATATTACATACATTATATACTTGCATACATACATTAATGCACACATGCTTGCACATATACAGTAATACTTACATAATAATAATAACAGTGACAATTTATATGGCGCCGTAACACAGCCATGCCGTTACAAGGGCGCTACACATAATGTATACACACATACACAGACACTTGTGCACGTGCATGCATACGTACACATAAAGGAATTGTACATTATTGATCTGAATGGAAAAGTTAATTGATTACCCAAGTGGCTTTGATTTTGTTTGAATGCAGTGAGTGCCTATCGAATCCCCGAGTCAGAGGCGGATTTGCCGCGGATACCTGTTCATCCGATTGGCTATGACGATGCTAAAGTTCTTCTAGAGTATGTTGACTTCTGACTTATACTGAGAAACGAGAAATCTATTTTGTTTTGTGCACTTCTACTACTTCTGTAAATGGAAATTTATGGAAATATGGTATGGAAATTTATGGAAATATGGTATGCAAATTTATGGAAATATGGTATGCAAATTTGCTTAGAACATGTATCTGGTATGTAGTTTAAGATTACTATTCTGTATAAACTTGAACATTAGTGCCTCGAGCGCATTGATTCCTGAATGCCTTTCCAGGACTGGCACCACTGAAGTTAATTCTTGGAACTGCATGAATGGGTTAACAGTTAATTGGCAACTGATAGACGAATTAATTAATTCAAAAATCTAACACTGTTATTGTTAACATTGTAACATTGTTAAAAATCTAACATAGTAAGCGTTATTAGTGTATGTTATATGTGTGATTTTCATGTGCTTCAGCTCAATGTACCATCTCTACATACATGCATACATGAACATTGCACATACATACCTTACACATGGATATCATCATCATCATCATCAGATACCAGCCATTTGGCAGCGATGGGTACGAATAAATGATCTCCATTGTCCTCATTCACTTGTTAAATGGATTTACTCATGAAATTGCATCTTTTGATACAGAGGCATGACTGGAGATGAGGTTCCAGAGAAGTGGAGAGGAAAACTGAACATCACATATAGAATCGGACCCGGCTTCACTCACCCGGATAGGTGCGTCTTGGTTTCTTTGTACCATCGGTTTAAGTCACTTGCATTTCGTTCATACCCCAACAGGGCAAAAAGGTACAGGACAAAATACATTAAGAACTTTCTGTTTCACCCGAGCACAAGAAAACTCGGCCATAAAGACTGTTGGGGGGAAGATCAGACGGCATGGGAGAGAACTGGGCAACTGCCCTCATGTGCCAAAGTTAAGTTCATGAGGTCACTGATGGTATTCTTGTACCTATGACTCCCTCTTGGAGTCCCAGCTTTAAGGGAATGCTCTAATCTTCGGCCTGCAGGTTTTAAATAAATGTCACAATTTGCTTTCTTTGACATCATCCCCACTGAGATTAACCCAGTTTTTCAGATTTATATATATATATATGTATATATAATGGTCAGGTGCTTTTGTATTGTATTGTATTGTATTTACGAATTTATAAAGCGCCTCTCGCAGTACAACCTAATCAGAGGCGCTTTTGTATCTGGACCATATATTTATATATGTATATGTATATGCACTTGCAAAGTAAACAACCGTATTAAATAGCAGCTTGTTGATGCTAATAAGGCAGGGTGTTTGTTTCTACAAGTGTGACTTAAGGCAAGCAGAGACAATTGAACAATGAACTGAAACACATGACGCCAGATGGTCCAGGAATAAGCACATGAATAATAATACATACAGCTTGAAGTTAACACAAGGTCTGCATATATATGCATATATACATATATATATGTATTTATACACACACACACACACACACACATATATATATATATATATATGCAGACCAGTACTTGTGATATACAAGTACTGGTCTATATAAAACAATATAATAGCCGATGTCTGTTATTCCATCTGTCCCGTAACTCGTACACGGAGGAAGGGAGGAATGGAGGGCTGCCCTCCCTCCATCCATGGGACAAGAATCAGACATAAAAATCAGGAGAGGGTTCTGCTCAATAGGCAAACCGGGCTTGCCATACTTATCAGGGAGGAATCTCTCTCTCCTTCTCTCCAAGGGAAGTTGTTGTTGTTTAGACACCAAAGCACCCATATGTTTCAGACTAACCGTTGTCTTTACAGCTTAATTGTTTAAGTGTTTAGTTTTAATGTTTAATAATAATAAATAAATTTACCTACCATGATTTTTCACGGGTTACAGCTAGTACATATATAATATCACAATTACTGTTCTGCATATAATTATAGAAACTTATAAAGCACCTCTCGCAGAATAACTATTCAGAGAATAGTCTATAGCCTATAGACTCCAAGAGGGAGTCATAGGTACTCAGCACAGAAGCCCCGGGGAAACAACAGCATATATCATCCAGACCAGTAGTTATGATGCCTTCAAGCTGGTGATGCATGTTCCTGACATTGTCACCTGCCCTCATGTATAGGCATAACTTTGTATTGTGACGTTTTTGTCCAGTCACCACCACTTTAAAAGCAACGGTGGCAGTCACCACCACTTTTAAAAGCAACGGTGGCAGTCACCACCACTTTAAAAGCAACGGTGGCAGTCACCACCACTTTTAAAAGCAACGGTGGCAGTCACCACCACTTTTAAAAGCAACGGTGGCAGTCACCACCACTTTAAAAGCAACGGTGGCAGTCACCACCACTTTTAAAAGCAACGGTGGCAGTCACCACCACTTTAAAAGCAACGGTGGCAGTCACCACCACTTTTAAAAGCAACGGTGGCAGTCACCACCACTTTTAAAAGCAACGGTGGCAGTCACCACCACTTTTAAAAGCAACGGTGGCAGTCACCACCACTTTTGGCCCTGTGCTCAAATGTACTTTGCAACATGACAGAGTTATTTTGGTTTGAGGCAAGTTGTAGCCACTGGCGTAAACTTCTACAAAATATTGGGGGTGGGGGGCATTTTCCCGAAAAATTTCTGAATTTCGAAAATCTTTTCCCGAATTTCATCTTTCAAAAAAGTTTATGACTTTTTTTAAATTTTTTTAAAATTTTTTTTAGTCATTCGCTTCTTTTCTTTCTTTTATGAGCTCATAACAGACATTAAACACTATCATGAACATACCGATTCATCCTCACACTCACACTGTCATGAACTTCTTTTCGATTCGTCTCGAAAAAAATTTCGTTAAATTAAATATACCTTCATATTTTTTTTATATTTTCGTCTCGATTATTGGGGGGTATTGCCCCGGCTCCTCAATTATTGGGGGGCACGTGCCCCGGCTGCCCCCCCCAGAGTCTACGCCTATGGTTGTAGCAACGACAAGAAACAGCGCAGCATTCTTGCTTGCCTAATTATCGCAATATTGATGGATGTCTTCATAGTATCTGACTTATTTATTGTTTTATTTTGCGTAAATTGGTGAGATCGTCCATCTCGTTGTAGTGGACAGTATCGTAAAATGTCAGGAGGGAAAGGGGAGGGAGAATAGAAGGGGAGAGGGAAGAGGAGGGAAGGGAAGAGGGAATGTTCACTACCACTTTACGGGGCAAAGTTATGCCCTTGCCCTCAGTTGGGACACACTGGTTATTATTAACATTACTAAGCTGCTATACGACCTAGTTGGTGTATGTTACAATTGCTATGGATACAGGGGCGTCTACACCATAGAAACCTTGGAGCAAATGCTCCATCCAAGAAATGGGGGGGGAAAGATTTGTCAGGGTGTGTGCCACCATTTTAGGGGGGAAGGAACGGGAGGGGGAGGAAGAGGGGGAAAATGGACGTTGCTCCAATGACTTAGGGGGGATAGACGCCCCTGTATGGATACATTGTTTTCAGATACATCCATTGTTTCCTGATACATCCATTGTTTTCATATACATCCATTGTTTTCAGATACATACATTGTTTCCTGATACATCCATTGTTTTCAGATACATCCATTGTTTTCAGATACATCCATTGTTTTCAAACACATCCATTGTTTTCAGATATATCCAAATGAACATCACCACTCGGCCGTATATGGCGACAATTCAGAACGTCATTGGATTCATCGAAGGCGCTCTAGAGCCAGGTCAGTCATCACAGAACTCTTGAGATGGAAGGGGAGGAAGAAGGACGAGGAGATGGAGAAAGAGGAGGAAGAAAGTTAAGAAAAAGGAGGAGGCGATGGAAGGGGGAGCAAAAAGGAGAAGGAGGAGGAAATCAGACTAGTCGTATTATTTCTTAGTTTTTTGTGAAACGCCTGTTTGAATTTCGTCAGTTGAACATAATATGCATTTCAATGCATTTGAAGTACTTTTAATTTTATTAATTAAACAAAATTGTAAATTATTGTAAGTAATGGTAAATACTTCAGCATTCTGTTAGCCAGAATTCTAGTCCTAGAACCTGCAACCATTAGTTTATATATTAATAACAATAATAATAATAATAATAATAATAATAATAATAATAATAATAATAATAATAATAATAATAATAATAATAATAATAATAATAATAATAATAATAATAATAATAATAATAATAATGATATTCTTGTTTATTGACAAGCTCACTGACAAACAGCAGTAAGTAACATTGAAACATATGACCGTACAATGATCAGGATCTTATACAATGCACATCTTGGCCTCCTGTTAGGCGCCCGCTCATTTTACAGCTGCCCATAGGGAGTGGAAGGCTGAGTCGACCTATAGGAAGCTCTCGTTATTGAACCACATCTTTCAAGATCTTCAAGCAAGAATGTTACCATTCATCTATTCCCTATTATATATATAATATTAAACATCTTATCGTAACTGATTTATTCTGTAGAAGTTGAATCTGTTAACCACTAGCCTAAATGGTTTGGCATTTGTTATGGCTTTTGCTGTTGAAAGTGCTAGAAATGGTGCTATATGATGTATGGTTTCGCTGGTGATTTCAGATCGATATGTGCTGATTGGTAACCACCATGACGCCTGGGTTTTCGGTGCAGTTGATCCGTCAAGTGGAACCGCTGTCATGCTTGAGTTGTCGAGGGCGTTTGCCAAACTTGTCTCTGAAGGTAGGAATTTCTAGAACTAATGCCACGTTCTATCTAACTTTATTTATTATTTGTTTTTAGCCAGTTTACTGAATGTCAAGTAATACTGCGAGATTATGGCAATTACCAGAGATTATGGTAATTACCAGAGATTATGGTAATTACCAGAGATTATGGTAATTACCAGAGATTATGGTAATTACCAGAGATTATGGTAATTACCAGAGATTATGGTAGGCCTAATTATCAGAGATTATGGTGTGTGGACTGATCTGCTGGATATTGACCTGATTATGGCTTGGTTTTGGTGTGCCATCGGTTGATGCCTTGTGCATTAGACACTGGCGCAGTAGAAGTTACTAATTACAATTTACAATTATGGTAATTACCAGAGATTATGTTAATTAGCAGATTTTTGGGAATAACACTCGAATCCTGTGCAGTTTGTGACAGTGTAGGTTGTGTAAATGTTAGTAATAAGACGATTTATATAGTGCCGTAGTATGGCTGAGGTTAAAGAACGTGGCGCTTTACATGAGTTCAAGGAATCAAAGACATTAATGTAAGTTTAGAAAGATAGGCCTTGAGCTGTGATTTGAATGTTTCCAGAGATGGCTCATCCTTCACATGGTCAGGAAATATGTGAATGAGTTGTTGCACAGGCTTCGAGTTTTGCATGGGTTAAAAAATATCAATGAGATTCATATGATACTTTAAAAAGATGGGTTTGAGCTGTGATTTGAACATCTCCGAAGATGGTGCGTTCTTCACGTGTGCTTTCTCTCGATAGGTTGGCGTCCTCGACGTACGATTGTGTTTTGTGCCTGGGGAGGCGAGGAACAAGGAATTATCGGATCACGAGAATGGGTTGAGGTGGGTTGAAAAAGAAATGTCGTTTGCTCTAATTATATTTTGTCACAATTCTGTTGTCATTTTGACTTAAGTTAATGATTGTTCCAGTGAAGTTTTAACATTCTAAGTTCTCATGGTGAATTTTGATAGGAGGAAAGATCTATGTTAAAATCTGTGTATGAATAGTGCTATAGGTGATAATGGTAATGATGTTGTTGATGATGTTGAAGAGGATGATGAGTAGTAGTAGTAGTTTCAGTTTAACGACGCTGTGTCATAACAAAGATGATTAGCGTCGCCCTCCTCCTTTATCCAGGCTTGGGACTGGCACTGTCAGAGTACGAACAGGGGCGGAGGATGATGAGGAGGAGGAGGAGGAGGTTGAAGAGAAGGATGGTGATGATGACGAAAAGTTTTAATTGTTACTGATACAGTTTCCTCTGTACCAAATGATTTTATCTCGTCTCTGAAGCCGAAGAATGATGACGAATAACGTAGTTGTGGTGGTGATGATGATAATGGCATATCACGAGGTTGTTTGTTGTTTTGCAGAACTTTGGTCATCTGCTCGGAGACCGAGCTGTGGCCTACTTAAACGTTGATTCTGCAGTTCAAGGTCAGAGCCTTTTCCTTTTGCATGTTTTTCATATCAGTTACAATGTAGCACGTGGAGGCTGTGTGCGCATGTGTGCGTGTGTGCACACATGTGTTTATGTATATATGTATGTATTTCTGTTTATATACGTTTGTATGTATTTATGTATGTGTGTGTATGTATAGCACTATTTTGTTAAAGTATGTCTGTTGATCCTGAAAGAAATCTAACCTAATGACTTTTATAGCGCTGTTATCATTAGGGCTGTACCGAATAGTGATTATCACTGTTCGGGCCGAATACGAATAATTGGACCAACTATTCGGCCGAATACGAATACGAATACGAATAGTGTACAAAATGGGTCCACCGACAACATTTAAAATTTCAAATGTAAGCAAAAGTTTCAGTTCAGTAAATGTAATGCATAAACTAAAAGTAAACAGTTATCTACTTGTAATTTTTGTATTCTTCTGCCAGTCTGTGTAAAGTAGAAATGGAACTAATTTAACTAAACTTAGAAATTGTCACTTACTTAGCGTTCACTCCACTTGCTATAACAGCCGCATATGCAGAAACAGATGTCACGTGACCACTATTCGTATTCGGTCCGACCGCTACTATTCGGCCGAATACCGAATAGCTATTTGGCTCGCTATTCGGCCCCGAAGCGAATACGAAGCGAATATTCGGTACAGCCCTAGTTATCATAGAGCCAAACCATCAATTAGTGGTTGCTTAAAATCTAAATAAATCCTAAACTTCAGCTGTTGTTACCAGGTGAAGGTATGAATTTTATTGTCAATTAAAAGCAGTTTGAATAAGTCGTGGCAGTTACGGTACTCTGATGGAATTTTGACGTCTTGGGTTTGTACTCCTTCCTCCATTTCTGCCTTTTCTGCTTCCTTCAATTCGTCTGTGTTTGCTTCAGATGTTATTTTCTCCTTCATTCATTCATTTGTTAACTCGTTCATTTCTTTATTTTTAAAACTTGTTTGTTTGTAGGAAACTTTGCTTTGAGAGCCAGAGCTCTTCCAATGCTGAAACAAGTACTTTACGATGTTGCAAAGATGGTAAACGATTACTGTCTTCGTCTTACTGCATAAAAGTTGCATGTTTGGTGTAAATGCTGTAGGTCTTCTGTAATCAGTTTTGTAGTGTTTATTCGAGAAGCTAATTTTTTTTAGACTGATCAAACCAGAGAGACTTCTGTTGAGATAGATGTTGTTTTCATTTGTGAGAGTCATGGTTTAGGGGTAAGTGAAAAAAAATGTCTGAAATAAAATGTTGGGGCTAGCCAGAATCTGAACTGTTGGATTTTTGGAGGTATTGCTGCAGGCTTGTGCCAGTGTCACGTGTGGCTTGTGCCACTGGTTCCACTTGTGACTTGTTCCTGTTGTGGTTTGTGCCACTTGTTCCACTTGTGGCTAGTTGTAATTGTGCCCTGCTATAAAAATTTTCTTGAAACTGAGATGCGTTTAGAGATTTCTACCTTCATCCCCAAATAGTTGCCAAGAATTATTTCTATGCTGAATAAAGAATACAGCTTTCAATTTTTGGTTCCAGGTTCCAAATCCGGACAGTGAAGAGCAGAAAAAAGGCCGATATACAGTCTATGACACGTGGTCACTCCGATACCCTGAGAAGGACGAGACTAACCAGCTTACTGGAAAACCAAGGCAAGTTCTAAAATTTCTAAGACTTTTAAGTCAGAGATTGACTAGTTACATTACCGATATTATGTGTGGCTACATTACTATTGGGCCAAAATGTATTTACTAACATTCAGATGTGCCAGAAGGCTTTTGTATGCTTTTTGATTTATTTTTTTATTGACAAGAATGTAGTAAAAGTGACTGGGAAATCAATGCAGCTCATCGTTAAGGTGTTGAGTCTGTTCATGTCGTAAAGAAATGTTAATAGGGTTTCACGTTTACTTTGTACTTCTGAGGTGAGATTTTGGTTACAGTTTATTTCAGGGCTGTGTAGATTGTTTATAAAGTTAAAAAATCTCTTGTAGTTATTTTTGTGTCTTAGCTTAACGGTGTAAATTATTTAAAAATTAAAATTCTTCATTTAACAGAGTACCGGTCCTTGGCTCTGGAAGCGACTTTGCTCCATTTATTGGAAAAATTGGAGTGACTTGTGTTGATCTGCGGTTTCATTTCGATGAATCTCTGCGCATTTCGTCCTATCCGCTGTATCACTCTGTCTATGAGACGTTCCATCTCTTTGAGACTTACATTGATCCTGAATTTAAAGTGAGTATTTTATGGAACGTATGTCTGTATTCAAACACTTACTAAAGCACCTTGAGAAAAGGTACCACCGGTGAGCTCTCACGTACATGTAGAGCGCAACCATTGGAATTCAGTCCACTCAGTAATTTATTTAAACTAATCTGCAGCACCATTGTCATAATCATAGTTGTAAACTCCAAATTTCTGATGCGCTGATCTAAAGCTAAGCGCAGGCACCAGCTTATTCACGAGTGCTACGTCATGTCAGAGGGGTTGTCCAGAAATGTTGAGTGAAGATCCGGGTTCATATGCCAAAGAGACCAGAGGTAGGAGGCAGAGAGAGGAGCTGCTAAGGTGGAATTAAGATAATCCACCAGGTAATCCAGAGGCCCCTTCAGGCATTATCGTAGTTGAGAATCATTATCCTCTGGAGAAGTGAACTAGAAATCTGAAAGATCAAGGAAGTGTGAGCGTAATGTGATATCTGTTTTTTTTAAATCATTGTTTGATTGTTGATTTGATTAGTTTTCTGTGGGTTTTGTTTAATTTGCACGCGGGTGTGTTGGGCCCGAATATATCTGATTTGGTTACCTGTAAGCAAATTTGCATTCAACACATTGGTTCTTCATTCTTGAATATCGTAAAATGCCCATGAACAGCTGTTTTCATGCAAGCACAGTTTTTCTGAATGCTAAAAAACGATGGATGGATTGGTGGTTTCAGTTAGCAATGGGCGAGTTCGATGACGTATGCCAACCTATATATTCTTTTCATAATGATATTTATTTACGTTATTTATCATGGCATTTCTCAGTGGACATATCTTGAAGCAGCTTTATACAAATTTTGTCTTGTCTACAACTGTTCTTGATCCGAGAATTGGCCGCACAATGGACAATTTTGTCTCATCTGCTTCTGTTTCTTGTCTCCATCAATGACAGCAAATGATGATTTAATCCATGGCTTTATGTTCTCAATCCATTCCATTTTAAGTCTTCATTGAGCTTTTAATCAAGGAACTGTGCCTTGCATAATCTCATTCTCCAGTCTCCACTCTTCTGCTGCACATGCCCAAAAATTTGTACTACTCTACATTACATATTTTTGTGAATGTAATAGTTTTCAGCCGCTCTTGGTCAGTTTTGGGGTGAACTTGCCCGACGTCTGGCTGACTACGCAATTCTGCCGATGGGGGTCAAGGATTATGGTCTTGCCGTTGAGGGCAACCTCAGACAGTTTGAACTTCGATACGGCACCCTTCTGAGCAACAACAGCATCAGTTTAGGTAAGTACAAGAGGGTTGCAGGATTAGTCTAGTGGTTAGTGTGGTGGGCTGTTAACCGAGAGGTTGGGGGTTCAAATCCTCGCCAGGGCAGAAATTTGTATACAGATTTCTGCTCCATTTGCGCTCCCTATAAAGCAAAACTCAGCTTTAATGAGTACACTAACCATACACTGTCGGGAAGATCAGACAACAAGGGAGATGACAGGGCACCAGCTTAAGGGACTGCTTTTCTTCTAGTTTTGTTACCAGTAGTGTAACCTTGGGACTGTAGGGTCCATACCTGGAGGGTCCTGGCCCAAATCAGAAAAAAAACACATTTGATAGATGCAGTGGTACAACATAACAGAAGAAATGAAATTGTAATCATAAACGTCAAATTTCTTGTGCCTCCTTAAAGCTAAGAGCAGTACACCAGCTTATTCATGAGTGCTGACCATGTATTGGATTGGATTGATTTATTGCATTTTTTAAAGATTTTTTCTTGCACCTGCCTAGATTATCTGCGAGTCGCTGTGTACAATTTCTCATTAGCCTGTGAAACATTTGAAGAAAGAGTCAGTACAGCTGATGCCTCCAAGTATGTACACATTCATGTACAAGATTATGACAATGATTTGACGCTACAACATTATGACAATGATTTGATTTTACAACATAATGACAGCAAATTGATGTTACAGCATAATGACAGCAATTTGATGTTACAACATAATGACAATAATTTGATGTTACAACTTAATGACAACGATGTTATGTTTTGTCTCTTGTCTCCATTTGTACCTTATTCTATTTGTCCATGTTTCTCTGCTTTTCAAATTTTATATTATGTATCGGTAATGTACTTGGATATTTGAATAGCTCCTTGTTTGTGCTTCACAACATCTGTGATTGTCTAGCAGATTAAAAAACACAGATGACTGCAGGCAGTGAAAAATGGTGTTGAGCTGTAACCAAATAGTGTAGTGATTGTCTGGCCCTGTAGAACAAAATTGTTCTACAG